>CM040097.1:15915090-16521373 GCA_022496805.1 Pohlia nutans
TACATCTACTAGCATTAGAGTGTTTAATCAAAATTTCTTATAGCTTATCAAGTGAGATTGTTATTACTAATTCATTCCTCAAGATAAATAAATTTTATCCCAAATAGTAAATATCATTTATGATATATGACTACATGCTCATTAACAATTTGAATCTCAAAATATAAATTACAGCAACCCAACTCCAAAGCTCTTAAAAGTCCTCATTCATTTACAAACCTAAACATTTAAAAATTACATGCGACGTTAAAAATCGATAACTTCTCCAAAAAGTTGACACATTAACCCCTAAATGACAAAGGGATAAGGGTTAAACCTAGATGTGTTATAAAATGTTACTTCTGTAACTTTGATGAAGTTTAGTCCAAAAATGAAAATGAGAAGCATAATGTTTAGTAATCATCTATGTGGCCAAATCTTTCAAAACTAATTTAAATACTCATTTAATGAATTTAAAAGCATTTACCATTTAATATTCACCAAAATATTAAATTTTATTATTGGAATTAGAATTTGGTATGATTGACTTAAACTAGACATACTATTCTGAAATAAAATACAGCAATCGTTCAAAGGAGAGAACATCATTAGTTTCTCCAAGTAGTAAATTTTGTAACACTAGGACAATATTGAGGTTTGTCTTTAAAAACTTCTCAATGCTAGAGTTTAAATCAGGTTGACATGATTCAAATTGAGTTGGAAAGTAAACTTCATTTCAATTTCAAATTATTTTTTATTTATATGAAGATATTCATTTCATTTTGGGCAGCTCATAAAGAAAGGACAATGACCATAAAATGGTCCTTCGGTCAATTAGTGGTTAACCATTTAGTGCCGTGGTGGTTTTGGAGAAACAATAAATTTTTGGGGATATTTCAAAGTAATTTCTCTATTGAAATTAGAAAAACTATTAATAGTATTTAAGCATATAATTGTAAGAATAGCATAATGAAAAAGTCTTGGTAAAATATTGCTAAAATCGGACCGTTGGATTCGAAGATTATGGTGTGATTTTGAACTGTATAATGTACCTTCAAAACTGAGATTTTGGAGGGTGTGTAAAATAGAATTTCAAATAGACTTTAAAGTAAAATAGTAGTTGGGTTAAATTCTCAAAAATGAAAGTGCAGCATTTTAGCAATGACCTAAGTCAATAATTCTCCATTGCAGTCTTTCTTGTTAGGACATAATTCATTCATATTCTATTGTGGATTTTATATGTGAGTGGATTATCCATATACAATTTAGGGCAATAATTTATACGTTTGAATATGAATGGAGTTGGATCAAGATCAAAGTACATAAACTAATGGCATACAAACAAAAGAAAACGAGATCACAAGTTTACAAACACAGAAATTTCTATAGTACATATATGGTGTTTGTAAGTATATCTAGTACTTTTAGGATATTTGCAATATTTTGGTGGTTGATGCATAGGTATTTGGATATTCAAGAATGTTTGATTTCATAAAAAATAAAAAATTGCATTATGTTCAATATCAAAAGTTACACGTCAACACTTTAAACACCAGAGTGAGCTAATTTACAGATATAATAGTACTCCATTCTCACATGACCAAGTGACCACAACGTGGACACATGGCACTAAAGGGTCACACGATATCATAAAGATGTTTCAAATCCTTTGTAAAAGAATTAATCAATTCATCCATCGTACAAGCTCATCTAAAACGATATAAATTACTACCAACAAAGTTCAAAGTTGTTAGTAATTGCAATTCATGGAGGCTCCTAGGAAATATCTTTAATGATATACATCTAATGAGCTCTAACAACCCAAGAGACTTCAACTCTCCAATGCTCTCAAACCCCTCACCCAGTAATTCACTCCTTCAAAGGCCTAGAAATGTGATCACGTTCTACTTCCCAATGCTCCTTGAAATCACCGTCTATGACTTATCCTTATGAAGCTACAACTTTGAAAGAGACATCGACTCCTCGATGCTCTCATGAACCTCGTCCAAGGACTCACACCCTCTCAAGTCTAAGAGCGACCTTGCAATCACCGTTAAGGATTTTCATCCATATGCTTCAACTATGTAAGAGACTCCAACTCCCACATGCTCTCAGGAACCTCGTTCAAAGATTCACTCCCTGCAAGGTTCAAAACCGTAAGGGATTTCAACTCTCCAATGCTCTTTGGAATTACCTTCAAGGATTTACAACCATAAAGCTTCAACTTTGTAAGAGATTTCAACTCCCCGATGCTCTCAGGAACCTCATCCAAGGATACACACCATCGAAGGTCCAAAACTGTAAGGGATTTCAACTCCCCAATGCTCCTTGGAATCACCTTCAAGGATTTACAACCATTAAGCTTCAACTGTCTAAGAGACAACAACTCCCCGATGCTCTCAGGAACCTCATCCAAGGATTCACACCTTGCAAGGTTCAAAACCGTAAGGGATTTCAAATCCCCAATGCTCCTTGGAATCACCTTCAAGGATTTACAACCATCAAGATCCAACGCTATAAGAGACTTCAACTCCCAGATGCTCTCAGGCACCTCATCCAAAGATTCACACCCTCCAAGGCCTAAAACTGTAAGGGATTTCAACCCCCCAATGCTCCTTGGAATCACCTTCAAGGATTTACAACCATTAAGCTTCAACTGTGTAAGAGACTTCAACTCCCCGATGCTCTCAGGAACCTCTTTCAAGGATTCACACCTTGCAAGGTTCAAAACCGTAAGGGATTTCAAATCCCCAATGCTCCTTGGAATCACCTTCAAGGATTTACAACCATCAAGATCCAACTGTATAAGAGGCTTCAACTCCCAGATGCTCTCAGGCACCTCATCCAAAGATTCACACCCTCCAAGGTCGAAAACTGTAAGGGATTCCAACCCCCCAATGCTCCTTGGAATCACCTTCAAGGATTTAGAACCATAAAGATTCAATTTGGTAAGTGACTTCAAGTCCCCGATGCTCTCAGGAGCCTCATCCAAGGATTCACACCGTCGAAGGTCCAAAACGGTAAGGGATTTCAACTCCCCAATGCTCCTTGGAATCACCTTCAAGGATTTACAACCATCAAGATCCAACTCTATAAGAGACTTCAACTCCCAGATGCTCTCAGGCACCTCATCCAAAGAATCACTCCCTCCAAGGCCCAAAACTGTAAGGGATTCAACCCCCCAATGCTCCTTGGAATCACCTTCAAGGATTTACAACCATTAAGATTCAACTTTGTAAGAGACTTCAACTCCCCGATGCTCTCAGGCACCTCATCCAAAGAATCACAACAGCTAAGGTCCAAAATTGTAAGGGATTTCAACTCCCCAATGCTCCTTGGAATCACCTTCAAGGATTTACAACCATTAAGATTGAAATATGTAAGTGACTTCAACTCCCCGATGCTCTCAGGAACCTCATCCAAGGATTCACACCATCGAAGGTCCAAAACTGTAAGGGATTTCAACTCCCCAATGCTCCTTGGAATGACCTTCAAAGATTTACAACCACTAAAATTCAACTCTGTAAGAGACGTCAACTCCAAGATGCTCTCAGGGACCTCATCCAAGGATTCACACCCTCCAAGGTCCAAAACTGTAAGGGATTTCAACTCCCCAATGCTCCTTGGAAACACCTTCAAGGATTTACAATTATCAAGATCCAACTCTATAAGAGACTTCAACTCCCAGATGCTCTCAGGCACCTCATCCAAAGATTCACACCCTCCAAGGCCCAAAATTGTAAGGGATTTCAACCCCCCAATGCTTCTTGGAATCACCTTCAAGGATTTACAACCATTAAGCTTCAACTTTGTAAGGGACTTCAAGTCCCCAATGCTCTCAGGATCCTCATCCAAGGATTCACACCGTCGAAGGTCCAAAACTGTAAGGGATTTCAACTCCCCAATGCTTCTTGGAATCAACTTCAACGATTTACAACGATAAAGCTTCAACTTTGTAAGAGACTTCAACTCCCCGATGCTCTCAGGAATCTCATCCAAGGATTCACACCAACTAACGTCCAAAACTGTAAGGGATTTCAACTCCCCAATGCTCCTTGGAATCACCTTCAAGGATTTACTACCATAAAGATCCAACTGTGTAAGAGACTTCAACTCCCCGATGCCCTCAGGAACCTCATTCAAGGATTCACAGGAGCTAAGGTTCAAAACCGAAAGATTTGGCATTCCTTTGAATTCAGGAAGCTTGTCTTCAAAATTGAAGGGATTTCTTGAAAGGTCCAGATATTCCAAGTTCTTAAGCTTTGAAAGGAATTTATGAGGAAATCTCAATCTTTTATCAACATTAGACATGTTGGAAAGTAAGCATACTCGAAGATTAGGAGCTAGAAGTATCTCGGGCCATTGAGAAATGCTACTTTGTGTGAATGAAATTGTCGTCACCTCCTCAAATGATTTGACTGTTGAAAATGATTTCAACACTTTTCCAGATTGAAAACAACATTTATATGCACAATGACTAGGTACTGCTTTGTCAATTATGTACATTGCAAGATCTCGGAGGACATCGTGTACCACAATGTAATTGCTTTCATGATTGCACTCAATCATGGATTTTTTAGCAAGAACTTCCAAATGTGTCTTAGCTAAATCTTTTGCAGCCTCATCATCAAGTGTACCAAATAATCCTTGTGCAATCCACATGTTGCACAATCTTGGAATTGAAATCTTGAAGTCCTCTGGAAAGGCTGCACAATATAAGAAACACATTTTTGTAACATCGTTCTTCAAGTCGTTGTAACTCAATTGTAATCGATGATACAACTCATCATCTACATTGGATCCAAATATTGGTTTTGATTCCTTCAATTCACGTATAGCTGAACGCCACTCTGCCTTTTCATCCTTCTCTTGCATTGCACTACCAATGACTTTCAAAGCAAGAGGAAGTCCTCTACACTCTTTACAAACTTCTTTAGCCAAATCCTCCAAACTGGTACAAGGAGAAGTATCTCTTGGAAATGCATGAGAACAAAATAATTTCCAACTATCTTCATTCGAAAGCAATAACATAACTTCTCTTTCTGCGTGAACTTTGGAAAGGACTGTAGCACTTCGAGTGGTTATCAATGTTGTAGATCCAGGAGCATTCGCAATACTCAACCAATATATCATTTCACGATGGTCTAATTGCTTTTCCCACACATCATCCAGAATCATAAAAACCTTTTTCTTACCAAATGCATTCCACAAATAGCTGCGTTGATCTTCAAGGTTTCCATGAACATATTCTTCTTCAAATACACCTTCTTTCAAAAACTTTCCCATTTTTTTATAGAGGTCAGATACTCTTCCATCTGAACCAATAGTAACCCATAAAATTGCGTCATTTCCATACATTGCCTGAATATCTTTATCGTTATGCAATCTTCGTGCAAGCAAAGTCTTCCCTGCTCCACCTCTTCGTTGCAAACCGAGGTAATTAGGCTTGCCATTTGCATGGTTTGCCAATATAGAAGTCTTCACTTTCTTGAATTGTTTGTCGTCACCCACAATTAGTGGAGTGGTTGGTTGTGTTACAAAACCAACTTTGGATTCAATCGCCTTTGAAGGTGAGTTCAAAGATCCAAGTGAAGCAAGAATCGCATTCAATCTTGCCTCATCAATTTGATCATTAATAGCCTTAATGCGATCTGGTAACTTGCGCAACTTCCGCACCTTCATGAATCTCTTCAATTTTCCACGTTTAGACTGTTGTAAATATTCGTTTGCAAGACTCTCAGCATTCTTCAATATTGCATTGAATTCCAACAACCAATCTTGATAGGCCTTGTTCAAATTGGTTGAATTTTGATCGATTGGCACCAAAAGAGGTACAATTTTGTCCACTTTTGACTTTAGAGCTTTAAAACTCTCTTTGATACCGATGATACCTTTGCAAGAATCAATCACTTCGTTCAGCAATAAACTCACAGCTGCTCCAACAAGAGCTGGAGTAAAAAGTGGATCCCCATAGCAACCTATAAACTTGCCAATGACACCATTTTAGTCTACAATCTTAGCATTGCACCATAATCACTCATTGTAAAGCACATTTCAAGATTTCATTGCAATTCACGTTCTTCACACCTTAACTGAAATTAATTGCAACAAAATTGGCAATCAAAATAGCTATAGAACATATTCTAAAGATCACAATAATACAATAAATGACAATAGATTTCTAGAAATGACAAGTACCTAATTAGATAGCATAAGGACTTGTCGACCACTTGCTAGGGATTTTTTTTTGTTTCTCCGATTCCAAGATGGTATATAGATACATTTATCAAGCTCCAAGTTGATTACTGAACTTCTGAACCTGCAACAAAATCATAGCTCACCATTAATGAAAGTTGAAAGTTGCTAACAAAATTAATTCCATGTCAATATCTATTAAATATCTACACAAGTATAGACATAATGATACAGGTGTAGCAATAACAACAATCTAGTTGCACGACGAGAATCTACTCATATCCAACATGCTTGTTACAACAAACAAGACATT
The DNA here is from genome assembly GCA_022496805.1 of Pohlia nutans. NCBI lineage: Eukaryota > Viridiplantae > Streptophyta > Bryopsida > Bryales > Mniaceae > Pohlia > Pohlia nutans. The sequence continues at coordinate 15,921,578 of CM040097.1, forward strand.
TCTAGAAACTCCATGAAAGTAACAACTCCTTGAAGATGCTTACAATCACCTCGTTCAAAAACACATTGTCCAAAATGACATGTTTTTTTAAAAACATATTGTCCAACCACATGACAAAGAAACAATAAAATATCTTTTAAAAATCATTGTGGTCTTCGTGTAATATGAGAAACACTACGTTGAATCTATTGTTGATCAAGCCATTCCAAAACTCATCAGCCCAACTGGGTGAAAGCACGAAAAAGTGTACATACCACCTCTAACTATTATGACCATTCAACAATGCAGGGTTCAAAAACACATTATAAATTTGAATTTAAAAAAAAAAAAAAAAAACAATATAATAAATCACCTATTGTTTTATAATGTCTACTAATATTTTTTGAGAAAATGGTCTTCAATAAGTAGTTATAAATTTTTTATTGACGTAGAAGTGGCCAAAATTGAAAAAGTAGTTACGTACAATCAACAAAGTTGATATAAAACAAGAAAAACGTATATCAAAACATATTTATTTCTACTTTCTTTTTGGACAAGGACCTCAATTCTATCATTATCTCAAAGTTCATAAAAAATATATTTATGTTGAGTGTATTTAAGGCCATCAATTTTGAAACAAGATTGAATTTAGGCATTCATTTTTAAACACTACTTTTTGTAAAATTCTTTGAAAATTTTGTTCTGAAAATTTGGGTTCAAATACCTATAAGAACTCTAGAGGGCTTAATGAAATTAAAACCAAAATAGAATATATTTTTATATAAATTTATGGCCTTTGACCAAAACAATTATGATTTTAGTATAGCAGACTAACTTTTTGGTACAGTTTTTCGCACTTTCACCCAACTATGTGATTTCATCTCACCGAAAGTGCTTCGTGATCCAGTGAATCCAAGCAAGAGTTCAACACCTCCGAGGAGCATCACATACCCTATACAAGAAATTCAACCTAATCTCCCGTGGCCAATTTGAGGACTACATCAAACCAAAGCACTAGTGAGGTCCCTATAACAAGCAGCCTTCATAGTAGCAACGTATCACAAGTTCTACTTTGGTCACCCCACACATCAACCGATCAGCCTACCATGATGAGCTCATCTTGACTCAACACAAATATGTTTAAACCAATTTCTCCAAGATCCTTGTCCCTCACATGACCGCATGTTATGACAATCCACTGTAAGAGCAAAGAAGAAGACATAAGCAAAGATCTAGAACAAGGACTCGGTCTCTCGAATGAGTGATTGAAGAATCGTCCTTGAATATACTGTAAAAGCTCACAAATCACATGGGACACACATTGATCGCTCCAAAAATGGTACATTGTTTTAAATATGATAACTGCGTACATACCAATCCTTCAACATCAACAAGGCCCCAAAAAATGATGTCTAATCCTCTACAACAAGATCTTGTCACTGTTCCAAGTTCCCAACAAAAACAACCATCATTTGAGAGCATATCCTTCATGCCCAACTCTACCATCCACTCTAATATCGTGATCCAATTTTTTTCCTACAAATTCCCACTTGTTATTCATATTTCATTAAATATAAATGTAGTTATTCGACATAGAGACAAACAGTCACTTCCAAGTCAATTCTTTGAAGATATTCCTCCCTCAACTAATTCAATGTCATGTTGTGACAATGTCTTGTAATGGAATGAGATGTATACTCTATAAAGTACAGCAATCCTATTCGTGTCATAATTTGAAAGTCACCTTGTTTGTGCCACCATGTACTACCAGTAGTAGTGTACAAACCAAAATCTTAAATGTAAGACACTAATACATAGTAATCACAAAGTGGCACCAGCTCGGATACAAAAGGGTTTACGAGAATCAAAATTTTACCTTTGGATTGCCCTTGGTTCAATTATATGGAACTTAGTATGTATCACCTAGTAGGTGGACTAGCTCACTGAACAAGATACGGAAATTAAAACTCAGTTCAAGTGGAACAATAACTTTGAGGCATTCACGAGTTCCAGAATGGGCAGGATATATAACCCTGAAGGAAGATGGGTGTGAAGAGTACCAGCTAAGTTGAATAGACGCTAGAGAGAAGCATGCCTTTCATCTGTCCACTCCTCTTCATCTACGAGTTCCCAGCAACGTAGGTCTTCCAAACCTACGAATTTTGCAACATAGAGGATGAAGTAAAGATTAGTCCAACACATCTGTCAATACGCAATATTATTGCTAATTGAATCAATGCTCTTGGTCACGTAAGAGCCCCGTGAAAATCTCCAGACCTGTGAGATCATGACACATTTGAACCAAACATATAACGTTTAAACCGTGTACGTTTTGGTCTCTTTCATGCTGACCTCCAAGAAAAACGTCAACATGGACTCTTCACTAGCGACGAGGTCGTCTCCCACTTGAATGCAATCAGAAAGAGAGAAACGTACAACATACAGACCTGTCAGTAGTATACAATTTCATTTTAGTTTAGAAACCACCGCCTTCAAAACAAATGAACTGACAAAACCCCCAACACCTCACTAGCAATATGTTTACCGACATCACATCAGAATGACGATACCAGAAAAGAGACGAGGTTCCCTGTGATCCTTTTCATTGTGTACTAGAAAGTCACAGGGATCCCTGCCAGACCCAACAAGCGCAATAACATGGTCACAATGAACTGTTTGAAGCATTTACTAATTAAATGCACACCCGGTTCACAGGGAACCAAGAACTCCAGCGCCTCCGAGGAACAGCAAATCCCACGTACAGAAACATTCAATTTCACCTTCGGTTGGGTCTTTCAGGAGTCTTATTAGAGAAAAGCAAAGCGGTAGTATGGTACCCGAAACAAGAGGTCCTCACTGAAACAGCACACCACAGGCTCGGCTTCACACACTCCACACATCGACCAGTCTTCTGCCACGCCGGAGGAGCTCGTGTAGACACGGTACAGACGCCTTGAGACCAAGAGTGCCGTCCTTCACAGGGCCGTATGCAGAGACGATCCAGTGAAATGAGAAGACACAACTTAGCCAAGGATCTGGACATGGACGCGCGCGGTCACGCGATTGAAGGAATCAAAGTCTCCCCCAAATGTTACAGTGAACGCGGACTCATCACATGGGGCGGCCAGCGTACAGACAAATTATGGTACAGTGTTCTGAATATAATAATCAAACAAGGCCATTTCTTCAATATGCACTCGTCGCCAGAAAGGGACCTCTAATCCCCCACCGCAGGATCTGATTACTGTTCCGAGATCTCAGCCAAATCGACCATAATTCGAGAGCATATCCTTCCAGTCCAAATCGATGCTTCTGAAAAAAAGATTCCTTGTGATCTGAGCTCATCTTTCCCAGCGTTTGTGCAGTGCCTTAAGGGATGTACGTTACTTATCCTACCAGGCGGTACCCAGGCTTCTAATCTTTAGATGCATCAGAAATACCAAACCCGTAAAACAGGGTAATGGGGTGTTGCATATCAGTATGGCCTGGAAAAGCAGGAACTTGATTACACCACTCCCAGCTAAATGGCAATGTCAGAAACGTTGATGCGAATGAAGCTCTAATTCTCACAAAACAGCACGGTTGCTACAAGTTCGATGTCTTGAAAACCGTAGGTTTCAATTTCCTCCAGGCTCTATTCTACACATAGAATGGCATATTAACCATTAGGTGGATCTTGTGGAATCGGCAGAACTGCAACAACGCATTCAGGAGTTAATCGTACAGATGGTGTAAGCATCTAATGATGAAATGGCATATAAGTTCCTCAAAATTAAACGGGAATAGAGTTAACCGAAAAGAAGAGAAAAATAATACATGTTAGGTGAGGCGAGTCTGACCCGTATCTGAGGTAGCCAAATAAACTGGCATGGTTTCCAAAGAATCCAAAATAGAAAGGAGTGTGAACTAGTTTTGCCGTCACAAAGGAGGCAAAACTGAGACTAAGGTGAGTTCACAGAGAGCCAAGGCTTGGAGGCGATGGCCCACATCCAATTTGAGACAATGGCAAGGCATGTGGCAAACTTGAGATATAATCAGATGACTGGTTTGATTAGTTGGCTCTGACAACTTGGAGCTTATGTCTAAAATTGATGTTGGAGGATGTTGAGTTCACTATTTGATTTGATTTCGGTTATACTAAAAGAGGAATAGACTTTTAGTTTCCTGATATTTTGGGGGTTCAATTTTTGGTTACCTCAAATGATTGCACAAGAATAAACAACTTATTATGCAATACCCTGAATTAATTATCGACTGTGTATTTTACTTTCATACAGCCAATATCGATTCAAGCCATGACACCATTAATCCTTAAACGTCAACCCCGGCCCCAGGGGCTTGGTTTAAAAGAATAATTGGAGACAGAAGTTTCATTTCTCAACCAAATCAAGCGAGACTTGTTGCGTTGGAAAGCTACTGAAAAAGCGATCTAGATTCCAAAATTTCGCCTCATTTGAGAGACTGTGGAATCGTTGGTAAACTAAGCAATCAAAGTTATCAAATTGAACAAGTTTTGAGGTTGGGGCAGCTGAAGTTCAGCACTGCCGCAGTGCTACAGTGCTAGCTAGCAGTGCACTGCAGAGCCGTTTTTGAAAAAAATTCAAAAAAATTCAAAAAAAATTAGATTCTTTCCGGGCTGCCCACCCAGGACCCAAATTGTCGTTTAAGGGTTAACATGAATGTTGACATTGAGAACGGCACAGGAGGGATAAATCTACAAATGACATTGATAAGAAGCAGGGCAATTTTTTCATTTTTCATGAAGTGCCAAAGTGGCGATATAAAATGCTATAGCAATGCTCCCGATCCATATTTCAACATTCATCTACATATCGGATAGAAAATATCACAGAAAATATCATATACAAGTATCTATAAATTTGTATTATTTTCATCCACAATGTGACAATTTCATCCAAGAGTTTTTTATAATTTGAAGTTTTCTGACAAAGAACATCATGAATTTTTGCCATTTTTAGCCATCAAATTATTTCTAGTGCGATCTAACAAAATTCGCCCAAAAGAAGACCCTTGATATTTGGAAGTGGAAAAACCTTTGAACCGTAATATGGTAATAGAGTTATCCATAAACTAGACCAATACATTTTCCCAAGAAGAATGATAAGGCGAAACTGGTTTTTTAGCTTAAAAGGCGACGAAAACGAGTTTTGGCTCCTTTTTTCGACCAATCAATAAACTCTGCATTGTCGGGGAGATTTGAACCTTGCACCTCAATAATGCAAAAGAAGCTCCCTACACCACACTCAAGTTCCTAAGAGGAAATCTATCAGTCTGCCCACATCAACCCTCATGCTCACCCAAACCAAGTGCATGGTGGCTACCAATCAATAAGTACAAAAATAGTATTTGAAGCTGCAAACTCCGGCCAGCAGCCAGGGTACCCTCCTTTTACTCTACGGATAACTCTAATGAGTCCTCATAAACATACCTTCTGAGATGCAGCATGGAGTTCAGAAATAGAAAATCGTTTGTGCCATTTTTGTGTCAGTGCACTATTTACTAAACCATTGCAAACTGCCATAGGCCAGTGAATGAAAAGCTTGATGGATGTCATTTGAAGCCCTAGCCAACAAACCTCAAGCAGTTGCTGCTATCTCAATACTGAAATTCAGAACATGGGTAACTTAACCCTTTAAGGTCCCGATTCAACACTGTTTTCAAAGATTCGTTATAAAATGTTTGATAAAAAATTAAAATGGAGTTGATGTACAAAGCAAAGTTATAAATGTCAATGTGAAGATAACATCTATACAGTCGGATTCATCATATTTATTATTAATATTTTTCAATTAATTTTGCAAGGTTTTCTCTTGAAATTCAATTAAAAATCCATAATTAACATTAAAAATTTCAAAAATATTGTAATGAAATTGGAATAACATGTACTACAAGATGGTATGGTTTTCACTATTTGATTCTTCTTATTATGGAAAATCATGTTTAAGGTCTCACTTTTTGAACTAAGAATGAAACTTGACATAAACCACTTTTGCTATTTTTCAAAAACTCTCAATATCTTATCTTGAAGATCCGTACCGTACAAATGGTAACCGACTAGCACAAGAATTTAAATAAAAATTGAATGGATGAAAAACATCCCCTGCGTGATGAAGGGACGCGTCCAGAATCATCCATCGTCCAGATTCTGGACGCAGGCGCGTCTAAGGGTTAAGACTTGTTGGAAGCTCATCATTCACAGTTTTTTTTATCAAGATATCACTCTCAAAAAAAATTGTTTGTTGACTGTGTGCAGCGGTTGTATTTGCTACACATATTTGATAGCTTTGCTGCAATTCAATGCTTTGAATTAGAAGGTGTATTGTAGCTCATTAGGGCATCCTCAATGCATCCGGCATATTAAATTATATCATTCAGTTCGGATGGAACTAGAACGTTGAAGTACCGTCATTGGAATCACATTTTAAACTAAATGAAACAAGAACGGTGCGACTGTGAGGCTCTGTCCCATTCATAACACTAACAAACTCATACAGTTTATAGAATAAAAAATTCGAAGAAAGTTTAATTTTAATTTTTTTTCATTTGTAATAAATAGTTTTATACCATGTTTCATATGTTACAATTTGTCCTCTAAATTATCCATGATATATATAATATATAGGGCGGCTAAACCTATTCTTGCACATTTAACCATTTAACACGCCAACATTCATATAAAGGACGATGAACAGATTGTAAGCCTTCTCTTGACTACATCCCATACAATTTTTAACCCATTCGAATTTTCCATCGCTCTTGTGCTAGTTGACTACCATTTGTATGAGTTGACTACTATTTGTACGGTATGGATTTTCAAAATAAGATATTGTGATTTTTTTTTTAAATGAAAAAAATTGGTTTAAGTCAAGTTCATTCTTAATTTAATCCCTAAATGTTCAACCATCCAGAAAGTGGACAATGTACAAAATGAAACACAATTTTCTCATTTGTCATTGACTTTTTGCATTGTGGATTTTTTAGTATATATTTTATGAGAAGTTAGCTTCATGCATGTGTGATCTAATCAGAAAAAGGATGATTTGTGAAATTTTTATGCCTCATTTCATGTTGTAGTGATTCAACCAAAATTTCAAAGATTTCAATGTAAAAGTGCTCTTAAATAAGTCAACTCATAAAATTAAACAACCAAAATGTCTCTAAAAATCACTACACTTAGAGTATTACATTTCAACCAATCGCAAAAATTTCATGTATAAATTGTCAATATTTTATTTGTAATCAAATTACAAAATAATTTTGAATTTTAAGTTTCAAATTTTATACAAAAATATCGGTGGCAACAATCATAAATCTAACTGTATGGATAGATTCAGAAATTCATAGTGTACAACTTTTATTCATACACCAAGTTCAAAATATACTTCCTAGTTACATTTTATAAGACATCTTTGAAATTTTCCAAATCTGGAGAGGGATGAGGGTGTTTAAAGGTTCAAAAGTGAGACCTTAACAATGATTTTTTCCAAAATAAATGGAATCAAATAATGAAAATTATACCATCTCATAATGCACATTATTTCAAACTCGTTATCAGTCTTTTTAATTAAAGTTTATTAATTTGGGACTTTTAAGTGAATTTCAAAAGATAGCCTTGCAAAATTAATTATAAGCTATGAGTATTTTTTTGATAAATCCAACCGTACAAAATATTTTTGATCTACAAATTGAGATTTACAACTTCTCTTTGTATATCTACATTTTTGTGATTCATCAAACATTCTACAACACATTTTTGAAATTGGTGGTGGATCTGGACGTTAAAGGGTTAAAACTTTGAGGAGTTATAAACTGATCATTGGATCATCTTTTTGTGTAATATTTGAACCGTAACGGAGGTTGGTAAATTGGCTTTGATAGATATCGAATTTATGGATCTCCAAAATACAAATTTTCCACAAGTTGTACAAATATACAAATATACCTGAAAATGTCCAACATGAAAGAGTTAGTTTGAGAAAACATGACGAAAAAGTTATCTTGAACCATAACTCAATTAGGACCTAAAAAATGTACACATAACCCAATAAGCAACGAAATGCTCTCCAAATTGAACTATGTCCAGATGAAAATTCACAATGACCAAGCTATCGTCATCGAGTATGAGGTGATATCAGGCTTAGCAAAATACAATCAAACAATCATAAGAACAATTTTCAATTGAATGTATGAACTGTTTACCTCCCCTTGATTTGCACCTTTAACAACTGGCAATATCCACTAACTTCACATTTGTAAGCACGATCTGATGTTGAAAATTTCCATCGACAAATTCAATTTCCGAAAAATCCTTCACTCATAAAAAAGTACAAAAGAAAAAAGGAATTATAATCGACACTACCTTTATTGTTGTTGCTCGCCATAGCCATATCCAGTCTAAAAAATTCATGTTCACTCCACGATCTCGAGCTCATCATCTTTCAAATGCGCAAGAACTTGGAACCGTCATTGCCAGGTGTTATGAGCTGCACCTTATAAGGCAAAGTTGCTGAGCACGACCTCTTTCACCACAACGATCTCGCACACGACTATGCGGCTGCTCCATTACGGCGTAAACCGATTAAGGATTTTTAGGGAGGCAGACCGACCACAATGAAGCCGACCACGTCAACATATAAAAAAACCCTCTCTGATGAGTTCATGAATGTGTGAAAAGGGTTGTAGATAGGGAAATGGACTTTCAGTTTGAGAAGGAGAAACCAAAGTCCATGCCATAGTCTTTGTTTAAAGGACAGAGGCGACAAAAAACTTACAATCAATCAAACACGAAGCAGAAAACAACAAGTGAAGAAAAAGATGTTGTAGATGAAGAACAATTTTGAAGCATTCTTATAAAAAGATGTGATACATTTCTCCACTCACCATTCTCATCTAATCTCTCCACCACTCTGCCATTCTCACCTAATCTCTTCACTACACACCACTATCACTTAATCTTCATTACTCGCCATTGTCACCTCATTTCTCTAGATTATTTTTAAAATAGGTCTCCTCTCGTTTTCACCTACTAGTAATCTCTTTGGATTCTTTTTAAAATAGGTCTCCTTGGTACACCGATCTTCAAAATCTCACCTAACTTAATTCCACCTAACCAAACCATTGGACTTTTGAAAAATGGCTTCTCCTTTACAATAATGCACTAGATCTTCAAAGTCTCACTTAACTTAATTCCACCTAATCCACTATATCCTTGGATTTTTATTTTATTTTAATACCACCTAACCTAGCATCTCCTTTGGATTTTAAACGAAAAAGAGTTGACCTCTGGTTAATTTTTGTTGAAACTAGCTAAATTTCATATTTATATTATGATAACAAACCATCATAACATTTATACAGTAACTTTTCTTGGAACTATGGTAAAAGTGGACATTTGACATTGTATGACAGAATTTAGTAAGAATCAAACAAGAAAACTTACTTAAAAGATCATCAAAGAATATTCAATACCATCAAAAAAAATCTTGAAAACTTTAGTAGGGGTAGAAAGTCTAGGGCTTAATAATGTAATGATAGAATGAACCGTACACAGAAAAAATATGAGAAAATAGAATGACGATTTCTGAAAACAATGACAAATTTCATTGATTTTGAAATGGTATAATTTCAGTAACGACGAAAGTCGGAGCTGGTTTAGCCTGCATTGGATGGTAGGTTCGTCGTCACGACAGTTCTATTTCGTCACCATGACTGATTCCATTTCGTTTCGGCCTCCAAGACTGTTCCAGGCTGCCTTGAGGACCGTTCCGTCGCCGTATTCATCGCAGTCGAGACCTCAAGCGGACCAGCTCCGTTTAACAACACTCCAACTGTTTTTGGTTCTCACCCCTGTGCAAGTCGCCCGATGCACCACCGCCGCATTCGAGCTTGCCTTCATGATGCGTGAGTTGGGCAATGCCGCTCACTGCAGAATCTTGCGAGCTCCTGCTTCTACCGAATTTTTATCACCACTGTCTCAAAATGTTAAAGCCGGTTGTAGCTCGGAAGAGTATAATTGTAGCATTAGTACGAATTTAAATTGTGGAGAAGGATTAGAGCCGAACGATGATTGATGTGCCTATCAGTCTGGACATTCATTTTAGGGTTTCCTTTTTTCCTTTTTAGGGTTTTTCGTTGAATCTCCCTTCCGTTTTATCGGTCTTCACAGTGTGCAATAGTCTAACACACCAGGTCGATGATCTATGTGCCAGCAATGAGTGCAATTGCTGGTTCTACAAAACTCTTTCATCAGAGTTGGGGAGTTGGACCCATTGTCTGAGGCAGGGTGGGGCAAGGTGGAGCCAGGGCGAAGCTATTGAAGCTCTGGAGATGGCGATGGAAGGCGAGATTCTTTCGGCAAGATTAGGGTAAGCAATCAAGTGAAGCAATCAAGTGATTTTCCTTGTTTTTCTTTGTACAAAACCTCCACAAAGGGGTCAGGGAAAAAACAAGAGATCAATCCAGGTTACAAGTGAGACTGTGCAGCAAGAAACTATGTTTTTTGGTACTGTAGATTCTGTCAAACAGATTTACAACTTGAATGTGTTGTTACCTTTCAATCCTCATTGATTAGGGTTTAGGGTTGTCGTCATGCACTAATGCTCCGGAAATTGGGCCCAGTGTATTTCGAGTGACGCATAACAGTGACAGAATATGTAAACTAAGTGGTAAATTTTCATATGTAAGGCAATTGAGGCTGTGTGCACAGATGCCTTACATTGGTGAAACCACTTGATGGAGTGGTTTACCCTACAACATTCAATTTCCTTTGATTGAAGGACAGGGATGTTTCCAATCTTGGAAGTAGACAAGGTTTTCGTTCCTACTTTTCAAAGGCTGTGAATTCATGCAAGTAGGAACAATGCTTGCAACTCTCTTGGCTTCACTTCGGCGAAGGAGAACATTGTACTGAGGTGGCTGAAGCTTGGCGTGGATGTTGCTGTTGCTGCAAATGGTATGATCTGTCTCAACTACTTCGCAAGTCTCCAAGGCATATTGTCTATGCCTCCAACCATCTGTTGCAACAACAAATTGATTCTCAACGGAGAGTATTGTGGAAAAGGAAGCAATAGCTAGCTTTCTTTTGTGCATGAAGCACTGACTCCTCTGTACTGAATTCGTTTCCTTTTAAAATATGACAGATAGTTCTTACCTCTTGTTACTAGTGTGCATTGGATTGCTACTTTTAGCCTCAGAATGTTGTCTACTCTCTTCTCAGTTCCTGCACGATTGTAAATGCCCATGTATTATATGTATTATAACCATTATTATATGTGTTATACAATATCATATATACCAATTTCTTCCTATATATGTACCAATGTATCATAAGATATCAATCGTCACTGGTAATGCGAAGAGCAGCGAAGCCCTAGTATGAATTTGATTGAATGGCCAAACAAGTGTCCTGCAAATTAACTAAGATATCTTCATTTATCATCTTAATCCTTCTAACCCTTCATTAGCATGTATCTAACTAATCAACAGCTGCAAGCACATGTGTAAGGAATTCAATCTTCCAATATAAGTCCAAACAATTCACTACACAATTCACTACAGTAGGAGCTCTCCATCTTCGTTGTTGGATGGTGTAACAGAGAAACCCTCTTGAAACAACCAAAAGAATTTAAATCCTCTGGTCCCAAATTCTTCGACCTGTTGTGAACGCAAGTAAACACATAAATAACTCAATTATGCAAAAACACAATTCAACAAACCAAAACTATGTGAAACACATACATATTAATGACTGAATTTCTAGCCCAAAAACAAAAGAATGAGCCATTATTTGAAGTGAACATGTAGTCACAATCAAATCTATACATAGGATCTTTGCAAGATCTACACACATCCTCACATTGACATCGACATACTACCAATGAAAATAGAACATGAATGCAAACCAACCTAAGCTTTTCGTGTGCACGGCAGGGGAGACTCTTAAAAAAAGGCTCCTGACTTCTAAACTTTTTAAATAATATTGCCAACAAACAATGACAAACAATGAATGTGAATACGAATTAAATTCTGCTATCATGAGGTATAAAAACTGTAGCTAAGATGACTTCCGATCTAGTGAAAGTGAAGATGATAGGTTAGTTCAATTTTTTAGCATAATTATATTGAACCTGTATCACAACTACGGACGAACTTCGGTAACGTAAGTAATTTTCCTATCACTAGATTTCCAACTCTCAATGCAAGACACCCCCCCCCCCCTCCGACCAGTTGAGCCCCCCTCCAACCAACCAGTCGGGGACCCCCCTCCCCCCCAACTCATCCCTAATCACTCTGTTTTGAATCTTCCCGAAACCTAAAACACATCGTCAAATTGAATCCTCCCGAAACCTAAAATGCGCCCTCAAATTGCCTCGCGATGGCAATGGTGATGATCACATGTGCGTAGAAACGAAACAAAACGATAGATATAAAGAAATGATTGGGATGGCGAAGAAACACTGACATAACGACGAAGCAATGTGATGGCCAAAAAGCTATTCAATACCCAGACCCAATGCATGATACCTATACCCTAATACCCTCCAATTTTTATGTAATGTGAATGCAGTTGTAGATAGGTATTAGAAACTCTAGTTCAAAAATCAAAGTCGATGTGGAACTGCGCTAGGCAATGCCATAGTCTCTGTCTAAAGGACATAACCAATAAACCAAAAACAATCCTAATTTGGACATTAGATGACCAAGATACACTCTATTAAAAGTTAGCTAACTTTAAAAAAAAATTAGACGTCCCTTCAAATCAAATCTAAAAAAGGGGGAATTTAGCCAAAGGCACAAAAAGTGTTGGTTGAATTGTCGTGCCATTTGCTAAATTTTCCCTTTTCAGACTTCATTTGAAGGTCTTTTATTTCTTTTCGAAAGTTAGCAAACATTTGATGGGATGTGTATAAATCAACCAATTGATGTCCAAATCGGAGTTTTTGGTGCTTTCACTATGTATTTTTGAATGCACTTCTAATGATAATATTTTAATGTTCAAGTTTCTTATCTATTAACCCCTAAATGTACCAAGGTGTCCCTGGAATTGACAATTTGAGAAAAAGCATCATAAACTACTATTTAGAAGAATATTTTGGAATTGATATACAAATGAAAGTTCTAGATTTTGAATTTTAGATTCCATCCGTACGGTTTGATTGACTAATACTATCACCAATATTTAATTATAAAATTTGAAAGTTAAAATTAAAAATTCCTTCTTAATTCGATTACAAACAAAATTTTAATATTTTTTGAGTAAAATTTGTTGGAATGAATTTGAAATTAGATATTTTAAATGTGGTGATTCTTTGAATTTTTTGTGTTTCTTAAATGTATGACCTCATTTTTGCAAGGCCACTTTTGAACTACGGTCAATGTAGTTTTGGCTTGGTCAACAACTTGACATACTTCTACATTTGTAATTTTAGAAAAATATGTAATCAAGTATGACTAAATCCAACCGTTAGATAGGACGACAACTTGATGAAGAATCTCCAAAAAATTGGATGACTTTCATCCAAGCATTGATGAGAACGTGAGAAGGGTTTGAATCTATTAGTCGTCGATTTTATGGACGCTCTGACGTTTAGGGGTTAAAAGATATGTTTAAATATGACGGGCATGTTTATTGGGTAGATTGAGGATGCCCTTAGAAGTGCATTTTTACTCCTAAATGCCTATGGGATATTGGGTAATACCTAAATGTATTTTTAAATAAGGCTTTTTTTACTTTTTTGAGCTTCAAGTCTAAAGAGCATATGTAAGACATTCTTATTAGAAGACATCCGTACAATTGAATTTGAAATAAAAGGGCTAGATATTTTTCAAATGAATTCACAGGAATAAACTATGAAAATTCACTAAAGTTACAATTTTAATACTCTCATCTTGTAATTCATTGTGATCGGTTGAAATCAATATGCTTCAATTGTGATCGAGTTGTTCATGTAAATTTCATTACGTTTTGATAGAGATGCCTTGAGATCTCTTTGTAAGTAATTCAAAAATAATTTTATAGGTTGAAATATTGGACATTATGCAAAATGTTGTACATCATGCACTTTTGGCCAATCATTCCAAAATTTATAAGATAATGAGTATTTTTGTAATTTTCATATAATTTAAACAATAATCTCTTTTTAAATCAAATTTACATATTTTGACAATAAACACGCAATTTGCTATTTATGCACTTGGCGAAGTGCGCTCGTTTCATGAGTAAATTTGGCTTAAGAAAATTGTCTAAAAAGTTCTCTAGAAAAACAACAATTTTCGTCTTTCTACAATCATTTACATTATAAACAAACAATTCTTTTATTTATATTTCATTCTTCTCTTTATCTTTTCTTTTATCTTGTTTTTCTTCTTGTCTTCCTTCTTGTCTTTCATTTTGTCTCTTTTTCTTTCTTCTATTTTTTCTTTCCAAATTTGGCTCCGCGGATCCCACACTTGCACCAAGGTTTCATTTTTCATTTTTTTTTTAAATTAAAATTTATTTTCCTTCTTCTTCTTTGTTAGGGTTCAGCTTGCCATTTGAGATGCTGAACCCTAAAAAAGAATTTAAAGAAATCCAGGGTGAGTACAGTCGCCGGCTAAACCCTAAACGACAGCAAAAAGAGAATCAAAACAAAATAAGACAGAATAAAATTTAAAAATTTAAAATAAGATATTTTGTGCTTTTTTCGGCTCTTAGGTGTATATGACAGCTCCTAGGTGTATATGACAGCTCCTAGGGGACTGATATCCTAGTTTAACTACTAAAAGAGGTTGCATGCCAAAAAGGGTTTGTGAGAGCTTGACAAGGCTCTCTTGCTTAATTGTCGTTTATTGTTGCTTTTATGAATGAATTCTTAACAAACAATGCAATCTTGGAGTCCTTTGGTGAAATTAAGGTAATTAAGTTGTGGATACAATATGCATATTAGAGAATGGTTGTTGCAAGGCCTTTGGTAGGACATTTGGCATTAAATTTAAGCTTTAGATTAGATTAGTGTGGAAGGACTAGTGGAGGAATGAAGCCCCTTAGTGAATCCATGGAACGATGAGGAAGGACTAGAGGAGGAAAAAATCCCTCTAGTGAATCCAAAAAATAGGAATAGGTTTAGTTGTTTGATTTAGAGTTGAATATTTTTACCGTTGGCCTTGTGCGATTAACTTTGATATTCATGTTTGTGTTTGTGATTTGATTGTTTTGGTTTTTTCCATTTGACTTCGTGGTGGTGTGTGGGTTACATTCATTCGTGGAAGTTCTTCAAGATGGAGCGCCGTGGAGGTTGGAGCTTCATTCATCCGTCATTCCGTCAACGCCTTAGGTTAGGGCTTTTAAGCCTTAGGGTTAGGGTGAGCCGCCTCTTTGGCGGCTCCTTCTTTTGTACTTAAGAGCTTGTATTCAAGCTTCAAAAATCAATCCCTCTCATTGTTTATCGATTCATCTTGTTTCTCTCTCTTCTTTCTTTGTGAGGGCTAATTGATAGGAGAAGGAAGGCCTTGGGCCTCCTTCTCTTTCCTCTTGATCTCCTCCTCCATTGTGTTAGTAGTTGCTTTGAACTCAAGTATAGTGTGATGTCTTTTGTTAATCTCCATTGAAGGTCTCTCGGTCTTTTCCCCATCAGTCCCTCGTTTCTTGTCCAAGTTATTTGAGATTTCTAGGGTAGGTAGCTTGTGAGTAGAGCTTTCCATCGGTATATGGCACGTCCAATTTTGAGTTATAGAAAGGGAGATATTGCCTCCCAAAGTTGGGGGTGTCAAAGGAGTTTCCCAACCGGCGGTTAGAAGAAATAGCCTCAGTTTTTTAGCAATCAGTCCTAGGGTTTTGATCCTATGCATTTGAGATTTTGAGGATGGATGCAGAATCAACTTAGCTTTCTAAAAAGCTAATGCACGCCCCGATCCGAGCTAAGATGGAGAAATGGCGACCTAAAAACTGAAAGGCATTTCAATGTGGTCCGGGGGGGTCTTTCCTTCTCATTTTCTTCATGGTGGTTTTTGAGCTCACAGGGTTGCAAGTGTTTTTTCAGATGGTATTTCACCACGAAGACTATGATATTGATAGAAACTGCAATATGAAAAATGGAGCTTGGAATAGGAACTAAATATACATTTTTATATATTTAATAATATGTGACGCTGAAAAAAAGATATGGCTATTCAAAGGGCATTTTCTACGTATTTTGAGTCATGTACTGGGAAAATACATAATTGTTTTATGATCCCACAACGCTTGGAAATGCTCTTGAAAATCACCATATGTATAGTGCATAGATACGCACCTCTTAAAAAATCTCCCTTCCAAATTCACACTTTTACACCCCTTAGCATCACTTGTATACTGATACTACCAGCGTATAAATACCCCAACATCCTTTATGGGTTAAAATATTTTCATACTTGTCACTCCTCTCAAAATTTTCAATAGAAATCCAAAGTAACTAGTACATGATATTAATATTTAAAGTCTCGAACTCACTTTCAAACTCTAGTTGCCTTTCTAAATATGCATCTTTGAAAAAGTGAACATCTCCTCTAAATCTCCAACAACACTACTGATATGGTAGCAAGGTGTATAGTGAATGGTGAATGATTTGTTTATTTTGGTACCACTGAGATATTTTTATGGATTACAATAACTACCCATATGATGCATGATGACAGAAATATTGATAAAGCCAAAAATAATTATGTTGTTAATGAACGTGATGTGAATACAATATTTTATTTTATTTCTCTTTAGGATTAATAGGGTCTTTTAATAATTGATAGCCTACTTTTAGCTTTTGCACTTTAGATGACTCGCGATTGGTTAAAAATATATACTCGGGTGGAATAAACAAATGGCTACCTTTTTTAAATCCACCACCAACATATCACCTAGTCTTGAATCCCATCTTTGTAGAAAATTACTCAATGCGCTATAAAAGAACACCTTTTGGGCATTTTAATACCAATTTGATTCCAAAATTTATCTCACCTTGGAAAATTTTATCTCAAGGGGTAATTGTATTAGAGAAAAATGGAGAAGAAACATTTTGTGTAGGAGACCAAAAAGGAGACCAATAGAGAATTTTACGTCACCTTTGAGTCATTTGTCTCCTTTGAATATTCTTTGTCTCTATTCTCTCTAAACTTCCTCATTTCTCTTTACTAAATAACCCTTTTAGATAAGAAGCTACAAAGTACTAGGGCTTCGTTGCTCTTCGCACTACCAGTGACGAATGATATATTATAATACATTGGAAAGTAGAAACCATGAAATTGTTAAACAATAATAAACGAAGACATATAATATTGACACTTATTATGGTTCCAAAATGAAAATAAATATAATCATAAATTAAATCTAAAATACTATTTATTCAAGGATGCTTAATTTTTATTGTGAAATTAATGCTCTAAATATTAAAGCATCATATTATTTTTTGGAAATGGCATCATTTTAGATTGTGTGATGCAAAAGAATTAGATGAATGCAAGTGTGGAATGATTTGAACATGTTCATACGAAGTTAACAAAATCGGCATTATCAATCCATGTGCTATGCAGTCTTAAAAAGTAGCCATACATATCCAACAATGGTGCTTTCAAATTAGTTTGTCAAAAGCTTAATTCTCCGCTTCAAGGTCCTACCCACATGGAACTACATCCATATGTCTACATGTAATAATAGATTCAAAATAAATGCTCCTCCACACTCCCTTGGATAGAGCAACTCTGGATATACACAAACACTAAAAACGCATCCAAAAGCATCGTAATTACAGCATCCACTACTAAGCTCTCAAATACTAAACGAGAAATTCACCATATTCTACAACTTTAGATAGATCTCTACACGTAACATGCCCAAGTTCTAGCAAAGATTCAAAAACCTTATTCATCTGCAATTGTTCATGAGTACAAGGCCTTTAGGTTGCCTGTAAAAGCCTTCCTGACAACCTCTCATTTCAGCTTCATTGCAGTAGTGACCAGACCACTTTCAGGAGTCCAAAGTTCAGCTATCAGCTTCACCTTGGTTGGGATCTTGAACCTTTCTAGTTTTCCGTGCTTGGCCGCCTGCCAACCAAATAAAACATCAATATAGATGAAGCGGGATACCTACACAACCCAACTGCAATGATACAAACTCCGATACAGCATCATACATACACAATTGCACTTTGTTAATTGAGTAGTTGATGGAAAATTCCGGAAAAAATAACTTCAATTCATCAAAAGCTTTTCTAACCTTGTTTAGTGAAGCGGTGACTTCTTTGCATGCTTATAGCTTTGAACATAATCAGCAAAATCAGAGTAATCAACACCAGCTTTCTTAGCCCAAGCTTCAAGTGCTGCCAATTTTGCCACTACTAGTGCAACGGTGTAGATATAGTACCGGTCAACGGTGTAGATATAGTACCGGTCAGCATGAAGGATGCCATTGTCTATAGATGAAGAGCCTGTGACGGTCTACAACTTTCATTTGTATATCAATTCCAAAATATCCTTCTAAATAGTACTTTATGATGATTCTTCTCAAATCGTCAACCCTAGGGACACCCTGGTACGTTTAGGAGTTAAGAGACAAAAAATCTGACATACTAATTGACAAATAAAATGTTAATGTTAAATATTAATGTTTGGCCTTATCAGTTTCAAATTTGTGAGAAACTTAATTCTAGTTTTCACTAACTGCAATGCATATCTGCAGTAGTCAACATATGATTTGCCCGTACCCTGAACGACCCGCTAGTTGGAAGCCAATTGTCTAAATAATGAAAACCACTTGTATTATGAAATTCCACTCACATCTATGCCTCTCAAAATTAATTTTAACCTTTAAAATTCCAAATAATTTCAAAATTATCTTACTGTACATTTCAAGCAATAAAAAAAACATAATTTAAAAATTGTGAAAACAATTGTCTTAGGGCTGCTTTACACTAGGAGTCGGGCCCAAACTGATGTGCAAATGTGCTAATATGGGCTGATTTTTTGTTACATTGGGCTCAAGAACGACGGGCCCAATTCCTAAATGTAAAGCGGCCCTTAGAAGTTTTGCCATCTTATCGTCCACCAGAAACAATATAAAGAAAATTAAGCGATTGAATCCATTGCATATAAACACACAGACAAGAGACCAGCTTCCAAAATTGTATGCACAGTACCGTAACAGTCAAATCCATAACATTAGAAAAACTAGGTAATTACATTTTGATATCTTTTATAATATAATCAACAAAAAGGACTGTACTTGGA
Source organism: Pohlia nutans (assembly GCA_022496805.1). Lineage (NCBI taxonomy): Eukaryota > Viridiplantae > Streptophyta > Bryopsida > Bryales > Mniaceae > Pohlia > Pohlia nutans. The sequence goes on from CM040097.1 coordinate 15,940,808, forward strand.
AGCTTAGTCACTTCTTTGACTAACAAAACCAATGAACATATACGTACCAGATAAACCAAAATAACTAATACATTGACAGTACAGTGCAGGATTCATTACTAAATTCTAAAATTAGATTGTAAATTCTACTAACATCTTTTCCTCCCACCATCAACCAAATTCGATAAAATAAAATAAAATAATATGCCTATACTTCAAGTTTTACCAAATAAAATAGACAGAACGACTGTTATTGAAATTGTATTCATAATACCAACCACAATAAAGTAAGCAAGTGACAGAAATCACATTGACAGAAGTGTCCACACAGCAAGACTGTTTTCGACACATTTTATTCTATAATTATGCTGGAAGCCTAAATTAAATGGATACACAGAAATGACAGAAGTTACCGAAAATGTAGTTAACCCTTTAGTGCCTAGCAAACCACATTATGGTCACTACAACGTCCGAAATGCAAATAGCAGAGAATCCGTGAAGAATTGGAACTTCAGTTTTGAAGTTCAGATTTGCGCACATACATTACGCACCTTCCAGAAAAAGAAATTTTCAATTTGGAATTGTACAACTATCAAAATACCTATCAACAGAACGCAAAAATACTGCAAATACTTGAAAATACAGTAAATACTTACAAATACAACATATGTATTGTGTAGTATTTCTTGTGTTTGGAAGTTTGTTATCTTGTTTTATTTTTTTGGATTGTGTTCTTTTCTTCATCTTCCATTAGTGTGTGTAATCCGATCTTGACTAATGTACCCACTCCTGTCAATTTTCAACGTATAAAATTTTGTCCTAAACCGTACATGGACAAGTCACTTTCACTTATAAATCTCACAATAATTATGTGTGAGTCTATTTTTGATATGAAAGATTGCAACGGAGAGGTGTTGACATAGGGCATAGCTGAACTTCTTTGCTTTTATTTTTGAAAATTTACCTCAAATTCTATTTAACTTTGAAGTCACACACCCCCCAAAATCTCGTTTTTGAGCGTGCATTATACAGTTCAAATACATACTATAATCTTCCGATCCCACCATCGGATGATTCTCAAATTTTAATAAAATGTGTGCTCTCGAGTTGAGAATAGAATTGTACGGTTACTTTCTAATTTAACCCATTCTATTTTTGGTAGTCTCAACCACAGTGGAAAAACCCACTGAAATCCAGAGCTGTCTGCTACTGTACCCTAGACACTAAAGGGTTAATTTGACACACAACTCCCTTTCTCACCTCATCAACAGTTTTCTCACTAAATTCATGATGACTGTCTAGACTTTCTAGTAGTCCTCCCTATCACAAAATCACTTCTCCCTTGATACACGTTAATTCACCACTTACAACCGGTGTCAATGAAGAAGTGAGGTTTTGCCGTTTGCACTTAACCCAAGTCTGTCATATAAAATGGCAGACTAAAAACTCAAACAATCACATCTGGGAAGCATTAACTCGCTTGGCATTGACAGGGGAAGCTTTCCAACATGACAGAAAAATTGAGAAACACCAAGGCACACAGAATTAAGAGCAAAAGGTTCGGAAAGGAGCTTACCTCGCAGTTCAGTACGCCAGAGGTTTGTTTTCATTGATCCGTGTCTCCCTTGCTGATTGCACCGTGCCTCCCTCGCTGATTGCACCGTGCCTCCCTCGCTGATTGCACCGTGCCTCCCTCGCTTATTTCACTGCGCCTTTGCAATTGCAACACCCTCTTTGGCCGGGTGTCGTCGAGGTTCAACGCTCTAAAGAAGCTAGTTTGCAGTGGGCGCTTGTGTTGCATCGAGAGTTGGTGAGGAGGAGAATGATGAGGAACTGATACAGAAATGCGGATCCAATTGGCCGTAAGTTCAATCAACCGCCATCTCTTGTGATTTCTGTATAGTCATAGAAATTATTCTCACAAACTGCCTTTGAATGAAATCCTATTTTAATCAGAACTTTTATTCCCATGCAAGTAGACGACAATGTGGTGAGGAAAGTGGCGAAAGTTAAGGGAAGACGCACCCCTGTTGCGGGATACCATCGTAGTTGCACCATCGAAATGATTCCACCATCGCAATCGCAAATCCCCAATCCCCCTTGCTAATTCCAACCCGTCGAAATGGCGATCGAGTTTTACTGCAATCACTGCGATATTTCAACACCACCTAAATATTTTGCAAAAGCTCTTGCACGCTGCATCTTCCTGCAAACACCAAAAACAGACAAAATTTAAAGAACCCTACCATGGACAATGCGAGGCAGAAAGAAATTTGAATCCAATTTGTAGGAGCATCTGTGCAACAACTGAGAAGAGGAAAAAAAACGTACTGCATGGCAAGGGGCACAGGATGCAGATGCAAGAAGAAATATCGACGACACGAAGATGGATTGAAGAGAGAACCCCTTGCCCCGCGCCCACGACACATTGATGGTCGTGCTCGTTGCGACGACAGCGAGGGAGACTCTCTGCGGCAGCTACCCGGAACTGTCGTGGAGATTGTATGTAACAGTCTTGGAGGACGAGACGAAATAGAATCAGTCATTATGACGAAATGGAATTGTCGTGGCGCCGAACCTACCATCCAATGTATGCTAAACCAGTTCCGACTTTCATCATTACTGGAATTACATAGGCTCTTAAAAAGATAGTTCTCATATATGGACATGAATGTTGGGTGATGGCCTGATATGGGTACCCCTTTCAAAAATAGTGTGGTTTTCGAGAAATATCTTTTTGTTAAGAAAAAACCATTAGAAAACTAGGGCTTTGCTGCTCTTCGCATTACCAGTGACGATTGATATCTTATGTTACATTGGTAAATATATAGGAAGAAATTGGTATATATGATATTATATAATACATATAATAGTGGTATGTATATGTTTGTGTAATGAAAATATACATAATTTTATTATATGTAGATAAGTTTACTTTTTTTACTTTTTTACAATTCCTGTAATTGAGACAGAGCGAACCTTTTCACAAGCAGGTTTACCAAGCACAATCATAATGTAAGATGCTAAGACATTGAAGGATCCAATGGTGAAAGAAAGCAGACCTTGACTAACTGTATGGGAATAGAAACCGGAACAGGAACCAGAAGAAGGAAGTGGTTGTGACACATAATCCAGCTTCTCTTCTCAAATGGCTGCCTGCCACCTGGACATTATGAGCCCTCATTGACATTGAGAACTAATTGCACAAAACTGTGGAAAAAAGTGCTAATACAATATCTTCAGTTTCTATGTGAACCCTAAACCGTGGACGAGCACAAATGACAAGAAATGCATGAATTGTGCGAAAGAACCTCAACAGACTCATGCAACATTCTACCACGAGTCCTATGATCGAAAATACACATTTAACGGCGATAGTAATATTTGCAAGGTTCTCGAAGCAGTTCAGTGGGACCACATAAGATAACCATTTTTAAGTTTTAGAATGACACAGTCCATGTATGAGGCCAGCAGTTTCACAGGTGTACACAGGCTTCAGAGTAGAAAACTTGCCCCAATGTCGTGGTTGTGTAGAGTCCCCCACAAAGCCGTTTACACTAGAACACACAGAAAAGTTGATCTTCGATGCATTAGTCTTCCAAGCTCAATACTGCCTAATTATTTCCCACTTCCAAAAGACCGGTTCCAAATGTCAGAATTTTACAAGATTTAGGGCAAGGTTTTCAAAATAAAGAGGCCAAGATCTAATCGAAGTCAAACAAACGGTAGTCAGAAATCAAGTCATGTTCATAAGGCCTAATAGAACCACAAAGCAAACGCAAAACCAGGGTAATTTGAAAGCAGTCACAATGAATTGACCTGTACACTGAGAAAACCGAAACTGTGAACAGAAAAAAGTCAGTCCAGAAAAGACTCAAAATGGTTCAGTTTCAGAACTATTTTATGGAGCAAGCAAAACATATCATACGATCTGAAAACCCCTGTGGACGACAGACAACTACAGTCCTACAATCGGTCCATTATCCGGTCATGGACGTTGACAACAGAAATGTCCAACTTCTCCATTTACTTTCCCGAAAACCTTCACCAATTATACTAAGTCATACGTGAGTGGGGCCTCATAAGCTCCAGCTGAAAGTTACGTCACTATATTTCCCACTTTTTCATATCCATACCTGATGGCGCACTGCCCTCTATCTTCTTCTTACCAACATCCTTCCAGTTTGTGGAAAGTACTGTGCCATTGGACTCCACCTGCCCAAACATTCACAACTTCAGAACATCTCAAGCCCATCTAAGCTTAGACATTATATTTGCATTCCCACCAAACCAGTACTCATTTGGAATTTCCATCAGCTACTTTGCATAGGCTATAGCCACTTGTAAGAATAATGGAATCCCTGTAACAAGACGTAAATCTCTTTTTTCTGCTGAATTTACTTCATGTACAATTTACTGCAAACAACAAATTGGCAAAAGCACGGTAAAAGAGACGTACAAAAGATTTATTCATTGCCCGCCTTGTATCCTCATCAGCATTTGAGTATATTTCTCGGAATAGCTTGTTAAGAGCGGCATCCCCTTCAAGTTTTTCATCCTTCTCCTACATAGACAAACGTCAAACATTAAGGATTACCATCATGTGTAGAAGGATCACAACATCCTGAGATGTCCATTTGGCTAAAATTAGCAACATTTAAATCACAGCTTTCAACCAATGCAGTTACCCTTCAGCCCATTCTATACACAGTTATTGAGATTTCACACTCAAGAATTACTCTAGAAAGTAGCTTGTCTTGTACATGAAATCCAAATCCAGAGGGAAAATTACACTGAGTATTCTCCTCTAGAGAATTATAAACCGAGTACCTCGTGAACAGAAGTATGTAGGGCGGCCGTTGAGTGCGCAACGCTGTGTCTCCAATCCTTTGACACTGGCTTTGTCACCAAATTAGGTTTAGCTCCAGTCCAGAGGAGAGAGCAGCGGTCTGCAAGACGAACAGAGGAGCATCGAGACAACCTCTGCGGACATGGCAAGGGCATGGCTCCCAGTGTAAACAGAGCAGCTCCTCTGACAGACGCCATTGTGCCTGGGGGTATCAAAACCTTCAAACAGAAAAAAAAAATTGCTGCTGCTTCAGGATGGAGCTAGAAAGAAAGCTTCGGAATTTCTTCTACGGACTTGCCGCTCCCTAGAAAACAGACCCGTGAAAACCGAAGTCTCAACGTCTCGACCCAAACGAGCTGGCTCGTCCTTCCAAAACCTCCGATTATCTCGACATTCGCGCAATCTCCAAGCCCACCAAATCAGTGACCCTCCCTCGCTTTTCAAAGGTCGGTAATCCCACTTCCACTCCCAACACCAGGCCATGCAAATGCTCCACGGGCTCGAAACTGGCGCGACATCCAACTCTGGCGCACCTCCCCTGCCTCAAGCCCGTGCCGGGCCATTTTACCACCAATTTCCGCCCCGTGAAAAACCTCCCGCGACTAAACTTACTCGGGAGCTGCGGCGACGACGCTCGTACACGCTCGACGACGAGAAGACCCTGCGAGACAAAGACGATCGACTGCGATGAACAAGGGCGACCCGGAACGGTCCTCAACTGCGATGAACGAGAGCAGGGAGACTTGGAACGGTCCTCCAAGTAGTCTGGAACAGTCTTGGTGACGAGACGAAATGGAACCAGTCATGGTGACGAAATGAAACAGTCATGACGACGAACCTACCATCCAATGCAGGCTAAACCAGCTCCGACTTTCGTCGTCACTGGAATTACAAACATTAGAGGGTGTTATATACACCATGGATGCAACTACATACATGGTGTTCAAGACAAAATCTTTAGCACACATAAAATGAGGTAGACTTATGTCTAACTCATTTTATGTGTAAAAGTGGTACCCATATCATGCCATTCCCTTGTTATGAAATGATTTGATGTAGATGAAATTTGCTTGCAATGGTGCGCATGTTCTTTTGGTCATCAACTGAAGTTTTTTGCATACCTGCGTATGCACGGCTTCACATATTTAGGCCCTCTTCACACGTGGGTTGAAAGGCAATGGAAAATACCTTTTAAGACCATGGTTTGTGCTCCAAAAGCTGACCTTTGAAGGTAAAGCCCTTTGGATGTGGTGTAAAGCAAGAGGGGCCCACAACATTGGCTACTAACACTTTTAATACATATTTTAAAGTAAGGCAACTCGTAATTTTAGGGGCGGTTTACACTACGGACCAAGAGCCGTGACCAAGGAAAATGGATTAATTCCATGGTCACACTTCATGGTCATACTTCCATGGTCACACTTCAAAAAATGTAATTTTAAAGCCCTTGGGCCTCTCACTAAGTGTAAACCGAACTTGGACCGGGACTCAAAAAAATAATAAAACGGCATTTCAAGCCCATGGACTCCTCATTTGGCAATGAGAGAACCCTTTTTGCCTCTCTCACCACAAAATCCGGGGGACCCTTCAACATTATCCACTACGCCTATTTCTAGGCCTTTTGAGGACCTCAACTCCTTTCAATTGGTCACTTTCCTTTTTCCTTGTAGTGTAAACCCAAGTCATCTCGGGACGAGTTGATGGAGCCAATTACAGATTTTAGAGCTACATGGGATGAGTTCTTGGTCCATAGTGTAAACCGCCCCTTAGTGTTTTTATCCAAAGAAAGAAAAACATAAAACTAACATTGCGAAGGACTAGGAATGCTTCTTAACACCAGTGAGGTCGAGAATTCAAATCTACATGCCAATCAAAGTCTCTTTTGTATGATCCATCCTAGTGCTACCATAGGGATTCACCTTGGGGATTATTCCCCTTGTGTGCCAAAAAGAAAAAGAAAAAACCTTAAAAAACAGAAGGTCCCCGGAATTTGTGTTATACCCACTTTTTTTGCTGGGCTTGAGGAAAATTTTGGAAGAAAGAAATTTTTAGGGGACTCAAATTTGTATACTTTTGTTGCTACGAGAAATAAAATTATTCGCTACATCATTCTCTCTTCTTGCCGTCCCTTGAACTAAAAATGCCAAGTGTAAGGGGACATTCTATGGTCTTGTAATTTCTTTTAATTTAGGCTTTCTACAAGCCTGACATACTATCATAAGTAAAAAGTAGAATGTACCCTTTCTGTCCAACGTATATGAGTACAAGCATGCTTGGGATACCCCAGTCAAGTCCATGAATACAAGTCCTTCATGGTTTGAGTACAGGTATTCTTTTCCTACCTTATACAGAGGAGTTGTAGAGTTTGATTCCTGAGTCACAAGTGATGTAGATGGTATTGTTTTTTAGTCACAAGCTGATATGTATAACAGGGTTTATTTTTCTCGCTTCTTGGAGCCATATTCAATTGTTGTGGCACAGTCACAATGGTCTAAATCTCGATGGACCATCCTCCACTGCATATAAGGTAGAAGTACCTTAAACCACCACGACACCTAAAACCACCAACTTCTACACCCCTCTTTCATTTCAGGAAGGAAATGTAGGCTTTCATTACATGACTTATGCAACAATTGCTCAAAAGTTAAGTTATGTACCGACAACGTACATTTCCTCCCTAAAATGAAGAAAGGGTGTAGAAGTTGGTGGTTTTAGGTGTTGTGGTGGTTTAAGGTATGTCTACCTCATGGATCACTGCTAGAGTGCAAAGAAAAAAAAACTGAGATGTATAGCATCAAATTCTTTAGCCCTTGCAAGGGTTCACCCTTTTGCTATCACTGCATGAAAGATAAAAAAATTCAGAGCATGTGATTCCTGAGGCAGGGTTGGTGTGGACTTCCAACTCTCCACCATCATTCATTAGGTAAAGAATTATGTGGCATGTCCACTCAGGGAGGGCACTCAGTGTATTCAATGTAAATTATGTGTGTTAAGATCTTTGACCCCTTATTTAACATTGTAAAAAATCAATTAGACACCTTGAAAAATTTATGGGATGTTTTTATATGTTGAAAGTGGATATTGTGAATTTTTGTGAATTTTCTTTATTTTATATAATTACTTACAATTTTTTAAATAAATAAATATTTTGTACAGCTAATTTATTTGTGGACCCCCTATATTATATCATGAAATATATATTTTTAAATATTTTTAAATTGCCAATAAATGAAGGCTCATATATAGTTTATATATACCAAAGTTGGATGCTATAGCCATCCAAATGCATTCTTGATACATGTTTGAAATGAAAAAAGAAACCATTTTAATTCAATCTTCAATTGGGTTTTTAGAGGTGATGTTGACTATAATTGAATCAAGAGTTTTTTTCAAATGAAAAATATAATGATTATGTGACCACTCAAAAATTTGAAGTTTAATCAAACTTTAGTAAAAATGGGGGTTGAAAAACCACTTTAACGCACGTGGTTTACATTGACTACATTCATTTCAGTCCCCTCCCCGAACATGTCCAATATTCTAAAATCCACTACAGCAATTTTCGTGCAATGATTACAAGGGCTATAGAAGCTTATGAGTAACTTCATTAATTCAGGTAGGGTGGAAGGAGGTGAACCCCTATACGTCGTTGCAACAAAAATTTGGCAGATGGATGTGTTCAAAGCGAAGTTTCACAAAGTAGAAGGAGTTTTCATTCAAATCATTTGGTGAAGTATCTTCGTTGGTCCTGCTACCTCTTCACATTAAATTCAGATCATTTAAGCTAGTTTTGGATTCTACTTAGGATTCTACTTCGGCACAAAGAGTTGTAAAAACGGTTCACTATGTAGTGTATTCTAGATTTTTTTATTTTTCATTTTTTGCTTAAACTAAATTTAGGCCATGAAAACAAGTTCTATTGGATTTGTATTACCATGGTGTAGAGATTCATTCTACATTTAGATACACAAATGATTCTTAATTACTATAAGTTTCTTCATTGTAATTTACACCTTTGGTAAGAAAATCATAGTTTTTAGTATATTTTATAATTGATATAAATTTTCTTTACAATCACTTCAAAAATCATACTAAATTCAAATTTTAACCAAAAAATTCATGATTTGAGGTAGAACACATGATTTCATCTACTAAAAATGTATAGTTGAATTCTTATCTTATTTATAGTGCCAAAATTGACCCTAAACATATAAAGCATGATTCCATGGTCATAGGCCTAGACATTTAGGAATTAAGGATCTCTTTACACTAGAGGCGAGAAGTTGTGAGGAGAGAAATTTCAACCAATGGGAGGCCTAGAAACTGAGAAGACCAATTTCTCATTGGCTTCTCACGTTTCTCTCTTCACGGCATCTCGCCTCCAATGTAAAGAGGTCCTAAGTATCAAGTGAACACGAAGGTTGAAAAGGGCCAATTTTTATCTTTTTCCTGATAGCCTTGTTATTGGAGCTCCCTTTACTAAACACTTCAGTGCCATCTCTAAATTCATGTAACGTCCTACTGGTATAATATATAATAAGGTAATGAATTCTTTTTATGAAATATGACTATTATTACAGAGCTATTTCAGTGGCCAACACAAAATCCAAAGCAAACAAACAAATAGTGTTCATCAACAGGTTCACTAATCCATGGAATTGAATTACTGTTAAATTACTCGTTCAAGTATCAAAGATTCTTTTCATACCAATTTGGAGGGTGCTCACTGCTCAACAAGGAACTTGTACTAAATTGGGAGCAAGTGCTTAGAACGACATTGTAAGAACAAGATTTCAATAGACTGTAACAAAACAACATTGAAATGTTGTTTTAAGTTGTTAGAACGACATTCAAAGGTGGTTCCATCACTTAATTTAGAGCCATGTGGTTAGAGCGACATTCCAATGTTGTTCCAAATGTCGTTGCAAATTGCTCTACCCACTTGTGGTGGAATATTATGTTACAAAACGTGTATTGTAGACTATTTTCTACAAGGATTGAATCCGTGCTTAGATTCGAGCCATGAAAGAGAGAGGAGGTATGATAATATCTAACCTATTTATTTGCTAGACATTAGAAACATTAGAAATAGATATTGCTAATTTGCATCCATTTCAATTCTCGTGATTTAATGGATTTTCAAGTACCCAAAATAAACAACGTAGGTCACCTTTTTAGCGTATATTCTCCTTATATCTATGATGCAAGGAACAACTAAAACTACTAAATATTCTGTGCTCTACAAGGGTACAAAAAAGGCTCTATTGTATGTCTGACTTTTGTGAACATTGAAGATTTCTTTCCGTCATGTCTGTTGAAATCACTTCTTCCAAAAGTTGTTATAAATGGGATTTTTAATTATAATTTTTTTCCTATTTTATAATTATTTGAATGTCGTATCCATTATCTTGAGAGTTTGCTCTAACTCAGTTTTCATACTTGGAAAATTTTGGTAGGTTTGATTTTTCTAAGATATAATTTTCTTTAGAACTCTTATAATTGACATGGTTTCTACTTATTTTTCAAAATTGATATACTAGTTTTAACGTACTCCCAAAAATCACTTGAATTGGACCTAAATGCAACAAATAGTACATGTGATTCTTGCAATCGAGCAATGGTCTGATATAGGTACCCCGAAAAGCCCTTTTAACTCTTAAATTAGCCTCTATATCAACTTTGAATGACTCCCTTTTTAAATTAAAATAACAAATGAATCGACCGGATGTGGTTTTGATTTCCTACACTCATGTTGTACACAAGAAATATTCTCGTAAAAATTGAAGCGTTTTAAAGATATTTAAAGACACTTTTTCTACAATTTTTTTTGTTTGTCCCAACTACTTTAAAACATTCAAAAAATTCGTTTAAAATATCCAATGACGTCATTTTGGTACCAATTTTTGATATGAAGAAATTGCCAAAAATCACCATTTGCAAGCATTGTAGTATAAAATAAATAAAAGATTTAATCCTTCAAATTAATCATTTCAAATAAAACATATATAGATATACTTCATATCAAAAATTGGTACCAACGTGACGTCATTGGATAGTTTGAATGAATGTTTTGAATGTTTTAAAGTGGTTGGGACGAATACAAATTTCTGTTGAAAAATTCACTTTGAAAATATTAACAAAGCCTCAATTTTTATGAGAATATTTCTTGTGTACTTCATGAGTGTAGGAAATTAAAACCACATGCAATCGATTCATTTTTATGTTACTTTAAGAAAGGAGTCGTTCAATGTTGATATAGGGGTAAATTTAAGAGTTAAAAGGGCATTTTGAAGTACCCATATCAGACCATTGCCCAATCACGCATTATATAACTAAAGCCAAAAGAACAAATTGAAATTTTATAGGAGTATCTAAGGAGGTGAAATAATAATACAACTTTGCACCAACTTTAGTTTCAACAAATATAAAGAACTTGAATGCACAAAAAACTTCAAATCAATGATATGCGCATTTTAAGCATTTGTAGAAATTGCTACATCTTCATTTGAAATTAGAGTTACTAAAAACAAGATTCTTTTGAAGTTCCTAACATAAGCTTAAAAGTCTTCTCAATTTCTAATTGTGTCATACAAAAACAACAAATTGCACACACTTTAGAGTGTTTTATCTGATTCTTATACATCTACTAGCATTAGAGTATTTAATCAAAATTTCTTATAGCTTATCAAGTGAGATTGTTATTACTTATTCATTCCTCAAGATAACTAAATATTAGAGCAATACTCCGAAATAGTAAATATCATTTATGATATATGACTACATGCTCATTGACAATTTGAATCTCAAAATATAAATTACAACAACCCAACTCCAAAGCTCTTAAAGTCCTCATTCATTTACAAATCCAAACATTTAAAAATTACATGCGACTTTAAAAATCAATAACTTCCTCTCCTAAAAAGTTGACACATTAACCCCTGAATGACAAAGGGGTAAGGGTTAAACCTAGATGTGTTATAAAATGTTACTTCTGCAACTTTGATGAAGTTTAGTCCAAAAATGAAAATGAGAAGCACAATGTTTAGTAATCATCTATGTGGCCAAATCTTTCAAAACTAATTTAGATACTCGTTTAATGAATTTAGAATCATTAACCATTTAATATTCACCAAAATTTTAAATTTTATTATTGGAATTTGAATTTGGTATGATTGACTTAAACTAGACATTCTATTCTAAAATAAAATGAAGCAATTGTTCAAAGGAGAGAACATCATTAGTTTCTCCAAGTAGTAAATTTTGTAATACTAGGACAATATTGAGGTCTATCTTTAAAAACTTCTCAATGCTAGAGTTTAAATCAGGTTGACATGATTCAAATTGAGTTGGAAAGTAAACTTCATTTCAATTTCAAATCATTTTTTATTTATATGAAGATATTCATTTTATTTTAAGCAGCTCATAAAAAAGGACAATGACCATAAAATGGTCCTTCGGTCAATTAGTGGTTAACCATTTAGTGCCGTGGTGGTTTTGGAGAAACAATAAATTTTTGGGGATATTTCAAAGTAATTTCTCTATTGAAATTAGAAAAACTATTAATAGTATTTAAGCATATAATTGTAAGAATAGCATAATGAAAAAGTCTTGGTAAAATATTGCTAAAATCGGACCGTTGGATTGGAACATTATAGTGTGTTTTTGAACTGTATAATGCACCTTCAAAAATGAGATTTTGGAGGGTGTGTAAAATAGAATTTCAAATAGACTTTAAAGTAAAATAGTAGTTGGGTTAAATTTTCAAAAATGAAAGTGCAGCATTTTAGCAATGACCTAAGTCAATACCTCTTCATTGCAGTTTTCCTTGTTAGGACATAATTCATTCATATTCTATTGTGGATTTTAGAAGTGAGTGAATAATCCATATACAATTCAGGACAATAATTTATATGTTAGAATATGAATGGAGTTGGTCCATAGATCAAGATCAAAGTACATACACTAATGGCATATGAATAAAAGAAAACAATTCAAAAAATAAAAACGAGATCACAAGTTTACAAACACAAGGAATTCTCTATAGTACACATATGGTGTTTGTAAGTATATCTTGTATTTTAGGATATTTGCAATATTTTGGTGGTTTATTCATAGGTATTTGAATATTCAAGAAAGTTTGATTTCAAAAAAACTAAAATTGCATAATGTTCAGTATCAAAAGTTGCACGTCAACACTTTAGACACTAGAGTGAGCTAGTTCACAGATATAATAGCACTCCATTCTCACATGACCAAGTGACCACAACGCGGCCACATGGCACTAAAGAGTCACACGATATCATAAAGATGTTTCAACTCCTTTGTAAAAGAATTAATCAATTCATCCATCGTACAAGCTCATCTAAAACAATATAAATTACTACCAACAAAGTTCAAAATTGTTAGTAACTGCAATTCCCGGAGGCTCCTAGGAAGTATCTTCAATGATACACATCTAATGAGATCCAACAACCCAAGAGACTTCAACTCTCCAATGCTATCAGGCGCCTCACCCAATAATTCACACCTCCAAAGGCCTAGAAATGTCATCGAGTTCTACTTCCCAATGCTCCCTGGAATCACCGTTTATGACATATTACTATGAAGATACAACTTTGAAAGAGACATCGATCCCTCAATGCTCTCAAGAACCTCGTCCAAAGATTCAGACCCTTCGAAGTCTAAGAGCGACCTTGGGATCATCGGAAAGGATTTTCATCCGAAAGTTTCACATTTATGAAAGACTCCAACACCCCGATATTCGTAGGAACCTCATCCAATTCTTCACATCCTCCAAGGTCCAAATTTGTTAGGGATTTCAACTCCCCAATGCTCGTTGGTGAGAATTTATAAACACTAAGATTCAACTTTGTAAGCGACTTCAACTCCAAGATGCTTCCAGGAACCTCATCTAGGGATTCACACCCTCCAAGGTCAAAAACTGTAACGGATTTCAACTCCCCAATGCTCCTTGGAATCACCTTCAAGGATTTCCAACCATCAAGATTCAACTCTATAAGAGACTTCTACTCCGCGATGCTCTCAGGAACCTCACTTAAAGATTCACACCCTCCAAGGCCCAAAACTGTAAGGGATTTCAACTCCCCAATGCTCCTTGGATTCACCTTCAAGGATTTACAACTATTAAGATTCAACTTTGTAAGAGACCTCAACTCCAAGATGCTCTCAGGCACCTTATCCAAAGACTCACACCCTCCAAGGTCCAAAACTATAAGGGATTTCAACTCCCCAACGCTCCTTGGAATCACCTTCAAGGATTTACAACCATTAAGATTCAACTCTATAAGAGACTTCAACTCCCCGATGCTCTCAGGCACCTCATCTATGGATTCATACCAGCTCAGGTCCAAATCTGTAAGGGATTTCAACTCCCCAATGCTCCTTGGAATCACCTTCAAGGATTAACAACCATGAAGATACAACTCTGTAAGAGACTTCAACTCCCCTATGCTCTCAGGAACCTCTTCCAAGGATTCACACCCTCCAAGGTCCAAAACTGTAAGGGATTTCAACTCCCCAATGCTCCTTGGAATCACCTTCAAGGATTTACAACCATCAAGATTCAACTCTATAAGAGATTTCAACTCCCAGATGCTCTTAGGCACCTCATCCAAAGATTCACACCCTCCAAGGTCCAAAACTGTAAGGGATTTCAACCCCCCAATGCTTCTTGGAATCACCTTCAAGGATTTACAACCATTAAGCTTCAACTGTGTAAGAGACTTCAACTCCCCGATGCTCTCAGGAACCTCTTTCAAGGATTCACACCTTGCAAGGTTCAAAACGGTAAGGGATTTCAAATCCCCAATGCTCCTTGGAATCACCTTCAAGGATTTACAACCATCAAGATCCAACTGTATAAGAGGCTTCAACTCCCAGATGCTCTCAGGCACCTCATCCAAAGATTCACACCCTCCAAGGTCGAAAACTGTAAGGGATTCCAACCCCCCCAATGCTCCTTGGAATCACCTTCAAGGATTTAGAACCATAAAGATTCAACTTGGTAAGTGACTTCAACTCCCCGATGCTCTCAGGCACCTCATCCAAAGAATCACTCCCTCCAAGGCCCAAAACTGTAAGGGATTTCAACCCCCCAATGCTCCTTGGAATCACCTTCAAGGATTTACAACCATTCAGATTCAACTTTGTAAGAGACTTCAACTACCCGATGCTCTCAGGCACCTCATCCAAGGAATCACAGCAGCTAAGGTCCAAAATTGTAAGGGATTTCAACTCCCCAATGCTCCTTGGAATCACCTTCAAGGATTTACAACCATCAAGATTCAACTCTGTAAGAGACTTCAACTCCCAGATGCTCTCAGGCACCTCATCCAAAGATTCACACCCTCCAAGGTTCAAAACTGTAAGGGATTTCAACTCCCCAATGCTCCTTGGAATCACCTTCAAGGATTTACAACCATGAAGATACAACTCTATAAGAGATTTCAACTCCCAGATGCTCTCAGGCACCTCATCCAAAGATTCACACCCTCCAAGGTCCAAAACTGTAAGGGATTTCAACTCCCCAATGCTCCTTGGAATCACCTTCAAGGATTTACAACCATCAAGATTCAACTCTGTAAGAGACTTCAACTCCCCGATGCTCTCAGGAACCTCTTCCAAGGATTCACACCCTCCAAGGTCCAAAACTGTAAGGGATTTCAACTCCCCAATGCTCCTTGGAATCACCTTCAAGGATTTACAACCATCAAGATTCAACTCTGTAAGAGACTTCAACTCCCAGATGCTCTCAGGCACCTCATCCAAAGATTCACACCCTCCAAGGTTCAAAACTGTAAGGGATTTCAACTCCCCAATGCTCCTTGGAATCACCTTCAAGGATTTACAACCATGAAGATACAACTCTATAAGAGATTTCAACTCCCAGATGCTCTCAGGCACCTCATCCAAAGATTCACACCCTCCAAGGTCCAAAACTGTAAGGGATTTCAACTCCCCAATGCTCCTTGGAATCACCTTCAAGGATTTACAACCATCAAGATTCAACTCTGTAAGAGACTTCAACTCCCCGATGCTCTCAGGAACCTCTTCCAAGGATTCACACCCTCCAAGGTCCAAAACTGTAAGGGATTTCAACTCCCCAATGCTCCTTGGAATCACCTTCAAGGATTTACAACCATCAAGATCCAACTCTATAAGAGACTTCAACTCCCAGATGCTCTCAGGCACCTCATCCAAAGATTCACACCCTCCAAGGTTCAAAACTGTAAGGGATTTCAACTCCCCAATGCTCCTTGGAATCACCTTCAAGGATTTACAACCATCAAGATTCAACTCTGTAAGAGACTTCAACTCCCCGATGCTCTCAGGAACCTCTTCCAAGGATTCACACCCTCCAAGGTTCAAAAATGTAAGGGATTTCAACTCCCCAATGCTTCTCGGAATCACCTTCAAGGATTTACAACCATCAAGATTCAACTCTGTAAGAGACTTCAACTCCCAGATGCTCTCAGGCACCTCATCCAAAGATTCACACCCTCCAAGGTTCAAAACTGTAAGGGATTTCAACTCCCCAATGCTCCTTGGAATCACCTTCAAGGATTTACAACCATCAAGATTCAACTCTGTAAGAGACTTCAACTCCCCGATGCTCTCAGGAACCTCTTCCAAGGATTCACACCCTCCAAGGTCCAAAACTGTAAGAGATTTCAACTCCCCAATGCTCCTTGGAATCACCTTCAAGGATTTACAACCATCAAGATACAACTCTATAAGAGATTTCGACTCCCAGATGCTCTCAGGCACCTCATCCAAAGATTCACACCCTCCAAGGTCCAAAACTGTAAGGGATTTCAACTTCCCAATGCTCCTTGGAATCACCTTCAAGGATTTACAACCATCAAGATTCAACTCTGTAAGAGACTTCAACTCCCCGATGCTCTCAGGAACCTCTTCCAAGGATTCACACTCTCCAAGGTTCAAAAATGTAAGGGATTTCAACTCCCCCATGCTTCTCGGAATCACCTTCAAGGATTTACAACCATCAAGATTCAACTGTGTAAGAGACTTCAACTCCCCGATGCTCTCAGGAACCTCTTTCAAGGATTCACACCTTGCAAGGTTCAAAAATGTAAGGGATTTCAACTCCCCCATGCTTCTCGGAATCACCTTCAAGGATTTACAACCATAAAGAATCAACCATATAAGAGACTTCAACTCCCCGATGCTCTCAGGAACCTCTTCCAAGGATTCACACCCTCCAAGGTCCAAAAATGTAAGGGATTTCAACTCCCCCATGCTTCTCGGAATCACCTTCAAGGATTTACAACCATCAAGATTCAAGTCTGTAAGAGACTTCAACTCCCAGATGCTCTCAGGCACCTCATCCAAAGATTCACACCCTCCAAGGTCCAAAATTGTAAGGGATTTCAACTCCCCAATGCTTCTCGGAATCACCTTCAAGGATTTACAACCATCAAGATTCAACTCTGTAAGAGACTTCAACTCCCAGATGCTCTCAGGCACCTCATCCAAAGATTCACACCCTCCAAGGTTCAAAACTGTAAGGGATTTCAACTCCCCAATGCTCCTTGGAATCACCTTCAAGGATTTACAACCATCAAGATTCAACTGTGTAAGAGACTTCAACTCCCCGATGCTCTCAGGAACCTCTTTCAAGGATTCACACCTTGCAAGGTTCAAAAATGTAAGGGATTTCAACTCCCCCATGCTTCTCGGAATCACCTTCAAGGATTTACAACCATAAAGAATCAACCATATAAGAGACTTCAACTCCCCGATGCTCTCAGGAACCTCTTCCAAGGATTCACACCCTCCAAGGTTCAAAAATGTAAGGGATTTCAACTCCCCCATGCTTCTCGGAATCACCTTCAAGGATTTACAACCATGAAGATACAACTTTATAAGAGATTTCAACTCCCAGATGCTCTCAGGCACCTCATCCAAAGATTCACACCCTCCAAGGTTCAAAACTGTAAGGGATTTCAACTCCCCAATGCTCCTTGGAATCACCTTCAAGGATTTACAACCATCAAGATCCAACTCTATAAGAGACTTCAACTCCCAGATGCTCTCAGGCACCTCATCCAAAGATTCACACCCTCCAAGGTCCAAAACTGTAAGGGATTTCAACTCCCCAATGCTCCTTGGAATCACCTTCAAGGATTTACAACCATCAAGATTCAACTGTGTAAGAGACTTCAACTCCCCGATGCTCTCAGGAACCTCTTCCAAGGATTCACACCTTGCAAGGTTCAAAACCGTAAGGGATTTCAAATCCCCAATGCTCCTTGGAATCACCTTCAAGGATTTACAATTACCAAGATCCAACTCTATAAGAGACTTCAACTCCCAGATGCTCTCAGGCACCTCATCCAAAGATTGACACCCTCTAAGGCCCAAAATTGTAAGGGATTTCAACCCCCCAATGCTCCTTGGAATCACCTTCAAGGATTTACAATCATTAAGATTCAACTTTGTAAGAGACTTCAACTCCCCGATGCTCTCAGGCACCTCATCCAAAGAATCACACTCGCTAAGGTCCAAAATTGTAAGGGATTTCAACTCCCCAATGCTCCTTGGAATCACCTTTAAGGATGTACAACTATTGAGCTTCAACTTTGTAAGAGATTTCAACTCCCCGATGCTCTCAGGAACCTCATCCAAGGATTCACACCAGCTAAGGTCCAAAACTGTAAGGGATTTCAACTCCCCAATGCTCCTTGGAATCACCTTCAAAGATATACAACCATCAAGATTCAACTTTGTAAGAGACCTCAACTCCCCGATGCTCTCAGGCACCTCATTCAAGGATTTACAGGAGCTAAGGTTCAAAACCGAAAGATTCGGCATTCCTTTGAATTCAGGAAGCTTGTCTTCAAAATTGAAGGGATTTCTTGAAAGGTCCAGATATTCCAAGTTCTTAAGCTTTGAAAGGAATTTATGAGGAAATCTCAATCTTTTATCAACATTAGACATGTTGGATAGTAAGCATACTCGAAGATTAGGAGCTAGAAGTATCTCGGGCCATTGAGAAATGCTACTTTGTGTGAATGACATTGTCGTCACCTCCTCAAATGATTTGACTGTTGAAAATGATTTCAACACTTTTCCAGATTGAAAACAACATTTATATGCACAATGACTAGGTACTGCTTTGTCAATTATGTACATTGCAAGATCTCGGAGGACATCGTGTACCACAATGTAATTGTTTTCATGATTGCACTCAATCATGGATTTTTTAGCAAGAACTTCCAAATGTGTCTTAGCTAAATCTTTTGCAGCCTCATCATCAAGTGTACCAAATAATCCTTGTGCAATCCACATATTGCACAATCTTGGAATTGAAATCTTGAAGTCCTCCGGAAAGGCTGCACAATATAAGAAACACATTTTTGTAACATCGTTCTTCAAGTCGTTGTAACTCAATTGTAATCGATGATACAACTCATCATCTACATTGGATCCAAGTATTGGTTTTGATTCCTTCAATTCACGTATAGCTGAACGCCACTCTGCCTTTTCATCCTTTTCTTGCATTGCACTACCAATGACTTTCAAAGCAAGAGGAAGTCCTCTACACTCTTTACAAACTTCTTTAGCCAAATCCTCCAAATTGGTACAAGGAGAAGTATCTCTTGGAAATGCATGAGAACAAAATAATTTCCAACTATCTTCATTCGAAAGCAATAACATAACTTCTCTTTCAGCGTGAACTTTGGAAAGGACTGTAGCACTTCGAGTGGTTATCAATGTTGTAGATCCAGGAGCATTCGCAATACTCAACCAATATATCATTTCACGATGGTCTAATTGCTGTTCCCACACATCATCCAAAATCAATAAAACCTTTTTCTTGCCAAATGCATTCCACAAATAGCTGCGTTGATCTTCAAGGTTTCCATGAACATATTCTTCTACAAATACACCTTCTTTCAAAAACTTCCCCATTGTTTTGTAGAGGTCAGATACTCTTCCATCCGAACCAACAGTAACCCACAAGATTGCGTCATCTCCATACATTGCCTGAATATCTTTATCATTATGCAATCTTCGCGCAAGCAAAGTCTTCCCTGCTCCACCTCTTCCTTGCAAACCGAGGTAATTGGGCTTGCCATTTGCATGGTTTGCCAATATAGAAGTCTTCACTTTTTTGAATTGTTTGTCGTCACCCACAATTAGTGGAGGGGTTGGTTGTGTTACAAAACCAACTTTGGATTCAATTGCCTTTGATGGTGAGTTCAACGATCCAAGTGAAGCAAGAATGGCATTCAATCTTGCCTCATCAATTTGATCACTAATAGCCTTAATGCGATCTGGTAACTTGCGCCACTGCCACCCCTTTATCAATTTCTTCAATTTTCCACGTTTAGACTGTTCTAAATAATCGTTCGCAAGACTCTCAGCATTCTTCAATATTGTATTGAATTCCAACAACCAATCTTGATAGGCCTTGTTCAAATTGGTTGAATTTTGATCGATTGGCACCAAAAGAGGTACAATTTTGTCCACTTTTGACTTTAGAGCTTTAAAACTCTCTTTGATACCGATGACATCTTTGCAAGTATCAATCACTTTGTTCAACGATAAACTCACAACTGCTCCAACAAGAGCTGGAGTAAAAAGTGGATCCCCCATAGCAACCTATAAACTCGCCAATGACACCATTTTAGCCTACAATCTTAGCATTGCACCATAATCACACGTTGTAAAGCACATTCAAAGATTTCATTGCAATTCACATTCTTAACACCTTAACTGAAATTAATTGCAACAAAGTTGTCAATCATAATAGCTATAGAACATATTCTAAAGATCACAATAATATAATAAATGACAATAGATTTCTGGAAATGACAAGTACCTAATTAGATAGCATAAGGACTTGTCGACCACTTGCTAGGGAATTTTTTTTGTTTCTCCGATTCCAAGATGGTATATAGATATATTTATCAAGCTCCAAGTTGATTACTGAAATTCTAAACCTGCAACAAAATCATAGCTCACCATTAATGAAAGTTAAATGTTACTAACAAAATCAACTCCATGTCAATATCTATTAAATACTTACACAAGTCTAGACATAATGATACAGGTGTAGCAGCATCAACAGCCTAGTTGCACGACGAGAATCTACTAACTCATATCCAACATGCATGTTACAACAGGCAAGACATTTCTAGAAACTCCATGAAGGTAACAACTCCTTGAAGATGCTTACAATCACCTCGTCCAAAAACACATTGTCGAAAATGACATGTGTTTTTAAAAACACATTGTCCAACCACATGACAAAGAAACAATAAAATATCTCTTAAAAATCATTGTGGTCTTCGTGTGATATAAGAAACACTACGTTGAATCTATTGTTGATCAAGCCATTCCAAAACTCATCAACCCAATTGTATGATTTCATCTTATTGAAAGTGCTCACCTTGACTCAACTCAAATATATTTAAACCAATTTCTTCAAGATCCCCGTCCCTCACATGACCGCATGTTATGACAATCCACTGTAAGAGCGAAGAAGAAGAGATAGGCAATGATCCAGAACAAGGACTCAATCACTCCAATGATTGATTGAGGAATCATCCTTGATTATAGTATAAAAGCTCACAAATCACATGGGACACACATTGATCGCTGCAAAAATGGTACATTGTTTTAAATATGATAATCGCGTACATACCAATCCTTCAACATCAACAACGCACCAAAAAAATGACGTCTAATCCTCCACAACAAGATCTTGTCACCATTCCAAGTTCCCAGCAAAATCAACCATCATTTGAGAGCATATCCTTCATGTCCAACTCTACCATCCACTCTAATATCGTGACCCAATTTTTTTCCTACAAATTCCCACTTGTTATTCATATTTCATTTAACATAAATGTAGTTATTCGACATAGAGACAAATAGCCACTTCCGAATCAATTCTTTGAAGATATTCCTCCCTCAACTAGTTCGATGTCATGTTGTAACAATGTCTTGTAATGGAATGAGATGTATACTCTAGAAAGTACAGCAATCCTATTCGTGTCATAATTTGGAAGTCACCCTGTTTGTGCCACCATGTACTACTTGTAGTAGTGTACAAACCAAAATCTTAAATGTAAGACACTAATACATAGTAATCACAAAGTGGCACCAGCCCGGTCACAAAAGGGTTTACGAGAATCAAAATTTTACCTTTGGATTGCGTTTGGTGTTCATATGGAACTTTAAGGATCACCTAGTAGGTGGACTAGCTCACTTAACAAGAAACGGATTCTATTAAAACTCATTTCAAGTGGAGCAATAACTTTGAGGCATTCTCGAGTTCCAGAATGGGCAGAATATGTAATCCTAAAGGAAGAAGGATGGATGTGAAGAGTACCAGCTAAGTTGAATAGACGCCGGAGGGAAGCATGCCTTTCATCTGTCCACTCCTCTTCATCTACGAGTTCCCAGCAATGCAGGTCTTCCAAACGTACGAATTTTGCAATATAGAGGAGGAAGTAAAGATTAGTCCAATACATCTGTCAATACGCAACATTATTTCAACATTATTGATAATTGAGTCAATGCTCTTGGTCACGTGAGAGCCCCATGAAAATCTCCAGACCAGTGAGATCATCACACATTTGAACCAAACATATAACGTTGTTTAAACTGTGTACATTTTGGTCTCTTTCATGCTGACCTCCAAGAAAAACGTCAACATGGACTCCTCACTAGCGACGAGGTCATCTCCCACTTGAATGCAATCAAAAAGTGAGAAACGTACAACATATAGACCTGCCAGTAGTATACTATTTCATTTTAGTTTATAAACCACCGCCTTCAAAACTAAAGAACTGACAAAACCCCCAACACCTCACTAGCAAAATGTTTACCGACATTACATCAGAATGACGATACCAGAAAAGAGACGAGGTTTCCTGTGATCCTTTTCATTGTGTACTAGAAAGTCACAGCCTTGCCAGACCCAACAAGCGCAATAACATGGTCACAATGAACTGTTTGAAGCATTTACTAATTAAATGCACACTCGGTTCACTTTTTAAACGTTGTAGTAACGAGAAATCGCTCCCACTAACTACAGCAAACTACTCACTTTTTTCTTCTGTCACTTCACCACATGAAAGGAAATATATAATATTTCAGGAGCCACACCCGCCTTTGCAAGGGTAACATGAGATCATGATTGTGCACAAATGTGAATCGAGATTCCTTGTCTTGGCGAATTGTTCATTGATTCACACGGTGTGAAGGGAGCTCTTCAAGCAGGTTTTGTTCTCTGGCCGGAGCTTTCAAGGTGACTGATGTGTGGTGTGTGTATGAACAGGTGGCGATCCCGTGGTGTCTACAATCAAAGTGGTGGTGACGCTCACAAAGTTCGAAGAACTCAAGCGAAGAACTAAAGCGAAGAACTAAAGCGTACAAAAGGACTTTTCGACGCCACTCTCAAGCCCACGGCACTTCCAGGACGCAGCGGCGCCAGCACCTGCAGTGCAAATCCCACGTACATACAAAAACTCTCTTGAAACCTCACCTCCGGTTGGGTATTGCAGGAGTCTCACTAGAGGAAAGCAAAGCGATAGTATGGTACCTGAAACAAGAGGTCCTCACTGGAACGGCACAGCACAGGCTCTGCTTCACACACTCCACATCAACCGGACTACCACGCTTGATGAGCTCGTCTAATCGCAACACAGATGTGTTAAGACCAAGTTTGCAAAGAACTCCGGCCGTCTCTCACTGGGCCGCATGCTGACACTATGCACTGCAATGGGAAGAGATAACTGAGCCAAGCGTCTGGAACACGCGGTCACGCTCTGGAAGGATTCAAAGTCTCCGCCAAATGTTACAGTCAACGCGGATTCATCGATCACATGGGGCGGCCAGCGTACAGACAAATAATGGTACTGTGTTTTCATTATATTAATCAAGCACTGACCATTTTTTCAACATCAACCGGGCACCAGAAAAGGTCCTCTAACCTCCACCGCAGGATCTTGTTACTGTTCCCAGCTTCCAGCCAAAACGACCATCATTGGAGTCCAAATCTGCCGTCCACTCCTGGGTCCACTCTGATCGGTATCTTGACCAAGTTTCAAAGATATCGATACTGGGCCGCATGCTTTCAATACGTGTTGTTCTAATCACGCGCTTCCACCTGCATGTGGGAGGTTGTAAGCAACTTCATTTCCATTCAAAGATCCACTACACCGATCGTCCCATTTAGTGAGGGGGCGTTTATAGGGCGTGTGGGAAATTGGTGAAGGTGATACTAAGTATCGTTATGATGTAAAATTAGAGTGATATGAAGATTTCAGGCACTCAGGAAAGCAATTCAGCCCTCACTAGAGTTATCCGCAAAGTCTGTAAAAGAGGGGTGACTGGACCAAAGTTTGTGAAAACTATGCTTGAGAACCCAATACAGGTAGATATGTCAGTTGCTTTTATAAAACTGGAGGTGTGAAGTTTCAAGGCTCCAAAAATGGTGCCCAAAAACTTTAGACCCTCAGTTTTCTTGATCCAATCAATTTTAGTTAATTTAAGGAGCCCCAAGCTTTGACTCCAACTGTTGTGTCCCCGAATTAGCTTTATGCTCTTGCCAAATCCAAATCAATGCTTCTGTCTCCACCACCGGCTCATCCGGCGCATGCTCTGTTTTTTGCTAAACAATGAACCTCAATTTACGTTTCCCAAAATTTCAATAAAATTGGGGCTGTAAGTGGCATCCAGTTTGTGGAAAACTCTACTAATTTTGAGATTTGGCAAAATAGAACGTGCTTTGGGAATTAGTACCACACGCACTAAATGGATAATTATCACGGTAGCCAAGTCATGCTTCCACTGAAATTGAGAATCGAAGCCCACCCAAGTGTGTATGAATTATAGATGAGTTGCTGTTATGGTAGCAAGGGTTTCTCAATAAGAGATACATGAATTCAGGACCATGTCCTTCACGGATTGAGTATTCTGTTACTACCTTATAGAGAGTTGTAAGGTTTGATTCCTGGGTCACAGGTGACGTGGATCGTAAATTTCTTAGCTCAAGCTGACTTGTACAGTACAGTATCTTTGTTAATGCAGGTTGAGTGCGAGAGGAGGTTAAATAATTAAGGTAGAAGTAACAAAAACTGTTAGGTACCAATTGTGGTCACCTATAAAAGCACATGTTTCAACTTCAAGAGTTCCCAATCTAGTTATCACAAGCATTAATTATGAATACCAAGTTAGCAATCTGATTGGACTAGAACTAGAAGACTGTTATTGGTACACCTAACATCAATAATAGTGAAAGGTGAATTTTCGTGTGACAACATAGGATTTGTAAAAATGGAATGAGGGCTTTCCTGTAAATCATCTCCAAATGTTGTCTCTAATTTGTTGTCTCTACCCCACCATTCCCAAATGAATTTTCTAATGTTCAACATAATATGTGGATCTAAGAATAATGAGCTTGTTATTTTGCCTTTTTCTTTTTTGCAATGAAAGGCTCTTTCATTTGTGTACCTAGGGTGAACTCCAGGGATTGCATTGGTTTAGCACACATAACATTCAGTAGCCTTCATGCCCACTCCTTTTCTTTCATGTATTTGCTCATCACCTTCACCTCCACTTGTCCACTTAGCTACCGATGAAGTATTGTTGGGTGTGGAATATTCCACACCATCTACCATAGAGCCAAGGCAAGGACAATGCATGTTATTGAATGTTATACACACCAGAGAGCAGAGTGAGTCTACTTCGTGAGGTGGATCCTTTAAACACAAGCAAGCTTTGAATGTAAGTTACAGTAACTTGGTAGTAGCTCTAGCATCCTAGAGTTCCATGTCGGCTTTTTTGCCATTCACATCCTTTTTTTCATGTGTCACAACTAATAAGAAAGCGATTTTCTAAAAAAATTGAACTAATTTGTGTCGGAGTTGCCTAGTAGCGTAACTCCTAAAGGACCAAGGAATCATGGTTTTAAAATGACAAATTCAAATGGTCGTATTGTAAAAAAAAATATTAATTAATTTAATTTAATAAATAAAAAATTGGACCAATTTTTGTATCACTTGAATTATTGAAGAACAATGCATGCATTCGTCAAAAGAAGTTTCCAGGCTTCTTGGTCCTTTAGGGGATTAAGATATGTAACATTCTATAATTTAGTAGCTGTAAAGATTCATCCTTCTCTATAGTTCTTCACTCTAGATGGCAATGGAACTTCAAGTCGTTTAGATCTTTTGAGCTCAAAAAAGAAATATGTAACTCCTAATTGACATGAAGTAACATTGCCTTATTTTGCATAGGAACAGGTGTTGTTGTCATATTTCACTACGTCAATGTCCTAGATCAATGTACATGAGTATATAATGCATTTGGGTTATCCAATACATAAAACGGATTATACAAGTAAATATATGGTGGTTCTATATATAAATCCACGAGACGTTTAAAGATTAAGTTAGTGCATCCTATTCATGACGTGTAAACATTTGTGACACCTACCAAAGCTCCTATTTGTGCACTAAACTTCTTTTTTCTAGTCTCTTTGCAAAAAAAATGGGAATAGGGTGTGAAAGTGACACTCATGGGTATATGAACCAATTTTGTAAGGCTAACGTAGAAAACTTCCCAAATCATGAGGCCATATTGGATTGAACACAGGGCTATTTAATACAAGACTTGTGGTAGTTAATATGAATAAGACCAATAATCGTTATTGGCTACCTTTTTGTCTAATGTGGGGAATTCTAATGGTACTTTTGTAATCTCTTGCAACATGCTTAACCCTTTAACCTCTAACCGCCCAACCATGCATATTTTGCATGATGTACAGATTTGGACTCCGATTTCTCATCCATCATGCACTTTTTGTAGTGTGGATTTTTTACTGAAAGTTTTATGGGAAGTTAACTTCGTGTATGTGTGATCCAATTAGAAAGGGGATGATTTGTGAAAATTCTATGCCTCATTTCATGTTGTAGTTTTCTACCCAAAATTTCAAAGATTTTAGTCTAAAAGTGCTCTTGAAAAAGTCAACTCATAAAATTAAGCAACCAAAAAATCTCCAAAAAACACTACACTTAGAGTATTACATTTCAACCCATCCCAAAATATTTCATTATTAGATTGTCAATATCTTATTCGTAATCATATTACTAAAGAGCTCTAAATTTTAAGTTTGAAAATGTATACACAAATATTGGTGATAGCAATCGCAAATCTAACCGTATGGATAGAATCTAAAATTCATAATGTACAACTTTTATTCATTCATCAAGTTGAAAATATCCCTCTTAGTTGCATTTTATAATGCATCTTTGAAAAACTGCCAAATCTGAAAAGGGTGAGAACGTTTAGGGGTTAACGTCCCGATTCAACATTGTTTTCAAAGATTCGTTATAAAATGTTTGATGAAAAACAAAAACGGAGTTGATGTGCAGAACAAAGTTATAAATGTCAATGTGAAGATAACATCTGTACAGTTGGATTCATCATATTTATTATTAATAAATTTTAATAAATTTTGCAAAGTTTTCTCTTGAAATTCAATTAAAAATCCCAAATTAACACAATTTAAAAAAAAATTGTAATGAAATTGGAATAACATGCACTACAAGATGGTATGGTTTCCATTATTTGATTCTACTTATTATGGAAAATCATGTTTAAGGTCTCACTTTTTGAACTAAGATTGAAACTTGACATAAACCACTTTTGTTATTTTTCAAAAATTCACAATACCTTATTTTGAAGATCCATACCATACAAATGGTAGTCAACTAGCACAAGAATCAAGAGAATTTTGGATGGATGAAAAACATCATTGTATGTGGTGAAAAGGCGCATACAAAATCATCCAGTATCCAGAATATGGACGTTGGGGGGTCAAAGGGTTAAAGATTGTTGAAAAGATCCGGTATTGTCCATATAATGCTTGATTTCACAATTCAAATAACTCATATTTGATTTTACTTAGATCTATCTATTATACGCATTCAATGTAGGTAGTGGACTAATCTATTAGTTGTAATTTTAGTAATAGAAAGTAAAATTTTATTGAATTCTTTAGCATTGAGAAGCATACTATATTTTTTCATGCAAGTTAATATATTTAATAAATTTGAGAAATATACAACATCATTATACAATGTGTTTTGAGTTGATGAATTTATTATTATACATTTTTTTGGATTGGTCAATGGACATGTTAATATCTACTCAATGGTATACATCTTATTTACAATGATTCACTTGTTAACACTTGACAATATAGAATTAAAAAAATTGATAATTTTTTTGTTTATCATTTTATCAATACGCTATTAGCGTATAGCATCAATGACTCACATCAATTAATACATCAAATTTGTAAATGATTTGGAAATGAGTTGAAAAGTAGGATATCCATTGTTCTATTTTGATCAATTATCCAAATGAGTTAATAATGCAACCTCCAATCAAATGTTCAATTACTATAATATCTTGAATGGTATTTTATTATTTTTATTGAAGGTAGTTTATTTTATTTTGTATGAAATAACAATATAACATCTGAAATACCTTGGATTAAAAAAACTACACAAACGTGGTTTTAAGAGATGTATATGTGAAATAAGAGATCTTGAACTTTATACATTCTATGTCATTGACACTATCAAATTTTAATAAACATATCCAAAAATGATATTTGAAAATGAATTGAACTATACATAAACTATTATAGTTGCAATGATGACAAAAGCTATGGATACTAATTAACATTATTTACTATAGCCTATTTCATTGAGCACATTGTCAATGTCGGCAATTCCACTCAACAACTTGTAAAATGATTTAATTTTTTTGGTTTTCTTTTCCATTTTCTATGACTTTTTACAAGGAACTCTTTGAAACTTAACCCCTAAAGGACCGGGACTATTTTGTGCAAAAAACACTACAATGCTGCCATCTGTAATCCCTACGACACAATTCCAGAAAATCATTTTTTTTTTCACAATCCAACCGTAGGCACTTGTCCTTTTCTTCCTATTTTTAAAATGTTCCACTCCAAAAACTTGTCACTCTCCACTTTCAAAATATGCCAAACACATTTAATTTTATTGTGAACTTTGTTTCATTTGACCCCTAATTGCCCCAACCATGTATATTTTGCATGATGTACAGAAGCAAACTATGTCTTTTCATCCATCATGCACTTTTTGTAGTGTGATTTTTTTACTGAATTTTCTATGGGAAGTTAGCTTAATGCATGTGTGATCCAATTAGAAAGTTGATGATTTGTGAAACTTTTATGCCTCATTTCATATTGCAGTGTTTCACCCAAAATTTCGAAGATTTAAGTCTAAAAGTGCTCTTGAAAAAGTCAACTCATAAAATTAAGCAACCAAAAAATCTCCAAAAATCACTACACTTAGAGTATTGCATTTCAACCCATCACAACAAATTTCATCCAAAAATTGTTAATATCTCATTCATAATCATATTACAAAATAATTTTGAATTTTAAGTTTCAAATTTTATAGAAAAATATTGGTGATCACAATTGCAAATTTGACCGTATGGATAGAATCTAAAATTCATAATTTACAACTTTTATTCATACATCAAGTTCAAAATATCCCTCTTAGTTGCATTTTATAATGCATCTTTGCAAAATTGCCCAATTTGGATAGGAGTGAGGACGTTTAGGGGTTAATATCTCAATCCAAACGATAAAGACAAAAATTCTTGTTTATTTTTGAAGGAGGAAAAAAAATTACAGAAAAAATAACAAAACCTCTAATTTCTATCTCTAAAAGAAGTTATTTTTTTCCCACCTTGCCTGACCAGTTCGAAATTTTCGACTCCTCTTGGAATGAATTTTTTGAACTACAGAGAGGTTTATTATTATTATTATTATTATTATTTTATTTTATTTTTTAAATTACCATCCCAAATAATATCATTTCACTTGCTTCCATATCAAATTTTAGAGCATTTGGAGTAGTGTAGTATTTTTCCCGAGCTGCTTGGACTCATGAAAAAACTGCTTTGGGCAACCTAACTTTTTCAACCAATGTCCGCTGGGAAAAAAAATATATTTCTATAAAGGTCTTGAAATTCCTCACCTTCTCTAAAATCTCATAATAGTAAATTCAAAATTGACATCATGGAAACCTACCCAGTTTTGTAAATGTCCTAGTTAAGACACTTGGTCCTTTAGCAGTTAAGAACTCCAATTTTATGAATTAAAACTAAAACAATGCTAACTCACGTTGATGAGAATCAGACTCAAACACCCAAGTATCAAGATTGATTTTCTATGTCAAATTTAGATAGGTTCATATCCCCTACACCAATCACAAAATGACATATGGCACTCTAAGCAAATATCAATTGATTTTTGTCGAAACTGATCACAACAACATAGAGCATATTCAAAAAAAATCCATAATTTATTAAATGTGTTGTTTCATGATAATTTAATCAAATTTTACTTTTAAAGTCAAAAGTCTTTGGCTAAATGGTCCAAACGACACAAAACCTAGTGCCTGCCTCCGCATGAGAGCTTTCTAAATCCTAAAGATTATTACTCCCTCTATCCAGAAATGATTCTCCTATTTTCATAATAAAATCAACTTAACAGTGTTTTTGCCTTTTAAAAGCTATCCCAATACTCAAAGAACATGATGTCGATTACATTTCCTCTCAAAAAAGTGGCTCTTTGCAGAAAACAAATCATGATAGAACACACTTTAATTTTGAAAAGCCATGATTTTTAAATTACAATTCATAAGATTTGAATTCATTTGAATTGTGAAAATCTTATGATTTTGAATTTTGAATTTTGAATATTCCATGGCATAATAGAGCGGTGCAATGGAACACCCTTTTGAACATTGGATCAAAAGAGAATTTTCACTTAGATTCACTTTTTTAAGTAATGAAGGAATGACATTTGTATTTCAAGAACTATCATTGCCACGTAAACTAAGTTTATAATTGTAACTAGACTGCAATCCCATTCCAAAAGGGGATTGGCTCTCATTGCTCTATTATGCTATCTCATGATAAAATCCAATTGAAAATCTTATAAGTTGCAAAATGTTCCACCCTGTTTGAAGTGGATAGGGCTCACGATTGAAGTATAAAGCATAGGACAATTATTTTGGAACAAAAATTGCCAAAAAAAATGGAACAATTATTTTTGGACCTAAGAAGGAGTACGTTATATTCTAAAGCACACAGACACGGTGATGAGACTTTAGCCGTCACCTTACAAAATCTCTTCAATGTCTAACTCCTAAAGGTCCTCACATGTTATGTAAAAGTCAAAGCCCTACAATTTGCATACTCAAAATATCACATTGTATGATTTTTACTTTTTCATAGATAGTCATCAAGATTATGGAGGTATGACAAAATTCAACATGATTAGAAGATATTTCAAATATTTACAAATTTTGACATATAAACAAGATAAAAATCCAAATAAATATATATTTGACAAATTTAATATAAAAATTTACATTTAAGATGGAAATCAGTTATGCTTACAAGCAGTTAAAAAATGAAAATGAAGAAATTAAAAGAGGCGCCTAATTAGAGCATGCTCAAAAAGCGTTTTGTATTTTGAACACTCAAATTTCTCAACGGTGTAAAATTTTCAAATGAAGTCTATTCTCCAATCCCCAACAATCAAAAGATGTATCTTAATTCAACTTAGACATCTAATGAAATTACAAACTCCAACAAAGCTAAAAACACTTGATTTTTGGGGCCATTCACCAAAAACCATTCCAAAAAATGGATGGTTGGTCCTTTAGGGGTAAAAAAATAGATGAGAATCATATTGAGAGCTGTTCACAGCCAAAAGTCCTGCTTAGAAAGATAACTTTGTAATAAAAACGCCAGTCAGTCTGCATTTAGAACAAAACTCCGCAGCATCAACATACACAAATCCAGCGTGCCGAATGCCGAATCAGAATGACAGAAAAACTGGAAGTATCATAATCAGTCACCCTGTCAGAATAAAACGGTACATCGATGATTTCCACTGTCATTGTGAGTCTACACAAAGCAGCAAACACTGGTG
Organism: Pohlia nutans; assembly: GCA_022496805.1. NCBI lineage: Eukaryota > Viridiplantae > Streptophyta > Bryopsida > Bryales > Mniaceae > Pohlia > Pohlia nutans. Next base: position 15,972,703 of record CM040097.1, read on the forward strand.
GAGACTCAGGAGCACGACGTTGACGTGCAAAGAGCATATCGCCTGTAATTGCAGTGCCGACCGAAAAAAACGAACCTCTTTACAGATGATCAATACCACTGATTTCTTTGCTGCCTAGAGCAGTGCTACCCCGAATGAATGAATACCGGTACATGGGAAGGGACGCACATACCTGAACTAGAAAATTGATCACAACGCACGTTGTCATTGCCACTCGCGTTAAGAGTTTGAACACCAACAAAATTGGAGCCGTGATTTGAAAGGATTGAAAAATCCAAACAGCTCCGGTGTCGGTGAAACTAGCACGTTGTTGTGATGGTGCTGTGCATTGTAGTTTCAATGCTCGCTTGTTTGAAGCATTGTAGTTTCAAGGCATTTGAGCAGCAAGTCACCATTACCAGCCATCAAGCCATGGAGGGTCATCTTCATCCGGCTGGAGGTCGAAAACTTGGTAGCTGTCGTCCACAGGAAGAAAGTCGATGGCTAATTGCAGGCGTGTCATGATCTCTGATGGCACTTCAACGCTGCAGTCCAGAAGCTTGTCCCAGTTCACACCGCGGAACCAAGGGTGCTCTCTTATGGCAGCTGCTCCTTGGCTGTCACACCCCAGTCTCTGACTTGGATCCACAACAAGCAACTGCAACACCAGCGAGCAATTGGTACACCATAAATAAGCAAATGAATAGCACATCCAATGCTTTGCACCAATCAAAACCTCGTCCTGCTAATGCTATCAATTCAGGGCTCCCAAAAGAATCATTATGGCATACATTTTAGTATATGGCTTCACAATGCTCTAAGAAACATAAAGCGGATCGTCCGGAAATAACTGTCCTAGCTTTCTTTTGCCACCTCAATACTCCAAAAATGGTCTATCTTTAATAGTAGTATGTAGTTTTTGTGTCACTCTCATTGATTGCCCCCGTTTGAAGTGGACAAGGCTCACTTTTGAAATATAAAACATAGGAGAAATATTGCAAAAATAAAGATGCCAAAAACTAGGACAATTATTTCCGGACAGCGGATGTAGTACACAAGTAAGAGACGTTGGTTCACCTTGTCGATGAGGTCTCTGGCTTCAGGGCTGAAACTTGAAGGGAATGTGAGCTGTCGACGAGCAATTCTCCCGAAAATCTCCAGCTCGTTATCTCGCCATGAACCAAATGGAAGCTCCGTTTGTAACATGAAATACATCAGCACGCCTACCGCCCACCTGCAATGTCATTCCCGTGAACATTAATACAAACGTTTCTATGAACGAATTATCTGCGATCTAGCTCTGAAACTACGAGTATCAGGCACTGAGTGACGTACCAGTCAGAAGCCAAGCCATGGCCTTGTCCTTGAATAATCTCTGGTGCTAAGAAATCAGCCATGCCACATACTGTGAAAGTACGCTCATCGCTCATTTGCTTTGCAAATCTGAAATCGATCAACTGCAACCAGAAGCTTGAGTCCATTAGTCGACGCTCCAAAACCCAACCAATCCACACACTGCCCAGAGAAAATACACAGAAGAAAAACATGTGATGATAAAGTGAGAATGAGCCTACCTGAATTCGACCCTTCCGATCAATCATCAGAACATCCGGTGAAATGCCACGATACACAACACCATCCTGCATTTCGCAATTCGAAATCCTTTCAAAAACGATAACATTCTTGAAAGGAGCTGTGAACACCTTGGACACAACTGCTAATTCAAGGAAGAATCAGGGTATCCAAGATGCTCTAATTCTGAAGTCTCCTTTCTTTGGCACAAATCCTCACATCTTGAGTTCAAGAATGAAAGTGATGATACTCACCCAACTATTGTAATTACCGCCAAACACACTGCAGCTACAGTGAAAAGGGTGGGCGGTCAACACTACTCTAGAATAATACGGTTTCAATGCACGTGAAAATGGTGAAAATGTTGAGGTGTTCTAAAGTGGCAAACATGCACGTGAACATGGAGGTGTTCCAAAGTTTGGAGGTTTGTGCAAAACCTCCACGTTTTGTTCAATGTTCAAAACGTGGAGGTCTTCTGCAATTCAAGCAATTTAATGAATAAGAATGAGTGATCTTTTATATAGAAAGAAGACCAGGGCGATGCAAAAAAATCAACCCACCTTATGCAGAAGCTCGAGCGCCAGCACCACGTTGGCCACAAGAAAGCGCGTAGAGCGCTCGTCCAGAGGTGACCGCAGTAGAAGCTCCAGAGGTCCAGCTAACGCACAATTCAGAACAAGCGCCACACTGTCGCTGTCGATGGGAGTGGCCAACAGATGCGGCACAAACGGTGATGGCCTTAGTTGCTTAAAAAGGGATCTCTCCAACAGGACTTGATTCTCTCGACCCAGTCTCTGAACCTTCCGTCTTTGGTACCTCTTCATGCTCACCACGTCCTCTGCATCAATTAGAAATCCAATGATTAGCACAAATTAACCTCCTCCAAAAGAAACAAGACGAGTAAACTTCCCAAATCCAAGATAGTTGAGATCCTATGTGAGGTCCTAAGGGAAGGAAAATTCTTGAGCCAAGCCCAACAAAAACACTACATCAAAAGAGGTGAGTTTTTCTCAGCATGGGCCTTCAAGCTTTATTCCTGACCCAAGTTTGCACTGGACCTGGCAAAAGCACCCTTAATCATATTTATTTTTGGAAAAACATACAATTCCAGGAGAACTCAGTGGAAAAAATGCAGCCGATGTAATAACTGCACAGACTCACCGAAAAAGAAGGGTGACACTACGCCAAAGCCTGTCATCTATATAACGAATCTATAAAGAGGTCGAACATATCTATCAATTCAATTATTGCATATTTACACACACATACTACACATATACTAACATATATAATAAATAACTTAATTACATTCAAACTTAAGACATCTCTTTGAATAGCAACACAAATCACTTTCTATTCGTCAATTTGGGTTTCATTCGTAGCTTAAATTGAAGTGGTATAGAATCTACACTTAAAGGGATAAACTCTGCATTTTATTACGTCAATAGCGATACAAAAACACCACCTATGTTTCTCACCTGATTTCTTGCAGAGAACCACCCCAACCTCACAGCAATCGGTTGAGTACACAGTTTCTTGCCATTCCTGAGAAAAACCACAATCTCGTCAGCAGCTATCATTCATTGTCTTCAGAGAGAGGAATTGACTTCACCTTAAACAACACACACTGTTAAACTAGCTAATGAATTCCAAGAACGTACCAAATCCTTCAGCGTAATTCTCTGGAAAGCAACTTCATCCACCTCCGCAAGTTGCAATCTCCGCAGTTGTGACATTTTCTCCATGTACCTGCCAATAAGCATATTTTCTCCACTTCAATCAACACGAGTTTATTAAAGAAGATTATATTCCATTGTTGGAACACATGATCCAATAAATAAGTTTGAACGAGAATCTTACTTTGCGTCCTCCTTAAGAATCATGCTGAACGGGCCAACAGCTTCTTCGAATGCTTGTAGTGTTATATACCAGCATTCCACATCGGTGATAGCTACTACTGTGATGGGTTTGGGAGGTGACTTGGTAAGCACCCAGTCACCAAAATACTTTACTTGCGGTGTTTCCTGCTCGTGATCACCATGATCGATAAAGGCACACCTCTCTCCTGTCCACTCTAAGCTCACCCTGGGTAACTGAAACTCCCCGGCATCAACATTCTCACCATCATGGTAGGTCACATGGACGTCGCCTCTGTTGACAACGTAGAATGCATCGAGCCTCTCGTCCTACAAAATGGGCGGCAATTAGTTTTTAGCACTTCAGTTTGTTTGATTTGTTTACGTTTTGACCAATACATGCAATTGATTCTGGTGATACAAAACTTGCATTGTATTTTCACAAATATGATAAATCAAATTGGTCATTTTAAAACCATGAAATCTCTGTCCTTTAAGGGTTAACAGGAGGACCATGACAACGATTAGAAAATTCGTACGAAGAACAATCTCCGTTGCTGGTTGTAGTTTTTAGCACTTTTGAGTGGCTCATATAGGGACTTTAGTTTGTTTGATTTATTTATGTTTTGACCAATACATGCATTGTTCTTCATTAATTCTGCTGTTACAAAACTTAGCTCCGTCTGCATTGTAATTTTCACAATATGATCGATCAAATTGGTCATTTTAAAACCATGAAATCTGTTCTTAAGGGGTTAACTGAAGAACCATGACAACGATTTGAAAATTTATACGAAGAACAATCTCTGTTCAGCATACTCACCCCATCTACTATCACTTGACCCTCCTCGAATGTCACTTCAGTCAAAGCTTCAGACAGGCTGTGCAGATGTGACAAGGATAGCTTCGAAAAGATCTCCACTGATCGTAAGATTTTCAGCGACGGTCGTTTCATGTACTTCATCAACAGAACACCTCGGAACGTTTCCCGCTCCAACACCCAAAGGCTACCATTAGTTGCTGCTCGGACAGTTGCCTGCCCTGGTTTATTATACCTGAAGCATCATACATACCTCTATGTGGTCAGGTGTTACGCAAATTGAATAGAAGTTGTGCTGCCACATGTATCTATAAACGAAGTACAAAACCTACGAGAAAATAGTCAAGTCCCTACATCCTCTTTAGCTGAAAACAAGAGGTAAATACAAATGGAGTTGAGCATTACGCATAAATCATGGCTATACTAAAACCTAGATGAAAATAGAGGCAATTTTGCGAAAGATGAGGAAGTTACATGAGTGCAAGCTCTCCAAAGCAGGGATTTGTGTTTGCATTATATACATGAACCACCTTCCCCAAATCCTGAGCAGTACCAGCTCCAGCCTGAAACATGCAACCCCATCGGGCTTCAACACAGCAATCCTTTCACTTCTACGTCGGAAGGCTGTCATCTTAATTGGAGCAACGATTTAAATAATCAGAACATCCATCTCATCCATTTAAAGAGATGGGCCATTTTGAGGCCAAGTAAAGTGGGAAAACCTGAGAAAATGTGGCTTCAAATTCTCCAGATTCTACTATGTAGAAAAGATCGCTCTCATAGCCCTGGAAAAAAAGCAAGTCCCACTCACCTGGTGAGCCAAACAAACAAGAGTGCCAAAACAACACCTACAGAAATCCACAAACGAAGGCTCTTTCAAATGTTCATATCCTGTGAGAAGCTAAATTCTCTACCTGTCGAATTATGACATCGCCAGCGTTCACTTCCACGACATCCATGCACTCAATCAGTGTCATCCGTTGCTTCTCTGTCAAACCTTGGAACAAGAAGTTCCCTTGCAAAGCCCGCTTAATTTGTGCCTGTGAACAGAAAAGAACAACAGATGAGCCAAAGCATCTTCTATATCAAGTACACAAACACGTCGTGTATTTGCTCACAAAAACCCAGTCGTGCGAAACTTCTGCAACAGGAATGTCCAGTTAACTCATTAGCTGCTTCCATATCCATATGAGCTGAAATAAATCAACTCGTAAGCTTCAAGGTAGCAAAATGTATCAATAGAAAGAAGGAACCCTGCCCTACATATTTGAACAAAAGAAATATGTCTTGATAGTTACTATAATCGGCAGTTAGCTTCCAAAGTGGAGATTCTATTTTAAGAGGGTAAAACCCTAAGCCTAAGTGATTTTTCATATAAGTTCTCGACTATACACTAAAACTAAGATGATGCTTGGCAGACAATTCAACGAACATACACAATGAATTTGTGTTCAAACCCAAAAATACATCTTCAATGACACAAGCTTTTGCCAAACTTGAAAGGCATTAAACGGTACACACACCTCTTCCTCTGGAGTTTTTACATGAGGCTCGGTTGCAGGCACCCAAGGCTCCTCTGGATCCAAAGAAGCTTCAATAGCACGAGCTTTGGCCCTTGAAAAATCTTGACGAACAGGTCGACTGCCTTTGAATACATCTCTATTGTTTCGGATAGGGGACTTAGTCCCTACCTTTACAGGCACCACAGGTGACTCTCTGTGATAAGGCTCGATTGCCACATCAACCTGGTCTCACGAAAACCAAGGTACCACAAATATCATCACAAAATTCACCCACACCTTTCAAATTATCAAAATCTCTGTTCTCAATGCACAACCAGCGAAGGGTGGAACAAAAAACTTAAAAATGAGATGAACTATGCACATAGTACTAAAATCAGAGTTCCAGGAAGCATACGTCATCGAGGTTTTCAATGTGCACAACAATGATCGTGATATCATCAGTCCGAGTTTCATACTGCAACCATAGCCGGTAAGATTCTGCCACAATTGCTGCACAAGCTTCCTTTGGATCACTGTACTTCGCAGCCTGCCTCAACAATAAACAGTCAACGCCTCAGTACAGTCTCCAATCGCTCCAGCAATTACAAGTTGCCAGTCTTTCTAATTGAATACAAAAGTACTCAGCCCCACATGCAAATTCAAAAGAGAACATGGGGATTGTTGCTGCGTTTGATGGAAACTCCAAAACTTTCGCCCCACAGAGCATTTCTACTGCACTCAGGATAAGGAAAAAGAAATGAACGAAACTCTCATCTTGCATAAGAAGAGCTCATTGCAAAACAAAGCTCATTCTTACGACGCAATGTACTAACTTGTTTATTTTTTCCAGGTTATCAACGCACCATGTCAACGACGGTCTGGCTGTTGATGAACTCAAAAACACCGTCACTTGCGATGATGAAGAACGGATGCTTCGAATTGAGTTCCATCACCAGAACCTCCGGCGTTGCAACGACGCCGATTTCCTCCGCAGCGCTGTCGCCGATACTTCGAGTGAAGGCCGTCCCGGGGTACATTCCATTCTGCACCCACAGTCGAGGAGGATCACCGTCATCGTCGTCCTCGCCGCCCCAGCACCTCACATCCGGATCCTTCAAGCCTTCCAGTTGATCAAGAGTGAGAATCCTGGCGCCGGAAGCTTTTACTCTCGCACATTCATCTTCCCGAAACGGTGTCTGGTCAGTGGACAAATTCACAGCCACCAGACTGTTTCCCCGTCGCTCTGCAATCGCAGCTCGCGAGTCGCCCACATTCGCCACGTACAGCGTCCGCCCTCGCACCAGCACCGTGATGGCCGTGGTGCCGCTCATGGAGTCATCCACAGTGTCGTTCCGATGCAGCTGCGTGTTCGTCGCCAGAAAAGCCTCGTGATACGCTTGCACGGGGTCGCTGTGATAGTGCCGGTTACGCAACAGATTCTCACAGAGCTGCTTCTTCACGAACTGCGAGCATTGCGTCCCGAACTCACCGTGCCCATCAAAAACCCCGAAGAAATGGTCGTCGGGGTTATCCCCGAACAGCGTGTGCGCACAAAAACTATCTTGATTCGCCTTATCAAGCGCCTCCGGGTAGTACCCACGCTGCGTCAAATACGAGAATCGCAGCTCAAAGTTCCCATCCGGCACTCGCACCACGCGCGAGCCGCTCGCAGGCAAATACTGGTCGGAGATTCGTGACAGACGGGAAATCCCGAGATCGAGGTCGAGCGTTTCCAGAACATTAGAGCTGTGGCTATTCCTGCGCGCGGACCCGAGCTCGTAAGGCGACCCAGAACCACCCCCCGTCTTCGGCGTGGCGGATTTCTGCTGCTTGGGCGTGCCGCTCTCTGACCTAGTCTTGGGCGTCCCGGACTTGGACTTGGGTGGCAAGCCCTTGGGCGTGCCCGCCTCGGATTTCAGCCGCGGCGTGTTGCTTTCTGACTGAAGCTTCGGCGTGGCGGACCGCGAATTCGGTTTGCTGTCTCGTCCATTAGGCAAGCACATTTGCATGGTGAGGCCATCGCCGAACGCGTCCTCGTCGCTGCTATCGGACGTGAGCACGTCGTCCACATCTGCCTTGATATTATTCCCTGCTTCTTCTTTCTGCTGCTTGGCCTCTCGCCGCTCCGCCCCCGACCTCTTGCCATTAACGCACCCCATGGTGTACGAACGACTACCCGCATTGAGCGAATTCGTGCTATTCCTGCACTAACATTGTACTCAGTTCCCTCCTGCCAGGGCGAATTCAGCCACTTGGGCGCTGCATTCCAAATTTTCGAGCTCCTGCAACTGGCAAGCACAAAGTGCAAAGCGAAACGGGGTGCGGCCGCATTCTACTCTGTGTTGTAAGTTAGTTCTTCAAAAACTGAGGAAGAGGAAGAATGAGAAGAAGTACTATTCCTGTAGCTTGTTTCCCGCTCGCTTGCTGGCTGTGGGTGGCACTGAAGATTGAGCTGCGAAAATCTGAGAGAAGAAGAGGGAGGCCACCGTATCCAAGTTGCGGGAGGGCGGGCCATAGGAAGCGGAATGAGGGTGGACGGGGAAGGTTCGGCGAAGGTGCGGGTCTGGGTGGCTGGGCTTTCATTCTACCGGTAGTAACTTCTTCTAACTTTTGCCACTTATGGCAATCATACTCCAACCTAAAGGACTGCCCACTACAAGACATAGAAAAAGTTACATCATTCTGTTCACCCCAAAACTGCCACTTTTTTCCTATTGAAAACGACTAAACGATATAGTTGGGACATTGAAAACTGCCGCTTCTCTTGCTTTTGAAATCGACTAAAAGTTACATAGTTGGGACACCCAAAACTCACAAAACTGCCACTTTTCTTGCTATTGCTACTGAAAATGACTGAAAAACATAGTTGGGACACCCAAAATTGCCACTTTTTTATTATTGAAAACAACTAAAAGGAATAGAAAAAGTTACATGAGTTGGAACATCCAAAATTGCCGGCTTTTTTTGCTATTGAGAACGGTTTTTATTATTAAAATTTTCAATTTTTTAATGTTTTTCTTTGTTGGCAACTGAAAGAAGATTTCAACGCACTGAAAAATGAATCATTTGTAGGTGATAGATTTACTTGACTATGGAACTTTTCTTAATTGAACAAAATTCAAAATAAATTAGTCCACCACTATATACAATTAAACCTTGAAATTTTGATCACACCGCATATTTTCTTATCAACTCATGCACATTCTTATTGGGATTTGTCCATATCTCATGCATAAAACTTCAAAATTTGTAGGTAGTGATCACTTAACTTTTCCTAGTCGAACACTTTTCAAAATAAGATCAATTTACAAACTCAATTATACACCAAAATTTACTTAGAATATAGTGTACCAATAGTTGTTAAAGACGCACCAAATAACACTACTGTACTAATGAGTTTCTGTACATATTGTTAAATATTGCACAATTTCTACAATTCCAAAGATATAATATGTGTCACATAAATGCAAAAATGATACTTTAGACTATGCAATAAGTATTGTTGAGTATCGCACCTTGAAGTGAAGATTTTTATATATTTATCACAAAGTTGCAAAAATGTTACACTGGACTATGGAATATGTGTTGCTAAACATTGTCCACTATCTGAAGAATAAGGTAAAGTAATACAACAAACTAATATCAAGAATTTTATAACATATAAACGTACTACAAAGCTTAAAAAGAGTAATCCAAGAGTTATGTTGGCAAGATTGAGATTCCTTCATCTTGTCTCAAATATATACCAACAAATGTGTCTTGAATTTCTTTCAAGAGACCCTATGATTTCTTGGGAGACATTAACATATTCTAAAAGACACTAATAATTTTATTCTAGAAGGCACAAAAATACTTCAAAAAGCCCCATGTATAGTTTTGAAAAGGCAATAAAATGTTTAAAGTAGCCACATTACTATTAATATTCCTATTCATCATCATTATTTTATTATTATTGTTATTATTAATATGTTGATCAGGGTCCAGGGGAACCGGCGGTTAGTTACAGATGAGCCGGTTGAGTTTGAGGAATAACCGATTGAAGTTCAAGACTTCAGGAGAATTACCAATCATTTTAGGGGAATCTATAGAATATACCTTAAATGAATAAAGCAAAACCGGAAGATGTCAACATGTAATCGGTTGAATTTAGAATCACTAGGATCTTGACCGACTATGCCCAAAAACTTCCCGGGCACTGATGTTGGTCCAAAGAACATTATGATTAAGATTATGTCGGAGCAGTTTGAATAGCCACATCTAATCCCTACCATATTTGGATGGACTAAAGGAGTATATCACCCGGTATATCACCTCAAAAAGACTGCAAAACTAGTCTATGGTGAGTTGGAGAATAGTCTAAAGCAAGGCCCTACGTCGCCATGGGGTGTGGAACTCGTGACCTCCCCAATGCTAAAGGAGAGTTCCCACAAGTTCCCCCAAGCCAAGAGACCCAACCATGGGAACAATTCATGAACAATGTTTGTCATAAATTGTAATTATAGGGAGCAAACTCCACTTGAAGTGCACTCATGCACCACTTGTGTTTTCGGATAACTCACGAGCAAAGCCACCAAATCAACCTCATAGTGCCTTTTCTCTAAAAGAAATCACATAACATTTTTCAAAAGAATCATCTATACATGGCATCCTTTGTAATTTACGCCCACAACCTTGAGACTTTTTTGCTTTCTACATGCGAATTGTAATCACAAGGTTGAGCGATCGCCCTTTGACGAGACATGGGGACTCTCCAAAGCTTGTTGCAAAATCAAAGGCCATGGGCACCGCGGAGAATAGAATCCAAGCCCTACCATTGGTTCGATCGCTTAGATAGTTTTTAGGTCGTTCCACTTGTGCTTGACAAAAGTCTGCAATTGGTTATCAGTGAACGTGGGTGTCACTCTTGGAGTAAAATCCCACGGGCTTGATCAATTTGTCCTTTGCTACTAGTCTTCTCTTTCTCAACCACTAGACAAAGTGCCAAACACATCTAGTAGACCTCCCCGTCTGTCATACAAGAATATGCTTAGAAAACACCTAAAATATTCTTGATATTTTTGGATATTTAAGAATATTCCATCCAAGTCGTTTAACATATTTGACACTCATCTAATTAGACAACCAATGTTAAACGTTAAAATCCAGGGTGCGGTGGTAACCACTAAAGATGACATCACACAAGAGAGCTCCCCAATCCACATAGACTTGTACTAGAGAGGAAAAAAGAGAGAGCTCACTAGTTGTGTTAAAAAAAATGAATGTCATTTTAGGATTCCACCTTTTATATAGTGAGACCCTAGGTTTAATACAACGTCAAATTGAAAAATAGAATCAGGCATGCAATGGAAATAAGCATTCATTCGTTTCAAAATAATAAAAATAAAAAATAAAACAAAAATAGTGTCAAACATGACAACCTTGTTCAATTCGCTGCAACATGTGTGGGTCGTGTATGCCCCAAAAAACAAAACAAAATCTTGTTGCAAAAGCTCGCACAAAAACTCGCACTCTGACACCCGCTAGTACAGGCAACAACCACCCCCAAACTGGCAAGTTCAGAGGATTCGATGGCCGGACAGCTGCTCCCAATGCCCGCAGTGCTGCTCACATTGGCCCATCAGTTTTGTCTACGAGCTACGCAGTCGCGCTGGAATTGCAGAGTTTGGCACATGAGACTCCAATGGTCCAGCTTGCATGCATGTTCCGTTTTCGAGTGGGCAAAAAAACCACACGGGGCTTTTGTCGGTGATACGATGGAGCACACAAAACTCTACAAAGCAAAAGAAAAAAAAAAAAAAGCCATTTCTTGTCAATTATTTCATGATACGTACTGTAAGCTTTTTTCTTTTTCTTTTTCTTTTCTTTTCTTTTTCTTTCGCGGTATGGATTGTCCCATTCACAAGGCAGTTTGTGAATGTCACATGCAAACGGTTACGGTTCATTGCCACATTTCCCCTGGAGCACAAAAAGCAGCGCACCCCTTTTTGCACAGTTCTTACATTGAATCTGCATAAAATTCAGTAGCATGCATTGTCTTTGCCTTGGCTCTAGAGTAGATGATGTGGAATATTCCATACCCAACAATACTTCATTAGTAGCTAAGTGGACGGGTGGAAGCTCAAGGTGATGAGCAGAGTGCATGAGGGAAAGGCAATGGCATAACATTCAGTAGCCTTCCAAGAGGCTGCCTTTTAGTTTCATCCACCTTTATATATAGAATGACCAGGGATTTGTAATTGAATGGACTATTGAATCAAATAAACAATTACAAAACACTGTTGAGTGTGATTGAGTGAGTGCTTTGGATTACTGTTCACCATGGTTGATTGCTCTTGCTTAAAGCCACCTACCCCCATAGCTACTTATGTGATGTGGAATATCCCACATCATTTCATTTGGGGATGAAATGATGTGGGATATTCCACATCATTCTGTTGGGGGAAGGCAACAATCACAGAGGCTACTGATTGTTATGGGGCATAAAGGCTGGTGAATGTTACGTGGTCAACTCTATGTGCAATACTATTATGTCATCTACTCTAAATGACGTTGATTTCTATTTTCTTGGCGGCGAAGGTATTTTATGCAGGCTCGTAGATTCTAGCTTGTTGCACTTCCTGGACCAATAAGCCAACACAGTGTTTCGTGTCACACCAAGGATGGCACAATCTAAAGCCCATCACTGTCCAACATGCTTTTGACCTGTGGCTTATTGACCAGAGAATGTGAATTGTCCTCTCAATATTCACTCAATCAAATTTGGTCAATCGCATCCAAACTTCATCCAATTTGTAACACACCATCAGTGTTTTTTCCTGTGTTTTCTTTTTTCTTGAAGCCTAATTGGTGGCGTAAAAGAAATTGGGAAAAAATGTTCGGCGAAATCTTAAGCTTATTTTGATAGATTTTTTTCATATTTTGGTAGTTTTCTTTTTAAAAAAAAGAAAAAAGAAAAAAGAAAATCCACTGCATACCATTATCTTATTATTTCTCATTCATCCAACTATTATTGGACTCTTCAACATGCGGTCAAATAAAAATGAGATTTGGAAAAGAATAAATTTTCAAACCTTGGTTAAAATGTTCAAGACTAAATCACACGGGGTGCATTTAACCCTTAACCCCTAAACGTCCTCACCTATGTCCAGTTTGGGCAGTTTTGCAAAGATGCATTATAAAATGCAACTAACATGAATATTTGGAACTTGATGTATGAATAAAAGTCATACATTTTGAATTTTAGATTCTATCCATATGGTTAAATCTATGATTGCTATCACTAATATTTTTCTATAAATTTTGAAACATAAAATAAAAAATTATTTTGTAATTCAATTACGAATAAGATATTGACAATCTATGGATGAAATTTGTTGTGATGGGTTATAATGTAGTGCTCTAGGTGTAGTGATTTTTGGAGATTTTTTGGATGCTTGATTTTATGAGTTTATTTTTTCAAGGACACTTTTAGACTAAAATCTTCAAAATTTTGGGTGAAACACTGCAACACGAAATGAGGCATAATTTTTTCACAAATTGTTTCCTTTTTGATCGGATCACACATACATGAAGTTAACTTCCTATAAAAATTCAGTAAAAAAATCACACTACAAAAAGTGCATGACGGATGAGAAACTACGGATGAAATCTGTACATCATGCAAAATATGCATGGTTGGGCAGTTAGGGGTTAAACATCAAGGAGTCTCATGGCTTTTGAGGTCAAAAATGGTATTCAACTTCCAAAATATTGTTGTTGGCAATAAATAAATACAAGTCATCCCCTCCAAAATTTCCCAACTCCTCTATTGGAGTTATTTATTTCTTAAAATAGTCAATATTAAGTGAGATACACACATCAATTTTTTTGCATATCTTTTTCAATATGTGATCAAAAACCTTCTCAATTTAATATCTTGATTTAATATCTGGATTTAATATCTCAATTTAATACTTCTTAAACCGAATTTGACCACTGTAGCACACTTGTCACACATTCAAACTACGTCGTAGTCATTCTTACCACCCAGAGCATAAAAGAGAAACTATAAGTAATCGAAAAACTTATCAGGTCAAAAGAAAAGAAAAGAAAAAAAGTACGTGATTCCACTTGTGAGTCTACACTGAACACTAAATTTCTGGAGACTCAGAAGCAAAGATATTAATCGCCTGTAATCCCAATCACTGTGTTTTACCATTGATTTCTTTACTGTGCACCCCTTTCATTGGGAGACCACGCAGTCCTAAACTTCAAAAAAAATTTGCACATGGTGATGATTTCATACACTCTCCTACTCGCCTCAAACGGAGCTGGAATTAAACCTTCAGCCTCAAGTATGTGCCAGCGAGCCGAGCTTTGAAGGATTGAAAAATCCAAACAGCTCCAGTATCCAAGTTGTCGTGTAAATAAAGATCGCCATACACAACAGATCGAGTACCATAAACCATACATCCATCTGACATGGCTTGGCCCTCAATGCCACATCACATAACGCTGCAATTAAATGCAGGAACTGTCAACTTTGGCAGGTTGAAAGTCCTCCTGTTGAAACAACTTGGAGAACATGATCTCTTCCAGCCACATGATTTTCGCACCGTTTTCGTTCCAACGTACTTGATGCTTACCAGCCTTCAAGCCATGGAGGGGCATCGTATTCCGGCTGAAGGTCAAAAACTTGGTAGCTGTCGTCCACGGGAAGAAAGTCAATGGCTAATTGTAAGCGTGTCATGATCTCTGCAGGCACTTCAAGGCTGCTGTCCAGAAGCTTGTCCCAGTTCACGCCGCGGAACCAAGGGTGCTCTCTTATGGCAGCTGCTCCTTGGCCGTCACACCCCAGTCTCTGACTTGGATCCACCACAAGCAACTGCAACACAAGGGCAGTTTAGCTCATTCGAAAATGTATATGAAAAAGTCTATTTTGTTGCCTCAATTCATTTAACAATTCTACTCTTCCCTGCAATGATATCAGTGTATCCAATTCTACAGTTGTCCCTCTCTATTATGACATGTGTGGGTAACCCTAACTTCAGCTCCGGTAGTCGATGCTGAAGAGCCTCCGTTTAGAAACCCTAACTTCACAGAAATGACTTGTCACGTGTATTAATTGAAACAATAATATCGTCATATTATGGAGTGTCATATTCTGCAGGGTAGACTGAATATCTTCAGACGATGAAGATTCTGTGCTCACGTGGCTCACATTCTTTAGAAGTATTGTGGTCCACAGTAATTGCATGGAAGAGTGTAGCAGATCTAGGAATCTATGAACATCTAAGCATACCATCAAAAAGTCAAGCAAGACACTAGGAAGACCCTACTGCTTCTGAGCTTTTGATGGTATTTCCCGAAGTTTTTCATTCTTGCTTTTGTCTCTCCCCTAAGTGATGATTTGGAAGTGTAGAAAGTTTTGGTGCATGAAAGCAATAAGAGCATATTGGGGTTCATCATTTCAAAGAAGAAATTTCTTATGTCGAGTAAAATTGTGACGTGAGGTAATGACATTCTAAGATTGTCAAGAGGAGTGTATTTTCAATCAGTCAGGATGGTATTGAGAGTTGTACTGAGGATTAAATGGAAAAGCCAAAAATATTTCTATTCTGGATAAACACTATTTATGATGAGCCATTTGTGGAAGAGGAAATTCACCTTGTCAATAAGGTCTCTAGCTTCAGGGCTGAAACTTGAAGGGAATGTCAGCTGTCGACGAGCAATTCTGCTAAAAATCTCCAGCTCGTTGTCTCGCCATGACCCAAATGGAAGCTCCGTTTGCAACATGAAATACATCAGCACGCCTACCGCCCACCTGCAATTCGGAAAAATGGAATTGGTCATCCCAAATTTGAGTATTCACTAATTTCAGTTTCTTACTATGAAAAAATTCTACAATGAGTGGTACTACTGAAAAGTATTTCACTTTTGAATTGAATTGAGCATTATGGAAACACAAAAGCTTGTATAACAGCTTCCTAGTACTGATTATTGAGATTTGAACCTGACTTAGTGAGATTACAACATTAGTATATGTGACAACACAATTAGCTCTAAAGTGATAATTTCCAAACTTCTTTTTTCAATTGAGTTTATTGTTTTGTACTTTTTTCGATGCTACACTGTTTGTTCAATTAGTGTGGCCCACACTACTTCCTACGGTAACACTATATTGGAACAATGGTAAAATACGAACTGAAGATATGGCCTCATATCTCTCCGTAGGGGCTAAACAAGATTTGGGTGATCACAACCATGGACACTTGGTGACAGAAGACAGCCCCAAGTTTAATTTTTTAAATTTGACTAAAAGCAGAATTATCCTGGTTGAGGTAGGATCCTCATGGAGATGATTCTGCTGCCCAGGTAACACTATATTGGAGGTCACACTATTTGAACAAAACAGTGAGGCTCCTTGAAAATCAACTTTGCAGGTATTACATTATTTAATGGCGAAAAAGCACCACAGCCTACAATACTCCAGAGCAATAAACTAAAGCATTGCCAATGAAAAAATGTGAAAATTGGCGTTCAAAAACATTAGGCAAAGCAAGGTTTAGGGTTTAGGGTGATAAGTATCAAGAACTGAGCGGCGTACCAGTCAGAAGCTAATCCATGGCCTTGTCCCTGAATGATCTCTGGTGCTAAGAAATCAGCCATGCCACAAATTGTGAAAGTGCGTTCGTCGCTCATCGGTTTTGCAAATCGAAAATCAACCAACTGCAATCAAATCAGCTCCCCATCAGTCAACTCTCCAAATCCATTCACCACACAAGGCTTCAAAACAATGCAGAGTGACAATTCACCAAAAGAAAAAAGAATGCAAAGAAAGGGAGAACAAACCAAGAAATTGGCATCTTCACAGAAAACCTACCTGAATACGACCTCTTCGATCCACCATGAGAACATCCGGCGAAATGCCACGATACACCACACCGTCCTGCATTTCCCATCAAGAAGCTGTCAAAAACAAATCCATGCTTGCACAAAATTCTAGAGTTATGTCCAAAAATCCATTAAATGCCCATGTTTGGAAATGTGACGATATTCTGCAACTCACGCTATCTATACAAATGGAATAGATAACCTTCAAGAGCTCGAAGAATCAAGAAGGATAAAGGTCACAATGTTAAGTTTTACTCTTGAATTAAAACAGTTGTACTTTCTGGCTCTCACATTGAACATACTGTTATAAGTAATAACCCTCTTCCTCTCAACCAAAGAAACTAGACACAACTGCGTTGACTAATGTACTTAGCATTATAACAGGAATAATGCAGCACTAATATAACATAAAGAAATGTACTCCCTCTGTTCCAGAATAAGCTTCCTGTTGCTCAAACTAACTACTCCTATTGGCTCAGGGTCCACACCATTGGACTGCAATGGCGGAGTTAATTTAGGAATTTTCCTTCAACAGGAAGCTTATTATGGGACAGAGTAGAACTCACCGTCATTGAATCCACAAGACAGATAAAGACGCTAAAAACTCTAGAGAAAATCTCTCCCAAGGACAAAACTACGAAGAAGAAGAAGAAGAAGAGTAACGTTGGCCATAAGACTCTTGTGAATGAAGGAGTTCCAAGCCACATGGAGCAACGGAAATGAGTGCTAATAGATGCTATACTATCACTAGTTGAATATGAGAGAACTGACTACACACCTCGAGTGTAAGTTTGCATGAATGAATTACAAACATGAGGAAAGACACTAAACCCTAACCATAAACCCTAAAAATCTTATCAAATGGTCGCATATAGGAGCTCAAACGAACCAAGGTTTTGATGAGTAAACACCTTATGTAGTAGCTCGAGCGCCAACACCACATTGGCGACAATGAAACGTGTGGAACGCTCGTCCAGAGGTGACCGCAGCAGAAGCTCCAGAGGTCCAGCTAACACACAATTCAGAACAAGCGCCACGCTGTCGCTGTCGATGGGAGTGGCCAACAGGTGAGGCACAAACGGTGATGGTCTCAGTTGCTTGAAAAGAGCTCTCTCCTGCAGGACTTGGTTTTCTCGACCCAGTCTCTGGACTTTCCGTTTCTCGTATCTCTTCATGCTCACCACGTCCTCTGCTTCCATAAGTTAGGTCCAACAGTTAGCCTTCATAAAACATGTCGTAGACATGATTTTCATGTTTCGTATTAATCACAAGCACACCAAAATCACGCTTCTGACCTGATTTCTTGCAGACCACCACTCCCACTTCACAACAATCCGTTGAATACACAGTTTCTTGCCAGTCCTGAGAAAAAGCACCAACGTGCATTAGCAACTAACATCTGCTATATATCCTATTTCCTCCTGTTCATTATAGCAGGGACTTCATCATAAACCTGCTTATTACTGGTATTGAATCTCAGAGACGCGCTGTTCAAATAAACTGACCCAAAATCTACACGAGTGGGAGCAAGTGCTTCCAACAACATGGTTTTACCGGCACTGTGGTGGAACGTTGTTCCAATGCTTTACCGACACTGTATGGAAAGTTGTTCCAATGATTTACCGACACTCTTCTGGAATGTTGTTCCAAAGCTTTACCGACACTGTTATGGAATGTTTTCCCCACTTGTGCTACCTCACCGAAAACGATACGCACTAATAAACACCACAACTCTTCTATCTACTTAGTGTGGGTTTCACAATAAGGTGAGCGCCCGAAGCATATGAGTGTGAATAGTGTTGTCTTCAAGCGATTAGATTCAAAATAGGTAGATGCAAAAGAATTGGTGCAGTAAAAGAATTGCTTGAAATAGAGTGAGCCACTCTAGATAAGCTTAAAAGTGTAGCTACTGAAGTCCATTAACATACCAAATCCTTAAGTGTAATTCTCTGGAAAGCAACTTCATCCACCTCTGCAAGTTGCAGTCTGCGCAGCTGGGACATTTTCTCCATGTACCTGAAAACACCGCATTCACAACGTCAATTCACAAAGCACCTCATTCGATTCCTACGCTTTCAAAAAAGCTCTAAGCAGAACAGTAGGCTGTTTCTCGAGTCGCTTACTTTGCATCTTCCTTGAGAATCATGCTCAATGGACCAACAGCTTCTTCAAACGCTTTCCGTGTTATGTACCAACATTCCACATCACTGGCAGCTACAACTGTGATGGACTTTGCGGGCGCTTTTGTCAGCACCCAGTCACCAAAAGAAGTCACAAGTGGTATAGCTTGCCCTTGGCTGTCAAAGGAAAATCTCCCTCTAGTCCGCTCCCAGCTCGTCCTCATCTCACCATTCTCACCATCATGGTAAGTCACGTCCACGTCGCCGTTGTTGACAACATAAAATGCATCAAGCTTCTCATTCTGCAAAAGCCACACAGGGGTTAACTTCACCGTTAAACAATTCAAGATATAGCAGAACTGAGTGTGGGCAAAACAAGTCTCTATCTCTATTCAGAACAAATCAGACAAATCATGCACTTCTCTATCTTTGTGCAGTGCTTAGTGCTTGCGGATGATCAAATCATGCACTGGTAGAGACTAGTAACCAAGGAAACCATCTGCACAGAGCCTGAGAAAAAAACGTGTTGAAAATGAATTCGATTATTCTCTACTCCATCCTTTTACTAAAGAAGCACGATGAACACACTCTCATAAGTTTTCGTGTATGCTTGACAACGTAAAATGCATCAAATATCTCATTCTGCAAAAGCCACACTGGGGTATTCATAGTTTAGGGTTTAGGGTTCAGGATACTCACTCCATCCACTATCACTTGGCCCTCCTCAAACGTGAGTTCTGTCAAAGCATCTGATATCTTTTGCAGATGTGTCAAGGACAACTTCGAAAAGATCTCCACTGAACGTAAGATCCGCAACGACGGGCGATTCATGTATTTCATCAACAAAACGCCTCGAAACGCTTCCCGCTCCAACACCCAAAGGCTACCATTCGTAGCTGCTCGCACAGTTGCCTGCCCTGGTTTATTATACCTGAAAAAATGACATACCAATCAGACGTAGATATAGATAGTCATAGCACTCCAGAGAGTTTAGAATCTTATTAGAGATGGAGAGGTATCCAAAACTATTCTGAAGCTTGAAACATGCAGGGCGTAAAGAAACGAGACAAAAGACAAGAGTTCCGAAAGCTACATGAGTGCAAGCTCCCCAAAACAGGGATTTGAATTTGCATTATATCGATGAACCACTTTCGCTGGCTCCTGAGCAGCATCGGCTCCAGCCTGAGATAGAGAACTCCATACGCCATCTTAGAATCTCCAAAGGAAGCATTTATACCCAACCATTTATCAATAGAAATAGAGTCCCAACCAGTGATTTTTTTGTCAGGAGACAATCCAGGCTCCTTGAATGCTCTTTTCATCTTAAGCCAGCGCAAATTTTATGTAGCAATTTGGCTAAAATTCGCAACAGAAAATCATTGGTGCCAACAATAGCAATCCTTCAGTCAAGTAGCCACGTTATGAAGAGGCTTTAAAACAACCAAGACATTCTCTACTTAGGACATCAATGCACCAGATGAACATTAGAGGGGCGGTTGAAAACCTGAGTAAATGTAGCTTCGAATTCTCCAGAGTCTACTATATAGAACAGATCGCTCTCGAAGCCCTGAAAACATGTCGCACTCACTCAGTAAGACTAACTGGAACAGGAATGAAAGAAACAACAGCGTACAAAAGTGAAAATCCATCAACGAAGCTAATTCAAAATCTGTAGAGGTAAATTCACTACCTGCCGAATTATGATACCACCAGCGTTCACTTCCACCAGATCCATGCACTCGATCAGTGTATGCCGTTGCTTTTCAGTCAGACCTTGGAACAGAAAGTTCCCTTGCAGTGCCTGCTTAATTCGTGCCTGCAGTTGAAATATAATGTGCCGTCAATTCAGTTAACTAAGTATGGACCGTGCTCTCAGATTACAACGTCCACAACACAAATTTGAAGTGCCGCACAATTGGTTTGAAAGTCCTTGAAAAGAGAACCAAAAACTAGTTTCTTACATGATGATAATAGTACATCGAAATCTTTAGAAGTCTGGAGGAACAGTTACGCATATGCCTTGATCTCGGTAAAACTAAAGAGTGAATTTAATCAAGTGAAAAACACATCTTTTTGTTAATGGCATTCATCGAACATACCTCTTCCTGTGGAGTTTTAGGATGAGGCTCGGCTGCAGGCATCCAAGGCTCATCTGGATCCAAAGAAGCTTCAATAGCACGGGCTTTTGCCCTTGAAAAATCTTGACGAGCAGGCCGAGTGCCTTTGAATACATCTCTATTGTTTCGCACTGGGGACTTCGATTTTATAGGTACCATGGCTGTCTCTCTGTGATTGGGCTCGATGGCCATATCCACCTGATTTTCAAAATTCAGATTAACATTGTGAGCAAAGACGTGTAATTGCAAGGCTAGCAGCATCAATAGTACTAAGGCCAGAACTAACGTACAATTCTCTGCTTTCAACGAACTGGCTGAAACTCAATTCATCGAGTGTTGGAATCGACGAAGTTTGCATGCATTAGAGCTTGCCAACTATTTAATCCTCCGTTTTTGTGCTAAAAGAGTAGGATGAAGTGCAAGGAAATAGGGATGAAGCGTAGGATTCAACAAAGTCTACTGTGACAATTGCACTTCAAGGACAAACAGTGAACAAGGAAACGTACGTCGTCAAGATTTTCAACGTGCACGACAATGATCGTGATATCATCTGTCCGAGTTTCAAACTGCAGCCATAGCCGGTAAGATTCTGCCACAATTGCTGCACAAGCTTCCTTTGGATCACTGTACTTCGCAGCCTGCCTCAACAATAAACAGTCAACGCATCAATACAGTACAGTACAGTCTTCAATCGCTCCAGCAATTACAAGTTGCCCTTCTTTCTAATTGAATACAAAAGTACTAAGCCCCACATGCGAATTCAAAAGAGAACATGGGGATTGTTGCTGCGTTTGATGAAAACCCCACAGATCATTTCTACTGCACTCAGGATAAGGAAAACGAAATGAACGAAACTCTCATCTTGCATAGGAAGAGCTCATTGCAAAACAAAGCTCATTCAAGCTAAGCTGGTAACTGTAACAATCGTTCAACCTCAAATACTTAATGTTTTTAATTCTATTTTTACATATTCAAAAGGCTGTCGAAATCAGGACGCACCATGTCAACGACGGTCTGGCTGTTGATGAACTCAAAAACACCGTCACTTGCAATGATGAAGAACGGATGCTTCGAATTGAGTTCCATCACCAGAATCTCCGGCGTTGCAACGACGCCGATTTCCTCCGCAGCGCTGTCGCCGATACTTCGAGTGAAGGCCGTCCCGGGGTACATTCCATTCTGCACCCACAGTCGAGGAGGATCACCGTCATCGTCATCCTCCCCGCCCCAGCACCTCACGTCGGGATTCTTCAAGCCTTCCAGCTGATCAAGAGTGAGAATCCTGGCGCCCGCGGCTTTCACCCGCGTACACTCGTCTTCCCGAAACGGTGTCTGGTCAGTTGACAAGTTCACAGCCAGAAGATTGTTGCCCTTCCGCTCTGCAATCACAGCTCGCGAGTCGCCCACATTCGCCACGTACAGCGTCCGCCCTCGCACCAGCACCGTGATGGCAGTCGTCCCGCTCATGGAGTCGTCCACGCTGCCGTTCCGATGCAGCTGCGTGTTCGTCGCCAGAAAAGCCTCGTGATACGCTTGCACGGGGTCGCTGTGATAGTGCCGGCTCCGCAACAGGTTCTCACAGAGCTGCTTCTTCACGAACTGCGAGCACTGCGTCCCGAACTCACCATGCCCATCAAAAACCCCGAAGAAATGGTCGTCGGAATTATCTCCGAACAGCGTGTGCGCACAAAAACTATCTTGATTCGCCTTATCAAGCGCCTCCGGATAGTACCCACGCTGCGTCAAATACGAGAATCGCAGCTCAAAGTTCCCATCCGGCACTCGCACCACGCGCGAGCCGCTCGCAGGCAAATACTGGTCGGAGATTCGTGACAGACGGGAAATCCCGAGATCGAGATCCTCGAGGAAATGGTTCGAGCTGTGGCTATTCCTGCGCGCGGACCCGAGCTCGTAAGGCGACCCAGACTTCGACCCACCACGCGAGCCGCCGCGAGAACCCGGAATTGAACCGCCGCTCTCAGGCTTCAGCTTGGGCGTGGAGTACGCATCTGGTTTCAGTTTCGGCGTGCCGCTCTCAGACCTCGTCTTCGGCGTACTCGACCGCGACTTCGGTTTCGGTAACCCGTGGCCGTATTTCATCTTTGGTGTTCCTGCTTCAGATTTCAGCCGCGGCGTGCCTGCTTCTGAACGCAGCTTCGGCGTCGCGGACCGCGAGTTCGGCTTGCTGTTGGGCAAGCACATCTTCGTGGTGCTCCCCGTGTGGTGTTCTCCGAACCCATCGTCGTCGCTGCTGTCCGACGTGAGCACATCACCAACGTCTTCAAGCTTTGGCAACACAGAACTTTGCTGGTGTTGCTGCTGCTGCTGCTGCTGCTGCTGCTGTTGCTGCTGTCGCCGTTGCACGCCTGACCTCTTGCCATTTACACATCCCATGATGAAGCAGAAATCTTTCTCGCGACCACATACTCCTCAATTCGCCGCCGTCACAACGGGGCGCGAAACCGCCCGCATTGTAACCGAGCTACCATCACTCCAATGCCATCACTGAATTATCCTCTCTCAAACACAGGCACCTCAACCACGCACCTTCAAATTTCAGCTCCAAAAAGAGAAAAAGAGTTGTTGTCAAGCATTCATGTCAGACACGTTCATCTTTATGTCAGAGTTCCAGTTTCCAGCTTCTTCTTCTTCTTCTTCCTCCTCGTCCCACCATGCCTCCATTTGCTGCTACAAGCTGAAGCTGTGAATGCAGAACAGGGGAGGCTAGAAGCTAGAGCAAGTGAGGCAATGGGTGAGGTGGGCCTGGTGCGAGATTGTCCAGACGAGTGACTGCGATGATCGATTCTCGGCGAAAGGATGAGCAATTGCTAGCGTGAGCTGGTTGTTCCGCACTCTCCGCCCACAGTAATTACATATTTGTGTGACTGGTTCTTGGATTGGGCCAATCATGAGGGTGGTGGAGGCTGACCAATCCCCCGCGACGGCGTTTCAATGTGCTGCAGTGGTTTTATTTTATTTTCACATTTTCCCAACGTATGGTTAGTTTCGACACAATTTATCATTATTTTTAAAGTGCCACGTGTCATGTTGCGATTGGTGTAGGGTGAATGTGGTATTTCTGGAGAAGTTTAGACGATTATAAATACCTGCATTTTATTGGTTCTTTATTGATTTTGCGTTTTAGGGGAGAAGAAGTACGTTGTACCAGGAAGATGTGTGATTTCACGGCTTTTGAGGCTTAGATTGCTTGAGATCGAGTGGAAAGTTCTCAAGGAATTTTGCAAGGAATTTTGCTTGGAAGTCCCAAAGTTGAGGAGCTTCTTGCTTTTTGTGCTACAAAATCTCATCTCTGTACTCGTTTAGAGAAGTTGAAGAGCTTCTTCTTCTTCTGACCATTTTGAGTATTCTCCAGTTCCCTTTCATTGTTTTTTCTACCTCAGTACCATAGCTAGGTCGCCACCCCCGCGAACAAATATATAATATTTTATAAAAAATAAGGTTCATTCCTCAAAAAATGAATTTCTTGGTTTACGTTTTTGAGCAAAAGATGATTAAAAATGGCCCAAAATAGCTTAATATAGCTAAAAATAATTTATTCTATTTTCGTTTTTGGTCCTCATAATTTCCAATTTTTTTTAATTTCCATTTTTTTTTTTTGAATTATTTTTTGGCGATCCAGCTATGGTACTACTGTACATGTTTTGGTATGATATTTTTATTGGTGCTAAATAAGTTGAAATTCAACACTAGGTAGTATGGTAACTTGCCTTTTTGTTTTTTTATTTTTTTAAACAAATGGATGCTTCATTTCCATTGCACAACAACAGATTACGAATATCATACTGTGATAATCTGCCATTTTTGTAGTTACAGGAAAAAATCATGTAGCAGTGGTGCTAAATTTAGCCAGTCTTGGGAACATGGTGATATCAATACGTTGTGGTTAAATGGATGGACGATACTCTAAATGGATGATGGATTTTTCATATTGATAAATATTGGCAGAATTTGATTTCAAATTTAGCAGTGTTCGAAAATAAATTTAGTCAGTAAGTTCTCTTGCTTTTTTAAATGAAAAAGGTTGTTTGTGTGGTTATTCTCATCCCACTGGAATTTTCAGCTAAAGTTGTGGGGCCCGGTTAGTCCAGGATTCATTTTTTAATTGTGGTCTAGATTAGGTTGGAATTGTTTATTAACTCCTTTTTTTGAGGTACTCGGTAAATTTGTCCTAGTGACAGACTAGTTGATGTTTTTTGTCCCCAATATGATCAGACATGTTGAATCCTTTGTGGCCCATAAAATGGAAAAATCGTTTTAAATTCACGGATTCTTTTTTCTTTTTTCCCAAAGAAGTAAGTAACAGAATTAGCAGCTCATGTTTGAATGATGGATACTGGGCCCTATGAAGCAATTTATTGGTACCAGCTCACCAACTGAAAGTATAATTACTCTAGGCCAAATTGATTCTAATAACTCAGTTTTTTTGCTTTTCATTAATTGTAATAATAATCATACTGCTGGTCCAATGAATGTCTCAAGGATATGGGTTAAAAAAAATTCAGGCCTCCAAAAAGGCCGCTAACTCAACCAAACTGTCATGTAAAAATAATAAAATAATAAAATTCAAATTTTAAAAAATTCAAAAAAAAAAATTCTTAAAATCCAATCTGACATGGCTAAAATGGTGCCACATCAGATTTTCAAATATTTTTTTAAAGATTTTTTATATTTTTATATTATTATTTTTGCATGGATATTTGGCTGAGTGAACGGCCTTTTAGAGGCCTGAAATTTTTTTGTAATGTTTGTACTTGAGCCCAATTCAACAAAATATCAGTCCATATTAGCTTTAGGCGGAGCCTCAAGTAACAAGATCCGAATGAAGCCCATTTCTCCCTAGTGTAAAGGAGTTGGGGCCAAGAGTTGAGCCAATTGTGTAAATTCCTTAGAAATCTGAGCTCATAAATTCCATGAATTTTTTAAAATTAATTAAAAATAATTATTGATATGTGCAAACAGGCCCAAGCTCACGAATTGATCTTTCATTTTTGGTGTATTTAATTCTTGGAGTTGGGCCTATGTAAGATCTTGTCGGTTTTAATGTAAGAAATGGTTTGGTTGCATTGGGCTCAAGCCTTACTGTAAAGGGGTTGGGTCCAATTTCAAGGTTTTGATCAATGAGAAGTGAGGATTTATGCCCTTTTGCACATCAAAACAGGCCCAACTCCTCGTGTTTAGTGGCCCTAAATTTATCATTGACGCCTCCTCTAAGAGGTACCTTTTTACGTATAAGTTTGAATTAGAAATGTCATTCTCTTTTAAAATGAGTTAGTATAAAGTTATGTATCATCCTCAGTATATTCAAAGATATTTTTTCAAGAAAATAAATTATACTACAATAATAATCATAATTCAAAAACCATAATACATCAAAAGTTCATGAGAGGTAATTTACCTATCTATGTTTTAGAAACATGGATATTGAGGCCAAGTTATACAAAAAGAACATGTTGTAGATTCTAATGAAGCCTATAATAATTGTGAAATTTGTCAATTTCTAGTTATGAAATTTAATGTACACGTAGAGGACAAAAAAACAACCAAGCCATCAAAAGCCATTCAAAACCTACAATTACCACACTAAAATAATGTGTTTACATATGATTGTATATTTGAGAATATGTCTATCTTTACCATGTACTATTAGCCCGGCGTACAATGTCATGATTTCATTCACTCGGATGACCAAACATTCATTCAAAACATAGGTAATCATCCATTGTTTGCAGTGAGTGGGTCTAATTTGTTAGGGTTCATGCTAGTACCACTCAGTATGTAAGTACACATGTGTAATTTGTGTGTACTGTATGCACATATGTACACATGCATAATTTGTGTACATGTACATCAGAGTCTGATTTGCTTTAATTAATGATACGGAATAAATTTTAATCATGACTTTCTTATTACACCATTTTATTTTATTTTTTTGAATTAAATGAACGTTTATTCCATTAATTTTTTACACCAATTTGAATGAGGACTCTTATAACATTCAGGGGCGGTCTACACTACGGACCAAGAACTCGTCCCATGCAGCTCTAAAATCTGTGATTGGCTCCATCAACTCGTCTCGGGATGACTCGGGTTTACACTACAAGGAAAAAAAAAAGTGACCAAAGGAGTTGAGGTCCTCAAAAGGCCTAGAAATAGGCCTAGTGGATAATGTTGAAGGGTCCCCGGATTTTGTGGTGAGAGAGGCAAAAAGGGTTCTCTCATTGCCGAACGAGGAGACCATGGGCTGGAAATGTCGTTTTATTATTTTCTTAAGTCCCGGTCCAAATTCGGTTTACACTTAGTGCGAGGTCCAAGGGCTTTAAAAATTACATTTTTTTTGAAGTGTGACCATGAAGTGTGACCATGAAGTGTGAATTAATCCATTTTCCTTGGTCACGGCTCTTGGTCTGTAGTGTAAACCGCCCCTCAGTAGCCTTCATGCCTACTGCCTTTCTTTCATGTGCTTTGCTCATCACTTTGAACCTCCACTTGTCCACTTACCTATTGATGAAGTACTGTTGGATGTGGAATATTCTACACCATCTATTGTAGAGCCTAGGAAGAGACAGTGCATGCTACTGAATGTTATGCATGAGTGTGCATTGCAAGTCTTTCATGTTGGGGCCTCATAGGCTATCAAATAGCTAGTCTGAAAAGGATGTAGTTTTGCAAACTATGGGGAAAGAAAATGAGCTCAAGTTTATGTGCGGTGTCCAAGTAATAATAGGTTCCTAATGTTGATCCTTTAGTACCTAGGGTATTGGAGCTTGATGCGCTCGACTTTAGTGCATTTTTTCACCATATTAATACTATTAGAAATAGAATGGATTAAATTAGAAATTAATCGTACAATTGTATCCTCAACTAGAGTGGAGACAATTTTTGCACAATTTGGAGTATCATTCGATGAGGGAATTGCAAGATTATAGTATGTCTTTGAATTGTATAATGCACACTCAAAAATGAGATTTTGGAAGGTGTGTAACTTTAAAGTTAAATAAAATTTGGATCAAAATTTCAAAAACAAAAGTGAAGAGGTTCAACAACATCTCTCCGTTGCAATCTTTCATATCAAGAACAAAGTCACACATAATTATTGTGAATTTTATAAGTGAGAGTGACTCATCCATATACGGTTTAGCACGAAAATTTATGCGTATGTTAAAATATGAATGGAGTTGGTGCATTGATCAAGATGAGAATACATACACTACTAGAACATGAACAAGAGAACACAATCCAAAAAATAATCCAAGATAATGTTCAAACTTCGAAACACAAGAAATACAACATAGTACATGTGTTGTATTTTCAAGTATTTTCAAGTATTTGCAATATTTTCACGATTTGTTCATAGGTATTTTGATAGTTGCACAACTCCAAATTGATTTTTTTTCCTAGAAGATGTGTTTTATAAATCTTCAACTTTGAAGTTCACAATTCAAAATCCAATTCTTCACGGATTTTCTGTTATTTGCATTTCCGACACACCAATGACCAGAATGTGGTCAACTAGGTACTAAAGGGTTAAATAACTTTTCCATTAGTGTAGTAAAGGCATTCTTAGTTTAGACCTCTATATTGACAGTTCAAAGTACAGTTTCATCCATACTTCAATTTCACTTGGCCAAGTCACACTGTACGGTACATGGTTAATGGACCATCACTTATTTAGAATGTAAGATAAGATTCCAGCACATGTGCAATATAGTACAAGAATCTACCTAAATATAGTATGTCTTGGTGGTTTGGAGGGTTCGACGCATCTTGAAATTTGAAGTGTTTATTTGCCCTCTACGGGTGGTTGCAAGCTACGGTCACCCAAACTTTTTGTCGCGGCATGCAAATTTGTGCACTTACCCAATCTTTGGAAAATCATCAATAAATATTGGAATGGAATTTTGTGACGAAACAAATTGCATTGTTTCTAGAATTCTAAAGTTAAGATGTCTACTACAATAAAGTTTGCAAATTTTCAATCTTTCTATCCAAATTAAGCATTTCTACTTAGATTTGGTAGCGTGTCGCTTGTCAAAAGTGCACCTATTTTATGGGAAATGCTAGAAGGGGGTCAAATTTGAACTTCAAAAATTTATAGCAACATACCACAAGTGTGTACGAAGGTACCATATTTTATTTTTTTGGGTACTACGCTTACTTATTTTTTAATTAATTGTTTGGCGATGTTTTTGTTTTTTAAGATTTTCGTGCAGTTAAAACTTTTTTTTGGATTTTTTTTTTGGAAATGAAATAATGGTTCAATTTCAGAGGTGGGATATGAAATGCATTTTTCATAAAACCTAGCTAAGGATGTTATGTAAAAAAGGCTCTAATTACCCCTACTCGGTAAAAAACAGAAAAGGCTATTGAGTAATGCCCAAAGACTTGAAATTAACTTAACAATTGCTAAAGTGAAAGTATTAGCATAAACCCTATTTGGGATGGTGAAATTTTTTATCTAATTGAAAGTTGAGAGGTGCGCATTACTACGCTAGTGCACGAGCTGCATGGCCTTTAGCTGCACAAGCTGCACTCCCCACTTGGTAGACCGTAGCTTGCAATCACCCCTACGCTATTCTAGAATGCTATCCATTCATTTTACCAAGATGGTTGCATTGAGGATGTCCAAAAGGATTGGAGCTTCTAAATGCCAATTTGTCAACACCGAGAACCTCTAGTTTGAAACAAAAAAAGATAATTAATTGTAAAAATATACAGCATCAATATCCTTAAATTAAACAACTGTAAAATTCCTCACTTCTTTTTTCAAGGTTTTGTCGTTGTAAATGATTTGTGAACTGTTTGGCCGAGCCTTCAAAGTTATGGTCCTTCTAATCCATTACCCTAAAGATTCCGTATTTGTACACTACCATACTCGGTCAGCAAGGTCGGAAAAAATTAATTACAAAAAGAGATGCCCAAATTTTCAGGAAATTGTTTTTTCAAAACAAAGTATATTCTATGGTGAAAAAATAATATTTTAGAATATCCACCAAATATTAGGGAATATTCGCACAGTTTTGGCACTTCAATGAAACATTCAGTAGAAACTGCTGATATTGATAGCAGAGTTGGTAATACTTTCACCAAGGTGTGATTCAGAGTGACTAAAATAACAGAAACAATCCATACTTACCAGTGAGGGTCAACGATTGACATGTCCGCATGTACATTGTGTACAGAATGTCCTGCCCTAACATTCATTGAATGTTGTCACTCACACAATTGACACAAACTATAAATGTAACCCTAGGTTATGTCATATTATGAATTGCCATGTTTTCAACAGCATCAGGACAGATCAAATCTGATGTCACATTGACAACAACTTCAGAACATGCAGCACGCCAGCACCCATTCACCCTGCCAAAGTGCAGAATGAGGCATTGAAAGCATCCTGCACCGTACAAGAGTCCTCTTCAATCTTTCTAGTCTCTTTCAGTCACCATAACTTATTTTGTTTCAGGCAGTGATTTTCTTTTAAGTCATTTATCGCTTAGAAGTGACATGGATGATCATAATGCTCATTTGGACATCATTGTGAATGAAGAGTCTGTTGGAGTGGTTTGTCTATCTATGCCTCAAGGATATGGATACACGTGTTTGTCTTCCATGCCCGAAGGAAATGGATAAAGAGGTCTATCCTCTTAGTTATCCATGGGTAGAAAGGCTTGTCCTTGATGCCATCTTTCGTAGGTAGATTTTGTGGTTGAGAGCAATATCGGTAGCCAATAACTTATAAACAATAGTCAATGTAATTGAGAGAATACACATATAATATTTGTGATTTATTTATTTATTTCACTTTATTATTTTTTAGATTGGAGTATGATTGTGAGGAGTCAATGATTTTAGTTGAAAGTGTGGGTTTAAAAGGTTAGAAATTATATATTTATTATAAAGTAGGCATGAGGGTAGGACATATACCAAAAAAAACAAGCGGTTAGTCACATAGTCTCTGCCTTAGTATTTATCCTGAATTAACTTTTATGGCTTGTTTATAGTTTTCAACCATGTAACTCCTTGAAAATGAAGCGTTTTCGTAGTCTCTCCCCTGGTGGGGCATAGACAATAAAATATGCCCTATTTTTAATGGATGAAATTACTACAATGCAGTCAGTTGTGTAAGGCGAATTTACACATTAAAAAATTGTACACATCAATAAAACCAACGATTCAAAATACCAATAAATTTTCAAACATATACACCATACATGTAAAACTTCATTACATTCTATTAAAGCAGGGTTCTGCAATCCTTGCTACTTGGTTTGATTTTTACTAATACAATAACTTTCCTTGAAATTAGAGTGAAAGATGACACTTGCCGTTACATGAGGGAATTTAGTAGGAGTCAATCAAATAATTCAAACTTAAGAAGTGAAAACAATGAGCATCAGAGAAAATCTAGGACTTTAGTAGGGGTACAAAGTCTAGGCTTAATAGTGATATGTGGAGGGGCATGTTGAAAAAACAAGAAAAACAAGAAAACAAATTAATTATAAATAAATAAATAAAAGAGATGAGTGAGGGTTGACTCTGTCTCTCACATAACATTCTTTAGAGACCCACTGTTGCACCTCCGAATCTCAAACATTTGTCATGGGATCAGAGGAATTGCAAAAGATTTTCTCTAACTTCAATTAGGCCAAGCAACAAGGGTTGGAGACTTTTATTATTTAATTCACATTTTATCTACAGTGTAAAGGGTGTGGTCCACCAAGGGCTTAATCCTTTAGTGCATAGGATACTGTTGCTGCATGCACTGAATTTAAGTAGTTTTTCCATCGTGATTGATATTTTTAGAAATAGAATGGATTAAATCATTTAGAAATAAACCGTACAATTGTATTCTCAACTAGAATGGAAACAATTTGCCAAAATTATAGAATCATCCAATGATGGAATTGCAATATTAGAGTATGTCTTCCAACTGTGTAATGCACACTCTATATATATATATATATATATATATATATATATATATATATATATATATATATATATATATATATATATACATGGTTTAGGAAAAAAAGTATACTTTAAAAAATTGAAAGGAGTTGGTACATTGATCAAGATCGGAATACATACACTACTAGAACATGAACAAGAGAACAACATCCCAAAAATAAAATAAAAATGAGATAACAAATTTTCAAACACTAGAAATACAACATAGTACATGTGTTATATTTGTAGTGTTTTGATGTTTTGTACATATGTATTTTGATAGTTGCACAACTACAAATTGAACTTTTCTTTTTTTAGAAGATGTGTATTATAAATCTCCAAATTTGAACTTCACAAATCAAAATCCAATTCTTCATGGATTTTTTGTTATTTGCATTTCCGACACTCCAATGACCGGAATGTGGTCAGCTAGGCAGTAAATGGTTAAAAACGTTATGCAAGATCATTCAGCTTTCCTACAAAAGAACACTAAATTAAGAGGAAAAAACAAGCGACTAGTCGCGTAGTCTCTCCTTTAATATTTACCTCAGAATTACTTTTACAGCTTGTTTTTACTGTCCAGCCATGTAACTCCTGAAAACGAAGGGTTTTCGTAGTCTCTCCCCTTGTGGGGCAGAGGCAATAAAAGAAAAAATTGTTCCAAAGCAATGGAGAATTTTATGATGGAGTAGGGTTGATTGTCCTATTACCAACCACGTACCCAAAACCAACCACCCTGATTCTTGCCTAATTTCTAGATATTAAAAGGGAAGATGTACCTCATTTGTACATTAGAGCATGTGATCGGTTTTGGGTCGCAGGTTACTTTGCACTTTGGAATTTTGTATAAAATTGAGAAATGCAAATTATAAGTTGCAATTTTTTGCAATCCTCATGAAATCCTATTTCGAACGCGGTCATAATTTTTTTCCGGATTTACCACTGCCAAATATAGGTCAGATTGCTTAAGTGGTTGGTAATAGGACAATCAACCCTAACTGGCTGGTACTGGCAGTATGCTAGCCATAGAATCATGAGGTTGTCAGAAAATCGTAGTTGGCAGAGGTGACGTGGCGTGTTTTGGAGCACGGGACCGTCTGTGGCCTCACACCTCGGATGCCTTCAATTTATACCCGGGAGGAATTGACATCCGTACCTCAGGCCCATACCCCGTCAATACCCAAGCGCTTGTCGGTGTGACGTTGTACTCTGTCCACTCGTCTGTTTCGGGCACTCTGTCTCTTGAATTTCGGCCGCTTTAATTTGTGGATTGTGGTTGGTGTCGTTCTGTCGATTTCTAATGATATTCGTGACTCGTTT
Source organism: Pohlia nutans (assembly GCA_022496805.1). NCBI lineage: Eukaryota > Viridiplantae > Streptophyta > Bryopsida > Bryales > Mniaceae > Pohlia > Pohlia nutans. The sequence continues at coordinate 16,005,832 of CM040097.1, forward strand.
AGGTGCGCAGTTTGCGGAGGGCTGATCGGATATTTTGTAAATTTTTTAAAAGCTTTTTGGGTGCACATTCAAGTAACTTAGCGGGAAATTGATCACTTGATGCAAATGGATGATTACAGCCTTTTAGTGCTGTGTGATGGTTGAAGCCTTGAAGCGCGAGGTTTCTTGCATGTATTTTGATTCGTCTCGTAGGCTTGATTGCTCTGGATCGCGTCACTTCTTCCACTTCGAGTCTTTGAGCGGATTTCAGAGTTTTTGTTTGAGCTTGGACTCCACTTGATCAATATATAATGCCATTGCATAATCGATGAGTAAACCAAGATAATTTGTTACGTGTCTAAGGCTATTAGTGCTGCAGCCATCTCCGTATTAGAAACTCTTGTCAACGTGAGGTTTGAGATGACAGAGGACTTGATGAAGCTACAGAGCTATGTTCTTGGCGACGGGGGAGAGTGGCGATTGGGACAGGTATGGATCATCTGCCTTATGGCAGTTGTTGAGGATGACGTTGTAAGGTTTGTTTTCAGAATCAACGTGTTGTATAGCATAAGCATTGATGTGTGCGGAACTTATCACTGATTCCTCGTTAACGAATCGAATTCGAAGAGCTGAGTTAACTCTGAAGCTTAGTTGACAGATTTTGAAGATTGTCAGTCTGCATGACTGATGTAGTTTCAGCTCTGTTGTGTTGTCATGGTCAGTGGCGCCTCAATGTCGACTCAACAGCTCCTGTTGTGCAACTAGTACGTAAGGGGTTACGCCTGCCTTCGAGGATGTTAATGCCTGAGGGCAAAACCTAGGGGAGTAACATCCTGGCAGGCCCGATAAGAAAGGTGTAATCCCTACAGTAATTTTTCTTCCATGTTGGCTTTTGTTTCTTTCACATTCAAGATTGAATGTGAAATTTCTTTACCTTAAAACAAGTGCGTTCGGTTTGTTAAGTATTTATGATAAATGGAACGCATGTTTGCACCACGAGCAGGGCTTTCCGCTTTGTAATTGAGTGCTTCACTGACGAGAATGGCTGTAGGGCTTGATGGTCTAAATTAACCACAATCCTGTGATGTCTTTACGTCTTTTTGAGCTTAATTTGAAATATTGAGGCACCTTAGAGGTTCATGGTTGCAGTAAACAGAATTCAACGAGTTGCACAACGATCTTAGAAAACTATGTTTTTCAAAATTGAAAATGTACGTTGCCCTAATTTGATACTGCAGGTGGTATCACAAGCTTTGGGAGGGTTGCGCATGGCACACGCCTACATACTCCAGAATGCATATTAAATTACAGCAAACCATAAGCAGGGAATTTCCTTTCTGCTGCTTCTTCCTCATCGTAATTCGCTTCTTCATCGGTCTTCATTTTGAATGCTTTTCTAGACATTCATCTTTCTCACTGATGAAATTCTCAACTTTCTTAGATTTCACAATCTTTATGAAGATTGTATCTACATTTTTTCAGCTCTTTAGACAGTTTTCATGAAAATGTACACAAATCAACAATCTCCATGAAGGTTGTATCTACAAGAGTTGGACTCATAATTTGGTCTTCTCAGAGCATCCTCAACGCTCACAGCAAATTGACTCGGCAAATTAGAACTTGAGACTAACTATGATTGTAAACACAAGAACAAGAAAATTTGGATTTGTACATTAAATGACAGAGATACACCCCCATTGAAAGCACCCTATCTTTAAAATTTGGTAAATCATGCCTATTAAAAAAAATGAACTTATGAATCCCTTAACTGCCAGCGTTCAGAAACTGGATTATGAAGAAACTGGATTATGAACAGATTGAAAGCCTTGTAACTTTTGCATACAATCTTGGATTGTTGATAATATTGGAGAGGCCTCCAAATGCAAGTACGTCAAATTTGTTGGGTAGGTTTTATGCTTGCAATGGTCCTCTCATGTACACATTATGTACATTTAAGCTATGCTAATATGTAAGGCTAGCATCTCCTTGTGTTCAAAGGGTCGGTATGTTTAGGGATTAAGCTAATTGATACAACAAAATCACATGTTATATACTTGTGCATGTATTTTTCTATTGGAGTTCTAAATAAAGAATAATGCCTCCAAAAATATTTCAAGTAGACTAAACAACTATTTGTTCTATTGACAGTGGATGGAAAACATTTTACTATGAAGGGAAGGGTTGTGCAAACAAAAGTCAAGTGGAATGGGTTAGGCATTGAGCAAATTAAAGAGTTGGAATCACGATTTTTACCTGCAAATGTAGATAGTTGTGTTGGGGTTTTGGTATTCAAAACTAACGGTTCTCAAGTGTAAACCATGGAGAGTCTTCAAGTGCCTTGCTCAAGTTTTAAATGCTAGGAGGAATTTGTAATAAGTGCTAAGGTATTATTTTAGCATAAAATGTTTAAATTTTGTACTTTCATTCAAAAAGAAATTCCACCTTAACCCCTAAATATAAAAAATGTTTAAAATTATAATAATTACACCATATGCGTATATTATAATATTGATCAAAATCAGACTTTAAGAACCAAAACCAAATATAATCGGAAACACACTATACAATAGAGTTATCTATTAACTCAGAGAATGGAGTTGATGACCCTTGATTCCCCAAAAAGAGAGGATGAACTTCAAAAAATGAACTCTAGTTATATAAGGTCAGTTGACGGATAACTCTAATAGAGTTATCCATAAAGTCCCTCAAAAGTGGGTGAGTGGACCATAGTTTGAGTGAATAGTGACATTAATTCTCAAAAAAGAACATGTGTTGGGCACTAAAAAAAAACTGTGGATGCAAACTTTGAAAGCACCAAAATCGGTGCTAAAAAACTTCTTACCCAAGTTTCTGTTATTCACCTTCACACATGAAGAAGGTCATTGCTAGGCCCTTTTCTGACAATAGATTCTCGCTATATATACCTAGATTGTCCCCACTCACCCATTCTTTTGATTTCCTAAAACTTCTCTCAATAGTTTTCATTTCTCCAAATTTTAGTCAAACTAAGGCCCACTCAACCCTTTAGTTTACGGATAACTCTAATATGTCATTTATTTGAAACAAAATCCTAGGTGAAATCAAATTTAAAATGTTGGTAATTATATATATATATATATATATATATATATATATATATATATATATATATATATATATATATATATATATATATATATATATATATATATATATCGCAAATTTAAATCTATCTACTTTTTTACTATGAAAAAGAACTATTAAGTCATTTTAAAACTTTGGTATCCATACTAATGACGAGCAGGTATAAATCAAATAGTTTCTTGAATGCAATTCTCTGCAAGCACATTATGAATATTATTTATATTGTGATTTAATGATCCCATATTTATATAAAATTCTTTATGTATTTAAAATTGTTTTTTCATACTAGAGTACATACAAAGGCTTAAAATACGTCAAATTCATTAAAAAATAATTAAAATATTAGAAGCTATCTCTTCTAAGTGCAAAATATTCTTTCTACTTTTTTAACCTTCTCCCTTTTCCATTTGGATTTGAAATACCTATTGAGATTATCATAAAATAAAGGGGTTCATACCATGACCGAAGGTGAGAGTTCACCGAATTCCACCAATGAGATTGCGAAAAAGTCGGAAATTGACCTCTCAGGCTTCAGATAGATATGAACTCCGGTCGTCTTTCGAGGCCGGCGTGAATAAAGTGTCTGTTTGTCTTGACAATGAGCCAGTGCCCACCGGACAAAGGGCCATTGGTACAAGACTACTCTCCTCTTTCGAGAATAGACACTTTAGTGAACTCAGGCTTCACATTAAAGACCAAAGTCCAAGAGCCGTTGCCTTCCAAAGTGCGTAGATGACATTCCTTTTTTAGATTATTGACCAATACATTCCTAAAGGAGTTGTGATTTAAAAAAGAAGAAGGGATTATTGCAAAATATTCGTAAATATACCAAAAAAATCGCCAAAATTATACTTTCAAATGATTGCCAAATGTTTAATGAAAATGGATAAAAAAATGAATTTTTGGATGTAAGTGATACAAAACAATGGATGGGAATCATCATCCATCGCCACTAAGGCTATAATCCCAAAAATTCATTACAAATCTGGCTATTGTTAACGTAGTAATGGTAGCAATAGAATGTCAAATCTACCAAAAACCTACATTCTAGATATTTACATTCTAGATATTCATATGCAAGTTTCAAAATAGTGTAGGATGTAAGAATTAGAATGGTCGAAGGAGATAAGAGAAGTCGCTCGGCTGCGTCGGCGACGCGAGGCTTATCCAGTACAAGAATTACAGTTACAATTCCCTAGAGACTTTCCAGATTTTGTTTTTCGTTCTTGGAATTAGCTTTTCCTCAATTGACACCAAACAGATTTGTCAGATTTTGGTGAAGGGGTTAGGGTTTAGGGTTTAGCTGCTCTGCAACTGAAGCCTTCTGAACTCGTTTATTTGTCGGTTGTTCGTGGTAAGCTTTTCCAGTTGCTGCGTTTTCTTTTCATAAAAATTTATTTCCGTCTCCACATTTTAGGTTTCGCCGTGGTCTAAGGTTTCAGCGAATAGTTTGTCTAGGGTTTGAAATTCTCGTGTGCTTTTGGTTTGCGGAAATGGTATTTTAGTAGCAATGCGAAGAGTATATGCGTTGAGTATCGTTTTTAGTGCCGGGGTTTAGATCAATGTATAAATTGCTGTCTGTTGTTGTGTGCAGGTGACTGAACTGGATTTTGTTGAATTCAGCGTTTTCGCATCCTTTCAGGTATTTTTATCATACCGCTTTGCTTTCTCGTAATACTCCACTGCACTGCACTCAACGTCAAAGCCTGAGCGTGTAGCCTGCAAAATATCATATGAACCAGATAAGCTTAAGCTATTATACAAACTTACTGTTCATTTGACAACATATTAAAAAAAGAGGATATGACTTGGATTCAATCAACATGCATGAGAATGGCTACTTTTGCTTGCTCACAAGTGTCAATCCACGAGCTATTGAAGTGACTGATGTTCATGCTTCCTTCTTCAAAATTCTTGAACTCAAGATGTAAGAGTATGTGTGTCAAAAGAAAGAAGATGTATGAGGATTAAAGTAATCTTGGATATCCTGCTTCTTCATTGAACTAGGAGATCCTTACAAGAACGTTATGGTTTTTCCTAACGAATGGAAGTAATTCTGCCAAGCCTTAGGACACGATTCTGAGCGCTCAATGATTCCAGATGTCAACCTGAATTTGAATTCCTAAAGCCTCCACGATGAACTATACATTTTGGCACAGATGCAAACTTTCAAATAACCTTAGCTTTCGTGCTTCAAATCGTACCTAGCATGTATCAATTTCACACTTGTCTTCAGGCCGGGTTGCGAAAAAATGTACGCAAACGAGGTCACCCAAAGAGTACCTGTCAGCAACCATAATCCCCTGTTAGCATATAGAAATCTTCAAATTACACAGGGCAGATAGAATAATGTTTCAAATCTGGCATTTTATTTTAGTTTAAGGTTTGTTACACTGAAGGCAGTTAGATTAGTAGGCAGACACTTTAGTGCTCTCGTTTCTTGAGTTACTTAGTAAAGTGATTTACTTAAGGGGAATTAGGAAATGGAACCGGCATCTGCTTTCTGGAGTTTTTATTATTAGAATGCGCTTCGCTGTAGGCAGACCATCACATATTGTCGTAATCTAGGTTTGCTACAGTATTGGAAGTTCTTTTGAAGGAACAAAATTCTCAAAGGAATGCGAGTACTAAGCAATTGTTGTGTAGAAGGAGGAGGCCAAATGGCGATGCGTATCTGGAGCAGTGGTATTCATGGCTTATCTTTGGCAACCTTTCCAGCTGTAAAATCGTCCTGCCAGCTTCAATGCCATTTCCGTAAGTGCTAGATGGCTTTATAACTTTGTTTCTTTTTAACAAGTCTTTTATTGATCAAATTCTTACTTCAAGTAATAATTCACATGTGTAGGAATTTTTTTGTGCCTTATAAGCTTATAGATGAACTTCGTTGTCTTACAAGTCATTTAGGCAGTTATGGATAGAATCATATGTATCTTATTACCGAAGAATCATGTCGGAAGGTGGTTACCATATTGAGCATTTTTTCAATTACCGGATTCTAAAAGTGTAACTTTTATAATTTGATTGTTTTTTTTGTTTGCGTTGTATCAAGGGAATGTATGAAATTGAGAGTGTAACTTGCCACCGAACCATTAAAGAGAGATACTCTGTGATTTGCACAAGTGTATCTACTTCACCTACCGACTATCTAGGTGTCTTTCTACATACTAGAAATATGCAGGGACGTACTAGGTTTGTTTTGCACCTACTAGTGGTTTAGTCCTTTGGTCTTATGGCTATTTTTGTCCTTTGGTGCTCTAGCTACCTTAGAGTCAATTAAATACCATGGAGTAACTTATTTCAACAAGTTATTTCAACACAATGTTGGTATCACAATCTTCTGTGCAGCAACTGTGAAGGCATCTCTTTCTGCAACCACTCGAGCCAGCGATAATGGATTTCCACTAGTATCTGAGGAAACCATTCCTGTAGTGATCAAGAAGGAGAGATTGACGCGCCAGGAGCGAGCTGCTGTGATTGAATCTTTTATACAAAAGTATGTTGAACACGAATATCTGAATGTGCAAAATTTTGTGACTGTACCTTTCCAATGTTTACATCGCTTATGAATGAGGTGACTGTGGTGCAATATATAAGAATGATAGTGAGTCTAGTTGTGCGTATACAGGTACATGGAGGATCACGAGGGATCATTTCCAAACGTGAGTACTGTGCTTAAGAGTACGGGAGGCAGCAGGAATGTGGTTAAGGATATTGTTAGTGATTTGGAGAAACGCTATATGCATTCATTTTCTTCTGAGAATCACACGGACAGTGCAAGCATCGTCGATGCTTCTGGAAAGGCAGATGGTGAATCGTATAGTGAAAATTTTGATGTTGGAGAAGATGAAGCTGGAATTTCCTATAGTTCAGGATTGAACGATGAGGATGAAGATGAAGACGAGGAAGAAGGGACCTTTAATACTTCAGGATATGGAGATGCAGAAAATGAAGGTGAGGAAGAAGATACAGAAGAATTTGAGTCTTTTGGCAAGCAGGAAGCTGAGAGGGAGAGTGGAGCAAATAATAATGGTGGAACGACAGAATCAAATCAAGGTGATTATGAGACCCAAAGTCGATTATCTTCACGACTTCGTGGGATGGGAATCTCAAACTCACTGCAACACTCTTCTAAACATGATGTATCCGAGTCACAAGGAAGATTTCGTCCTGCAGGTCTGGCTGGTTCATCCTTGCCGGGGCAAGATTTCTCAGAAAGTGAGTCAAATAGGGAGAACGGAAGGGTGCCAGAATGGCAAACTCTTGATTATTCTAATTCAGCAGAAAAGAGGCTTAGGAATGGCGCTCATGGTAGAGGTCGGATTGAAAATGTTTCAGGAACTCGGTCGAACGAAAGGCATGGTCTCTTTGTTCGGTACTTGTCATGTCACGCCACTTCAGCCGATTTGAGGGAAGCCTTTGAAGACTGTGGGGAAATAGTCCGAGCTTATGCGATTAGGGCTCGACCACATGTTAAGTACACATATGGGTTCGTTGATTTCAAGGTACGTGTATCTCATTTTTTATCATTGAATTAACTGGTTTTTTAATACGGAAGAGTGTGCTACTCTGTCCTAGTTTTTGGCATTATTATTTTTGCAATATTTGTCCCATGTTTTATTATGTTTTATACTTCAAACGTGAGCCTTGTCCACTTCAAACGGGGCGGACAATGAAAGTGACTCAAAAATTACATACTACTATTATAAACAGGTCATTTTTTGAGTACTGAGACGGCTTTTTTTCCGGCAAAAAAAGGGTTAAGTTAAAACATGCCAAAAACTAGGACAGCTATTTCCGGACGGAGGGAGTACTGCTTAACAAGGGATACTATTTCATTCATCTTTTGTAGATTTCTAAAGCTTTCTACAATGCATAGTTTTTTTCAGCAAGTTTTCATAATTGTATACAATGCATGTATATTGAGGGTTGTTCCGCATTTTTGGGACTGAACTGAAGTTGTGCTAAGCAATGTCTCTTTCTTTGTTTAATTATGCAGACAATTGAAAGCTTGCAAAAGGCACTAGCGAAAGACAGAGTTTTTATTCGAGGAACGCGGATTCTAACAGAGCCCAGCACAACTACCCCAAACTCAAAGAAGATTGCCGATGACAGTCAAACCTCAAATGTTGGGTCTGTCGAATCTGGTACACCTCAAACATCAAAGACAGTATTTGACACACATCTGGATTCATCTCATGGAAAGGCAATCCGGGAGACTGGCTACAAAGTTGCGGTCATAGGGATCCCTATAAATGTTCCATTATCCGAAGTCCAAGGTGCCTTGTCCAAGTACGGCGAAATTGTTCTGTCGGACATGAAACAGGAGAGTGAAGGAACTTACACTGCCAACTTGGAGTTCGAGGTAATTTCAGAGTTCTAATTCAGATGGTTTATCGACAGTTATAGCATCAGAGTTGCATGTTGCTTAATCAATGTTGCTTGATCATTATGCTCATTTTTTTCGCTCACATCATTGACACAGGATATTGATGCGCGGGATAAAGCTCTCGCCGCAAAGTTAGTACAATTAGATGGGTCACGTTACTCTATTTTTAGAGTCAATCCTCTGAAGACCTCAGTTGTGAGGTTGAGCAACATAGGTAGAGAAGCCAATTTTGATCAGATTGGAGCAACTTGTGAGCTCTTTGGACGGGTGAAGGAAGTAATTGCTCGCTGTGATGGTTCAGTAGATGTCTACTTCCAGTCAATGGAGGTGGATCATATACCAAAAATTCTGGCCAGGTGAGTGCTTATCCAGTGATGATCTTTCTGCTCTTTACTTGTCTGGCAAGACTATTTTCTCTCTCTCTTTTGGCACTGATTGGAAGCTTGGATCTGGTCATATTATGTAATTCTGACTTGCTCTCATGCCCATCTTCTGCAGACTCAATGAGGTGACTATGGACGGCCGGCGATGGCAAGCACGGCCCTCTTCTTGTTTGGATTCTGATTCTTATGAATCTCTACTCCAGACTAGGGGTGGTCAAGAATGGTTGCAACTTGAAAGTGAGCGCATGCTGAGTAAAGTTGAAAGTGCACTTAAGAAATTAGTAGTGGATGTAGAAGATTTGCAGCAGCTTGTGAAAGTTAACAGGAACTACACGGGATCACCCAAAACTGGTGGTAATGGATCTGCCATGTAACCTATATTCATCAGGTACTTTGGTCAAAAATGATACACACAATTGACGTGCCTTAGTAGTAGGTCATACTATCATGCCTTTAAAATTCTTTTGCATTGTGGGACAGGGTTATGCATATGAAAATTGAAGGCCGTGAATGTGATTATATGGACATGTAGGAAAGACGGAAACTCAAGAGATACAATTGTATGTGCTATCGTAGATTTTGATTACTTAACCCTTTAGTGCCCAGGGTGGTTCTGGAGAAACCATAGTTTTCTGGTGATTGTTTTTTTTAACCCCTAAACGTCCTCACCCCTCTCCAAATTCGGTAGTTTTGCAAATAAAATGCAAAGTAGGGGGGTATCTTGAACTTGATGTATGAATAAAAGTTGTACATTATCAATTTTAGATTCTATCCATACGGTTAGATCTGCGATTGCTACCACCAATATTTTTGTATAAAATTTGAAACTCAAAATTCAAAATTCTTTTGTAATCCAAATACGAATATGATGTTGACAATCTGTGGATGAAATTTGTTGTGATTGGTTGAAACGTAATGCTCTAAGTGTAGTGATTTTTGGAGATTTTTTAGTTGCTTAATTATATGAGTTGTCTTTTTTAAGAGCACTTTTACACTGAAATCTTTCTAGTCACCTACTCGTAGAAGGAAAGTTTCAACAGCTGTCGAGTTCTGAAGCTCAGAGGGGAAAGTGGCACTCACAGGGGAATCAACACAGGGAAACCATACGAGACCCCTGTGTTGGGAGGAACTGAAGAAATTAGATCTTGATCTCTTCTGAGACGACATCAAAGTGAAGTTGGGGCAAGTGATTGCAGAGGGAGGCCAAGCCCACTCCAGGTGATCCTTATAGCTATGTGGCGAAGGTCTTTAAAATGGACAGCTTCTTGCTTGCCGACTTTCAAAGGCAATGGCCCTTAGGCACCACGAATCATTATGATTTTTTTGAATGGACAAGTTGTTTTTGGGGACCATACCCTTTTCCGCACCAAAGTCGATTATGGTTTGTTTTTAGAGGATGGGTGTTTTACGTTTTTGAGTTTGAGGTATTGGGGTGATTTACAAAATACTCATTGATCTCCAGTTGAAGAATAATAACTCCCAAGGGCCGCCCTTCTCAAATCGTGAGGCTATGAAGATCATGCAACATATTACTTTGAGTATGTATGGGTTACATTTGAGAGGTGCACTTCATCGAGACTTAAAAGCTGCTAATGTCATCACACGGACATATGATCAGATCTTTCAAACAAGGTTACGCATTCATGGGTGAAAATTGTCAAGCATGGGTCATGGATTTTGAGAGTTCACTGTTGGTTCAAGGCACTCGATTTTGGAGAGCTTCAGAAGTGTTGAAAGAGCTACAATTGCCTTGACAATGCGATCGAAATCCAATGATATGGATGGAGAAGGTGGACGTATATAGTTATGCCATGACTTTTTACGAGATTTTGATTGGTCTCATACCTTTCCTTGAATATCAAAAATCCGATTGGGATGCAATTATTGTTCACAACAAAACACTTCATGTGCCTTACTATGTGAATCCCAAACTAAAAGATCTGATGAAGAGATGTTGACATGGTGATCCTTCCAAGAGGCCTAGTTTTAAAGCTATATATGATGAGTTGGATACATTCACATGATCTCTTTCTAGAATTCTATCACACTTTGCAAACCAATGTACTATACACATGAGTTCAAAACTTGACATGTGGAAATTGTTCAATCACATATGTACACCTTAGCAAACATTCCCTGCAGATACTATTATGAACTCGTTCAGAGTGTAGGATTCAATTGAAACTCAACATGAAATTTAGTGTCCAATATTATTAATTTGGCACAACCTTTGTGCTTCCACAAACAAGGACGTACTTTGCAGCTATCTGTACAAGAGTTTGAACGGGTCTTTGGCATCTCTACCATACTAAGTTACAGTTATGTCCCTCAGATTTCTCCTCTGTAGGAATGATTTTTTTTATTGCAACGAGTTGTGATTGTCAGAAGTCTGCACGTTTTGGGGCGCAAATGAAGAAAATTCATTGCAAAACAGTCACTCCCCTTCGCACTTGGGGGATCCTGTGATCAAATGGATTCTCACATATCATTTCCCTGATCTGAAGCCCTATGATCCATCACTTATGGTTGATTAATTACTGGAATCGACAGATATTTATTTTCTAGGTTTTCTGTTTAGTCTGTGCATTACGATCAAGTTGTTTTTGCCTGAGGACATGCACCAACTGGTAGTTTAGTTTGAAAGGCGGCGAAAACAAGTTTTGGCTCCTTTTTTTTCGACCAATTAGAATGCACTGCGTTGTCAGGGAGATTTGAACATGACACCTTCCCAAAGCTAGAGAAGCTCTCCCAATGCACACTCAAGTTCCCACCACGGAATTTACACGTGCCCCCACACCAACCCACATGCTTGCCCAAAGCAAGCACTTGGCTCCTTCTGACTGACAATCTCTGCGATTTCTAATTGAAGCTTGAAAACTCAGTGTTGCAGAGGGACTACCCCCTCCACTTTACGGATAACTCTATTACCTGCAACTGATTTCACATGGATCCCAGTGCCAGACTGATTCTGAATTTTTTTTAAAGGAAAAAGAAAACTAACAACCTAAGCCTCAATATTCAAAACTTTGAACGACTCCATAATTCTTCGCAAATCCTGCTGCTCTAAATCAGCCACTTTTTCAGGTACCTGAAGACGCAACTGATATAACCTATTATTTTCCACTCCAAGCACCGACAGATACCGCCTACTCCATTCTAGCTGGGCAATCCGATCTCCAGGCATTACAGCCAGCTGGTTATTGTTGGCATATGAGCTTGCAGTCACCTGCTCCATCACATACACCCTCAATTATCAATCCCTTGCACAATTTTGACATCATTTCATACACATACATCCTCTTTTTGAAGAAGCTTTCAACGCACCCAAGCACACATCATTTAGTTACTTCAGTTGTCCTTTACCTCAAAAGGTTTTCAACTTATCTTTGAACATGAATCTATAAGAAACTAACATGCAGTAAGATTTCTTGCACTTTCTGTGTTACAAGATAACCCTACTGTATGCAAAAATTCAAAACTATATTGCTACATGTCTAAAACCATAAAACCAACACAAGATCTGATGTTTAGACGGTTTACATTCTCATAATCAATGTCTTTGTTGGGCACTCTTCTCACAGCTATTTTCATTACAATGCATTATAATTTCAATCCATTTGGCATATGTGTGCCATAGTTTAAGAAGGTGTTTACAAAATAAGGGGAGAGTTAAAAATGTTCTATTTGATGTGGTGTCACCATTTTGGGAGTTAACCCCTGAATTGGGCCTTATGTTTTAATTTAGCAGTTTTAAGTAGGTACTTCCTTCTGTTCAAATTTATTCAATATTGACCAACACTTGCAACGCTCTTCACTGATTCCTGTGATATAAAATTTGGTCCAATCTGAATTATATGTTTCTCAATATGATCTTTTGAATTTGTCACTTTAAAACCATGAATCCTAGGTCCGTTACGGGTTAAGCAAGCCAGGTTGCACTGGAGTGTAAACATTCCTAACGCAATTCAAAATTTGATCTAATTTCTATCTCTAGCCCCAAAATTCCATATAGAATTTTACACTTAGTAATACATCCATAACATTCTTTAGCAGCCCCACTGTTCACCCTTGGGAATCAACATCGTAGGCCAGAGTCATTGAAGGAATCATAATCTTATAAAGATGACTTGGCAGCTCAACAAACTTTTGTTTTTTAAATAGTTTCAACATGTTCCACATCATCAATTCCCTGTTTAGATGATGGATTCACTGCACAAGCAAAAGGGTGTGTTGCAGTACTAGCTAAGGAATGTTATGATTACAATACGGTACAATCAATGGCAAAAACATGACCTAATTTCTGTCTGTAGCCCCAAAATTTCATACAAAACTTAACACTCTGTGGACCTGTAGTACATTACAATACGGAAAAATGAATGGCAAAAATATGACCTAATCTTATGGCTGTAGCCCCAAATTTCATATAAAATTTGACACTCTGGGCCTGTAGTACATTACATTAGAATACGGAAAAACGAATGGCAAAAATTCGGCCTTATCGATGGCTGTATCCCAAATTTCATATAAATTTTAACACTCTGTGAACCTGTAGTACATTACAATACTCTATGCACCTGTAATACAATACATTACAATACGGAAAAACGAATGGCAAAAAATTGACCTAATTTATGGCCAGCTATATCCCAAATTTCATACAAATTCCAACACTCTATGGACCTGTAGTACATTACAATACTCTATGCACCTGTAATACATTACGGAAAAACGAATGGCAAGAATTTGACCTAATTTATGGCCGGCTGTATCCCAAATTTCATATAGAATTCTAACACTATGTGGACCTATAGTACATTACATGGCAGTATCCCATATTTCAAATAAATTTTTAACACTCTGTGGACCTGTAGTACAGTACATTACAATACAGAAAAATGAATGGCGAAAATGAATGGTATGAATGGGGGAATGCACTGACCTCCACTTCGTAGTAGAGGCGGCCGTCGTCGCCGCGACGCGCGCGCGCGTCCGTGACGAACGCCTCGCGGCGAACACCAATACGCGTGGACATGAACTCCGTGAGCTGCTGCTGCAGCACCTGCTTGGCGGCCTGCTCCGGCGAGCCCAAATCCTCCACGCCCTTGAACTTGGACGACGACGGCGAGCTCATCTCCACCAGCACGTTCTCGTCCAGGTTCACGGGGTCCCGGAAGAACACGTCCGCGCCCGCGCCGCGCACCTGAATCAGCCAAAATGTTTTAGGTTAATTATCGCCAAATTGCTACATAAAATTTGGGCTCACTGGCTAATTGATACAAAGGATCTTTGAATAATAGCCAGATTTCCTACATGGAGTCAAGATGTGTAGCCTCTTTAACCTAGGTGTCACCCAGGTGTATCACCCTGATATTGAGCATCCAAGGAGCCTGGATTGCTCTTCAAGCCATGGAGCAAAAATGCTAAAATGAAAAAAAATAAAAATCACTGACCTGAATCCACCCCGCCGGGTAACTGAACGCGTACCCGTCTAATCGGTCCACGAATTTCCGGTACGTGGGCACCTCCGCCCGAGCCTCCTGAGGTCCCATCGCCATAGCCAACGCCGTTGTTGCCAAAATCAGCCCCCGGCGCGACACACTCGGTGATTCCTCTTCTTGGTTCGCCCCAGCCATGGCGACGACCACCCTGCCATTCCTGCGGGGGTCGCGAAAGAAGGGTGATGCTACTACTACTACTGCGCCATTGGATTGAATTCGATGACTGTTGTGATTTGTGAGGACGATGGCATTGCCGGTGCGAGAAAGCACTCCGGTCGCAGTGAGCGCCATCATCGCCAATTCTTGAGATGTTTTGGAGAAAGAAATAGATGAAGCTCACGCCATAGCTCGCGCAATCTCGTGAATTCTCTCGCGACGCGAGAGGTTGGCGAGAGAGACGAGTCAGTGGATATGGCAGCTTGGTCGAGGCGGAGTTCCTGGATTGAGGATTTTCCGGGCAGTACACCCCCGAATTTTTTTCATCCTGCCCGTTTAAGCTGCCCGTTTATTTTCCCTTCACCTTTGACTCCGGTCCCTCCTTCTCCTTCACAACGGTTCTTTAGCCCTTGCAAGGCTTCACCCTTTTGCTCTCACTACATGAAAGATAAAAAATTCAAAACATGTGATTTTTGACGCGGGGTTGTTGTGGACTTTAAACTCTCCACTATCATTCTTTAGGTAAACAATGGCGTGGCATGTTCAATGTTCTAAAATCCGCTACAATGATTCTCGTGCAACAATTCTTAGTCGTGGATACAGCTTGCAAGGGCTAAAGAACCTTACGTACACCAAAATGAAGCAAAATATGTAAATTATTGCTACAATGTAAGTCATTAAAAAGACATTTTTTGGTTTTTGGAAGACAAGATGAACCTAACAATAGAAATTTAAAAGACCAAAACAAATAAATATTCATTTGACACGCTTTAAAAAATAAATAAATAAACCTCATGGGTTTATGTATGATCAAAGTTTAGCAGGACATGCAAAAATTTTGATGTGTATATCTCACTTAATATTGGCTTTTTTAAGAAGTAATCAACTCCAATAGAGGGGCTTAAAATTTTTGGACCTGGAATGATTTTTTATTTCTTGCTAGAAACAACATTGTAGAGTTCAAAATACCATTATTTTCATCCGAGAGGGCCATTTTGGCGATTAAAGGTTCACAACTATCAACACCTAATTAGCAATTTTTGCACTTGACCAAGTGTTTTTGTCCGATGGCCACGATGGTGCAAAATTTGCACTTTTTTGAAATTTTACTCCCCTCAAATTTCATATATTCTCATTTTTTTCAATAGCAACAACACATTCACTCATATCAAATTTGTCATGTATTAAAAGAAAATTAAACATAATGCGCAATATTGTTTTATTACTATCTTATAGAAAATCAAAACAAAACGCTTCATTTCACATAAAATGAAGGCACACACTATAGAGTACATAATATTTGCACTATCCTACTACATCAAAGGGTTCTCCCTTTAGTACTTTCCCGATCTGTACTACTGCTCCACTTCTTGAGTCTCAGGAATCATCTTAGAGGACTAAGTTTCAACATCCTCTCCTATGTCGCTCTCCAACTGTTGCTCCCCGAGTAGTGCTCTAATCTTTGAAGGGTTTCCAAGATCAGCATTGAATAGTCCACATTGAATAGAAATTTTGGGAAATAAAATAAAATATAGTAGCTTATGCTTTGAATTCATAGCACTGAACATTAAATATAGGAGGCCTCGAAGCTGTAGACGCTCAATTTTGGGCTTGAAGTTTGCATTTAACAAATCTAGGTCAAATTTGGACTTCCTAACTAGGCAACTACATTTACCAAATCGCATTTATAATTTAAAAAAACCCAAGATGGAATTTCAAAGCCAATAATTCCTTGAGACCATACTGTTTATTTTGATTTCAAATTGTGGAAATCCACAATAAATTCGTGTGTGCATTGCAAAATATGCTAAATTTAGTTGCTTTCATTATAAATCTTGGAATCCAATATGAATTTTTGGTGCCCCTAACTTCTAGGGCCTTAGCGTGCTGTTTGTTTTTCGAATTGCAGAAATCTACATCAAAGTTGAGCATGCATGGCAAAATATGCTAAATTTAGCATCTTGTGACTATAAATTTTAGAACCCAACATGAAATTTGGATGCCCCTAACCTCTAGGGGGCCTAGAGTGATGTTTGTCTTTCGAATTGCAAAAATCTACGTCAAATTTGAGCATATATGGCAAAATCTACTAAATTTAGCATCCATTGATTATAAATCTTGGAACCCAACATGAAATTTGGATGCCCCTAACCTCTAGGGGCCCTTGTTTTTCGAATTGCATATATCTACATCAAATTTGAGAATGTATGGCAAAATTTGCTAAATTTAGTAGCTATTGACTATAAATCTTTGAGCCCAACATGAAATTTGAGTGCCCCTAACCTTTACAAGTTCTATCACGTTGTTTGTCTTTCAAATTGCGGAAATCTACATCAAATTTGAGCATGTATGGCAAAATCTACTAAATTTAGCAGCTTTTGACTATAAATCTCGGAACTCAACATGAAATTTGGATGTCCTTGACCTCTAGGGGCCCTAACATGGTGATTGTCTTTCAAATTGCCGAAATCTACATCAAATTTCATCATGTGTGATTGTGTGGTATATTATGTTGTGTTTAGCAATTTCAAAAAGAAATTCTTGACATCCGAAATGAAATTTGGGTGCCCCTAACCTCTAGGGACCCTAACATAGAGTTTGTCTTTTGAATTAGAGAAATTTATGAGAAAATTGAGTTCCTAGGACTAAATATGCTAAATTTAGTAGTTGATGCCTGTATGTTCAATCCAAATTTGATGTTCAAAATGCGATTGTACATGACTACTTGTAAAAGTAAAATAAAATGATTCGAGTTGAAAACAACAAATGAATGACTCAAGACATTTTCAAAAATAAACGGATTTCTAAAAATAATGCTTACCTTGACTTGTTATGCATCATAATGTTTGCTCCAATCAAGCACACCTACAAAGAATTAAAGAAAACAAGGTCAAAATCATCATAGATATGCATTTTAAAATTTATTGGTGAAAAGAATATTACCTATACATCCTACAATGCCTATATATTGAGCTTTACAACCCTAATTGAACTAGTGTCATTTGCAAAAAAATGAGTAGTGAGAGCATGACCTTTGAGAGGTAAATTGTGAAATGTGTGGATATGAGATGGGGTAAGCATTAAATACTAAGAATACCTAAAATGGGCTTTTAAAAAAACCACTTCATAGTTGGGCGCGCCTACCAACCCCGCGATGCTCCGCGGGGTTGGCAAGGGCTAGCCAAGGCCGGGGCCCAAGGCCCAGCCGGTTGTTATTGTTTTTTTAAATTTCTTTTTAAATTTCTTTTTAAATATTTTATTTTATTTTATTTCTAGAAATTTTTTAATTCATTTTTTAAAATTATTATTATTATTATTATTATTATTATTTAAATGGTTTTTTTGGTTTGGTTTTTTTATTTTAGATTTTTTAGTTTTTAGTTTTTATAGTGTTTTTTTTGTTCTGTGTCTTTTTTAGAGTTTTTGTTTTATGTTTTGCCTTTTTGTCACTATTTTTTTTTTGGTATTTTTTATTTTTATGTAAAACAATTTGTTTTTCCTAAGTCTTTTTTGGAATTTCATTTTTTACCAAATAAATAATTTAAATTTAAATTTTTCTCTTCTCTTCTCTTCTCTTCTAAATGTTTTTCTTCCTTTCCTCTAAACATTTGTTCTTTTTTAAATTTATTTTAGCATCCTATGTGTTTAGTTTTTTGATTTACCAAGAGGGAAATAAAAATAGTATTAGAATGTACATAGTATAATACCACAGTGTAGAGGAGCACTCATTTGAAAATTGGACCCAAAGATTATTGTTGTTTGGATCCTTTCTTCTAAGTAATGAGGGAGTGCCATTTGTATTCCATGAATTTTGGAACTATTGTGTTAGTGTCACGTATACTAAATTTAGTGTTCTATGTGGAGAAGGTGCTGGAGTTTGGACAAGGAAAATAGGTTGCGATATAAAGGTTATGCGGTATTGACCCATGAGAGGACGGGAATTGCAAGACGAGTGGGGATCTAGTAGAGCAAGGTATACAAATTGCATAGAAGCAGTGTAGGAGACGTCTGGTGAAGGACACGGATGGGTTGTCAAAGACGCGACTATATTCTCATGGGAAAACGTGTCGGTAAGAACAAACAAGAGAACAATGTGCGAGTGCATGGCGAGCTGATGGAGGCGAAGATCAAAGTTCCAACAAAGGCAAAACCGCATTTGGTGGAGTATATTGCACTACAATTGGAAGAAATCGACAATGAACGTTTGCAAAATGATTTAGATGCATATTAATATGTTTAGTACATCGTATAAGACATATGGTACTATGAGCTGCATTATGTAGTAGCAATAGCTATATAGTATAACACAACATGTATTAGTCAGTTGATTGTGCATGGGTGTTATGAATGATTTGATGTTTTGGTAGAAAATGCAGATAACTTTATATCCATTTTTTACTACCCCCTTAATACATTGTTTTGTAATAAATGATTTACCAGTGCAACATTCAATGCATGTGTGACCAAATTTGCATGATTGGAGTAAGTTGAAACCCCCAAAATTCCAACTTTAACACTTCGTCAAGTCCCGGCATGTACAATCCACAAGTACCAAAATTATACCCTCATGCAACTTCAAAAGAGGTCCATTTTTGTTCGACGGGCGACAAGTGCATTGTCATACCCCCAAGTGCAAAAATTCCTAATTCGATGTTTATAACATTCTCAGTGTCCTAGTGTTAGAATCACTAGTAGGTGGGCCAGTATTGGAGTGTGGCATGATCATTTCGGCATCGGAACCATAGTGGAGAATATGCATGCATGCGTGGACTATTGTGCGTTATATAATAGATTCTTCTAATGTATGTATAATATCTAGTAGTTTCTTATATAATAGGATTATTTTATCAAGAAAGAAATGTGGTAATTTAGAGCCCGGGAGGAATTTAGAGTAATTTTTGGAGACACGTGCAATAACCACTTATTTTTAAGGGGGATATTATCTCTAAAAATTGGAATATGAGGAATCCTTTAAGTAGAAAAAATCTACTAAGCCTGGTTTTTTAATACCCTATAGGTAATTAGAATTAAGAATGCATTCAATATTAAATACCCTATTTTATTTACAATTTTTTATAGCCTCCAATTGTTTTGTGTTTCTTTTTTGGAAAGGGGGGAGGGTGAATTGTGAATTGACATTTTTGACAAAGGAATTGCATTGTTGTGGTATGACAAAGAGGAAAACACATTCAAACAAAAATACACCAATAAAATTGTAATGGTGGATGCGAGTAGAATGCAACCTGAAAGTTATAGTGTTAAAAATACAACTATCTAATATTGAAAAGATGCAATTTTTCATTCATTCAATCTAAGCCTCTATGATATTCAACTTAAGATACCCTTATCGAGGGGTTATTTTTAATTAAAATAAAATAAAATAGCATGTATTATATAGTTTGGTATCTTTTTTGTAAGTAGTTTTCAACATTAATCGGTCCTTGTATTTTTTTTAGAATTTTTCAAAATTTTATCTCAAATGAATATTAAATACCCTATATTTTATTGCACGTCGTTTTTTAAATACCGCCAGTGCCCCCCCCCCCCCCCCCCCCCCCCCCCCCCCCGCGGTATTTAGAGACAAAAAGTAGACGATGAAGATTAAAAGAAGTTGTTAATAAAAATTTCAAAAAAGAAAGCAACAAAAGATTCAATGAAGAAGGCAACAAAGGATTAAAAATAAAATAAAATGAAGGAATCAAAGATGAATAGAACAAAGAATTCAAAGGAGACAAAAGAGACAAAGATGGTAGTACCAAATTCCTTGTTTGTCTCTTACACAAATATTTCTTTCACATTTATCTTCAACCCCTAAGCAATTGAGCGACCATTTTGTGATCGTTGCCCAAATTCCAAGGATTTTCCAATGGAAATTTGCTAATCAATTTAACAATAGAGTGTTGAATCTAAACCTGAATTTATGATACATCAATACTTCTTTTATATTCCAACACTTCCAATCCTTGTTCATAACTTTGTAATGAATATAAGTTTGGTGGAAGCATTTTTAGAATTTGAAGTGAAATGAAAGAGCAAGAGATAGAGGATTTAGGAGAAAAGGAACTAAATAAGTGATTATAAACATGAGAACTCTTATTGGCCAAACTTAATTCACAACCAATGTTCTCAATTAAAAAAACATTAATTCATGTTGAACCTACCAAACCATGTAAGACAAAAAGCTCCTACATGTAAGGCTTAGTCTTTGGAATCTAATTTGAGCTAAAACTTAGTTTGGAAGGATACTTCTTACAATTGAAAGCTTGGAGGGGTCACCCCTTGTGTAATTTGGGATACACATTAGCCTTCTTTTTTAGGCGAAAAAATTGCCAAAATGCTATAGAAAATTTTGTGAAGGGAATAGTTTGGTGCTAAATTCCCACTTTTTCCAAAAAAACTCCATACATGTGTGTTATAGATATTTTTATAAAATTTTCAAATTTGGATGAAAAATGCATGTTTAGATGAAAATGTGAAGCATTTGAACGAAAATACTACAAATACATTAATGAAAATATTTTTGGTCACCACCCTAACTCTTCTCCAAAAAGTACGTTGTTAATCTGGCTATATGTGAAATATGAAAAAAAAAGATTGATATATGTGCGTGTCAAGGGTATTTAAATGAGGGCTATCATATAATTGGGATGTTTGAGGTATATTTTGGAATATTCTAGACATATTCATGTAGATTTTCAAATTATTCCTTGCTTGAATTTAAAGCATCCTATATTACATTTAAAAATTTATAACTAGGTAGGAATTTCACCTCCCAATGAATAAAATGGATTTTTTATTTTAACCTCTAAAAGACTAAAAAGCCCGAATTGGGCCTCATGTTCTTTTTAGCATTTTTTAGTAGATTCTAAGTGGAGTTCCTTTTGTTCAAATTTATTCATATTTTGATCAATGTATGCAATGTTCTTTACTGGTTCCGATGATATGAAATTTGGTCTCATTGAAATTATAGTTTTCACAATATGATCAATTGAATTTGTCACTTTAAATCCATGAATCATGGTCCTTTAGGGGTTAACTCACGTAGTTTTAAAAAAAAAATCAACAGTGACCCCTTCGAGATTGAAAGAAACTTCAAATTATTGTACCGTGCAGTTGATTTGGATACACTTTGGACAAAATTGATTATTTTTAGGGGACTTGGTTTTTGGCACCTCATATTAGGGTTCTTGGGACTTTTGGAAATTCCATTCATTTGAACAATTATTTTTTCCATTTAGATAAGTGATTTATTTTTTTACTTTCAAACAACGATAATTTATAATTTCTTTTACATAACTAGATTCTAAAAAAAATCTATACTCAAGTCTAGAATCTTCTTTATTCATAAATATTTTACCTATTATTAAATGTATTTAATATATTTGCAACCCAAATTTTTTTTTTAACATGTAAAGATTTTAATAGAATATAATTAAATTTTAATATTTATATCTAGGTACATCGAGGAAAGTAGTTTGTTCGTATGGTTATAGTTTGTTTATATGTTAGGTTGAGATCTCTAAAACTGTGGGGCTGTCGGGCGCGTTATTGGTATTGTTAGAATGCTCTTGATGAAAAGGGATGCACCAAAGGCACTTTGTGACTTTTGGACTTACGGTGTGAAAGTTATGGATTTTAGTTGAATTTTTCCACTATAAATTGAATTAAATTATGAATAAATTATTCTAAAAATAAATAAATAATAACATGGCTAAATTATAGAGGACACTGTGCCAAAGGCCTACACTAGTTCCTATACCATGATAACTATAAATTTCTAGAAACATCCTCATTTTCAATTAATTTATATTCAAATTGACCACAATATAGGCTAAGAGCATCTCCACCAACAACTCGTAATTGCACTTTGAGGTCATCTGAAAGTTACAAGGCATACCATGTAGTTCTCCACCAACATTACTCAATTAGACTCGGAAAATAGTAAGTAAGCCACTTACAAGTCACCACGGATGAATTATGTAACCATGATGTGCAATTAAGAAGAGAAGAATACTAGCTTGAGTGGTTTTGAGTGCCCATAACATTCTTTAACCCGCCTTTTGGACACCCTGGAGAATCGTCAGAGAATTCAAATCAAAAGCACAAGAATTGGAAATCTCAGAAGGAATGTTGCGATAACCAACTAAAGTCACGTAGGATGGTTTGCTTTCTTAATAATTTCTCAACAGTGAAGCCATTCAGTGTAATACACGAGTCATGAAGCTTTTGTTATTAAATTCTTAAGTTTTGACACCTCCTTTGACAAGTTCTGGACGATAAGGGTGAGTACTAACGTTGGCTAAAGAATGTTATGCCCTAACTCCTGTTATTGTCTAGTGTCATATTCGTTCACCAACACATGCACATCCATTTTTCCAAAGCTATAGAGCTATCCAAAGTGCTAGCGGAGATGCTCTAATCATTATTTACTCAAAGCATGTATTCCAATGAACGGTATTGTATAGGTACTGTACAGTCCCCGACAATATGTCTTGCAACCCCATTTTCAAACCTCACACTAAAACATTTATCACACTCACTACGACGGTTTGTTGACCATGAAATTTTGCACGTACCACCGTTTGGACATAAAGCATTTTTGGGCCAAATTTGGTACCTTAAAAATGCACGGTTTATAAAATAATGCTAATTTGCTAACTTTTAGGTCTCTGTTAAAAAAAAATCATATATGGTACCCAATAGCTGCCAAAGATCCAAATTTTTGGTAGAAGGTAGAAGTTGCAATGAGGAACAATATGGTGTTATAAAAAATAATGGTATTCCTAGGTATTTTTGTGTCCACATGCAATTCAAAATTTTAAAAATAATACCAAATTTTAGTCTAATTATATAATAAAGTAATTTTCTACTTTTGTCACTTTTTTTGTAACACCATGTTGTCATAGTAAGGAATAACATGGTGTCACAAAAAGATGAGAAACAAAGGAAAATTAATTTATTACATAATTAGACTAAAATTTGGTATTATTTTTAAAATTTTGAATTGCATGTGGACACAAAAATACATAGGAATACCATTATTTTTTATAACACCATATTGTTCCTCATTGCGACTTCTACCTTCTACCAAAAATTTGGATCTTTGGCAGCTATTGGGAACCATATATGATTTTTTTTAACAGAGGCCTAAAAGTTAGCAAATTAGCATTATTTTATAAACCGTGCATTTTTAAGGTACCAAATTTGGCCCAAAAATGCTTTATGTCCAAGCGGTGGTACGTGCAAAATTTCATGGTCAACAAACCGTCGTAGTGAGTGTGATAAATGTTTTAGTGTGAGGTTTGAAAGTGGGGTTGCAAGACACATTGCCGGGGACTGTACATTCTCCAAGTATAGAAAGTATTTTTGTACAGTACAGTGGGGTCCAACATGGAATGGCGTTTTTGGTTTCGCAGTCAGAAAAATTTCAGTACTGCCAACTTTGAAAGCCTCCCGAGAGCTCAAATATTGGTATTTTACCACGAAAATTTTACCAAAGACTTATCTTTAAGTTAATTATATGTATGCCAAATTTCAAGGCCAAAAGATTCACCCAAAAAAAGTTATTCAGAATCTACCAACATTGGTAGCTGTGGAAATGTTTTCACTGCTGCCAACTTTGACAGCCTCCCAAAGATTGAATTAATTTTTTTTTTGCCATAAAATTCTAGGAAAAAAAACTTCTTTATGTTAATAACATATGATAAAAATTTCAAGGCCAAAAGATTAATACAAAAAACGATATTAACAATCTACCAACATGTGTAGTTGTGGGAAACAATGGGGGAAACTACACACATTGGTAGATTGTAAATAATTTTCTTTGTATAGATTTTTTGACCTTGAAATTTGGCATGAATGATTTTGTCATAAAGAGCATGTTGTACCAAAAATTTCATGGTAAATAGACAATTTCTCAACCGTAGGGAGGGTGTCAAAGTTGGTAGCAAAGTTTCCCCCATTGTTTCCCACAACTACACATGTTGGTAGATTGTCAATATCTTTTTTGTATTAATCTTTTGGCCTTGAAATTTTTATCATATGTTATTAACATAAAGAAGTTTCTTTTCCAAGAATTTCATGGCAAAAAAAAATTAATTCAATCTTTGGGAGGTTGTCAAAGTTGGCAGCAGTGAATAACTACCAATGTTGGTAGATTTTGAATAACGTTTTTTTGGTGAATCTTTTGGCCTTGAAATT
The DNA here is from genome assembly GCA_022496805.1 of Pohlia nutans. Taxonomy (NCBI): domain Eukaryota; kingdom Viridiplantae; phylum Streptophyta; class Bryopsida; order Bryales; family Mniaceae; genus Pohlia; species Pohlia nutans. The sequence continues at coordinate 16,030,557 of CM040097.1, forward strand.
TGGCATACATATAATTAACTTAAAGATAAGTCTCTGGTAAAATTTTCGTGGTAAAATACCAATATTTGAGCTCTCGGGAGGCTTTCAAAGTTGGCAGTACTGAAATTTTTCTCACTGCGAAACCAAAAACGCCATTCCATGTTGGACCCCACTGTACAGTGAGCAACCCATTCCTTTGGATAGCCTTTGAAACTTTTTCTACCCTTTTGGGAACGGTACTTTTCACTTTTTCAGGGTCCGACTGGTGCAGCTTTCCACATTCCAGGCTAATAAAGGAAACTAGATATTTCTGGAGAACAAGAAAGCCCCATACATGGAACAGGCTGTCGTTGGATTCCCTCAGCCAGGGAAGTAGTAACATAGTAACTTACTACACCGAAATCACCATATGGGTGAATGGCGTGGATACGTTCATCCATTTGGACATACTATCATCCATAATAACAGATGTGCATCCAATTCGAACGAAATTCATCAAACTTGGATGAATTTTAGCACAGTATTTAAAACCTCTTGTAAATACCGTAGGCCATAGTATATGACAAATTAGTTCGTCGTTCTCTCTGCCGCTTGCTGTAGTAACTTACTACGGACCTCCTTGTTGCTTGCATTCGTCCCCCCGGGGCTTCTTGTTTCTGCAGCCCTAGGGTTTCGATCTTTCCGAAGGTCGGTGGTGGAATTGTGCGAGGATGTGTTTTTTGTGGATGGTGTGGTAGATTGGAGGAATTAGGGAACTGGATGAGCTAGGAATTCAGCGGAATTGTTAGCGGAATTTGTATGAGATGGCGGAGGTGTTGGAGGCGATGGGATTTCCGAGCGACTGGTGTGAGCGAGCGCTTCGGAGCAGCGGCGGGGTGGAACCTGCGGTGGAATTGTTGCTTCAGTGGCAAGCAAATGGTGGTGCTCCGCCACTGCCACCGGAATCTGCCGCTGTTTCCAGCGTCACGAACGCTGCGAGCTCAGGATTGGACGCCGTAGTTCCAGATGCAGGTGGCGCTGCGGACCGGACTCGTCGCCTCAATCCCGATTTGCGTTTGAAGAAGGTCTTGCGATCCTTCCTCTTCAACAAAAAAATTGATCCTCTTCATGCAGTACATGATACTTTGTTGTTAATTCTTCCGATATGCCGTTGGCGGTGTTGGTTGTGAGATTTTGATTGCTTCAGGGAGAAAGGAAAGTCAAATGAAAAGAATTCTGGTTTAGATATTTTGATGTTCTTCTCTTCAATTCTACCGCTTTCGATATGGCACATTTGACCTAAGCGGTGTTGGTTGTGAGCTTTGCGATCTTTTTCAGGAGATTCAAATGGGGAAGAACCTGGTTTAGAAATTTTGATGTTCTTCTCTTCAATCCTACCGTTTCCGATATGGCACATTAGATCTAAGCGGTGTTGGTTGTGAGCTTTTATTACTTTGCGGTCTTGTTCAGGTTCAGGAAGAAGAATCACAAGAAAAGAATTCTGGTTCAAGAATTTTTGTTCTTTCGAGTTGTCCGATGTGGCGCATTTGACCTAAGCGGTGTTGGTTGTGTTTTCGATCTTGTTCTGGTTCAGGAAGAAGCATTAAATGAAAGGAACGCTCGGAATTATATGGTGGAGGATAAGGTTGTTGCTTCGAGCTCGAAATCCAGTGACAATAATACGCAGGTCGAGCTTCAGATTCGTTGTTCAGGGTATCCAACTATCAAGGGGACTTTCAGTGCAGGTATCTATGTGAAATCGGATACAGTAGAATGTGATCATGCAACCAGAGTTAGGGGGTTCAAGAAGCCCTAATTTAGTCGTACAAGAGCATGTATTCTTATATATTTCGGTAGATGCATATCTGGAGTAGTATTGCTGGAATTAGATGCCCAGGCAATTGATAGCTGTGGATTCCAGGTGCAACTCTCAAGGAAGTGCGAGACTTTGTTCTGGAAGATTTGCAAACCCAGCAGCTAGTGGGAATGCCATCATCCAGTGTCGCTAATCGTCCTTCCCGAAGAATGTCTCGCTCGAATGGCATCTCGGCAAATCCGCCCTCTGGCAGGTTCGTTGATTCTCTTTCGAACCATCCACACATCGAAATGAAACGTATGCCAATCTAAAAAGTCCACTTTAAAAGTTTTTAAAAGCACTCTGTCGGAGCATTTAAATACATCCGAACCCCCACTTTTATTGATAAATCTGTTTACCCAATGGTACTTGTTTTGATTGGTCTGTACAGGATTACACAAAGGGCTGTTAGAAAGACGTCCAGATATGCCGACCCCTCTTCAAGTGTACCGGCTCCTCGCGCTGTTGCTAGAGGAAATATGTACTTCTTGATTCCTTTTCCTCGAACAGTGTTTGATACAGGTTTGATCCTGCCCAAGATCAGTACCTCTTGTTATTACTTACTATACAAGCAAACCTAGTTCTTATCATCACAGTGCAGCTAAGTTTGGAGATCAGCTAATGTTGTGCTGGTTGTCTGGCTTCAGAAGCATCTATGGAGACTACATTGTGCGATGCAAATCTTTATCCTAGAGGAATCCTCACTGTACAGTTCCAAACGAAAGTGGACCCTTCAACATCAGACCTCGTAAACAACCCTAGTGAACTTAGTGGACCTCCAGGAGAGGGTGTACAGTCTAGACATGTAAATCCGTCAATTGAGCAACCCTCAGGAGATCATCGACATATTGAGGATGTGGCAAAGCGAGAACTACGGCTGAAAGCAACTCTGGACAGATACGGACAAGATTCTGGAGGAGGTGTAAATGAAACAAGTGTTGCAGCTATTTTGGCACCCCCAGTTACATCTTCAGCTGTAGCTACTGTAGCCCGTGTCAGGGAAGAGCGAAGCTTGGAGGTGGATGGTGAGCGTGTTCGACACCGTGAGCTAGCCTTACAAGCGGCAGCGAAGAGAATGACTGAAGCAGCCCAGATGTTTCGGGAGGGTTTAATGCCGGATGCAGGAGAAGCTGGAGGTGGAGGTGGATTTTGTACACCCTCAGATGTAGAGCCAGTGCCTGAAACGACTAGCAACGATGACACAAGGTTTGCTTCGGAGGACCAGGATTCCAATGGGAAACAGGTGGTAGAATGTGGCCCGAGTTCACGAGCAGGCCAACTTGCTGAGTTGCGGGTGCACGATGGGGGAAACAACTTTGCTGGTTTTAGAGGGCATGCTTCACGAGCTCGCTTACCTCTGCCATCTCCATCCCCATCTCGGCCGGAAAAGATGCCGCGAACTGACGAAGCATCAAGTACTAGCTCTGTTGGAGCAAATCTAAACCCCACTTTATTTGCAAGGTACACACCTGTTGCTCCCAACAGTCTTGGTCTCCAATGTCTCAATGTTGCACATGTCTACTCGTATATCCTTTTGTTTATGTATGAATACATAAGGTAGGGAACCCATTCCCGTGGCCTCCAGCTGTTTTGGGTGGTTTCCATTATTAAAATGGGTTTTATTTATTTGACTTTTGGGGTGTGTCTTGTCCCCGTTTTTTAGCTTTTTAGAGGATTACAATGCACTAAAATATGTATTATTCGGATACTGTATGAATTTGTCGGAGGGTCCCAATCCTGAGTGTAGACTACCCTTGAACTGTGATAGAACCTAGAAGTTTATCTGATTTCTTACAAGTCATGTGTTTGGCTGACACTTGCATTGTCAATGGTAACTTTTCAACCCACGGGAAAAGGACCCAACGCAAATGGGTTCCCTACCTTATATTAATGTGTGTATGTAAAATCTCAATAATCTTTGTTTGGAAATTACGAAGTCAACAGTTCTGTCTTTTCTACAATGGCAGTGGACATGCAATGGAGCGTTCTCGTAGGAGAGGGGAGGTTCAAGAAACGTCGCCTTCTTGGATTCGAGGATCCCCTGGCAGTGGAAGTTCTTCAGTTAGTGAATTAAGGATACGGCTGGAAGATGGGAGTGTTCTTCGGCATACATTTCCTGCCTGTAAGTTGAGAAGGACTATTTTTCTTAACCCCTAAGCTCCCAAGAGACCTTTTTTTGGTCTCTGCCCGTTTTTATAAAAATAAAAAATAAAAAATAAAAAATATTTTAAAATACTACATCAAGTTTACCTTCCAATGCAATTTGAATTATGTCAATCCGAGTTAAGCTCCACTGGGGAGAATTTTTCAAAGTGGATCACCTCAACATTGTCTTAGTGTTGTGAAATTTGCTATTTGGAGAAAGTAATGATGTTCCCTCCATCATTTCTTTTGCTTTTTTGAAGTTTACAATAGATAAACCAATTTTAACTAATCATGCTAAATTTTAAAGTCTAAAATTGGAAATTATAATTTATACAAAATTTCAAAGGTTAATGCTTTTAAATTCATTAAAAATATATCTAAAGTTATTTTTGGAAGTCTAAACTTCTGGACCAATATCTATTGTAATATCCTACAGTTTATCTATTTTTAACACACGCACATTTTATTTTATTTTTTCTTAATTCAAAAAAATTATTAGTTTTCCAAGAACCAAACCTGCTTTCAGCCTGTGGGATAGTTATGGACGTCCGAATTTTGTGAGAGTTGCCTTGTGGATTGAATTGAGTATTATGGACTATTGATTCAGGAGTTTTGTGTGCTCATACAGACACCACGCTACAAGCAGTTTGTGAACTTGCTATCCCAGGGCGGTTTTCAACAGCTGAATATGGTCTTGTAAGTACCCAACTGATGATCCTATAACATGTCTGCTTACAACTCAAATTAAGTACTTCTGGACCAAATCAATGTATAGAAATGGTGTAGGTCAAATTTCAGGCAGCCGTTGAGCCATGAATAGAGCCACTTAATCTTAAACCATTGACAGATATTTCATTTTGAAGAAGCAATGAAAATAACAAAAAGATGCCTGAAATCCTCTTCAAATCGTTCCAAATAGATGAGAAATGAAACATTTGACTTTTAAGTTGAAGTGTTGACCAACATACTTTTTTTGGGCCAGATGCAACCGCTCGTCAATGGTCTAGATTTAGCGAAGTAGTCTGTAATTAATTGAAATGTGAGTTGCATCTCGTCATGCCGTTTCTGAAGGTTAATATCTGTGTGAGATATTCCCTCTGGCAGAATGGATCTGGTATCGTTCTCTATTATTTGGAAGAGTAGGAGGCTTTGATGATTGCTTGATTTTGGTGATGAAATTGGGTTTGCATTTCCTTTGTGCAAGGAATTCTGAATTTCCTCTCTACTTTTGGTTGCAGATTCTTCCAATGCCAGGGTCTCACTTTTTTGAAGGAGAAGCTTTGAGTCAAACCCTAGAAGAAGGTACTTTCTTTACCCACTCAAACCTCTTATTGGTATACTCTTGCTGTATTGAAATTGGTACCTCCAATTTCATTCTTGGCAGGGGACTCATCAAGCAAATATTGATGTGGGTTGTGCAGTGGGGCTTGTCCCTCGTGGCGTGGTACACCTACAGAAGGTGGCGAGCAGAGGGTTAGTAACCCAAGGCAGGCATCGAGCACGACGTATAATACGATATCTCGAGACTCATAATGAACCTGAGCCTGAATTAGAACAGTTGTGGCAGGACTTCAGTCGGCACATGAATACCAACCTTTCTTACGAAGAGCTCGTTGAGCTTGAAGACAGCATTGGTCGAGGTGGGTCACATTTAACCTGAAAGATACATTGAAGTGTTCAATTAGCCAGCTTTTTCTTTTATAGATTCAAAGAAACATGATTGGTTTTTCTGGCTTGAACCGATGTTTCTGAAATACAAGTACACAATAGCATTTGCACCTGTGAAACCTGAAAATGGTACTTATCTCCCAAGTGCCCAAGCTAAAAATAGGAAGTTCACTTTTGAAGCTAACAGATTATAGTAACTTTCAATACATATTTCTATCGTTTAAAATTACAGGGTATGATTTTAATTTTTGTATTTACAGGGTATGAATCTTCCTAGATGATTTATTTCAACTCTTCTAGACATAGAAATTGCCACTTTTGACCATTTGGGCACTTAGGGTTGAGGGCTTGTGAGATGCTGGTGGGATTGAGAAATTGACATTGTAAGCTCTTGTTTGTAACAGTGAACGTTGGGGTACCGGAGGCAACAATCGCCAATCTACCAACACATACAGTCTCTCGAAGTACTGGAGATATCTGTATCGTGTGCTTGTCAGAGATGGTAGAAGGTGAGGAAGTCATGCTGCTACCATGCCTACACACCTTCCATCCTGCTTGCATACGCCAGTGGCTGCTACAGTCTACTTGCTGCCCAACATGTAAACATTATATCACGTAGCCAGTAGAATCAAAATTTTCCCTCGTTACAAGAAGCAGCATTTAGAGCTACCGGACATCGAGTATGTCACGTTCTGTTATCGATAGTCGTTGTGGTGAGTCACCCATGACAACACTGTCGATGGCCAGATTGATGTCGGTGATATTAAGCTTCGCATGCAACGAGGGACACTGTACAGAATTTTTTGATGGAAGTGAATCAGAATATCGGATCAATCTTACATTAGTGAGTAGTCCTGTCATACTGTGACCAGCAAAACTGACATTGATGAACTTCGATCCTCCACCGTGCACACCTCAGCGAATGGAATTGGAATTTTCCAAGTGGAGTATTGCTTTGCACTTGATTGTGATTGTAATGTGCAATTTGTTTGAGTCGTACTAGTGCACATGCGTGAGCTTTTTGAAAGAGGGCGTAGAGATTTGGACAATGCCATTCTTGTGAAGTTGTAGGCTGGTAGTTCTGCGAGATATAAAGAGTTGCATGTTTCATAGTCATGTTTTTAGGATCAAGAGGGAGAAATTACCCAATATTCCAGTTATTCTTGGTGGTAGACCACCTGCTCTTACATCTACATAGAAGAGAATATGAGTAAAAGTGATCACATTCGAGGGTTTTGAAGTTGTGACAAAAGTTGTTCAACATGTGTGTGAGAAATGTGACGTTGTGAGTGTTGATACAGTTAGAAGGGTGAAAGAGAAAAGACCGATGTTGATCCAAAAGTACTTGAAACAAAGGTTTAAATGTGCTCAGTGCCACATTGGATGATGCATGATTGGGAGCATGCAATTTTCTCTGATGAGACCGATTTTGCTCAAATGGTTGTACTTGGTGTTGGATTCGCAATGGACATTTTCAACAAATAGTAAACTTTGGTGGCGGTTTGGTGGTGTGGGGATGCATGACTTCCTAGGGCCCATACATGTTTTGCAAGCCATTCAAGGGAGGATGGATTAATACAAAGAAATCTTGCAAAGAGATTTGATGGACATAGTGATGGGGGTGTGATCTCAACCCTATATTTATGATTTTTCAGCAAGACAATGTAGCTTTATATACTGCAAGAAGTGTTATACTAAAATAACATTTTTTCAAAATTTTTCAACTTTCATTTTTGAATCGATTTGTCTTGGACTAACTATTAACCTATCTAACCTACAATAGGTGATGGAAGATACACAATGATAGTGAATCAATATTTATTGGTTTTGTCCTTTGGATAGAGACTACTTGACGACTTACATTTCTTGAGAGTCCACTTCTTATGGAGCACTCCTTTTTTACACTGCCCATTTTAGGATGGTTCAAACATATCTGAACTTACTATCAAATTATTCTATCATGTCTCACAAATCCTCACTGGTAATAAAAACTTTGGTCCCTAGCTTTTTGGAACCAATGTGAACCTAGAGTCCGTTCATTTGAGACCCTACACCAAGTTCCTAAACCGGTAATAGTAACGTGATCGCGTATCTTCTCCCCCCACAAATTAAAACCAGATCCATATCATAAAATAACTCATAGCATTGGAAAGGGTCTACAAATGCAACTTGAGGTGATGCATTAAGTAGGAGGGAAAAACTTATTGAGACCTAGTGGTAGTTTGTAAAACTCAAGGTTCCGAGGATCGGAACCAAAGGTACTGAATTTGTTCCACCAGAGCAAGCCTCGGTCCTTCCGGGAGGCCTTGAGTGTTTGGTCAAGTGTAGCTGCAATCATCATTACTATGACTGCACTCGAAGAGAACATTACATTGATGATATCGTTGAACTGCATGTTCACAACAACACCAAGCGAACGTTTTAGTTTAATTCAGAACCAATCCACATCCATCCGAAAATGAAAACCAAGAGATAAATGAAGAAGTATCATTCTGAAAATGAAAATTTTCTATTAATGAGGAAATGAAAGAGTATGTCATCTGGTTGACGTTTCAAGAAGGTTGTATACAGATAAGTTGTATACATTATCAACAAATGATGATATTGGAAGGCAATTCACATACCCAATGTGCACGCGAATGGGATGGACCATGACCAGCTGCTAGAGTGTATTGCTCGAAATATTGTGGCACAGAGAATGCCATGAAAACCGAGAATCCAATAATGAATATATTTCGCTGTAGGTTCATGTTGCAAAATTGAAGACTAGATATTCCTACTCCACCTGATATAAATTAGGCAAACCTGAAAAGTTCAGAGTACAGTGTAAAGGCATAAAGTACAAAATTTGAAAACTTGAATATGGCGTTGAATTGCAAACAATGGAGGGCTAATAGCATGATTGTACCTAGATATGCAAACATGATGCAAAAAATTGCACCCACCATTGGTAATGGCATGGATGCAAATATGCCACCGAATTTTCCTGTAAGAGAAATTTGAACATACCAGATTGTTTAAGGCTTTTCTTAGATGCAAAACTTATTCTATTGAATCTATTCAAGTGTTCCACCCATATTCTCAACCAAGTAGAAAATGAAAAACTAAAGTGATACCTATAGCTATCGAAGTTGATTGTCCAAGACTTATAGTATGAAAATAGCTTAGATTTGGTGCCTACCCAAAAGAGAGAGACATATCATGAATCCAGCAGCAATTTGCACAACTCGACGACATCCAACCCTCGTCAATCCAATCAATCCAATGGACTCCCTGTCAAGTGTTGTAACAAAATACCACGTAAAACTCTTCTTGAAATGCGGGAGCTTATTTGGATTTAAAAGAATCTACGTTTTGCTAGCTAATTGAATTTCAATAATTGTTTTGAACTAATTGTAAATTTCATTTGAACTTACGGAGAAATTGTTGACCCTGCTGCAGTTCCAAACATACCATCCAATAATATTCCTAAACCCTGCAAGAAGATTGATCGACCTAGGTGACATAAATAAACATGATATATTCGTAATGTTGGGCCAACTTCAAAATATAATATTTTTCCATGGACCATCTTCAATCTCTTAGAATTTGTATGCTCATATATACATGTTAATTGAAAATGAAACAATAAATAGACAACCATTTATATGTGTACGAGATAGAATTCTAAGACGTAGAAGTTGAATTAGTATTTTTGAGAAATGAAAGGTAAATTTATTCCTCATTGACCATTCATTTTATGTTTTAAGATCCCAATAGAATTGCATAACCATTCATGCAGGCTCAAAGAAAATAAATTGGTTTGCGTGATAGTAGCAACTAATATTTTCTTATAACATCTTAGTGTATGCCTAAATTCCTTTATGCTTTACACGGAAAACTAAAATTTGACCATCCCGGAAACAATGCTTACCTCCCAACCAATGCCACGGCTGATCACATAGGGTGGAGGTGGTGTAGCGCCTGATAAACGTGATAAGGCGTAAAACTGGCCTGTTGACTGCGATCATATCCACAATCATCACAAAGATGCAAAAGTTTCTTGACACATCGCTTCTAAGGCTCCTTTAGTTAGGTTCTTGTGTTAATGAAAGTGACATCAGATCTTTCCTTCCTTACTTTGATGATTCATACTAAAGATTCACACATTAATTTTTGAAAATTTAAATTTGTAATTTTTATTTTATTTTAATGTCACCTCTATCAAAGTTGCCAAAGCTCCTGCTAGTATTCCAAATGTGTGATCGGCATCAAAGGTTGGAGCTCCCCATTGCAAAGGCCAAGGTATTCTGATCCTAATGAACCAATGATATGGCAAATCTCAATAACATTGTCTGTGACTAAGAGTGCTAATTTCATGTTCTTTACTAGATAACAATATAACACATACAATGAAATTATTGATCTACGAATAAAATTAGCACCACTATTTTTAGTCTTCCTCCAAGAAATTTTATGGTTCAAGTGTGACATCTCAGTATTTTTTCATCATTTATTCTATGTTTAGAATGCTTAGTACTATAATTAGAAGTTCCAAGCTTTGCTACAACCAATCTATAGTAGGAAGGCTTGGCTCTTTTACTGACATAAAATGCATGAAATTAAAAACGGTTCACTTGCAAAACAAAATGTGTTTTGGATGCTAAGCTGTGAACGAAGATAAAAGATAAACGTATAGATACAAAGACTTATAATAAAAAATTCACTGTAAGTATACATAATAAAATTTCAAATAAGAGATATAAAAATTAAAAGTACCAAGGAGATGTTCCAATGATATGAGACCGGTCTGTTCGGCAATGATTTTTCCCTTTGGAAGTTGCATGTTCGTATGCCCCACTCATAGTTAAAAGATGAGCATATGCCCATGTTATAGCTGTAGCAATCATTACTGGAAATAACTCAAAAATTGGTTGATGTCGAACCCTAATATGCTTCAAATACTGCACCCGATGATTTGCTAAAAGTTAGTTAAATACTGCACTCGATGATTAGTTAAAAGAATGTTAGAAAATCATTTGAAATCCTAGAGTTGCAAGAAACAACAATACCTAGAGAGATTTCTCGTGAGTACATTTTCTTCATCCAAATTCCAAAAATAAGGCCATATCAATTCAGTAGTTACAAAAAATTCAAAAGACTCTAGAATCATTAATTTTTTTTGACTTTGTTGTCATACTGTTGAGATAGAGGAAAGTGTTGGTACCTGAGAAAATATAAGAACTACAAGTAAATGTGGAATGCCGATCTCTACACATTTGCCTACCTGATACAACATACACCCTTAGATTAGTCATTGATATTTAATTTTTACGATACTCTCAACTTGCATTTAGACAACATATTATGTGTTCAAGCACTTCTCTCAGGTTTGGCTATGATTGACTTGAAAAGGAACAGAATGGACCGAGAGATTAAAAGTCGTCCTAATCTCTGGCTCCTCAAAACAACCATCATCAAAGTTCCCTGACTTTTAGTAGTTTGATGACAAAACGCAACTCTATCTTAACTTTACTTCGGGTCAGGAAACCACCAAGGAATAATAGTCAATATATTTAGAAGTTCCCATTGAACAATATTAGTACACATGTATAGATCTAGATGTGCAGAAAGTAAAACTGAAACATTGTAAGAATTAACAGTATACCATTGGGAAGCCATACTCATAAAGACCCAACCCAAGTACAATGATAGTAGGAGCAATCACAACTGGACTTAAGAACCTGCAAAAAAATCCACATATTCCAGATCATGGAACGTGAGCAGATACTTGATGAGATTGTAGTAATTGAAAAAGAATCCAAATCATCTTAGGTCACTTCTCTTACCTCATGCCTAATTTGTCGGTTGCAACATGAAAATTTCTCACATGAGAAAAATTTCATGAAAATTTATTGCATACTATTCAAGCAAATCACGTTAGTGGTTCTAGATAGTATATGTGAGAGGGATGTAGTCAAGACAAACAATTCAATATGAATAGGGAGAGAATGTTGGAGATAGACACCTAGCAAGGATTCCCCACAACCCGCTGAAGCCAAGCACGATGTGTATGGTTGAGGACGTAATTATTGCACCTTGAACGGCACGCATTGTATGCAAGAACCTCTGCCCAAGTGCAATAAAAAATATTGAATTGGTGAGAAACATGACAATAGATGCAAGGAGAAACCAACTCATCGAAAAATATTTGCTATGTGAAGTACAACTTTGTTTGTATGTAAGATATAAAAATAATCAATCTTACTTCTATATCTGAAATGGACTTAGAAATTGATCAAACTAAAACTAAGTTCTACAAGCAAAATTAAGTCCTAAAAGACCATTTAAGGCTCCTATGGGGCTTTTCATTCCCCATGAAGTTAAAACTCTAATTGAAAACAAATTCAATTGGAATTTTTTTGTAAGAAGACCCTTCCCAAAATCCATCAAACTTTACTATTGGAAAGTTAGATTTTGGAAATAGTCAATATGAAAAAATATACACATAATAAAATTTGAAAATTTGAAAGCCAACAAAACTTTGACCATTTATAAATCAATGAATTTATATCCAATCATAGGTTTTTCTTTCAAAGTGTATCAATTAAATATTTCTAATTATAAAATCCAATATTCTAATTTTAGTCTCATTTTGTTATCCAAATTTAAGGAAAACATAAATAGAAGTAGGAAGTTAGTTTTCAATGAACTTCTTTATAATGATGGAAAAATCATTAACTAGGTTAATTTGGGAAAAAATTAACATTTTCATACACGTTTTGGTATTAGCTACAAATGAACAAAAAAAAAAAAAATCTAAAAAAAATGAAAAAAGAAAGGTAAAATCAATGCTTGAAATCAAAAAAAAACCTCGGTCCTTTAGGGTTTAAGAAGAAAAAAACCTCATTGTCATCAGCAATACTGATGAGATTGTCGGAATTGATAATAGTGATGGTAGGAATAATGAAGGCAAAGGAACCGCCAACAATACAAGGCAAACGAGTTCCAAAAGTTGTTTGCAAGAGTGTATTGATGCCAGATACAAACAATATTGTCTGAATGACTCTTGATTTGTCCGCCTGTCATGTTTATGCAATGCCAAAATTTACAACAACAATCAGATTATAATCTCAAAAGTGTCACTTACTTGAATATATCAGGCTTCATAGAGAAAGCAAAAATAAGGGACGAAAGAACTTCTAAAACTATGCACTATACCTTCATTAAAAGCAACAAGAATAATGAGCAAAAGAATTATGGATATCAGTATATTACAATTTTTTTTTTATTAAAGTCCAATGAAGTGATACACTAATACATAGTTTTGTACTTACATCACTTCCTCCCATCATAGGCACTAGGATGCTAGGAATCATGATTGAGGATCCAAGCATGACAAGGTAGTGTTGGAAGCCAAGCGCAATTGCCTCCGCTGTTGCAAAAAAGAAGATTATTATTAAAGTTAGAATTATATGAGAATGAGTGATCTTGCCATTCAATGTGACCGTCGATTCACAATGACTGTGCAATGCTTTACTATTTCCAAATGAGGGTTGGATTGAAAATTGATACATAGAACTCACATGCTTCCGTTTCACCATGAAAAAATAGTCAAAACTTCTCAATGGAAAGAATAAAGCAACTTGTACATTTTGTTTGACATGCAGATGTACACATTTCAATAAAATAAAAAATAAAAAATTGACACAATAACTAAAGGGTTTGATTCTGGCAAAAACGAATCTATCATTGATATTGCACAGAATGTTGGGAAACACTTCTTTAGCATCATAATTCCATCAGGAAAAAGATGTTTAGGCATGTAAGCTATACATTTGAAAAACAACCGAAAAGACCATATGAATAAAGGTAGCATTAGAGCTTCGGGTTTTCATGTTTAGCTCATTGTGAGTAGCCATCTTAAAAAATTGTCTTTAGCCTTTCAGCTCTCTATTTCTAACCAAGATTTTGCTAAAGTAGTGATTATTGTGGTGGACGAAAGGTAAAGTATGCTTTGGCTATATGATTTGCCAACCACCAAAGCGCTTCTCATTTAGTGGAAACACATAGATTTGTAACTTTTGAGACATAACTTGTTTTTGGGCAGGTAATATAACTTTTGAGCACAACCAAAGCATCAGACAAAAAAGGAAGAAGAGGATATAAGGACTTACGCCAAGACGGATTGTCATTGATACAATACTTCAACTCTGGAAGTTGCTCTTGGCAAGGGTGATTTAGGTCTTCAGGCTTGGGCTGCAAGGATCCGGGCATGCCCACAGTTAATAGAGGAGGTATAACTCCTCCCGCCATCACAATTTCCTCCAATTATCCAAACTCGCTCCTGCTAACAACTCTGGGGGAGTTCGCCACCGAGATCAACACTGCCGCAATTTATCAACGAAATCTTTGTCAATTAAAATTTGCAACATAAACTTCTTTTCAAAGTCAAAACGGATAAGCTGAAGCATCCGATGCTCTTTACCCTTGATGACTTTTTTAACTAAAATAATTGACGAGCTAGAAGAAACACAATCAAGATGAATTATGCAAATGCCTCTGGAGAAGCAAATCTCACTTATTTTAAGGAGTTTTATTTTGCCTTATTTTACAAAATAATATAACTTAATCACTTATGATTGTGACGATATATATATTTCATTGGAAAAAGGATATTGGGAGCTTTCAAAATATGTATTTTTTGTATCAAAATGTTTATCTATAATTAGGTAGGACACATAATAAGTGTAAAATAAGATATTATATTATGCAGGGATGTGACGACAAGAAGGTCCTGAGTCCTTACATTTTAGGACTCATTAATTATTTTTATTATAAACATAATAAAAATGAATTTATAATAAGGGCATAATAAAGCTCTTCACACATATATCTATATATCCCTTTATTTTTTTGTTCATAGCCAATAGAATATACAATACTATGAATCTTTATCTCTCTCTCTATATATATATATATATACAATACTATGAATCTTTATCTCTTTCTCTATATATATATTTACAATACTACAACATGTATATGTAGAGAACTATGGCTCTTCCACAACACTCTAGATAAATTTAGAGAATGTTACTCATTATGTAAAAATGTAAAAATGTTATAATGATTTGATGTAAAAATACAAAAGAAATACAAAAATTAATATAAAAATTGTTATCATTTACATAAAGATATAGAAGTAATAAGAAAGTACATGCATATTATTAATTATTGAAGATAAAGTTAATTTATCAAGTATAAAATACATTAAGATTTATTAAGGCTACAATAAAATAAAAAATTGTACATAAGAATTTTTATTGTCACATATCAATATAATCTTGTGATTAAACCCAGGTTGCGGTGGTAATCACCAAAGATGACATCACATATGAGAGCTCTCCATAGACTTGTGTCAGGGAGGAAAGAAGAGAGAGCTCAGGGTACATTCACAGTAACACGACCCAACCCCGCACAGTTATAACGACTCTTGATGAGTGTTTAGAAAATAATATCTTTAATTTATGTAGATATTAGAAAAATTTAAGGACATTTTGCAACATATTTTGAACATTTAAGCACATTTTAGTCGTTATTAACGACTGGTTACGACCATATTTTAGTCGTTTTGGAGTACCAATAACTTCCCAAACATTGTCAAACTTTAGTATATTGTATAATGACATATATTATATGTAGTTACTAATTTTTATTGCATTATCAATTCATATGATAAGATTATTGCTTAACAATCCGTTAAATTAATCACTGGTTACAGTTTCCTTGGGTCGTGTTATTGTGAAAGTACCCCTCACTAGTTGTGAAAATAAAATAAAAATGTCATCTTAGGGTTCCACCTTTGATAAGGAAACCCTGGGTTTAAGATTTCAAATTTAAAATCAATTATAACTTTATGATAACTAAATTACATGCTTAAATTGATTTTGGAACATGTTGCACTAAAGTAAACAATTAAAATGATGAAAAATAAAAATAATATTACATATAGATTTAAGAAATACAAAAAATATTTCAAAAAATATTTTAATATATGTGAAGCAAATAGGTCTCTATATCCCTTGCATAAACCCTTAATTTTTTGGTGAACACTCTTAAGCTTCTAAAATATTGGTAACTAAGTATGGTGTAAAATTTATGAATTAATAATAATCATATATTGTAAGCTAAATATCACATAAATTTTATTGAGGCTATTAAATACTATATTGAATTAACTTTTGAGGATTTGGAAAAGAATAAAAACATATGTGATACCTATTACTTATATAGTGATTATTGATTTTGTGAATTAATGGTAATGGATTTTTTTACAATTTTATTTTTTTATTTTAAATTAAATTATGATTTCAACTCCTTGTTTTTATCATTTAAAAAAAACATACTTCTGATTCTACTTCTGATTCTACTTCTGATTCTACTTCTGATTTGCATCAAGGTATAATAAAGTATAATAAGATTATGTTTATTATAAAATTTTATTTTATTTTATCAAAATAAGCTTATTATAAGTTATTATAAATGAAAATGCAAGTCTAAATTGACTTATTATATTGCACAACCCTACTAATTATAATTGGGTTGCTTCCCTGGGCGCAAAGTCCAATGAAACTTGCAAGATTCCTTAAAAAGAAGAGTAACAAAGCTACACATAATTCCAAAACTAAGAATAAAGAAAGAGAAAGAGACGCACCAGTTGTTGTTGTTAAGCGTTGAGCCATAGTTGGCTAAACAGAGAGCCTAGCAATTCCATCCCCCAAACGTACAAAAACAATCGTTGCACATCCATACAAGAAAGTAGGAGCCGAAAACAATGGCAAAGAAAGCGACGGAGAATTTGAGGTGGTTATTGGAATAGGGAAAGGAGGGAGCGAGCTCGAGGAGGGAGTGGCAAAGCAAGAGCTCGATGGTGCCAAGAAAGGTTAACAAGAGCTTGGTGGTGCCAAGAAAGCAAAGTTCAAAAAAACTGTGTTGTATTTGAGTAACTAAGGGCTCGAGCACATACAAATAATTGCTCCCCGAGGAAGCAACCCATTTATAATTAGTAGGGTTGTGCAGCATAATAAGTCAATTTAGACTTGTTTTTTCATTTATAATAACTTATAAAAATATTATTTTGATGGAATAAAATTTTATAATAAAAATAATCTTATTAGGCATTATTATAAATTGATGCAAATCATAAGTAAAACAAAGTGTATTATATGAATTTCTGTCCTATCTTAATAAATGTAATTTATATATATATATATATATATATATAAAAGTAATTTTTAATGGTAAAAAACAAGAATTTGGATTCATTTTTTATTTAAAAATAAATAAATAAAATTTTACAAAAATCCATTACCGTTCATTATCAAAATCAATAATTGCTATATAAGTAATAAAATATCACATATATTTTTATCCTTTTTCAAATGTTAAAAATTAATTAGACACAATATTTAATAGCCTCAATGAAATTTATCCAATACTTAGTTTACAATGTGTGAATTATTATTAATTCATAAGTCACAATGTTTATACCATACTTAATTACCAACTAGTATGGCCCAGTGCCATTGACCCAAGTGTTTCATGCAAATTAGCCACATTTTAATTTTTATGTTATTTTTATGATGCCTATAAAATATTTAATATAATTTGGGTTCGACCCTTCGACAATGGATGAAGGGAAAAATATTGATTCGGGATCAACTCCGAACAAGTAATTTGAGCTTGAGGTTACGAACGGGGCAGGCCTAGACCCGTGCTCTTAAAGCATATTGAAATGATTTGTTCGAAATGTAGGGATCGAATTCCTTGCCACAACCCCTACTTCCATGTGTTGAGTACAACCCACGTGTATGGAAAAGACCAGGACGTGGAAATTTTTGGGAGATACACATTCTAATATTTAGAAATTATGGCATTTTATAAAATAATTTAATTTTTGTCAAAACAACCCAAATAGTAGTGTAGTATGATAATTTATCCGTAAGTTAAATTTCAAAAGAGTTGAATACTTTTTATTTATTTTGTGATCATCTATATGTATATCACTACACTAAAACTTGTAAAATCATAAGATTGAATTATATATATAAAAAATAAAAAATATGAATTTAAAAAATTTAAATTTAAAAAATTTAAAAATAAAATTTAAAATATGAATTCATAAAAAAATAAAAAAATAAAAAAATAAAAAAATAGAATAATTTATCTATAATCTAATTCAATTTATGGTGACAAAATTCTATTTAAAATTCATAACTTCTACACCATAGGTCCAAAAGCTACGAAACGACTTTGATGCACCCCTTCTAGTTAGAGTTTTCCGCCAACACCAAGAACGTGGCCAATGGCCCCATGGTCCAGGAGATGTTAGCGTTACATACAAAACAAAACAAACTACCCTATTTAATGTATAGATATTAAAAGAGCTCGAGAGTGTTTATAAAAAAATTAGTAAATTTGAGTGATAGGGATATAGAGACCTATTTGCTTCTACATATATTAAAATAAAATTTAAAATACTTTTCGTGTATCTTAAATCCATATGTAATAATGGATTATATATATATATATATATATATATATATTTGAATGATACATCATATTGTAGCATTGTAAATTGAAAAAATATATATTGAGAGAAATATAAAGATTCATAGTATCAATTGCATATATTCTACTCGCTATATACTAAAAAATGAAAGGATATAGTTGTGTATGAAAGACCTTATTATGCTCTTATTATAAATTTATTTTTATAAAATTTATTATAAAATGTATAATAAGTTCTATAATTTAAAGAACCTTGTCCTCACATCTCTATTCCCTGCATAATAAAAATCGTATTTACACTTATTATATGTTTGAACAATTTTGACACATATCTGATTTTAGGTCTATGAACAATTTTGACACATATCTAATTATAGGTCTATAAAAAGTTTTGACACATAAAATTCATATTTTGAAAGCTCTCAATGTTCTCTTTTGAATGAAATATATATCATCACAACCATAAGTGATTAAGCACGTGATTAAGTCATATTATTTTGTAAAATAAAGCATAAAAAATCTTTTTATAATAAGTGGAGTTGCCTCTCCGTGAATCGTTCGGTTCAACAGTTTTATGTTACCGTTCCATTGTTGGTCCCATTTGAAGACTATTGCTATAAACCAGTAGGATTGTCTCCATCCTTGAAATCGGGCCTTAGAGCTTTATTTTGAGGCCAATCCAATTTTCTCTTTGATGAGATGGTATCTTACGTGACAATTTTTGATGTCCAAAAATTGGGCCCATGTTATAAATTGGGTCTTTGTGATCCATAATGCACGAACTTCGTGTGGATGAATCCATCCAGAGCTTGTTCTGTATCCTACTAACTACAATTAGGGCCTCTTTACACATTAAAGACCTCGTAGGCCGATTTTGCTCATTGAGGAACCAACAAAAATGGCTGAATCAACATGCCACTGACGAGGCCAATTATGCCTATAGAATCGGTCAAAGTGGCATACTATAGAAGTTTTCCATTATGAGAACCAACTTCCCTCAACCTTTGACGCTAGAGAACGGACCGTTAGAAGTCGCAATTGGCTCCTGATGACCTGTTTTCTAGTACAAAAAACGACAAGAAGGGTTTACAGGCAACTCATCTTCTTGCTCCACACAAATTGTTTCTAGTTTTTGCAAGTGAACAACTTCACTGGTAGGAAATGGTACAATATGCCTTTGATTGAGTGTTTTTCAAATTTGGCCATCTTGAGGACAAAAGAGTCTACACTTTCTACCACATTTGTAACTCCTTTTGGCGTCAAACCTCCAGTAATAATGTGCTTCTATTAGCAAAGTACATTCGATTTTCATGTAAGCACATATCGCCATACACAACAGATCAAGTACCATCATCGAATCTGCAATCAAAAACCAAACAAATATACTTAACATACACACTATCAGGTCTTTTTACCTCTTGTATGAAAGCCAAAAGAGAGTTGTATCCAATGTAATTGGACGATTGAGTGCAACGTCTTTTTGCATGTGGAAAGAGACCCTTAACTCCTAAAAGACCATAGGGCCACCATGGGACCTCATGGCTCTTTTTTTTTTCTAGTAGTTTTGAGTACGTATTATGTAGATTTTCTTTTGTTCAAACTCATTTATTTTTTATTCAACATATGTATTGTTCTTCACTAATTTCAGTGATATAAAATTTGGACCCATTTAAATTATGTTTTTCACAAATGATTGTTATAATTTGTCATTTTAAAGCTATGAATCCTTGGTTCTATAGGGGTTAATTAGGTGTTAGCTTTCTAATCACGTTTTCCCTAACTTAATTTTTTTCTTCATATGGCCACACCACCACACCGCAAAGGCCGTTCCATTCATATTTTTTGCTTAAAGCTATTCCTATATGCAATGATGGTTGCAGGGATGGTTGCCCATTTTTTTGGCCTCTCCCATTTTCTTTCCAAGCCTTCGAAAGTTTCAAAAAAAATAAAAAAAATGTCTATTAGAATGGATCCTTAAAGCTTTAATTAGGGTTACAAGTTGTAAAATGAACGAGACTCACTCATTGTGTACAAGACATGTTATGTTGCAAATCGGACACTTAAAATTTCATTCATAAACGAAATTTTACATTAGACGGTGTCTAAACACACTTTTGGGCAAGCTTTTGCAAGAGCTATGGAGCTAGGACATGATCATGTTGTTCAAACTTAAGGGCGTTTGCACGGTACGTGCTACCTTCTCTTTGCAAATGTTTTGATGCCACGGGAAGGGCACTTATAGTTATTTTTTGTATACATGTTAGTTAACCATGTATTTATTTTGGGGTTATGGATATAAAAGAATATATCACAATTTATTAGAATATTCATGGTATGTTCTTAAAATATTCTATAAATCTAAATAATGCACCCTATATTACCATATTTTACTAGCAAGTTCGGCACCTTGTTGCCTAATAATTAATTAAAGTTCTAAAAGTAGGTTCAAAACCTAAAAATAGAATATTAATAATTTCGGCAGTTTCCTCCTTAATTTTTTAAAAATTCAGCTTGTTGTCAAGTCCACTCTCATGCATTGGTTGACAAGGAAGATGTGAGTAGAGAGTTGAGAATGCTCTGTGCTTTATACAAGTAGAGTGGAGTTGTATCCAAACAATGCATGTGGGATACGTAAACTTTGAGGTGAAGCACCTAGTTAGTCTTCATTTTTATAACACTCATAGTTTTTGCATGAAGTCTTCAAATGACATTAAATTTGTTGGAGATGAAAGATTACTTGATTTCCAAAATTTTCTTAGTCTAACAAAATTCCAAAAAGGTTGATCTTCTATGCACAAATGAGCCCCGAAAAACTGTTAGGAACGCATTTTGATTTTTTGACCTTTACACTGCTGCGTTGTTTTGTTCATAACTATTGCATAAAGAATTATTTTGGCACAAAACTTGTTGGAGGTGGAAGTAGGCTTGAATTCTCAGCTTTTGTTAGTTAGACAAAATTCTATAAAAATTCATCTTCCATGCTCAATTGGACTCCATAAATCTGTATAAGACACATTTCAAAAGCCTCACCTAGAGTCTTGCTACTTCTTAACCCATATTCTTTGTGGACTAATGTAAGTGAGCTTGATTACAAGAGCAACACCTTCTCTCCATTGAAATTCACACAAGCCTCTCAACTAAGTTAAAACCTAGTGAAAAGTAACAATTTCTCACTTTTCAGCAATTTTGAATTATAATTTATATAATATTTGGCAAAAGATGCCAATAATTTCCCGGAATTTTAGGCATCTATATTTAGAATTATTTTTTGCCGAACCTGCTAGTAAACTATGGTATTTATAAAATCGAGCATTGAATTTAAAGACCTCTATATTGTTTCCATAAGTTTTCATCTTTTTTCCTTGAATGAATAAATGGAACTCTATTTTTTAACTCACATTGTTTTAACCTTTTTGCTTAGCCCCCATCCCCCACCCCCCCCCCCCCCCCCCCCCCCCCCCCCCCCCCCCCCCCTTCCATAGGTTTGTCTAGAAAACTAATTTTTAAACCAATTATAAAAATGTAGTAATGATTCAATGAACAAAGTTCTAGAATTATGTACGTATCAATCAAAAAATGAAATTTGAGTTTGTTAAAATTATTTTATATTGAAGATGTTGAGTATCAAAACTCCCATTCTGATAATAGTTTGACCAATTTATGATCAAACTTTGAATGGAAATATAGTTCATGTTTGATTCTAAATTAAAAAATTAAAAATAATCTCACCTCCAAAATTTCAATTCTCCAGTACATTCAAAAAAGAAGTCTATTAAACAAGTTTTTCAAAATAGAGAAACAATTCAAATCTACCAAAAATAACACTTCTTAAAATTTAAAACTTTAATCAATTCAAAAAATTCAAAAAAAATTGAAGATTTTTTTCTTCACATATTTGAACATTGTAAATTTTATAGCTCAAAATTCCATCCACAACCCTCTTTTCTCCTTCTCTTTTAGAATTTGGAGTGCATGTTATGCACTATGACAATGCACTAGTTTTACTTTGATTATTGTATTAAGTATTAAGAAGTACATCATATTTTTAGGAATTTCTTGAGATGTTCACTAAGGTTGCACTCTCACTAAATCAAATGCTCAAGTCTGAAAACTTCACAACCCTTCAGTATCTTAATGTCACAAATTTCCAAAAATCTCAAAATCCACAAAAGAGTGCGTAGTGACTTGCATATTGAATAGCCCATACCATGCATTTGCTCCAAAAACCCTGCAGTTTCAATTTGAATATAGAAGACAACAAATTTGGTGAGCCTCACGGATGTGGGCATGGATTACATGAATGTGAACTTGTCTAAACCACGTTGCAAAGTCTTTGCTTACAAGTGTTGTGTTGTGGAATGGTGTTTGTTATATGAGTGTGGTGGTTTTTTTCTTACAATTGATCTAACTCATAACCTCCATGGAACCCATATGAAGGAAAGGAGGCAACCTTGCATTGGATGAAGGAGAGCAAGGTTATTTCCCATAATCAGGGATTGTTGTGAAGTTATGGTGCCCTTCATTTAGGACCCTTGATGGAACATTATTGAAGAAGATTCAATGCCAGTTCAGGTTGTAACTAATCACAAGAAAGTACGTGATTGACCAAGGTCCTTCCATGGAAGTTATGTCTAGTAACTTTCTCAAGCTTGCCGCCTCTCAAAGGTTACCTAATCCTTTTTGTTACCAGTGCAAATGGTTAGGATGGTGGTTGCCTTCTTTGCAGTGTTTTTGAAGTTTATCATGGTTTCTAGTCTTTTCTCATCTCATAGACAATAAGATAGCATAAGCATCTGAACTTTGGTTTATTATAAGTCATAGCTACTGATGTGATGTGGAATATCCCACATCATTTCATTGGGGGACGAAATGATGTGGGATATTCCACATCACTCTGTAAGGGGAAGGCAACACTCACAAAGGCTACTAAATGTTATGGTTGCACTATACACACATATTTGTTTCAATAAAAATAAGAATCTATTGCCACCTATTTCAAATTACCTACTTAATTCAAACAAATGTAGAGTCTGTTTTTTTTGGTTACATCAGGGGTACTAAACTTCTAATAGGACGAATGTAAATCCTCTTTAGAATCGCATGCAAAAAAATTGGATTATGCAAAGCTTTTATGTAATGTTCATGGGTTTTTACACATTAAATGTGAAAATTAGTTTTTTAATTTTAATATTATCTTCCTTTTATTTTCACGGTGCCAAATTTTGTGCGTGTGTAGTTCATATAGAAGTGGTGTTGTGTACAAAATCTTGTGCTCATTTGACAATTTTGTATGAATGAGAACTGTAGAAAGTGAGCAAGCTCAAAAATTACATCTCTTTACTACCTACCTACCCCACATTTTCTCCTGATAGAAATTTTGGTCCTCTTTCGAGGCCAGCGTGCATAAAATGTTTGTTCGTCTTCACAATAAGTCAGTGCCCATCGGCCTCATTTTCTCCTACTTCACATACACATGCTTGAAATCTATTCATCTTTTCTAACTTTCGACTCTGCAAGAACATTTTGAACTGAACGGATACAACCTGGACAATGCATTATTTGCACATGACAAACAAAAGTAGCGACGTGGTTAATGACACTGTACCAATCCATCCTGTTTCTCACAAGTAATTTTTATCGGGATCATATTATGGTCTTTTTGGGGTCTTCTTATATTTCATAATATATCCTAATACTCTCTTCACTTCATCTACCTCCAAATCAAGACACATAAGATGTAAAATATATATACATATATATAACCCTGAATTTTTTTACGAAAAGTAATCTTTATTGGTCAGGCGTCATATGTTATAATCAGAACTCCATGGTTCTTGGCTACGCCAACCACCATTGGGGTCCCAATTATAACTCATAACGCTCCTCCCAGTGAAGATTCCCAATGAAGTGTAAGCCACCTCTGAGAGTAGATAGATGATACATAAAAACTCCGAACCTCTTTCAAGATTGATGTGAGTAAAGTGTCTGTTCGTAATGACAATGACCCAGTGCCCACCAGACAAAAGGCCCTTGGTGCAATTTGTGAGAGTACCACTGATATACCATTAATATGCCTATGTAAGCCCTGATCGCATTTTATTACAGGGAGTGTTTTGTCCTACAGAAACCTGATTGTAATGCATGGATTGTTGCACAGAACAGACTCTTGGGAATGTGTTGTACATACTGCTTTTGAGCTGCAATCTGAGCTTGAGAAAATGGAAAGCCAAAGTTTAATTGTTCCTCCCGGCATACCAGATTCCTGTTCTTCCAAGTACTTGACGACGGGCCTCATGTTTTTTTTTTTTTTTTTTCTTTTAAAGCAATTTTGAGCAGGTCTTATGTAGACTTCCTTTTCTTCAAATTTATTTGTTTTTTGACCGACACATGCAATGTTCTTCATTGATTCCAAAGATATAAAATTTGGCCATATCTGAATTATATTTTTCACAATATGATTGTTTAAAGTTGTCATTTTAAAACCATGAATCCTTCGTACTTTAGGGGTTAACTTGCATTAGTTTTGGAGAAAGCCGTTGTGCAAAGAGAGTGATTCAACTAAGAAACTGTTTGAAACTAATCGAGTGAGCTTCTGGTTCATTCAATGGGGTAGTAGATTAGAACCGCAAAGATCCAGTTGAAGATGCTCCTAAATGCTAACCCTGGGGATTGCACTCTACTAAACACGTACAAGTATATATGAGTGCATAGAAGGGATATTAATGTGAATACTACCGTATGACATATACATACAATAAATATATTTAGAGCTGAAAATATTGACGTATACTCACATTAACCCTTGAACGTCCTCACCCCTCTTTACATTTGGAGAATTTCAAAGATGTCTTATAAAATGTAACTAAGAGGGATATTTTGAATTTGATATATATGTATAAAAGTTGTACATTATGAATTTTTGATTCTATCCATACGGTTAAATCTATGACTACTGTCACCAATATTTTTCTATAAAATTTGAAACTTAGATTGAAAATTCTTTTGTAATTTGATTACAAATAAGATATTGACAATTTGTACATGAAATTTGTTGTGATTGGTTCAAATGTAATATTCTAAGTGTAATGATTTTTGGAGATTTTTGGGTTGCTTAATTTTATGAGTTGACATTTTTAAGAGCACTTTTACACTAAAATCTTCAAAATTTTGGGTGAATCACTACAACGTGAAATGAGGCATAAAAATTTCACAAATCATCCCCTTTCTAATCGGATCACATGTGCATGAAGCTAACTTCCCATAAAATATATAGTAAAAAAAATCCACACTGCAAAAGGTCAATGATGGATGAGAAAATTGTGTTTGATTATGTTCATCGTTCACTTTCTGGACGGTTGGATGTTTAGGGGTTAAACATATATTTAGAACTGAATAAATCTTTAAACAAAGGTTTTTAGACATATAACCCCTCGTATACATAAGGGTGGTTTTAGAGGGGTTTATGGACGCACGTGATTCTAAAACATAATGAAGAGTGCCACCCCCGGCATGCTAATTAAATGTCAAATTTGTAATCACTCTACCTTCAGAATCTGCTATGTGTTTCTGTTCCAAATTGAGGAGCAATTTAAGTGATTAGTCAAGAACTGGACTCCTCATTCACGAAAATTACAGGGCATAGATAATAGAGTTTAATAAGCAACACCAGAGATTATCGAAAGGAGGTACCATATCATAGTTTGAAAGAGCAACACCTGGGGTCTCATGCTGCAACGATGACTTCCCTTCCTAAGGGACGGCTTTTGCTAATTTATCTGTCCGCGGTGACCATCTCATTTCCTACTCAGAAATCACATGCTAGAAAAGTGGGTGTCAGAAGGTGATTGCTACCATGGATGCCATTGCAGCAATGTATAACATTTCCAGTTTCGAGTCTAGTAAATTTGACCCTCACAGCCCTGCCATTGTTCAAGAAATCACACCACTCCTGCGAAATACGTTGCCATTGAGTAATAAAATGAGAGTTGCAATGAATGCAGGCCTATGTAAGGGTGAAGGAAAAATACACTTTGATTGCAAAATGCACATCAGCATTGGATATATTGATTCTATTCAACAATTAGGCTTGCACTCGTGAAATGTGGCAGCTCCTCATCTATTCTGGACAAATTGACATGGATAGCTGGATAGGCCATACCTGTGATCAACAAAAATGACGTCACGCTTTCGCAGTTGTTGTCATTCTGGCAGGATTCAAAACATGTTGCACTCTATACACTGGACCTGTAGCAATTAAGGTAATCAAGGATTGATATCCCACCGAAGCTCACTCATGAACAATCTCTGGAGGTCTTCAACTGGCATCACATCATCATTCACATCATCATATACATCTTTGAACTCATCCCTCAAAGATGGAGGATGCTGCTGTACATTTCTGAACTCATCCCTCAGGGAAAGTTGCTGATGGCGATTGGGCTGATACTTATGGCGAGCTTCGCCGTTGTCCGTAAATAATAGAGAAAAACCGTGGCTTGCAAAGATCCTCCTTACATACCCCGGATACATTTTTACCCAGGTATCGGATCGTTTCAATAGTCTCAAGTTGGACACGCTGCTCTCCCAAGTATACTTCGAAACATGGTAGGTCATGGTGCCTGGGCTGATTGGGCGGGGGCCCGGATGGAGCACATACAGATTATCCCTGACCATTGAGTAGGCCAAGGCACTTTTATTTCGCAGAGAATTGCAGTGTCTTATATGACGTAGCACTTTTGTTGCGCAATCGAAAACTTTCGGGATACCAGGACCTGTCTCCAATTTGCTACCATCTCCATAAACAAGGCCCGAGTCCATAACGCTCCATGCTCCAGTTTTGGAGTGATACAAGTGTGCTGAAAAGTCTTGTTCAATCTTTCCACAACTCACCAAGATCACTCTGTAGCACTTTGTATCATCTTCCATCAGAAGCTGCACCATGATGATCTCCTTCTCTTCAAAGTTGACAAGAGGTATAAGAGGCAGGGATTTGAAAACATCGGTCAATGGATTACAGACTACAATGGGAGAGGACATCAAATGCTCCTGAGGAACAAAACAAACTAACCCTCCATCACATGCGTACATAGAGTTCTTATATGCATCAGTGTACTCTTGAAGTGAAACATCAGTTAGAGTCCACTTGAATGATTTGATGTCATAAATTGTGAGCGAAAGTACCTTCCGTGGTATTTCTTGCCACCATAAAAGCCCAATGAGTTTAGGGAATCTCTTTGAGAAAGCTCCGTGGAAATTGGAGGAGACTGACATTGCATCCCAAGCCCGGAAGCGGGAACTAAGACTGATGATACATAGCAAGGGTATACGTAACAATGGGAAAAAGCCTACTAGGCCGAGTACCAATCACTTAGAAAACGAGGCGTCTTTAGACTCCTTGTCACCGATCTCATCACCAAAACCGATAGGACACAAACTGATCTTCACTCATAAACGAGATGAACATGGTAACATTTTTAGATTCAAAGTGAGATTAGTAGCTCAAGGTTACACACAAAAATCACATCAAGAATTTTGGACCCCACTGATTTCGCACGATTTTAGTGCAATTATCGTTGAACACTGATACCGCACGTCATACGTGCATTTAGAAGTGTCCTTATGGTACGGAAGTGACATGCATTACTAGGATGTCGATGCAATGTCTTTTCAATGATTATGAAAAAAGTGTTGTTTTCGCACGAAAGTCGTGCTTGACGGAATCCATGCGCTAATTGTGTATCTACATTACATAACTAATAAAACATGGATAACATGCGGTTTTAGTTAATGCGGATTTAGTATCGTACACGTATCATATTAACGCCTTTTATTATATCCGTGCGATTTCAGTATCTATTATAATGCAAATTATTGTCGTACTACGTCCGTGTATTATTGTCGTACGACATCCGTACAAAATCAGCTGAGAATTATTTCAAGTTTTTAATTTGAGAAGAGTAACTTATATTTCTGCACATCACTCGCGTTCAAGGGTGTTTTTGCACTACAGTAGGATGTCATACTTATCAACATAAAAAGTTTTTAATGTTCTAAAACTATTGATTTATTGATGAAATATAATAAATAGAGAAAATACCCCAAAAAAATTAATATTTTATTTTGAAATCTTTTGGAATCTTTTCAAAATAGTTTATATTATTTTGGAATATTTTGGAATATTCCTAGAATCTTTTCAAAATATCTTTACAATCTAATTTCCCAAAATATTTTTTATCTTCATTTATAGAATTTAGAAGCAATTAACATTAAAAATTCAATGAAATTACATTTTATATTTTTAGAATTCAAAATTTGGTATTATTGGTTATAATTGTACTTTCAACATAGGAGCAAAAATAAAAAGATGGATAGAAAAGAACAACATTACTTTTCCAAAATAGTAAAATTTGTAACACGAGACAATGTAGAGGTGTTGTTTTTTTTAAAGTTCCCCTAGGTGGTGTTTAACTTGGATTGGCATGATTAAAATTGGGTTCGAAAGCATACTTGATTTCCTATTAGAAAACAATTATAATTTAAACAAATTTTTAATATTTTAGTCTCGGGCAGCTCGTAAAAGGGGGCATCGACCAAAACATGATCTCTCGAAGCATTGCAAGTTAAATTGAGTTTAAAATCAGACTTTCTTTGAACTCAATTTGAGCAACTTTTAAAAAAATAAAATTGCAAAAGCTTTTAATTGCTTGCTACAATATTCCAACCATTGAATTTTTTTTCATCAATCCTAAAGTTATGCACGTTACAATTTAGTTTTTTACTTTCATTCTATATACCTCTCTTTCCTTACTTCATTTCAAGGTGAATATTCAAGGATTTACTTTTTATTTTATTTTTTTATTAGACCTACAACTCATTTCCCTAAAATACAATCAAAAAATTTAAATTGAAACAAAAAGGCATATATGTTGAAATGTCATAAAGAGGTAAAAAAGTTGCAAAAACATACAAAAACTTACAATGAAAAGAATGATTTTTGGTTGATCCAAACATAAAATAAAATTAAAAATGGAAAAAAATTTGTTTCTCCAACATAAAATAAGAAAAAACTACAAAGAAATGTTTTTAACATTGCTAAAAATATGCAAATTGAAAAAAAAAAAAAAAAACTCTCAAACATCATGATTTCATCAAAAAAACAAATTCAAATTTTTTTGAAGATTTTATTTAGGTATAGAAAAAAGCCTGTATAATGTAGTGCAAAAAAAATTTGGTAAAAAAAGATTTAAAACATCTATAATCCACTAAATGAAAAAAAAAAAAAAAAAAAATAGCTCACAACCTTTAAGATTTTGGCAAAAAATAAAAAATTCAAAAAAATTTGAAATTTTTTCTAGATATAGAAAAATGCTTGCATGATCTTGTGCAAAAAAGAATTTGGAATAAAAGGTTGTTTTGGAAAAAAATTGGAAAAAAAATTCGGGCAAGCCAGAAAAAAAAATTACATTTTAATTTTTTTAATAAAATTATTTTGACCAAATCTGTATATAGAAAGAAAAAAATTCTAGATATAGAAAAAACGATGTCGCACGAAAAACACACTGAATCAGTGTGGGTTTAAAGACGATTAAGACACGGCATTTGATAACTGTACAGAGTGAAGATTTCGCACGTTTTCAATAGATGTATTAATCGTGTCGAATCAGTACTATATCCGCTTGTACGATCATGATGTCATATCAGTGCAATTGCGATGAATGACGCAACGATGCGGAATCAGTGCAAAAAATACACGCACCCATGAAATATCGGAAATCGCACTGAAATCGTGCGAAATCAGTGGGGTCCGAAATTCCTGATGGGGTGTGCATGGATGCACGGGTTCGGGTTTGCGGGGTGGCATTAAGCTTTCGTTTCTTGGCTGGAGCTGCTGGGACAGGGTTGCCAGAGCCGGGTACGGGGCTCCTAACTATGCGTGGTCCTGAGTGGAAACCATCGAGGATGTTCTTAGCAAGGTGTTGGAGATTGAGGAGTTTTCTAACTTCTGAGTCTGCTAATGTTGTGCGAGGATTTGGGTTAAGAGTGAGCATTTCTAAGTCTTTAAAGTTCAGACTTTGATCCGTTTTAGTTTGAGAGCCGAGGAACTTGTTTTCTATGAACTTACAATTCTGAAATCTAGCTTTGTAAATATCGTCACTCCGGGGTAGTTTGTAGCGGATTATGCTAGGAGAGTCATAACCAAGGTAGATTCCTCGAATTTTATGGGGTGTCATGGTATGCTGTTTGGGATCTGAGATTGGAACCCATACTTCACATTCAAAGGTGCGCAAGTGGGCTATGTGAGGGGTTCTACCAGAGCTGAGTTCTAATAGAATTTGTGTGTGCAGTAGTGTGGGTCTAAGTCTAAGAAGGACTGCTGCATACAACACGGCGTGACCCCAAAGAGTGGGAGAAAGATTAGCATGAAAGAGGAGAGGACGTACTATGAGTTGTATTTTCTTGATGTATGCTTCAGCTAGGCCATTCTGGGCATGTTCATAAGGCACTAAATAAGTGAGTTCTATCCCTGAGGCTGTACAAAAGTCTTCGAATGTCTGTGATTTAAATTCCATGACATTGTCCATTCTAAGAAAACAAATTTGGTTGTCAGGGAAGTGGTTGGGGAACCTAAGGAGCATGGCTAAAGTCTTGGGGAATACCATGTTATGGGTTATAAAAAATGACACCTTGGCGTGTCTACCTGAAACATCAACGAGTACAAAGAAGTACTTGAACTGACCTGACTGGGGAGTGATGGGGCCGCACTAATCGCCGTGGAGACGATACAACGCCGCTGGCATTTTGGTCGGAAGCTTCCACCGTGATGGCTGCCTGATGAGCTTCCCTTGAATGCACGCTGCGCATTCCTCCACGTGCTCCGCATCACTCGTACATAGGTCGTGACCAATCAAGATGAGAATAATTTTCCGCATCATGGTCGTCCCAGGGTGCCCCAACCGGCGATGCCAAATGTTGGCTTTGGAGCTGGCGGCTAGAAAAGAGGCATGGGCACCCCCCAGGGGTAGGCGTTGGTGACACTCGTGTCGGTGTTCACCGGCCTCTTCCTCACCTTTGCAAGGGGGGCTAGCTTGCATGATGCAAAGCTCATATAGGCCGTTGGTTGCCGCGTGTGCGGTGGCGAGGCGCCGCGGCCCTCGCCTGAGCTCGAGGACCTCTTCATCGTTTTCCACCGCAGTGGAAACGTGGATGTCATTAGCCCGTAGGTCACGGTAGCTGATCAGGCTCCGAGGGGCGTCTGGGGCGTACATGGCCCTTTCGCAGATGAGGGGGCTCCCCCAGGCAGAATCACAACTGCCCGGCCCTCACGAAACTTGAAGTTTCATTTGCCTGCGATTGTGACTATATCACAAGTTTGCTACGGCTCATTTCGAGTTTTGAACTCAAAGTGTGCTTGGTCTTGCAAAACGGTAT
Source organism: Pohlia nutans (assembly GCA_022496805.1). NCBI lineage: Eukaryota > Viridiplantae > Streptophyta > Bryopsida > Bryales > Mniaceae > Pohlia > Pohlia nutans. Next base: position 16,062,163 of record CM040097.1, read on the forward strand.
GAGTGGAAGCGCTGTCAAGCAAAGAAATTTTAGCTCTGTTGACAGGCGCTCTACTCTGAACCATGTAGATTTCGGGGTCTAACTCGCTGAGTGTGGGAGAAGGAGCATCGAAGGTGAGTTTCCCTCTTTCCTTCCCTCAATGACTGCAGCTCCTTGTACATTGCAATGACATAATTAGAAGCACGACATTCCTTAGGCATAGTGACCCTTTCTGCCGCATTTATGACAAGTTCCCTTCTCTGTTTTTCTCGACGACTGAGAGGACCGGTTCTAGTCTGATTTGCGTACCTTTGGGGTTTGGAAGATCGGTTCCACGTGTACTTGGGCTTCCAATTTCCCTTTGGCTTCCGGCATGGTGCGTTGGAGATGTGGGACTCCCTGCTTGGATTGTCCGGCTTCGGGTGTGACGTGGGTGCCGAGCTGGTTGTCTTGAGCGGGTTCTAGACTTCGATGTTGTGAATCTCCTTAGCTGGCCTTGACTCTGCATTCTTGAGGAGTAGTTGTTGCTGCTTTTCGGCTAACAGAAGGTAGGACACGAGTTCGGAATGTGTAGTAAACTTCATGTTGCGATACTATTGAGCCAAAATTGCACAAGCAGGAGGAAAAGTAGAGAGGGTCTTATCGATCATCTCGGTGTTGTTGATGGTGTCGCCACAGAGCCGGAGTTGGGCTACAATGCAGTGAAGCTCGGAGTTGAATGCGAGGAAATTTGGGAAATCCATCACGCGGAGGCTGATCCAGTCGCTCCGGGCTTGTGGTAGAAAAATGGTATCTTCATGCTTGAATCGTGCCGCTAGCGCCGCCCATAATTCGGCAGGATCCTCGACTTGGATATATTGTTGTCGAAGTGAAGAATCGAGGTGCCGGCGCAAGATGAGTAGGGTCTGCCACTTGTATGGGGCTAGGATCTCCTCCTCGTATGCAGGAGCGATCGTGGAGTCGAGTTCTTCTGCACGCAAGTATGCACGCATGTCAATGTTCCACTCTAAGTAATTGGATCCATCTGGCTCGAGCGGATCGAAAAAGAGAGGATGTGTTCGAGTCTCGCGGGGTTGGCGTTGCGTGGTCATGAATGTGGGGTCTATAGTAATCAACTGTGCTAATTTGGGCTCAATTGCATGCGGCTATAGTGCATGAGGTTACAGTACATGCGGCTATAGTAACTGTCTTTTCCAATCGCGTTTCACTACCGTCTTTAAGTTTGCTTTTCACATCTATCTCTAAGTTCACTACTGTCTTTAATTTTGCTTTTTACATCTATCTCTAAGTTCACTATTGTCTTTAAGTTTGCTTTTCACATCTATCTCTAAATTCACTATTGTCTTTAAGTTTGCTTTTCACTCATGTCTCTAAGTTTTGTAAATTTGTTGCTAATTCGAAATCCTAAAGTTGTTCTCTACGCTCGTGGACTGTTATGATTAGCGGAGAGATGTTGTAGAAGGAGGAGAAAAGAACAGAAGGAGGGTGAAGAAGAGCTATGGCGGAAAAGCAAGAGCAATGGGTGAGCTATGGCGGAAGAGCTAACGGTGCTGATAACGTGTTGAGAGACAAGCACTAACACAAAGTATGAGCATCAAAGAATAAGTCGGGGCTCTGTTCCACTGAGATTATATAGGGGTGAAGACAACTAATTAACTTTGGTTAACTCTGGTTAGGGTTTAGAGTGTGACTAGATTTATCATCCACCTACCTTATTGCTAACTACCTACTGTAACTTAACTGGTTATTAAGGACCAGTCGGGTAGGTATGCTGACTAAGCTATGGATGGAACCAGAGAGTGAATGGATGACATTCATCATGTCTTAACAAATTCAAACACACGTTCAAACTTCAAAACCAAGGGTTCAGCTCCAGAATAATACCGGACATCTATAAGTTAGAGCATTTGCACCTATGCACGCTAAAGTTGAATTGCTAAAATTATTCATCTACATTTGAAGAACCCTTGAGCTTAGAGCATCTCCAAGTGAAAGCACGAAAAACTGTACCAAAAAGTTAGTCTGCTATACTAAAATCATAACTGTTTTGGCCAAAGGCTATAAATTTATATCGAAATATATTGTATTTTGGTTTTAATTTCATGAAGCCCTCTAGAGTTTTTATAGGTACTTGAACCCAAATTTTCAGAACAAAATCTTCAAAAAAGTTTACAAAAAGTAGTGTTGAAAATGAATGCCTAAATCCAATCTCAGTTGCAAAATTGATGGCCTTAAATACACTCAACATAAATATAATTTTTATGACCTTTGAGATAATGATAGAATCGAGGTCCTAGTCCAAAAAGAAAGTAGAAAAAAATATGTTTTGATATCCATTTTGCTTGTTTTATATCAACTTTGTTGATTGTACGTAACTACTTTTTCAATTTTGGTCACTTCTACGTCAATAAAAAATTTATAACTACTTATTGAAGATCATTTTCTCAAATTTTTTTGATAGACTTTATAAAACAATAGATGTTTTATTTTATTGTTATTTAATTTTTTACAAAATTCAAACTTAATTTGTATTTTTGAACCATGCATTGTTGAATGGTCATAATAGTTAGAGGTGGTACACTTTTTCGTGCTTTCACCCCTCCACTCGTACACACTAGAGATGATTCGCTGAAATTATTCATTTACATTTGAAGAGCCCTTGCACTTACACTTCCCCACCCTTGCACGTCCCTCACACATCAAAAGTGCACATCAAATAGTCAATGGACCAATCACAAGTAGAATGTAGGGATATAGTCAACTAAATAGTGATTTGAAGGACCATTTCTTAACACGCTAGGATTGAGAGTCAAGAGGCATTTTTGAAGGGCCTTTAGCACTTTTCATCTAGTTCTGAAGTGTGAGAGACTCTGGGAGGACAACGGTGGAGCTGCTCTTACCTCAGGGGGTGCACTCTACATTATGTTTGAGAATCACGTGCGTTCATGACCCCCTCTAAAAACCCCAATGTATACGAGAGGTTATATGTATTAAAACCTTTGTATATAGATCTATTATGTCCTAAATATATGTATAATGTAAGTATACATCAATATTTTCATCTCTAAATATGTTTATTGTATGTATCCGTAATACGACAATGTTCGAATTAATACCCCTTCTGTGCACTCACGTATACTTGTACGTGGTTAGTATAGTGCACCCCCCGAGGCTCTTACACTCTCCTATCCTTGCACGCCCCTCAAGCACCAAAAGTACACATCAAATAGTCAATGGACCATGTTAGTCTAGTTTTGTGATTTCCAAAACACAGGAACAAAATAAGTACAGGGGTTCTTTTTAAAGGAAAGGTTAAGCAGTCTATCGTTGTGTGGCTAAAGTCACTATCAAAATAGAATTTTTGGTTTTAAAGAATAAAATAGCACTCTTATTCCCAAGGTATTCAATTTGGTGGCCAGTCTATTAATGCAGTGACACAATGAAGTCCCAGTCCTGCCTAGTATTCTATCAGGAGGTCAAATAGTCTGGTCAAATTGTCAGGTTTGGTTAAATTGTCAAATGCATTGTTATGCTCTATCACCTAGTCAAATGCCAAGATAATATTTTGTAATATATATATATATATATATATATATATATAATTCCTTCTTTATCTGATATTTATGTTTAGATCAAATAGTCCAGTAATTGCTCTTTTGAGCCTATCTCGTCGATCCCTGAACATAAATGTCTAATCGCGTCTGTAAGGTCAAATTGTCTGGCAGCTATGGAATGCAATGCTAAGGTTTGGAAATTTACCAAATTTTCGCGTCCTTGGATCTTTAGGTCAATTGGTCCAAGCACACGGTTAAAATCCTACATTCATGACACACGATCTAATAACTATCTTTGTGAATCTAATACCAACACCAGGCAAACAAAACTAAGCAGACAAACTTTGTATTTTGATTTGGTGCTAAAAGTATAAGTTATACTAAAGTATCAAATAACACTATGTTTATGATTCCATTCATAACATAGGGTTACTTTAACTTTAATTGTTACTTTTCAAATTACTTTAAAGAATTCACAATTTAATTTAATTTCATGAATCCACTATGAAATTAATGTTAATTGTTTTTCTTTGTCTTATATTTAGAATCAGACTTTGTAGAATCTACTTAGTACACCTTTCCCACCATCCCATGCACACTATATATATATATATATATATATATATATATATATATTGGTTTTCCTTTTTCAAGGAATACATTTGAATTTACTTTCTAATACTAATTCTACAATAATAGAACAAAACCATTACCTATCCTTAACCTATGTATGTGCTAGACTAGAATGCCAAACTTCTTTCTCTTTACTGCATAAAACCTGCACATATAATTCTTTTAGTTGACTTGTACTGTACTTGCCAACATACAATTTTTAACTCTTCAAAGACCAAGGATTCATGGTTTTAAAATGACAAATTCAATTGATCATATTATGAGAGAATATGATTGTGATGGGACCAAATTTTATATCACTAGAAACTAGTGAAGATCATTGCATGATTTGGTCAAACAATAGGACTTAAAGATGGGACCCAATTTGTGCTTCTTTGTCCCTTGGGGTTTCATTAACAAGGGAAAAGGATACTATCATATGTTAAATCACTCGTGTGTGAGGTGTCTATATGCAAGGGGACAATGGCAAGCAAAACAAGGTGGATTTGACAAGCCCTTGGACACTTCTGGTTTACTAAGTAACTAATAATTCTAAAGTGCCCAGTCGGTCAAGTTTGCCCACGACTGGTTAAAATTGGTTTTCATACCTTTGGTGAATGTTTTTATACACATCTGTCACTCTAAAAGTGCCAGGATTGAATACACAGGCTTTTGCTGCAGAGCAGACAAGGATTAGAAGTCGGGAATTAAATTAATCTGCCTACTGTTATTTTAGCAGCAGAGAGAGAATCACACCTCCTGAGACTGTCACATATCATAAGGGTACATACAATCAGGCTTGTTAAATTTATTTTATTTTTAAACTTAAATGTATGCCTGTCTGTTTGCAAATGGTGCCGCTTATGAATGTTATTGGATGCCCTGCACAACAATATAATATACTACAGAAATACACTGACTGATTGACCTACTCAACTTCCGGAAACCAATGCACTGATTAACACAATGCAACCATGAGACAACTCTTCTACTTCCAATTCCCTAACACATGACTAGAATTGGAAATGAGAGATTAAATCTGACAAAAATTACAACAACTTCCGCAGTGTCACAGGAACAAATAAAATCTTCCGAAATCACAACAACCGATTCTCGCTGAAGAGTAAAAATATGTGCGACAAATCGTACATGTCAAGACAACTCATAAAATTATGCAACACAAACCATTACAATAGCATAGACTAACACCTAATCAAACTGCAATAATAAAAATAAATTAGAACATGGAATCACCGATAGGCGCTCCGCTCCTTCCTTTTTCATACAAGGCTGCACACTAGTAACTCCTGCAAAATCCCTCCTCTTAACGCAGCAGAAGAGAAACCTGATATTTTATTTTATTTTCACTTGTCAACTCATTCGAGACAGGCAGACAAAACAAACGCCTCAGAAATCACCCTAGGAATACAAATCAAGAATCGGACAGTTACTAGTCACTACAGATTGAACACTCCAATTTCATAAATCATTCAACTGGTAGAGATCCAGATGGCTCTACAATTTTATTGGAGCACACGACACAAATTCATGAACTGAAGTTAATTCCCGGAAGCTTCAATTACAAGCGTCACAGCAGATTTACCCAATTTTGCTTGTTCCCTGGTTGCCCTCTTCGTTGTTTGCTCCTTGGACTCGCACAACCTTGAGTATACTAGGCAGTCCGGTATCATAGACCCTTAAATATTCTAAACACTAAACTTTTCAATTGACGTACCAAACAAATCGAAAATAACAACACAAATCATGTTAATTACTCCAAAGAGATCATGCTACTCTCCTCGAGTGGCTCTTTCTGACATTTCAGATGATACAACAAAGACACTTCGAAATCACACTCAAGTTTAAAGTTACCGGAAAATCAAACCCTGATTGATAATCCACAAACACCGCACCAAAAATTCCAAAAACAAACAAATTCTTCACTAGTTTAATGAACACAACAATGTCACATACAACCTAATCTCAAAAGCCGCTCTCACTTTCCAAAGAAAACGCCTTGCGACAAAACTTTGACTGCAGCTATTGAAACCCTATTACAACCTCAGAATGCCTGTGTACAGAGCAGACACAACCGTAATAAAGCAACTTTCAGTTCCTTCGTGGTGGACATTTTTTTCCTCTGGAACATTCCTTACCCTAGTGAAGACACAAATACTGGCTCTAAAAGAAAGGGTCTAATTCTCTTCACAAACTACTCCGTGAACAAACGACAACAAGAAGTTTACAGTAAATTTTACCCTAGTACCGGCCTTCGCTGGTTTCCGCTTCTGATGCTGTCACGGCGATCCCTTCACTGCTGCGACTCCACTTCGCCACTGCGTTCACCTTTGCCGTCACTCTTTGCTCGCCACAGCTCTCGCCTGAAGTTTCTTTCGGTTCACGGCACCTTCACTGTGCACTCCGGCACTCTTGCTTCCCCGCAACAATACACTACCAGCAATCGCAGCAACGTTGTAGCTTCTACGCTCTGTCTATCGTTCTCAACACTCGCAGTTTCCAAGAACCAGTACCAGTACTCTCACCAATTTGATTATGGTCAATCGGCTCTTGCCAATTACCACAACTTTCAACACTCACAAATGAATCAAAACACCGTCGTTCAAACTCTAGTCTCCGCTCTGCTATTAGCTGCAACTCCACAGCACTCACTCCACTCGCAGTCGCATACTCACACACAGAGCACGAAAGATAAATGAAACGCCAAAGATACGCAGAAATTGCACAAGAAGGAGAGAGTATATTAGCACACAAAAAGATTTACAAGATGGTGAGCAGGAGCTGCTCGGAGCAGTTCCACAACTGCTTAAGTAGTGGTCTTGGAAACGGCCACACCGGTTTGCAAACGGTGCGTGCCTTTTCCAATTTCCTTTTTCGTACTTTTGCTTTTCGTGTCTTTTACTTTGTCTTTTACTTTCATCTTCCTGCTTTTACTTTTACTTTATTATTTCTACTTTATAAAATTACTTGCTTTACTTTTACCTATTTTTAACTTTTGTTTACTTTTTGGAATCTATGAATGCAATTCTTCCAATTTTTACTTTTTAATTTGTAAAATGTTTTTAAATTCCTAATTTTTTTAGAATAAAACATATTCTACACAAAAAGTGCTAACTACAGACCAATTACAAGTAGAATGTTCAAATAGAGTCAACTAAACTTAGATTTGAAGGGCCATTTCTTAACACGCTAGGGTTGAGGGTCAAGAGACATTTTTGAAGGGTCCTTAGCATTTTTCATCTAATTATTGCTTGCGTCAGACTCTGGGAGGGCATAGGTGCGGATGCTCTTAGTGGTAGTGGAAAGGCAACGGCACCTACTGTACATCTGGTATCACGTAACCTATTCACGATGGACGCCCTCAGACTCTATTCATCATCCATGTAACTTTTCCTTCATCAAGTACACTATTCATCCATCAAGTACCGACTGCTACAACTTACTACTTCTCATTCATTTGATCACTTGCTACAAAAATATTTCTTCATCAGCTCATGGGTTACGTTATGTAACCTGCCTCATCTCCTACCGGAGACTCGGAGGTTACTATACTCGTAACCCAAACCCACTGTTGAACCGGTTCAAATATGAATGCATTTGGGTTTCAGCGTTTTTAAGTGAAGGGAACCAGCTCTGTTTTTTTTGGGGCTTTTTAGTGCCAACATGCACCAATAAAATAATAATTTGGCTACAAAATGACCAAAAATTCAATATTAGATTATCAAAATATCTTCAATTTTTTTTAAAATATTGGATGAAATCGTCATATTTGGATGAAAATAACATTACAATGTAGATGAAAAGTATTTTCTATCCAAAAGATAAATCAATGTAGAAATATGTATATTATTTTGTGTCGCCAATTTAGCACTCTCTGAAAAATGAAAATAAAAGGTTGGTAGGGACAAGTATACATGCTAAACAATTATAAAAAAGTAGCGAAAAGAATAATAAAAAGTCAAAAGATAGAAACACTTTCCAACTAGAAAGAAAAGTTACCACTCATTATGGGAGATAAGGGACCTCAACAAGGCCCCCATTTTGGATTAGCTGAAGTCAACTAGCTATAATAAATATATATAAATATATAAACATATATATATATAAACATATATATATATATAAACATATATATATATATAAACATATATATATATATAAACATATATATATATATATATATCTACATATATATAATTTACTATAAAAATTAAAAAATTAAAAAATTGCAATTTGACGTGGCAGACCGTGGTTTCACAATAAAAGGAGCCAACTGTGCCCAAATCTAAAGACTCTTAATAAGTGCTTAGGAAATGATATCTTCAATTTATGTAAATATTAGAAAAAAATTAAGGACATTTTGCAACATATTAAGGACATTTTAGTCCTTATTAAGGACTGGTTATAACTGTATTTTAGTCCATTTGTAGTACCAATAATTTCTCAAACATCGTCAAAAACTAGTATATGGTAGAATGACACATAAATATATATAGTTACTAATTTATATTGCATTATCAATTCAAATGATAATTTTTTGCTTAATGGTTCATACAAATAAGCACTGGTTACAGATTTGGTGGCTCCAATTACAAGATATTTTTGAATTTCATGTTTCAAATTTTATACAAAAATATTGGTGATAGCAATCGCAAATCTAACCATATGGATAGAATCTAAAATTTACATTATACAACTTTTATTCATACATCAAGTTCAAAATATCCTTCTTAGTTGCATTTTATGATGTATCTTTGCAAAACTGTCGAATTTGGAGAGGGGTGAGGACATTTAGGGGTTAAACAACTTTTGATACACAAGTATGAGTATAAAGAATAGAACAAGTGTTCCAAGGCTTCAAGTGAACCGAAGTGAATTGAATTTTGAAATGACATATCCGAAAAATTTGCAAAAAATCAATATATAATACAACGTAGAAGAATAATTTGATGTGATAATAAAAATTATAGAGTTTGAGTTTTAGATTGTATCCATATGATTAGGTTTATAGTTTTTATCATCAAATTTTTCATATACCGTAATTTTCAAAACTTAAAATTCAAAACTCCTACATTTGGTTAGGTTTATAGTTTCTATCACCAAATTTTTGCATATATTGTAATTTCCAAAACTTAAAATTCAAAACTCCTACATTTGGTTACAAACAAGTATTGACAATTTTTGAGTGAATTTTTATGAAATGAATTTGAAATGTGACACCTTGAATGTAGTGATCTTTTGTTATTTAAATCTATGAACTTAATTTTGCAAAGTCATCGGTGACCTAAAGTTTATGAATTTTTTGATGAAATATAGTTTCAAGATATTCTTTATAAGAAATATGCACTGAATCATCTCAAAAAATAGATGAAATTCTCGATTCTTCTTGTTGCAAAGGAAAATTGAATATGTAAATCAAGGTTGTCATGTCTAGCATTTTTTTCCAATTTGACGTTGTATTAAACGTTGGATGTTGATAGTCAAATATGTTAAACAACTTGGATGAAACATTCTCAAATATCCAAGAATATTCTAAAATATTCTAAATTTATTCTAACAATATGCTTGTGTGATAGATAGGAAGTTCTATTAGACATCTTTGACGTTATGTCCAACACTTTATTTAGTAGTTGAGTAAAACAATCTTAAATTATAAATCTTTCTGCCAGATTATGGATGGTAGGAACATAAGCCAAGGCGGCTTTCCATTGATCAAAACTGAAGATTCCGATCCTTTCCATTTGTGCCACATCCAAAATTGAGAGGTTCAATTAGAGTTCAGCTCTCCCGATGAGCCAAATTTGAAATGCAGATCATAAAGTCATCTAATATATGGGCCTACAAATGTGACACGTGGAGAGTTCTCTAAGTTCTCCAAAGTTCTCAACGTTCCCTGACAAAGAGATGAGTCAACATTCTCAATGTGGGCCATCGTACCCTAACGTTCCACGTCAAACCCGAAAAGAAGCATGGAAAGCATTAGAAGATGCGGGCGTAGAAAATTCCCATGAGTACCGGTAGTGTAGAGTTTCCAATCTAAACCTCCAGTCCCTAATAGAAAACCACCCTAAACACTTGTTTTGTTAAAAGTGCACATGCCATACAAAACGTGCACATGCTGAAATTTTCTACGTTTGAAAAATGTGTAGTCATATTTTACCTATAAAGTGCCAAAACTGAATGTACGTTACATCAAAAAAAAAATTAATGCGAATTTTAGAGCGGGGTGGGTATGTTTCCATCCCCCTCCCTTTAAAATTAAAAAAAATGTAGCGCAAACTTTAGAAGGGGGTGGGTATGTTCCCACCCCCCTCCTTAAAATTAAAAAAAAATGTAGCGCTAATTTTAAAGGGGGGTGGGTTTGTTCCCACCCCCTTCCCCTTTTTAATAAAAAGAAATGTAGTGCACATACCACTAAAAAATAGTGCACATGGCTATGTGCACTTTTAACGAAACAAGTGTTCCTAAGGGACATTCAAAAATGAATTTTCTTAGAGAATTTGAATGCACTACAAGGAAACAGTGTCCGAACTGACAGAAACATGTCCGAATCAACTCGTCTTTATGACAGATTTCTGTCACTTTGGACACATTTCTATCAATTCGGACAGTTTTGTCAATTAAGACGTGTCAATTCGGACACTGTTTCCTTGTAGTGATGAGTACTGATAGCAATGTGAGGATGGGGGTCAACTACTGCATGGTGCGGAATTGGGGGTACAGGGTGCAAGGGGTGCATGGTACGGGATGCAGGTGTAGGTGCGATATATTCCCAAATATTTCCAAAATATCTGCTGAAGTCAACAAAAAATTCCCTAAACTTTAAATTTTAAACCCTAAATCCCATATTTTAAACCTTAAATCCCATATGCTAAACCTAAACCCCAAATCCTAAACCCTAACCCTAGACTATGACGTGGCAATGATGATGAGATGGAATGTTTCAAAAATATCCTACACCTGCACCCCGCACCCCGAATTCTGCCCTACGCAGTAATCGGCTGCGTGACCTCGGATGAAGTACTAACATTAAAAACTCCTGGTGGTTGGTAACTAAGTTGGTAACTTAGTCAAGTAGTACTGATCTTTAGCAATCTTAGGTACCGGTACATACATTGGCTATCCTGTTAAATGTACCTGCAGGAAGATTTTTCATGCCTGTCGGTAACATGTCAATTCTCAATACTTCATGTGAATTGATGACGCTATAAAACATGGTACGCCTTGACCTACCTGCCTGGGGTCCCAATAAAATGAGTGATTTTTTTTAAAAAATCAGCAGGGGTACCAGAGCTACAGTCACGAGGGTGAAGGTGCATCATTGGCTAATTTTATGCTGTTGTGGTAAGTTAACCCCAAAGGACCAAGAAGCTCAAATTGGGCCTCACGTTTTTTATAGTAGTTTTGAGTAGGTTCTATGTAGACTTCTTTTTCTTCAAATTCGTTTGTTTTTTTATCAACATATGCACTGCTTTTCATTGATTCCAGTGATATAAAATTCACTCTCATCTCAATCGTATTTTTCATAATATGATCAACTTAATTTGTCATTTTAAGACAATGAATCCTTGGTCCTTTAGGGGTTAAAGGTGGCTACCTCTTGAAACTGAAGTACATTGTTTTGGCTAAGTCATGAACATCATCTTATAATTTATTGTGTGGAGCCAACAAGGGCTACTTCAAAATACATGCATTGTGTAAGTTTCTCGCTACAAAGATAAGTTGGTGTAAGTTTCTCAATTCAAAATGCATTGTGTAAGTTTGAGGCGCCAAGAGTCCCGGCAATGCCAGTCCAAACTCTAAGTTTCTAACATGAACTCCTTGTAATGCCCTAAAACCACATGATTGGTGTGAACACGGACTACTTCCAATTATGCATGAATATGATAGTCTGGCTTTAGACTAGTTGACCACAAGAAGAAATTCATCTAAGCTCGGGTTACGAGCCACTATTCAATGCTCTATACTTGACTACCACACCTTCGCCACTGCACGGATTTTGGCTAAAATTTTCATTTTGTTTTTTAATTTTCCTTTGTTGAAATTAGCCTGCTACATCACATTGTCGCATTTGGGCTATTTTAAGTTGGAAAAATCACTAATCATGACATATCGTAGCTTGATAGCAAATTTGGATGTAAAAAATTTCTAAAATTAAATGCCAAAATTTTAGAAAAGCCATTTAAAAAAGAAAACATTGTATAGAAAAAAGGAATTATTGAAGAATATTCACAAATATTGGCATTTGTCTAATTTTTTTATTTTGCCAAAAATGTTTAATTTAATAAATGAGTGTTGAATCAGCTACTAAGCTCCATTAGTTTGAATGTGTGACAAGTATGCTATAATCAATCATATTGTCATAAATTTGCATAATGTCATTTTAGAAGAGCCCCTTACTATAATTGAGGAAAGACAATGAAGTGAAAGCTTATCATTGGTTTATTAAAGCAATTGGCTATGACACTTATAAGGGAAACGGTAGGAAAGAGCAATGAGACCCTTTCTCCAGCTTTGAACATCCCATTCACGTAGCATATGAAAAGATGGCATGACAATTAAGAAGAAAGTGTTCTTTTGAGCACCACTATTGGGAAACCCATGACTTGAAGAAAATGGTAGGACCTTTATTTAATATTAATTCCATGTGGATTAGTGCAATCTTCTTCTATAACATTCTACACCAATGTAACATGGGTCTGTGAAACATTATTAAAGCCCAAAGAATATAGGCCCAAAGAAAGGAAAATAAAAAATAAAAAATGCCATCCTTTATGTGAGCCAAGCAAATTGGGCCACCTCATAGCGTACATTTCATTAAAAGTGGGCTACCGGATTGAAAAAGTGAATTAAGGGCATTGTAGAAAAACTGGGGGCCTATCTCTATTGAGTAGAGGAACACTCTTCGTCACTTTTCCAATTTGATAGCCCACTTTTAATGAAATATGTGTTTCATCCTTCTCAAAGATCATTTTTCCAAAATGCTTGGCGCACATGCCTTACTTAAGAATGCCCTTAGATCATCCATAGCCTTCTCCCTTCAATTCATTCCTTGATCACTATCATCACATTCAAAATTTGGTATCACAAGCTATTGTCTCCACACCTTTGAATCGCTACGTGTCTCTCTATATAGTCCGTGAACCATTCACAAACACTATACATGGGTAATTATTATTGTTCATCAATCTAGGATACTGAGTCCTTCCTTAAATTAGCTATAGAGGGACGTATTTAGATATCAATATATTGTGCTCATATTTTGTCGCTCGCTCACCGGCCCTGAATTTTCAACATTAAATACAAGCACTTTTCATCTAGTTTTAGAGAATCTCTTTCTTTCAGTGGTAGGGTGTAGATCAGTGATTTTATATTGTCAAGAGACAGTTTAGCATTTTTGCTATAATTTTTCCATGGCTTGAATAGCAATTTAGGCTCTTTGGATGTTCTTTTCATATTAATATATAGGTAATAACAAGGTAAGACACATGTGTTGCCTAGTTGCTACCTAGGTATTGACCACCCACGTATTGCCTAAGTGTAAGGCAATACCTGGGTGGTCAATACCTAGGTTTAAAGAGGCTACACATCTTGACTCTATGTAGGAAATTTGGCTATTATTCCCCCGATTATTCCTTCTTCTTTCTTCAAAAATCCTTTGTATGAATTAGCCAGCCCAAATTTCATGTAGCAATTAGGCTAAAATTAACAACAAAAAATCACTGGTGTAGATGCTCTTAGAGGTCATATAAAAGAGGTCCGAGAGTGCAATTGTTCCTAGAATTGTCCAACACCGAGCATGAGAAGGCAGTCCTGACACGAAATAAAGGATGGAGAAAGCTTCCGCAGTCACCGTCGAGCTATCCTGCAAGGGACACTGCACTAGTACCACAGTTGCCGTTGTGTCACCACCGTTGGTGGCTGTCACTGTTGGCCCTCTGACTGTCAAGGATTCTTAGTTTCTTTGCAGCACAGTCCGGCCATTCATAAAAGGATGGGTAACGATGGTCTCCTTCGATCATCTTCTTTACACAGAAACGCCGACTGACTCGATCTTTTATTCAAGCGCATTTTACTGCAGGTTTCATGAACCTCGTGCTCCGCTCAAGATTCTGCATGCTTTTTAAAAGTGAAAACAGGTTTTGCTGCCATTTGAAAGCTCTGTATCTGACTCTTAAAGTAACACTACTACCAGGAGAAGGCGTCGCTTTTCAGTCTGTAGGTGAGTCAAACGTAGCCACTTCGCACTCACTGCGCAGGCGCTCAAGACTTGGTGAGTGCGATTCGTCACGTAGGACAGGAACTCTGACACTGTTCTGACTGAGAAGCGACGCCTTTGCTAGTATTGTAAAGTCTTCTTGGTTTGTGATGCTAACATCTGTGATGCTAACATCTGTCATGCTACCAACGCATCACTTATGAATCAGCCATTTTTCATGAACTGAAAACTGGCTTGTTATTTTCTTCGGCGAGGTTTTGGACGTACTTTGTGAGACAGTTTCAATCATTCTCAAGCAATGTGATATGTGGTCCCATTCATCAACTTGTCGGTGTCTTACTAGAGTCTACTTGTTCAAAGGTATCAAGGCTAGCACTCACTATTTAGCTAAGCTGTAAGAATTGTCTCATAACAGACTCTTCATTCTTAGGATGAAAGTTATGAATCTTCGATTCTTCTGCTAACATGTGATGAAACAAGTGAATTTTGTTTTTGGGCTTTTGGCTCTGGACTGAAAGATCGAGAAGAGGGACAAAAACTACATCGACAGTGACTGTGCGGAAGTTTGAGTAACTTGCTTCCTGTACCGACAGTTTGAGCTCTACCGACAGTTGCTGCAACGGAGCTCGATCAAGAGCAAGAGGACTGGTGTAGGGAGGGCGTGGAAATTTAAGTTGTAAAACCAAGATCGATGATGGATCAAGTGTCAGTCTCGTTGTTCCTGTTCCTCCTCCTGGTGGTGCTGTTCTCTTTCTTTCTGGGTGCTGCAATGCACCACTGGTACTCCGCAAGAAAAGAATACAAAGCTTCTCCAGGTGCATGAGTATTAGCTGTCAAAGAATGGTCTAAAAAGAAGGTGACTGAAGGACCTTGCTTACATCACTAGTAGAAGACCTGTCGTTTTTCATTCCCCATTTCGAGGGAACAGTGAACAGTGGCTGAATATTATGCTTACATTTCTGTCTTCTTGTGACCAAAACCACTCTTGTCTTCTTTGTGACCAAAACGGTTTCATTCATTTTCATTTATAGTAAGTGAAAAATGACATATTTCCTACTAGTGCATGGAGATGACTGATACATAAGCATTGTCTTGTTGAAACTGGAGTAGGGTTAATTTAGTCTCCTAGGTAGTGGTAGACATCCAAATTAGCAATCTGAATATTTTAGAGAAGATATTAACCCCTAACTGCCTGAGCGTCCATTTTTTGGACGATGTACAGACTTCATCCATAATTTCTCATCCGTCATGCACTTTTGCAGTGTGAAATTTTTACTGTAGATTCTATGGGAAGTTAGTTTCATGCATATGTGATCCGATTAGAAAGGGGATGATTTGTGAAATTTTTATGCCTCATTTCATGTTGTAGTGATTCACCCAAAATTTTGAAGATTTCAGTGTAAAAGTGCTCTAAAAAAAGTCAACTCATAAAATTAAGCAACCAAAAAATCTCCAAAAATCACTACACTTAGAGTATTACATTTCAACCAATCACAAAGAATTTCATCTGTAGATTGTCAATATCTTATTCGTAATTGAATTACAAAATAATTTTGAATTTCACGTTTCAAATTTTATACAAAATTATTGGTAATAGCAATGATAGATCTAACCATATGGATAGAATCTAAAATTCATAACGTACAACTTTTATTCATATATCAAGTTCAAAATATATCCCTCTAGGTTGCATTTTATAATGCATCTTTGCAAAACTACAGAATTTGGAGAGGGCTCTAGGCATTTAGGGGTTAAGTGTCACACATTATTTTTTATACATCGACAAACCCATGTTATTTGACACAAATGTAAGAGAAATCACGTACATTGTTTAAACAAAAAATGTCATTTCTTGAGTTGCCTTGAAAACACACAACCATCTATAGATAGTCACTCAGGGGCAAAACCTTCTTGTGTGTGTTGCTCATGTTGTCTTTGAAGCTCTGACTAGCAATTGCTTGTGTGAGAAGGGGATTGCTATGCAATGTGTAGAGTACGCTAATAGGGCGTGCGGTACTAATTCCAAAGACATGCTCTATTTTGCAAACTCATGAAATTGGTGCTCAAGGGCTGAAATTTTTACTGGATAGTTGAAATCTTCATTTCGCACTGATTTTACATTTTAATGTCACCTTCACTAATCACCCTCCCTTACTATAAACCCACCTTCACTATTAGCAAAAAGTAGTGTAGTGCTTGTTTGCATCTCTTGTCAACCACCGTAGGCGGATTTAGCAGTTCTGGGTGATTGCAAGCTACGGTCACCCACATTTTTTGTCGCAGTGTAAGCATTGCTGCACTTTTTCAATCTTTGGAAAATCATCAATAAATATTGGGATGGAATTTTGTGACGAAACAAATTGCATTGTTTCTAGAATTCCAAAGTTTGGATGTCTACCACAAAAAAGTTTGCAAAATTTCAATCTCTCTATCCAAATTAAGCATTTCTACTTGGATTTGGTAGCGTGTCGCTTGTCAAAAGTGCACCTATTTTATGGGAAATGCTAGAAGGGGGTCAAATTTGAACTTCACAAATTTATAGGAACATAACACAAGTATATACAAAGCTACCATATTTTATTATTTTTGGTATCACGCTTACTTATTTTTTAATTAATTGTTTCATAATGTTTTTGTTTTTTAAGATTTTCGTGCAGTTAAAACTTTTTTTTTTGAAAATGAAATAATGATCCAATTTCAGGGGTGGGATATAAAATGCATTTTTCATAAAACCTAGCTATGGATGTTATGTAAAAAAGGCTCTAATTACCCCTACTCGGTAAAAAACAAAAAAGGTTGTGGAATAAAGCACAAAGTCTTGAAATTAACTTAACAATTGCTAAAGTGAAAGTATCAGCATAAACCCTATTTGGGATGGTGAAATTTTTGATCTAATTGAAAGTTGAGAGGTGCGCTTTACAACGCTAGTGCATGAGCTGCACGGCCTTTAGCCGCACAAGCTGCACTCTCCATTTGGTAGACTGTAGCTTGCAATTACCCTTATGGCACAAATTAATTCAAAATTTCAGGAATCTGCCACGTGTTACTTCTGATTGGTTGTAACATCTAAATGAGTCGACGTGATAGGTCGAACGAAAAGCTCATGTCGTTTCCCAATAGTAGTGGTGGTGTGGATATATAGTAGAGTGCAGGGCTATTTATTTATTTTTATCAACATTGTGATAGAGTTTAACCCTTTAGCACACCATCGTCCATATATTGGACGACGAACAGATTGAAGCTGTTCAGATCTCATCCAGATTAGACAGTTTTCATCCACCAAAATTACTCTTGGTTCTTGTGCAAGTTGACTATTCTTTGAACGGTTTGGATCTTCAAAATAGGTTATTATGATTTTTAGAAAAATAATACAATCGATTTATGTCAAGTTTCATTCTTAGTTCAAAAAGTGAGACCTCAAACATGATTTTCCAAAATAGGTACTAGAATCAAATAATGGAAACTATACCATCTTATAGGGCATGTTATTCCAATTTCATTACAATTTTTTGAAATTTTTTTGTATTGATTTGAGATTTTTAATTGAATTTCAAGAGAAAACCTTTCAAAATTAAATAAATAATATCAACAAAATAATATGATGCATCCAACCGTACAAATGTGATCTTCACATTGACATTTACAAGTTCCAATTCAACACTTTAATGTCCCAATTCAACACTGTTTTCAAAGAAGTGTTATAAAATGTTTGATGGAAACCGAAAATGAAGTTGATGTACAAAGAAAATTTGTAAATGCCAATGTGAAGATCACATCTGTACGGTTAGACGTATCATATTTTATATTAATAATTTTAAAATAATTTTTCAAGGTTTTCTCTTGAAATTCAATTAAAAATCCCGAATTAACACACAAAAATTGAAAAAAATTGTAATGAAATTGGAATAACATGCCCTACGAGATGGTATCATTGGTATGGTTTCCATTATTTGATTCTACTTATTTTGGAAAATCATGTCTAAGGTCTCACTTTTTGAACTAAGAATGAAACTTGACATAAACCAATTGTGTTATTTTTCCAAAAATCATGATAACCTATTTTGAAGAACCACACCGTACAAAGGATAGTCAACTTACACAAGAACCCCAAAAAAAAATTGGTGGATGAAAACTGTCCACTTTGGATGGAAATCAAACAGCTTTAATCTGTTCGTTGTCCAATATATGGACCTTGGCGCGCTAAAGGGTTAACTTCATTGTTGTTGTATTTCTAAAATGTTCAAGGTGAGGTACCAAGGCTTTGTGTGTTATAAATTTATAATAAACCAAAGTTCAGATGCTTATGCTATCTTATTGTCTATGAGAGGAGAAAAGACTAGAAACCATGATAATCTCTAAAAACACTGCAAAAAAGGCAACCACCATCCTAACCATTTGCAGTGGTAACAAAAAGGATTAGGTAACCTTTGAGAGGCGGCAAACTTGAGAAAGTTACTAGACATAATTTCCATGGAAGGACCTTGGTCAATCACGTACTTTCTTGTGATTAGTTACAACCTGAACCGGCATTGAATCTTCTTCAATAATGTTCCATCAAGGGTCCTAAATGAAGGGCACCATAACTTCACAACAATCCCTGATTATGGGAAATAACCTTGCTCCCCTTCATCCAATGCAAGGTTGCCTCTTTTCCTTCATATGGGTTCCATGGAGGTTATGAGTTAGATCAATTGTAAGAAGCAAAACCACCACACTCATATAACAAACACCATTCCACAACACAACACTTGTAAGCAAAGACTTTGCAACGTGGTTCAGACAAGTTCACATTCATGTAATCCATGCCCACATCCGTGAGGCTCACCAAATTTGTTGTCTTCTATATCCAAATTGAAACTGCAGGGTTCTTGGGGCAAGATACTCTTGAAATATTCCATCCCATTAGCATTGCAACGTCACAATTTAGGTTAGGGTTTAGGATTTGGAGTTTAAGGTTTAGAATATGGGATTTAAAGTTTAAATATGGGATTTAGGGTTTTAAATTTAGAGTTTAGGGAATATTTTTGTTGATTTCAACAAATATTCTGGAAATATTTTAGGAATATATTGCACCCACACCCGCATCCGATACCACGCACCCCCTAGACCCTGCACCCCAAATTCCGCACCGTGCAGTAGTTGACTCCCATCCTCACATTGCTATCAATACTCATTCAAATTTCCTAAGAAAATTCATTTTTGAATGTCCCTTAGGCTGGTTTTCCATCAGGTATTGAAGGTTTAGACCTTCTAATGCTTTCCATGCATCTTTTCGGGTCTGACATGGAACGTTCACTTGGGGTACGATGGCCCACATTGAGAATGTTGACTCATCTCTTCGTTAGCAAACATTGAAAACTTTGGAGAACTCTCCACGTGTCACATTTGTAGGCCCATATATTAGATGATCTTATGATCTGCATTCAAATTTGGCTCATCGAGAAAGTGGAATCCTAATTGAACCTTTCAATTTTGGATGTGGCACAAATAGAAAGGATCGAAACCTTCAGTTTCGATCAATGGAAAGCCACCCTGGCTTATGTTCCTATCATTTAGAATCTGACAGAAGAATTTATAATTTAAGATTGTTTTATTCAACCACTAAATAAAGTGTCGGACTTAATGTTAAGATGTCTAATAGAACTTCCTATCTATCACACAAGCATATTGTTAGAATAAATTTAGAACATTTTGGAATTTTCTTGGAATTTTGAGAATGTTTCATCCAAGTTGTTTAAACATATTTGACTGTCAACATCCAATGTCTCATACGACGTCAAGTTGGAAAAGAATATCAGACAAGACAACCCTGATTAATCTATGCAATTTTCCTTTGCAACAAGAAGAAACGAGATTTTCATCTATTTTTGAGATGATTCAGTGTATATTTTTTATAAACAATATCTTGAAACTATATTTCATCAAAAAAATTCATAAACATTATGATTTTTCAAAATTAAGTTCATAGATTTAAATATCAAAAAATCACTGCATTTAGGGTGTCACATTTCAAATTCATTTCATAAAAATTCACTCAAAAATTGTCAATACTTGTTTGTAACCAAATGTAGGAGTTTTGAATTTTAAATTTTGGAAATTACGGTATATGAAAAATTTGGTGATAAAAACTATAAACCTAACCATATGGATACAATCTAAAACTCAAAATCTATAATTTTTACTATCACATCAAATTATTCTTCTACGTTGTATTATATATTGATTTTTTGCAAATTTTTGGACATGTCATTTCAAAATTCAATTCACTTCGGTTCACTTGAAGCCTTGGAACACTTGTTCTACTCTTTACATTCATACTTGTGTATCAAAAGTTGTTTAACCCCTAAACGTCCTCACCTCTAAACGTCTTCACCCCTCTCCAAATTTGGCAGTTTTGCAAAGATGCATCATAAAATGCAACCAAGAAGGATATTTTGAACTTGATGTACAAATAAAAGTTTTACATTGTAAATTTTAGATTCTATCCATACAATTAGATCTGCAATTTCTATCACCAATATTTTTGTATAAATTTTGAAACTTGAAATTCAAAAATATCTTGTAATAGGAGCCACCAAAACTGTAACCAATGCTTATTTTTATGAATCGTTAAGCAAAAAATTATCATTTGAACTAATAATGCAATATAAATTAGTAATTATATATATTACATGTTATTCTATTACATAATTACTAGTTTTTGACAATGTTTGAGAAATTATTGGTGCTACAAATGGATTAAAATACGATCGTAACCAGTCCTTAATAAGGACTAAAATGTTCTTAATATGTTGCAAAATGTCCTTAATTTTTTTCTAACATCTACATAAATTGAAGATATCATTTCCTGAGCACTCATTAAGAGTCCTTAGGTTTGGGTGCCTACCGTTGTCTCTTTTATTGTGAAACCATGGTTTGCTACATTAAACTGCAATCTTTTAAAAAAATTATAGTAAATTATATATGTATATATATATATATTTATTATAGCTAGCTGACTTTAGCTAATCCAAAGTGGGGGCCTTGTTGAAGTCCCTTATCTCCCCTAATGAGTGGTAACTTTGCTTTCTGGTTGGGAAGTGTTTCTATCTTTTTACTTCTTATTATTCTTTTCGCTACTTTTTAAAAACTTTTTTAGCACGTATATTTGTCTCTACCAGCCCTTTTTTTTTTGCATTTTTGCATTTTTGCATTTTTGCATTTTTCAGAGAGTGTTAAACTCGCGACACAAAATAATATACATATTTCTACATTGATTCATATTTTGGTAGAAATACTTTTCATCTACATTGTAATGTTATTTTCATCCAAATATGACGATTTAATTCAATATTTTATAAAAATTGAAGATATTTTGGCAATCTAATATTGAGTTTTTGGTGAAATTTCATTAATATCCAAATTATTATTTTATTACCGTAGTAGGAAGGCAGGGTCGGCACTTTGGTGTCAAATAATTAATAAAAGTTCAAAAAGTAGGGGTCGGCACTTTCAAAAATAATTATTAAAAATTCGGCTATTAATAACTAACATTAAATTTTACTAGCAGCTAAACATTTTCCTTTGTTTTTTGTCTACAATTTTTGTTGACTTTATTTTTGTTGATTTCGACAAAACACTTGATAAAATTATTTATTTTTCCGGCACTTTTTTTGGGGAATTATTTTCTGCCGACCCTGCCTTCCTACTACGGTAATGCAATTTGGCACTAGAAAGCCCAAAAAAAAACAAGGTTGGTTCCCTTTACTTTAAAAAGCTGAAACCCAGATGCATTCATACTTGAATCGGTTCAGCAGTGGGTTTGGATTACGAGTATGATAACCTCCAAATCCCTGGTAGGAGACAAGGCAAGTTACACAACGTAACCCATGAACTGATGAAAAAATATTTTTGTAGCATGTGACCAAATGAATGAAAAGTAGTAAGTTGTAGCAATGTACTTGATACATGAATAGTGTACTTGATGGAGGAAAAGTTACATGGATGATGAATAGAGTTTGAGGGCGTCCATTGTGAATGGATTATGTGATACTAGATGTAGGCGCCACTGCCTTCTCACTACCACTAAGAGCATCCGCACCCATACCCTCCCAAAGTCTGACACACATACAATAATTAGATGAAAAATGCTAAAGGACCTTCAAAAATGCCTCTTGACCCTCAAATCTAGCGTGTTAAGAAATGGCCTTTCAAATCTAAGTTTAGTTAACTATATTTGAACATTCTACTTGTGATTGGTCCATTGACTATTTGATGTGTACTTTTGGTGTTTGAGGGGCGTGCAAGGATAGAGAAGTGTAAGAGCAGCTCTACCGCTGCCCTCCCAGAGTCTCTCACACTTCAGAACTAGATGAAAAGTGCTAAAGGCCCTTCAAAAATGCCTCTTGACTCTCAATACTAGCGTGTTAAGAAATGACCCTTCAAATCACTATTTAGTTGACTATATCTCCACATTCTACTTGTGATTGGTCCATTGACTATTTGATGTGCACTTTTGATGTATGAGGGATGTGCAAGGGTGGGGAAGTGTAAGTGTAAGGGCTCTTCAAATGTAAATGAATAATTTCAGCGAATCATCTAGCGTGTACAAGTGGAGATGCTCTAAGTTAAGGGCTCTTCAAATGTAGATGAATAATTTTAGCGATTCAACTTTAGCGTGCATGGGTGCAAATGCTCTAACTTATACATGTCCGGTATTATTTTGGAGCTGAACCCTTGGTTTTGAAGTTTGAACATGTGTTTGAATTGAAGCTGGAATTGGAGTAAAGGCGTGACACTAAGGTGGTTACCCCATTACCAACAGGCTCCTTTCACCAACAACTAGTGGCATTATCCACAATCAATGCTTCAATGATGTTGGTTGTAGCTCGAGTTACAGTTGGTAATGGGTTCTCTCTTGTTGGTTTTAGTATATGTAAGTGTGGCTATGGATTCGTTGTTGTTGGTTTAAGCATTTTTAGTGTGTGCAATACAAATCTTCTCTAGACAGAAAGAGGTGTACCTATATGAAGTGAATGGGATGCGTCATACTTCAACTTTGAAAATTTATAACTAATTCATTCTTCATCCAAAAATTATGTTTCAACTTGTGTTGGAATCTATTTCTTCTTGCCTACCTATAAAAAATAATAATACTAAATAACATCAATGCCTCATATACGTATTTCTTATTCAGTTGGGAATGGGGTAACCACCTTAGATTTAGGGTTTCTCGAGGCTTAAAACGCTTCACATAATCGCATATCATACAGTGAGACTGTTGCTCAATTTCTCTGGTTGAGTCTTCGCATTGTGAGTAGGCTGATGGCAGTAGCTGCTTATGTTACCAATGTGGTGTAGTTGTAAGCAATTCACGAAAGGGATGATCGAGCACTTTGCTTATTGGTGTTCTGCTACTCTTCGAAATTGAAGTGTGGTTGGTATATTAATGCCAGAAAGTTTTGCAGATTTTTTTGTTTTTTAGGGTTTAGTCACGCCTTTAGAGGGTTTTAGGGTTTAGGGTTTTTTGATAGATGCTTTTTTGAGTGTTAGTCCATGGCGGATGAGGCCTTTGCTGCAGGCTCAGTTGCACAAATGGGGCGTGTCTCTGTGAAGCGAGAGGGTGGTGCTCTGCTTAGAATCAGCCAGGCTCTCCATGGTTTAGTCAGTAGCTTGGTCAATAGTCTCCAGGAGTATCAGGATGTGGGAACTGCATTGGAGCTTGAAACTGTCACCGGCCCTGATGAAACGGAAGTGAAGCCAGAGCTTCTTGTCGTTGCTGCTGCTACTTTGAAGGGTATGGTGGAAACCTTGGTGTCCGATATCAAGGCGAGTGCAGAAGTTCAGAGATTGTTGCCTGCAATTCAGAAGTGTAGTGGAGCACATGATCATCATGCTTTCTTCCAAGACCTGATGATCTCGAAGCAAAAGCAACTGTCCTGTTTCAACGTCGATACCTTAATACCTGGTAGTGAAGAAACGCCGGACGGTTCGAGAAGAGCGAAAAGAACTGCAGTGATGGGGCCGGGGATATGCAAACATTCATGTGAGCATCATCCAGAGCTCGTGGACCGATGGCTATGGAGGAAACTACCGCAGGAGATGGTTGAGCTTGTCTTTGCAAAACTACCCTTGCTAGATATCATCGATCTTAGTTCCCGCTTCCGGGCTTGGGGTGCAATGTCAGTCTCCTCCAATTTCCACGGAGCTTTCTCAAAGAGATTCCCTAAACTCATTGGGCTTTTATGGTGGCAAGAAATACCACGGAAGATACTTTCGCTCACAATTTATGACATCAAATCATTCAAGTGGGTTCTCTCTGATGTTTCACTTCAGTACACTGATGCGTATAAGAACTCTATGTACGCATGTGATGGAGGGTTAGTTTGTTTTGTTCCTCAGGAGCATTTGATGTCCTCTCCCATTGTAGTCTGTAATCCATTGACCGATGTTTTCAAATCCCTGCCTCTTATACCTCTTGTCAACTTTGAAGAGAAGGAGATCATCATGGTGCAGCTTCTGATGGAAGATGATACAAAGTGCTACAGAGTGATCTTGGTGAGTTGTGGAAAGATTGAACAAGACTTTTCAGCACACTTGTATCACTCCAAAACTGGAGCATGGAGCGTTATGGACTCGGGCCTTGTTTATGGAGATGGTAGCAAATTGGAGACAGGTCCTGGTATCCCGAAAGTTTTCGATTGCGCAACAAAAGTGCTACGTCATATAAGACACTGCAATTCTCTGCGAAATAAAAGTGCCTTGGCCTACTCAATGGTCAGGGATAATCTGTATGTGCTCCATCCGGGCCCCCGCCCAATCAGCCCAGGCACCATGACCTACCATGTTTCGAAGTATACTTGGGAGAGCAGCGTGTCCAACTTGAGACTATTGAAACGATCCGATACCTGGGTAAAAATGTATCCGGGGTATGTAAGGAGGATCTTTGCAAGCCACGGTTTTTCTCTATTATTTACGGACAACGGCGAAGCTCGCCATAAGTATCAGCCCAATCGCCATCAGCAACTTTCCCTGAGGGATGAGTTCAGAAATGTACAGCAGCATCCTCCATCTTTGAGGGATGAGTTCAAAGATGTATATGATGATGTGAATGATGATGTGATGCCAGTTGAAGACCTCCAGAGATTGTTCATGAGTGAGCTTCGGTGGGATATCAATCCTTGATTACCTTAATTGCTACAGGTCCAGTGTATAGAGTGCAACATGTTTTGAATCCTGCCAGAATGACAACAACTGCGAAAGCGTGACGTCATTTTTGTTGATCACAGGTATGGCCTATCCAGCTATCCATGTCAATTTGTCCAGAATAGATGAGGAGCTGCCACATTTCACGAGTGCAAGCCTAATTGTTGAATAGAATCAATATATCCAATGCTGATGTGCATTTTGCAATCAAAGTGTATTTTTCCTTCACCCTTACATAGGCCTGCATTCATTGCAACTCTCATTTTATTACTCAATGGCAACGTATTTCGCAGGAGTGGTGTGATTTCTTGAACAATGGCAGGGCTGTGAGGGTCAAATTTACTAGACTCGAAACTGGAAATGTTATACATTGCTGCAATGGCATCCATGGTAGCAATCACCTTCTGACACCCACTTTTCTAGCATGTGATTTCTGAGTAGGAAATGAGATGGTCACCGCGGACAGATAAATTAGCAAAAGCCGTCCCTTAGGAAGGGAAGTCATCGTTGCAGCATGAGACCCCAGGTGTTGCTCTTTCAAACTATGATATGGTACCTCCTTTCGATAATCTCTGGTGTTGCTTATTAAACTCTATTATCTATGCCCTGTAATTTTCGTGAATGAGGAGTCCAGTTCTTGACTAATCACTTAAATTGCTCCTCAATTTGGAACAGAAACACATAGCAGATTCTGAAGGTAGAGTGATTACAAATTTGACATTTAATTAGCATGCCGGGGGTGGCACTCTTCATTATGTTTTAGAATCACGTGCGTCCATAAACCCCTCTAAAACCACCCTTATGTATACGAGGGGTTATATGTCTAAAAACCTTTGTTTAAAGATTTATTCAGTTCTAAATATATGTTTAACCCCTAAACATCCAACCGTCCAGAAAGTGAACGATGAACATAATCAAACACAATTTTCTCATCCATCATTGACCTTTTGCAGTGTGGATTTTTTTTACTATATATTTTATGGGAAGTTACAGTGACTGTCAAAACTGATCATACATTGGATAATTACAAGTTCGATTGTCATTAATTGCAATCTGGCAAGTGGCATGCTCTGGTTTAGAGGTTAATCACAATCTATTATAAGCTGAGATACTTATCAACGTAATTGTACAGATGGCAATGCATTTGTGTGGACAGATGGATGGTTAGTGACCATCTCTCTCATTTGATCACTTTTGACACTCCATGAAATGCAATATCTCATGAAGTGATGTGCACAAATTTGTGAGAGATCTTCCACTGGCACTCATAGAACTTTGAATTCTCTAGTCTCTGATAGCTGTGTACACAATTATTGCTATTGTATAGGCCTTCTTCTTTAGTGTTTCAAGATGCCCAAAGCATTATCTCGACAAACTCAAGATAACATAGTTTCGATGCTCCAGAGAGGATATTCACACAGGGAGATAGCAAATACTTTGCATGTGAGTGTGGGAAGTGTTCATAACCTTCGTCAGGTACATGTTTCAGATGTAAACCGCTTGCGTGGAGGTAGACCTCGAAAGTTGAATAGAGCACAGGAACGAAGGTGTGTATTAGAAATGGTGAGGGGAAGAGTGGGTACTTGTGCAGATTTAGCAAGGTCTTCGCAACAAGTATTGGGAGTGAAAGTGAGCTCTCATACTATCAAACGTGCACTTCATAGAGCTGGTTTACGTTCGCAAACAAAGGTCAAAAAACCACATCTTTCTCTCAAAAATGTAAAGGCACGTTTAGAGTTCGCTAGTGTCCACGAACACTGGACCATAGAGGATTGGAGTCGAGTAATCTTCTCAGACGAGTGTAAAATCAACCGCTTCAACTCAGACGGAAGAGTTTGGTGTTGGACACGAGAGGCGATGCCGCTTTCGGAACGAACTATCAGTCAAACAGTGAAACATGGAGGTGGAGGGATTATGGTTTGGGGGTGTATGTGCATGCATGGACCTGGATTGATATGCAAAGTGGAGGGGCGCATTAATCAGATTCGTGATCGTGACATTCTAGAGGAAAATGTCCACAGGGTAATTTCCAAGTTCAACTTAGACCGTTCTCGTGTTATCTTTCAACAAGACAATGCTCCCATTCACACAACAAAGATGCTTCAAGAGTGGTTCTCACGGCAACCTTTTGCTCTTCTACCTTGGCCTGCTCAATCGCCTGATTTGAATCCCATTGAACACCTTTGGTCAATTCTCAAACGGAGACTCAATCAATATGAGAGACCTCCAAATGGATTATTAGAATTATGGGATCGTGTGGTAGAAGTTTTCCACTCAATTACACCAGATGATTGTAGGAGGCTTGTAGAAAGTATGCCACATAGAATTGCAGCTGTAAAAGCAGCAAAAGGGAGGTGGACAAAGTATTGAGAGATCATCTTTCATGGGTTGGCAAAACTGATCAAATGCCTAGGTGGACTTTGGATTTTTCTCAATCTGTTTAGAGCTCTAATATGGAAGGCGTATTTCCTCTAATATGTACTATTTATTACATAGTATGTTAATAAAATTACCAGCTCCATTTTTATGTGTTCATTTCTTGTCCACCAAGGATTGAATGAAGTGTTTGCAAATGTTTGATCAGTTTTGACAGTCACTGTAGCTTCATGCACATGTGATCCGATTAGAAAGGGGATGATTTGTGAAATTTTTATGCCTCATTTCACGTTGTAGTGATTCACCCAAAATTTTGAAGATTTTAGTGTAAAAGTGCTCTTAAAAATGTCAACTCATAAAATTAAGCAACCCAAAAATCTCCAAAAATCATTACACTTAGAATATTACATTTGAACCAATCACAACAAATTTCATGTACAAATTGTCAATATCTTATTTGTAATCAAATTACAAAAGAATTTTCAATCTAAGTTTCAAATTTTATAGAAAAATATTGGTGACAGTAGTCATAGATTTAACCGTATGGATAGAATCAAAAATTCATAATGTACAACTTTTATACATATATATCAAATTCAAAATATCCCTCTTAGTTACATTTTACAAGACATCTTTGAAATTCTCCAAATATGGAGAGGGGTGAGGACGTTCAGGGGTTAATGTGAGTATACGTCAATATTTTCAGCTCTAAATATATTTATTGTATGTATATGTCATACTTCAGTGTTCAAATTAATATCCCTTCTGTGCACTCACATATACTTGTACATGCTTAGTACAATGCAATCCCCGGGATTAGCATTTAGGAGCATCTTCAGCTGGATTTTTGCGCTTCTAATCTACTACCCCATTGAATGAACCAGAAGCTCACTCGATTAGTTTCAAACAGTTTCTTAGTTGAATCACTCTCTTTGCACAACGGCTTTCTCCAAAACTAATGCAAGTTAACCCCTAAAGTACGAAGGATTCATGGTTTTAAAATGACAACTTTAAACAATCATATTGTGAAAAATATAATTCAGATATGGCCAAATTTTATATCTTTGGAATCAGTGAAGATAGCTTTGGATGTGCAGCTTCACTGCAATAAATCCTTATATGTATCGTCATTCTATAACTATGTGTCGGTCAAAAATCAAATAAATTTGAACAAAAGGAAGTCTACATAAGACCTGCTCAAAAGTTCTAAAAAACAACATGAGGCCCCTCGTCAAGTACTTGGAAGAACAGGAATCTGGTATACCAGGAGGAACAACTAAACTTTGGCTTTCCATTTTCTTAAGCTCAAATTGCAGCTCAAAAGCAGTATGTACAACACATTCCCAAGAGTCTGTTCTGTGCAACAATCCATGCATTACAATCAGGTTTCTGTAGGACAAAACACTCCCTGTAATAAAATGCGATCAGGGCTTACATAGGCATATTAATGGTATATCAGTGGTACTCTCACAAATTGCACCAAGGGCCTTTTGTCTGGTGGGCACTGGGTCATTGTCATTACGAACAGACACTTTACTCACATCAATCTTGAAAGAGGTTCGGAGTTTTTATCTATCACCTATCTACTCTCAGAGGTGGCTTACACTTCATTGGGAATCTTCATTGGGAGGAGCATTGTGAGTTATAATTGGGACCCCAATGGTGGTTGGCATAGCCAAGAACCATGGAGTTCCGATTATAACATATGACGCCTGACCAATAAAGATTACCTTTCGTAAAAAAAATCAGGGTTATATATATGTATATATATTTTACATCTTATGTGTCTTGATTTGGAGGTAGATGAAGTGAAGAGAGTAATTGGATATATTATGAAATATAAGAAGACCCCAAAAGGACCATAATATGATCCTGATAAGAATTACTTGTGAGAAACAGGATGGATTGGTATAGTGTCACTAGTCACGTCGCTACTTTTGTTTGTCATGTGCAAATAATGCATTGTCCAGGTTGTATCTGTCTAGTTCAAAATAGTCGAAAGTTAGAAAAGATGAATAGATTTCAAGCATGTGTATGTGAAGTAGGAGAAAATGAGGCCGGTGGGCACTGACTTATTGTCAAGACGAACAAACATTTTATGCACGCTGGCTTCGAAAGAGGACCAGAGTTTCTATCTATCTAGGAGAAAATGTGGGGTAGGTAGGTAGTAAAGAGATGTAATTTCTGAGCCTGCTCACTTTCTACAGTTCTCATTCATACAAAATTGTCAAATGAGCACAAAATTTTGTACACAACACCACTTTTATATGAACTACACATGCACAAAATTTGGCAGCCTGAAAATAAAAGGAAGATAAAAATAAACAAATTTTAACATTTAATGTGTAAAAACCCATAAACATTACATAAAAGCCTTGCTTAATCCATTTTTTTTGCATGCGATTCTAAAGAGGATTTGCATTCGTCCTATTAGAAGTTTAGTACCCCTGATGTAACCAAAAAAAATGACTCTACATTTGTTTGAATTAAGTAGGCAATTTGAAATACGTGGCAATAGATTCTTATTTTTATTGAAACAAACATGTGTGTATAGTGCAACATTTCCAAATTTGGCTCTAAGAATCTAAATTTATCATATTTTATGGCAAATCATACCAAAAGAGAAAAACTTATCTTTACTACCTGCCACTGTACAAAATCAGGTTCTGATCACATTCCCTGGCTCTTAATTGGTTGTGGTGGTACATTGTACTCCCTGTTGTAATGAATTTTTAAGGTACTTTGCAGAATAAAGGTGAACCAACTTAACCCCTAACCCCTAAACGTACCAGGGTGTCCCTGGAATTGACAATTTGAGAAAAATAATCATAAAGTACTATTTAGAAGAATATTTTGGAATTGATATATAAATGAAAGTTCTAGATTTTGAATTTTAGATTCCATTCATACGGTTTGATACATTAATACTATCACCAATAGATAATTATAAAATTTGAAAGTTAAAATTCTAAATTCTTTCTAAATTCAATTACAAACTAAATTTTAATATTTTTTGAGTAAACTTTGTTGGAACGAGTTTGAAATGAGATACTCTAAAACGTGGTGATTCTTTGAAATTTTTGTGTGCCTTAAATCTATGACCTCATTTTTGCAAGGCCACTTTTGAACTACAGTCAATGCAATTTTGGCTTGGTCAACGACTTGACATACTTCTACATTTGTAATTTTAGAAAAATATGTAATCAAGTAAGACTTTAGATAAGACAACAACTTGGTGAAGAATCTCCAAAACAATGGATGACTTTGAATCTCCAAGCCTTGATGAGAACGTGAGAAGGGTTTGAATCTGTTAGTCGTCCAGTTTTGGACGCTGTGACGTTTAGGGGTTAAACAAACATCATAATCTTGATTGTATACTCAAAACACCCATTTCGTTAAAAGTGCACAATAGCATGTGCACTTTTAATTTTGGTCAAAATTTGTTTTTGGTTAATTGAAACACCTATAATTACTAGTAAAAATGATTCACAAAATTTTAAAGTTTTTATTTACATTGAACTGATGCTACCATTTCCAATACGACAAATATGACAAACACTTTATTCCAAATGAGAATACCAAATGAATTAATTAATAAAATAAAATAAAGGAGTTAGGCATAAGCCTAACCCTTATCACTTGCAATTGTCAATTAAATTTTTGAGACGGATAGGAATATACATAATCTCCAATAACTTGCAACGTTACCAAATAATTACAATAAGATGGTTAGGCATATGCCCAAGTGCCCAATCCATCAGGTGTAACTAAAACTTCTAGTTTGAAAATCAACACTTCACATAAGTCTTGTTCTTCAATTGACAAGACTTCAACTACTTTAGCTATGTAGCGTGCACCATGCGTTTGTCTACACCATAAATCCACTACTTTTGGGGCTTTCTTAAGGGGTCGTTGCTTTCGAGAAGCCAGTAAATCCCCTAATCACCTACAAAAGTTTGCACTGAAAAGTTAAAATCAAAACTAAAATAACTTCTAATGTTACAAACCAAAAAATGATTAGCAATGTCGCAAGAAACAAGAATGTGACAAGAATATGACGGTTGGAAAAATACCTAAATCCACATTCAATCCAATTATACTAAATATATTCAAAAGAATAAGCTTTGGCATATGTCACCAGTGTTGGTCTGGTATGGCATCAAGTTACAGTGAACTCCTAGATAGAAGCACATTCTAGATATCCGTTTGAGGTCCTTGAGATGATCAAATGTACTCAGAGCATGGATTTTTTTGACATCCTTCCGATACCAGACCAACACTCGTCTAAACCCCCACCCCTTTTAATGTTTCAAGAAATTAAACATAAGAGGGTTATGCACACACCTAATTCCCCCATGGTATTAATTGCATCATATCACTATGGCAACAATCACAAGAAATCCAATCACTTGACCAAATATATCTAAATGTTTAGTAAGTTTGTTATCCTTCACCAGCCAAGAACAAAATAAGGTCAACATCTAGTTGTTACTAGTAAAAGAATGCAAAACATTTGATAGAAGAATGTGAAACGTGTAAATTACAAAATAGGGTTTGCCATATGCCTAACCCCCATCCCTTTTAATGTCACAAGAAAATAAACATAAAAAAATTAGGCATACGCCTAACTCCCTATCACTACAATTATTTTTGAAAATTTGAAGTGTTAGGGGGGTTATACATATGTCTAACCCTCCATCATTTTATTTTTGTTGAATTGATCAAAGTTATGCCGGAGATCAGGCGTTTGCTTAATCCCCATCACTTGCAGTTTTTAAAATTAATTGAAGTGATAGGGATTAGGTATAAGCCTAATTGTTCCATCACTTGGTATTTTAAAAAATAATACAAATTTTAAGGGTTAGCCGTATACCTGATCCCCAATATGAAAAAATTTAAAACATAATCAAAGTGATGGGGGTAAGGCATATGCCTTACTCCATCAATTGGTATATTAGAAAATAATTACAAGTGATTGGGGGAATAGGCATATGCCTAAGTTTTTATCATTTGCAATTTCAAAAATCAACTGAAGTGACAGGAGTTAGGCATACGCATAATCCTTCCATCACTTCATTGGTGTTTTAACAAATAATACAAATGATAGGGGGTTAGGCATACGCATAATCCTTCCATCACTTCATTGGTGTTTTAACAAATAATACAAATGATAGGGGTTAGGTATACACCTAACTCCCAACACTAGGAATTTCAAAATTAATCAAAGTGATGAGGGTAAGGCATATGCCTAACCCCATCACTTGGTATTTAAAAAAATAAATGCAAGTGATTAGGGTAGATTGTCCTATTACCAACCACTGCCTCAATTATGACATGTAGACTTTTCTTGGAGCCACCACAGTTGAGACCCAAAACCACCAATTTCACTATTCAAGTAGACCAATGGCACGCCAAACATTGCGAAGAAATAGTTGGTGGTTTTGGGTATCATTGTGAGTGAAAGTTAGCACCACATGGTGTGGACATGGGGAAACCTAGTGGTTGGATTTGGGTCATAGGTTACTTTCCACTTTGGAATTTTTTATAAAATTGAGAAATGCAAATTATAAGTTGCAATTTTTTGCAATCCTCATGAAATCCTATTTCGAACGTGGTCATAATTTTTTTCCGGATTTACCACTGCCAAATATAGGTCAGATTGCTTAAGTGGTTGGTAATAGGACAATCTACCCTAGGGGGTTATGCACATGCCTAATCCCGCATCACTTGCAATTTTTAAAATTAATTAAAATGATAGAGGCTAGGCATACGCCTAACTCTCATCACTTAGTATTTTAATAATAATTGAAGTCATATGGTTAAACGTACACCTAACCCATACCTCTTGGTATTCTAAAAAATAATTGCAAGTGATTTAAAAAGGGAGTGGTACGTAGTTAGGCATGTGCTTAACCCCCATTACCTGCAATTATTTTCTAAAATACCAAATGATTGGGGTTAGGCATTCGCCTTACCCTATCACTTATTAGTGTTTGTTGAAACAAATGCCTAACCTCCATCATTTGATAGTTTACATAATAATTGCAAGTGATGGGGGTTTTAGGCATAGGCCTAACCTCTCATCACTTGCGATTTTAATAATTAATTTAAGTGATAGGAGTTAAGTCTATATGCCTAATTCATAGCACTTGATATTTTGGAAAACGAATTGCTAGTGGGGGGAGGGGAGTCTAGACATAAGCATAAGCCCTTATCACTCGGTATTTTAAAACTTAATTAAAGGGATGGGAGGTTAGACAAATGCCTACCCCCATCACTTGGTATTTTACCTAATAATTGAAGTGATGGCACGTTACTTTCAATTATTATGACTTGTAATTTTTTTGAATTAATTAAATTGATAGGGATTAGGTTCACACCTAATCTCCATCACTCAATATTTTAACAAATGATTCAAGTGGTATGGGTTAAGCATATGCTTAACCCCTATCACTTGGTATTTTAACAATTAATTCAAGTGATAGGAGGTTAGGCATATGCCTAACTCTCCCATATTTTATTTTGCTATATAATAGAAGTGTTGGTGGCTAGGCGTATGCTTAACCCTCTGACATCTTCTTTTTTTTCTTAGTTTTTAAGGTTGGGGGAATGGGCTTATGCCTAGCTCTTCAGTATTCTAATTTGTTAGAAATTGGAAGTATTGAAGGGTTAAGCATACGTCAACGGCTTGTGTGTCCACGCGCTGCTCTTTTAATCGAAAATCTTGGTGTCGATCACGTCGTCTGCAAGAATAACCCTAAAATCGTAGGGTTTCACGGATGTGTCCACGATCATAAGAATCAAAGGATCCTCGTAATCATCTTCTTCTTCCACGGGAAGCAACGGCACCTGCACCAATGGCCAGAATTCACTCATTCAAACTCTCGGAAAAATTTGATAAAATTCTCTCTCAATTTAGGGTTTCAAATGATTTCCCTGACCTACACCAATGCCCAGAATTCATTCACTGATTCAAACTCTCGGGAAAGAATTCTCTCTCAAATTAGGGTTTCAATACGAACAATCCACTTCCCCATGATCATTTACGTTCGTGCCACTGAGACAGGCTCGGAGTTCATTGCGGGTGACTTGGGCATGAAGGTGGAAGCCACTGAGGTGGAGCAGCTGGGATCTGCAAGGAAGATCACGGTGAGGAGTGGCAGCACCACCATCATCGCGGATTCTGCAAGCAAGGATGAGATCCAGGCGCGCATTGCCCAGATCAAGAAGGAGTTGATGGAGACTGATTCTGTGTACGACACGGAGAAGCTGTCAGAGCGGATTGCCAAGCTGTCTGGAGGAGTGGCCGTCATCAACGTAAAGTAGCAATGATCGACTAGTTCTGCAGCTCTATGTTTTAATATACGATGGTCAAATGCCTGCTACGAAACTCACCTGTTGGTCACTGAGTGAGGGTTCTGACGATGGTGTGATGACGGTGACAGGTGGGAGCTGCAACGGAGACTGAATTGGAAGACAGGAAACTGAGAATCGAGGATGCGAAGAACGCGACGTTCGCTGCGATCGAGGAAGGCATCGTCCCCGGTGGAGGTGCAGCGCTGGTGCACTTGTCTGCATTGGTTCCAGCCATCAAGGACACGATCTCAGACCCCGAGGAGAAGCTGGGAGCGGACATTGTGCAAAGGGTAAGTTCCAGGGCTATGCAGAAGGGTTGTCAGTTGTACAGTGTTATCCTTTGTTGTTGGAGATGATGCTGATGGCATTACTCGGTGTATTGTTGTGTGCAGGCGCTGAGTGCACCGGCATCTCTGATAGCCAACAACGCGGGAGTGGAAGGCGCGGTGGTGGTGGAGAAGATCTTGGAGAGCTCGTGGGAGATGGGGTACAACGCCATGACGGACAAGTACGAGAATCTGCTGGAGGCCGGCGTGATCGACCCGGCGAAGGTGACGAGGTGTGCGTTGCAGAACACGGCGTCAGTGGCGGGCATGGTGTTGACGACACAAGCCATCGTGGTGGAGAAGCCACAGAAGAAGGCCGCCATGGGGATGCCCGCCGGCATGACCGTGTAGACCCCGTGTCGATGGTAGCTCATCAGAGGTAGTAGACACTCATTGCCCAATTTTTGAAGGGATTAATTATAGGAAGGTAGTGGACACTCCAGAGCGCAGCACAGTAGGGGTCTTCCTTTGTAACGAAGATGAGTGCTGGAAAGGAGGAAGAAAGGTTTCGCGTAGCTGTAGTATGAATACTTAGAAGTCACATTGTAGTTGCGGGACAGTGGCTGGATGTTACAACAATTTCAAGAGGTTCCAGGATTGCATGTTTTTTCTAAATAATACCCTTGTTGCACACACACGTGTATAATTACAGTATTTGAAGAATGCACTCCCTGGGTTTATCTTCAAACATTTTATTTTGTTGAAAATTGTAAGTGCTTAGGAGGTTAGGCATATGCCTAACCCTCCAATATTTTATTTTCATATAAAATTGAAGTATTTCGAGGTTAGCATATGTATATCCATGAGATATAATGTTTTACTATTAGAGGCAATTGTTATTTAAAATTCCAAGTGTTGGAGTGTTAAATATATGCATAACCTCCTATTATTTGATATTTCAAAAATTAGTTAAAGTGTTAAGAATTAGGTGTATCTTTAACCCCATCACTTAGTAGTTTACATAATAATTGCAATTAATGAACCTTAGTAGAAATCTTGTACAGTGTGACATGTCTCTTATAACTAAACATCCGTTATAATGACATGTTTTTAGTGACTCAAAATCAATTTTGAGTCACTAAAAACAAGTCACAATGAACATTTGTTATTAATGAATGTCACATCAGAAAAAATTTGTACTAGTGAGGGGGTTAGGCATATGCCTAATCCTCCATCACTTGCAATTTTAATCCTCCATCACTTGAAGTATGGATTGATTGGATTTAGTAACGTCTTTGCAATTAACTTACTGCAAAACCCACATGAAAATGAATAGAATCTAAAACACTTCAAAAACATAAACCTAACTTCTAGAAACTCCAAAAAGCATT
The DNA here is from genome assembly GCA_022496805.1 of Pohlia nutans. Taxonomy (NCBI): domain Eukaryota; kingdom Viridiplantae; phylum Streptophyta; class Bryopsida; order Bryales; family Mniaceae; genus Pohlia; species Pohlia nutans. The sequence goes on from CM040097.1 coordinate 16,099,118, forward strand.
ATTTGAAAAAACTTAAATAATTGCATGGATGTCAATTTTCTTATAGTGAACCCTTATGTGTTCTCTAGACACGAAATTTTCCAATCATTTAATTCAAGAATTACATTAATTTTTGGTATGTATTTCTATAGCATATTTATGCTTTCTCATTCATCTACTTGCCCTATGAAAAAAATTACAATGTGCAATTTTAGAAGGGCATGTGCACTTTTAACGAAATGGGTGTTTCAATGGAATAATTTCGGGAGATGGATTTTTCTTCATGAGAATTTGATGTTGATTCTAAGCCACTTGCTCGGGGAGGTCACTCTTTGTATTTTTTTTATATCGAGTGTGAACAAAGGGTATTTAGAAGTACCCTAAAAATTAACAGTAATCCTTACTATAATTAGTAATATTATGAGAATATTATCTTTTATATTCTTGTAATCAATTTTGAGCATCCTATATTAATGTAATTCATTTATAAAATTTACCTTCAAAGATTTATTTGGACCCTATCTTTGTTTGCACGTTGTTATGTAATATTTGGAAGTGACCTCCCTGAGGCCACTTGTCATCAAAAGATTTGAACATCATATGATATTGTAATGAATTTTCAAAGTTGAAGATCTTCATGATGTATACCCTATGTGGGGAAACAGATTTTACAAAAAAGTAAAATGAACTACAATGATTATCCCATTTAGTGCGTGTGGTACTAATTCCCAAAGCACGTACTATTTTGCCAAATCTCAAAATTAGTGAGCCTGAAATCTTCATCTCACTCTAATTTTACATCATAATGATATTTAGTATCACCTTCACTAATTTCCCACACGCACTAAAACCCACCCCATCCCCGTGGGGTCTCATTCTTGGATAGGACAAAGTAGGACAATTGCTTTAAAGTTAACCGGTTAAACTCCTTTACAAAAATGTGCATAACTCAAGCATAAAAACTTCAAATCACAAAATTATTTTTGGAGGTGAAATTTTGCTTGATTGTGTGACTTTTTTAGTTGAATATTACTCAAAATAAGTTAGTCTACTATGCACAATTGAGCCTCGAAAGTCAGATCACAACACATTTTCTTATCATTCAACTCATGCACATTCTTCACTACCTTACTAAATTTTGTCCATATCTCATTCATAAAAACTTCAAATCACAAAATTCTTTTTGGAGGTGGAAGGTGACTTGTCCTTTTGACGTTTCTTAGTTGGAAACATTTGAAAATAAGATCATTTTCTATGCTTGATTGTGCACCAAAATCTACTGAAAAATATGGTGTAGTGAGAATTCACATGGTCTTGCAAGTTATTCTTATCTCATATCATTTGGGAGTGACTTAGAATGAATTTGATCACAAGACCAACTCTTTCTTCATCTAAACTCACACTTGATTGCTCAAATAATATTAAGAAGTGTGAAAAATGATAATTTTCAACATTTTGGCAATTTCAAAAAATAATGTATGTGAAATTCGGCAAAAACTACTTATAATTTCCAAAAAACTTTGGCATGTTTTATTTATGTGTATTTCACTCAATACCGGTATATAGTTTTTATCACATATGTAAAACTATGATGATGTGGAGATTTTAATTGTCATATTGATGATTTTTACAAAGCTTTGGTTTTTATTTTTATATGTATCTCCAAATTCAACACATGTTTCTTTGTAAGAATAAAATGACAACTCTTATTGTAATCATTTTGTATATTCTTCACTTTACTACATAATTTCATTTATTTTCACTTCAATTTAGATTATCTCATCTATTATATAGAATTTACAATCAATTTATTAATATTGGATTTCTTTTTCACAATAATGCTAAATGATTTAATATTGTATTCTTGTTTTTAGAATACCCTAGAATCTTTAAAAAACCAAAGTTAAAATGATAAAAAATATATAATCAAAGTTTAATAAATTATAACATTGACCATTAAATTGAAATATATACAATGCATTGAACATTGTTCTGGAAAGTTAAATTTTAATATTTTTAAATCTTGTTCAATTTTTTTCAGAGTTGTTTTTTTTATTTTCTTTTTTTAATTAAAGATCATTGTAATTTTTTCATGTTCGACTTATAGACAACAACTAGTGCGGCCGTGTGATGTTGGCCCAATGTTCCCCATGATTTAGCCATGCTTTTTCTTTTTCTTTTATTTTTAGATTCATTTATCAATAATTTAATTCAATTTATGGTGAGGAAATTTAATTCAATTTATGGTGAGGATATTTAATTAAGAATCCATAACTTTTACACCGTAGGTCCAAAAGTTACAAGATAACTTTGGTGCACCCCTACTCATTGAGAGCTTTTCGATGATGCCAAAAGTGACATTAAAAACTCCCAAATTTAATTCAATTTATGATGTCAAAAATCACTCAAAAATCCATAATTCTCACAGTGTACTTCCAAAAGCAACGAAACGACATTAGTCCACCTTTCCTCATTGAGAGCTTTCTAACGGTACCAAGAATGTGACTGGCAAATGCACAGTCGAGGAGATCTCAACGCTCAATTCTATTTTTTCTCTTTTTTCCTCTTCCCCCTTCTTTTTCCTTTTTTCCCTCCTCCTCCCCCTTTTTTTGCCATTTTAGCTTAGAGTGGATCCCGGCCCCCCCCCCCCTCCCCATCACTAAATAGCATAATCAGTGTACTCCCTCCATCTCATAATAGATAATGTATTTTTTTTTAAATCAAAAAATTAAGCAAACTAGAACAGTTTCATCAAATCTCTTAACCCCTAAACGTAACAGCGTTCAGAAACTGGACGACTAACAGATTCAAACACATCCCGCGTTCTCATCAATGCTTGGATGAAAGTCATCCAAATTTTTGGAGCAACTTCACCGAGTTGTTGTCCTATCTAACGGTTGGATTTAGTCATATTTGATTACATATTTTTCTAAAATTACAAATGTAGAAGTATGTCAAGTCGTTGACCAAGCCAAAATTGCATTGACTGTAGTTCAAAAGTGGCCTTGCAAAATGAGGTCATAGATTTAAGGCACACAAAAATTTCAAAGAATCACCACGTTTAAGAGTATCTCATTTCAAACTCATTCCAACAAATTTTACTTTAAAAATATTAAAATTTTGTTTGTAATCGAGTTTAGAAGGATTTTTTAATTTTAACTTTCAAAATTGATAATTAAATATTGGTGATAGTATTAGTGATTCAAACAGTACGGATGGAATCTAAAATTCAATATCTAGAACTTTCATTTGTATATCAATTCCAAAATATTCTTCTAAATGGGAGTTTATGATGATTTTTCTCAAATTGCCAATTCCAGGGACACCCTGGTACATTTAGGGGTTAATATAGTACGTTTCTATTTTGAAGTAGTTGTATGTCCAAGCATTATCATACTGCATATAGTATGGGTGAAAAGTGGCATGTGGCATGTGGCAGTTTGTAAATTGTGACATTAAAGAAGTCCGACTATTCAATCTCCTCATTATGAGCAAGCTCCTAGATTAGTTGAGGAACTTGTTCATGTTGTGGAGGTGTATGATAGAATGTCAACCCAAGTTTTGAGTAAGGCTTTCTTAAGTTTACAACGTTGCATGGTAGAAATTATGAAAGTAGGTGGTTGCAATAGTTGTAGGGTTCTACACATGAGCTAATACAAGCTGCACAAAAAAAGAAAACACTTCTTGTGCATCTGTCTTGTGATTTTGCTTTGTCAACACCTCTCTATTGCAATCTTTCATGTCAAAAATGGACTCACATATAATTATTGTGAGTTTTATAAATGAGAGTGACTTATCCATGTACAGTTTAGGACAAAAATTTATATGTTAAATATGAAAAGAGTTGGTACATGGATCAAGGTCGGAACACATACACTAATGGAACATAAACAAGAGAGCACAATCCAAAAAAATAAAACAAGATAACAAACTTCCAAACACAAGAAATACTCGGGGAAGTCACTTAGTATAAATTTTGGGTACATATGAGCAAACAAAGGGTATTTAATGGGGGCTATGGAATAATTGGAATATTCTACTATTTATAATATATATTTAGGGTATATTTCGTATATATTCTAGAAATGTTCCTAAAATATTCCCAAATTAGTTTTAAAACACCCTATATTACTTCTGTAAATTTATAATTTTTATCTCAAATGAATAAAAGACACCCTATATTTGTTCTCTCATAATTATCTAAATTCTTGACAGTGACTTCCCCGGGAAGAAATACCGCATAGTACATGTCTTGTATTTGTAAGTATTTACTGTATTTTCAAGTATTTGCAATATTTTCGCATTTTGTTCATAGGTATTTTGATAGTTGCACAACTTTGAACTGAAATTTTCTTTTTCTAGAAGAAGTGTATTATAAATCTCCAAATCTGAACTTTACAATTCAAGATCCAATTCTTCACGGATTTTCTGTTATTTGCATTTCCAATACTACAATGATCATAATCTGATTTGTTGAGCACTAAAGGGTTAACTTATTTTGAGTTTTGTTCAACTAAGAAAAGTTGCACAATCAAGCAATCTTTCACCTCCAAAAAACAAATTGTGATTTGAAGGTTTTTTGTTTGAGTTATGCATGATGATAAATAATAGAAACTCCAACCTCTTTCCAGGCCGACGTGAATAAAGTATTTGTTCGTAATGTTAATGACCCAGTGCCCACCGGACAAAGGGTCATTGGAACAAAACTACTCTCCTCTGCCAAGAATAGACACTTTAGTGACCAGTAACTACTAAAAGTAACCAAAAGCTGTTAGTTGGATAATTGTTTGAGTATAAGTTGGTTTTTGGTATGCTGTAAGATCGCCAAGTCATGAGTTCTGCGGTTGGTTAGTGAAGGGCTACGTATCATACTATGTAGTCCGGGTTCGATTCCCGTTGGGTCCTTTTGAGCAGTAGTGTGATATACATGATTTGGTGCTGCTAGTGAATTTTTCATAGGCAGGAAAGTTGTACCAACCAACCAGCCCCTACCCACCTTCTTGAGACAAGTGGTGACACTGTGCTAATTGTTTAAATAAATAGTGGTCTTCACCACTACCCCCTCTTTTTATTCCATTGGTATTGATCGGTTGTTTTCTATTCGTCCTTTATGTAGGAGGATTGATCCGGCATAATGTATAGCAACAGTGTTTATTGCTTTGAATGTGTGTTTAATCGGGAGGTTTTAGATAGTTTAAATTTTGTTTCAAGTTGTTTCATTGAGGGGGCGTGCGTAGTTCCTCTAGCTTCAACCGAGATGACTATGAGTGGATCTATTTTCCACCCTTGGTGAATGATGCTATTAATTAATGGTTGATATTTTTGGATATTATTGTCTATTGTATCTTGTGAGAATCTGTCATTAGTGTATGTGAATTCAATAAATTGTACCATGAGGTCATCTTCTGGTTTAGTGGTGGAGCACTTTGGTGTGGAAGCTCTTTAATACATAGTAGATCGGGTTTGAATCTGGCGTTACAGTGGCATTTTTGTTGTCTACATGTTTCAAGGCATCTAACAGGGCCTTTGTCATGTCGCTTTCTTGGTCCAGACCATGTGTCTTTTTGAAAGTAGTATGGTGTAGTATATGCAAACCCATATGATTTGGCAACAAATCTGTATTTTTTTTTGGTGCCGTCTTTTGCAAGTTGGTATGCTTGTTCATTTATGTCAATGTTTGTATGTGCTTTAACTTTGTATATTGTAGTGGGTTGTGTTCGACTTTTGAGCATTTCTACCATAGATGTTAATATGAGTTATCAGCATGATTGTTATGTTGGGTTGGATGTTTTATCAATAAATATGTGTGCGGGTTCATTTGAGTAATTGGTACTAATTAGTCTGATATTTTTATGTATGGCCATTAATTCGACTCTGAAGCTAGTTTGTAGTCCAAGTAGTCTTTTTGATATTTGTACTTCTGCTTTTGTTGGGTTGTTTGAGTTATGCACATTTATATAAAAGAAGTGATTAACAGAGATGACAAGAGGTAAGAAGAGTTTTACATATCTCACATGAATTGTTGGCACTAGTGTATCGCATTTGTATAAAGCATAAAGCTTTTCCCCTCACATATTTCACACTTGAAAAAACCTTTAGAGGACATACCAAGCCCCTCTCGCTTAGTTTTCTCAATTTTCAAACCACTTTGACTATGAATTATCAACAATGGAGAAATGCTTTTATGAATTATTTTTTCAAGCAACATCCGTGACAAAAATAGTATGTACCTACACTTTTAAAATGTTAAGTATTTCTATATTTTGAAGTGAAAACTCAAAAATACTCATTTCTTTCTAAATTAAGAAATGTCTCTTTTAAGGGTTGAAGCTGCAGCTTGGTTGTGCCAGCCAAAAACAAATATTAAAAAATTAAAAACTACTCTTCCAATTTAACCATCAGATCAAGCAAACTTGAGCCTGGAATTGCCAAATAAAATAAAATTAATAATATTGTGATACAAAGTGAAATACACCTTGCAGATTTTTTCAGTAGCCCACATGAACCATAGTTTCCCTTTTCATAAGAAAACTACACAAACATCATCACTCCTGAGCCTGCCCCACATTACATTGAGCTGGTACACGGAAACATCAACAAGTCTAGGTTTAGGGTTTAGAGTTTTAGGGTTTAGGGTTTAAGGCTATCTAAACAAGGCCAGTCTGAAGTCTAGGACCCACCTAGATATCCGGCACAAATTGTAACCAGGAGGCGGAAAAAGCACGAAGCTACTACACCCATGAGTGAGTGTCCAGCCATTCCTTAATATCACACCATATTTAATTCCTCTCTACTACTACTAGTAAGAACTCCAGTCTTCTTTCGATACCAACGTGAATAAAAGTGTCTATTCGACCCACCCATGGTTCAATGTCCACTGAACAAAGAATCAATGGTGCAGGACTACTTTCCCCTCTCGAGGGTAGACTTCCTCTCTACTACATAGAAACAATCACAAGCATAACCACCAGGAGAATACACAACGCCAAAACCTGTATGAATACCAAATATTAATATTCAGGTACATGTAATCATTAAAACGTCCAAATAAGCATTCAAGCATGGTTCCTATTATTAAACTGTCTTACTTTATATTCAATAAAAATACAATTCTAATGCATCTTCACATGTCTTTTTTTGCACATTATATGAATAAATTATGTATTTTCCCAAAATCGACTCTAAGCTCTTATGTTCAAACTTTGTACATTTTAAACAAGAATCTATAAAGATCGCTTTTGGATAAAAGTCGCAATTAGGTGTCATTACCTTTAAGCATGTGCTTAACCCGTAAAGCCCCAATTGGATGTTTAGCACTTCTAAGTGAGTCATATGGAAACTTCCTTTAGTTTAGTTTAGTTTTTTTCAACCAACACATGCAATTCTCTTCTGATGAAATACAATTTAGCCCCACCTGAATTTATAGTTCACATTATGATCATGAAATTGGTTATTTTACAATCTTGGTTACAAAACCCTCAAGTGGATAGTATAGTAGAACTAATTGCATTGATAATCTGAAAGTAATAAGCACAAAATATTAGCACAAAATAGGGGTCTTACCAGGCAGGTTTCATGTCCGACCTTGCTGTCTATTGTGAAAGCTCTCCTGTGAAAATAGCACACCATCCATCCACCATAAAATAATTAATTTTTGAAAAAATAAAATTTCCTAAATTCTCAGCACTTGTTTTCTAAGATTATTTTACGCCAAATCTGCTATCAAGCTGAAGTAAAATAGACAACTATCATCACAGCTGACCTGTTTTTTATTTCAAATTTGCAGACGGAGCGGATCTCGTCGACACACTTGTGTGTGTTGGCAGCATTTGGGTCAGTCTTCTCAATCTGTAACCACAAGAGATTTTTCAAGTTACCACAGCACATGATAAAAGTGCTATATTTGATACGGAGTACATTTTTAGTTCATTTTGACCTTTTTTTAATTTAAAATCCTAAACTTTTAGCTACATAACATTCAGTAGCATGCATTGTCTCTGCCTTGGCTCTACAGTAGATGGTGTGGAATATTCCACACCCAACTGTACTTCATCAGTAGCTAAGTGGACAGGTGGAGGCTCAAAGTGATGAGCAGAGTGCATGAAGGAAAGGCAGTGGACATGAAGGCTACTGAATGTTATGTAATTGTCACCCAAAAGTTACTTAAAATGAAGGTAACAAAGAATTTTTTCTCCTAACCATTTGGTTAAAATTTGTGGAAAAACTTTTTGCTGAAATGAAGTAGCCAGTATACAAGGGTTCACATAATGGTACACTACTTCTTTTTGCTAATAGTGCGTGTGGTACTAATTCCAAAGGCCAAAATTTACACCCAATCATTTGCTTACACTAGGAACAAGAACCCATTGCACAATGACACACAATACAAGGACACATCAGAGGAGCACGCACTAAAAACCCACTCACGCTATTAGCAAAAAGTAGTGTAGTGAATCAGAAAATACAGACAGTAAAATTTACCTTTACAGCAAGTAGGCGGGTGAAGTCATAAAAAGCTCCATACACATCTGGCATGGTCTTGACATCAAGAATTTTGGCCGTCAAACCTGAAACACCAAACAACCAGAAAACTCAGTTATTGTTGGTACGAGAATATTAAGTCCACAAATGATCAAAAGTGGTTGCTTTCATATCTATAAGAGTTAAAATAAATCATTAGGAAGTTTCAAGAACAACAACAAAATGTACTAATAAAAAGAAGAAATCATGCTCTACATTTAGGAACAATAGAAAAGATGTTTTGGAAGTCAACTATGAGTTTCCAAAGTGGACTCTCGACTTTTAGTATGGGCAAGTTCGAAGAGGCTATAATACTATACAAATTTTACCTCTTCTTAGATTGACAGATCCTCTGAAAACTTCCACGTTGTTGTAGCACATGGCCAGAGTTCCTAATGCCGTTATCTGCCCAAAACAACAACAATTATGAGACCCACAGTTGTGTTTTCTCCCAAAACATTCAACTTCAAACAAAACATAGCCACAAATTTCTCCACATAGAAACAAGGACAATGTAACTGTGATGCTCTGTCCCAATCTTCTTCATATTTGTTGTAAATATTTGCACAAGTTCTAAAATTGATTTTTTTTATTACTGGAGACTTAGTATAAATGTGTCAATAATTTATTATATAACGCACAATGGTGCACACAAGCAAGCACACTCTCCACAATAGTTCTGCCGGAACGGTTGTGTTATGCCAAAACTATCTAGTATATACTATAAGATAATACATGATAGTACAATACTTACAAAATTTTCTTAACATAGTTAGCGATGTGTCAAATGGACAGTGTGAAAAAGGTGTTCAATAGGAAGTGGACTCTCAAAGAGTGTAAATCGTTGGGTAAGCTCTGTACAAAGGGACATAGCCATGAAAGATTCATGGCAGGAACAAGTATTTGTATTGCTAGCATTATAACTTTTTACGTACTCCCTCTGTTCGTAGTTTGATTGCCGCAAATGAACAAAGAAATAGTGTTGGTTTACAGCAATCAAACTGGAACAGAGGGAGTATATCAAAACTTATTTTTATATATAACTTATTTTATTAATTTTAAATTTTGTTTCAAAGTACGTACCTGAGGAATGGCACAAAACCGCAGAATGGCAGGGTCTTGCAAGGAGGCCATGTACTGAAGACAATCAAGGCCATGGGAGAGGGCATCTGTCACCATCTCATTTAGACACAGTAAAGCTTCCCTGTAGTTGTTTCCATCCTTGAAGTCCTGCAGATTCACATAACAAATTCTATTAAACATGTTTCTATTAACCCTTTCCTAAAGGACCAAGAATCCCGAATTGGGCCTCATGTTTTTTTTAGCACTTCTGAATAGGTCCGATGTGAACTTTCATTTGTTCAAGTTTATTTGTTTCTTGACCAACACATGCAAAATTCTTCATTGATTTCGATGATATAAAATTTGGTGCCATGTGAATTATATTTTTCACAATATGATCAATTGAATTTGTCATTTTAAAACCATGAATCCTTGTTCCTTTAGGGGTTAAACATAAGAAATTCATTCTTTGAAAATGGTGAGTTCGAATTGCTTGTAACACGTCTCTTTTTCACTAGGTACCATAACTTTCTTCATTTTTGAACCCTTGCTCAGTCTTTAGAGACAATAGCCAACAAAGGAATGGCCTGATATGGGTACCACTTTTACGCGTCTCATATAGTGTGACTTATGTTTAACTCATTTTATGTGTGCTAGAAATTCTGTTTTTAACACTGTGTATATAGTTGCAGTCATGGTGCCTAAAACACCCTCTAATTTTTGTAATTTTCCAATGTTTGTTTCTTATCAAAAAGATATTTCTCGAAAATCACACTATTTTTGGAGGGGTACCCATATCAGGCCATCACCCAAAACGCCAATTGAAAGGAGAGAAGAGAACCATGAAGTTGAAAGTAATAATTTACCTCAAGCTTGTCAGCGTACTTGACCCAGATTTCTCGTGGCCAGCGTCGCTTGGGTTTCGGCTCCGCGTTGATGTGCTCCAAGTAGTCTCTTATAAGATTTGTTTTCTAAACACAAGAAACAGAAAACCAGTAGTAGTTTAACAAGCCAGAATTCAAACAAGGATGGTATAACCACAAGGCTCTGTCTGTCTCAATCTTCACTTCATATTTTAACAATATTTGAACCAAAAAATTTAAACTAAGTTTTTATTATTGAAATAGCATAAATGTGTAGATAATATATGTTGGATTAGGATAGTACATTGCTTGCAAAATTAATTTTTCTTAGCTTAATTAGTGTTGTGTGAAACAGAACTATCCTAAAGTGGGCAGTGTGAAAAGGACACTCAATAGAGAGAAGTGTACTAGTCTTTGTTCAAAGAAAGAGAACCAACAAATTATCTTTGAGCATCGAAAGGGTTCAAAACTAGACAACCTTCAATAGTTAGGAGGTTACATGACATAATGCTAAGTTTTACTTTTCGTTCATCAAAACACTATATAAGAAAACTTGGTAAAAAAAATCTGTACAAGTTTGTCATGTGCAGTTTTTAGACCACACTGCAGATTTAAAACATGTGCAGAATCTTCATTTGTTCACTGTGAGTGCAATCTTTGGAATTAAGAGGCGTATAATATACTGTTGGAAAGGTCTCAAAAATGCGCTTCCAACAATACATTATACTCCAAAGGAGCAAAAGCGTACCTGCAGGAACAAGCCCATGGCATTGGAAAGATAATCAGGAGTGAATTGTTCCACTCCAGCAGTGTAGAAAAGGCGCGTAAGTCCTAACCCCACGAGTCCCGCAGTGTAGTGGCAGTACTCATTGTAATCGTCACGAGAATCAATCTGAGCATACATTTACAAGTTTCAAACATGAGCATCATAATTTTTCGTGTTTAGTTTAGTTTTTTTTCCTTTTTCTCTTTTATCATTCATGCCAGTAAAGGTAACCATGGTTGCCAGAAATTAAAGCACCTCGGCAGTCAAGTACTTCACCATTCCCTCTCCCATTCGCTGAGCAATCTCTGCTATCACTTCCTGATATCTGCAGTAACAATCATTCATTCTATTACCAACTGATGAAAACAAACAAAGATCAGCAAACTCATTAAAATTGTGCACTTTTTTTTTCCCTTATTATCTCATCCCATATTCAATATTACATACATTAGGCTTTTAAAATGGTAACTGAAGTAAGATCATCACCGTCTGTCCGGAAATAACTGTCGTAGATTTTGGCATGTTTCAACTTAACGCTTTTTTTCTTTTCTTTATCTAAAAATGGTCTATCTTTTATAGAAGTATGTAGTTTTTGTGTCACTCTCATCGTCCAACCCGTTTGAAGTGGACAGGGCTCACGTTTGAAGTATAAAACATAGGACAAATATTGCCAAAAAATAAAATGCCAAAAACTAGGACAATTATTTCTGGACTGCAAAATGATACATTGTGAAAAATCCACTTGATAAGAATTTACGTTTCATATACTTTTCAAAAGGTCATCAACAAGTAGCTACACTATTTGATACTCAAACTTCCTCACATTCACTGTACACGTTGCTTTTGTCATAACAATTTTCAGTGTTATTCAGGGGTGTGATGAGAAAGGCACGCACCCAATTGGCAGTGCCATGAGGGCATTGTTCACCAAGTGGAACTTGTCCATCAATAGCATATAGTCCTTACCTCCACCTGCTTGCAAAGGGTCAAAAAATATTATCAGTTAAGCATTACACCATATGCTTCAAAAATTAAAACACACCATATGCATGTGTTGTTTAAGCAATCACAAATAAAAAGATTATGTGTTTGGAGGAACCACCAAACTTACAAGGAAAATGGAACATGGGGTCAAATATCTTCTTATGGAAGTCCCTCAGAAGTTCCACTTTTACATCGGAATCGATGGTCGCGTCATCTTCTGCACAACAAACTTTCCACGCTCAGAAAAATGAACATTTTGTGTTGGAACTATATACATCACCTTACAAGTACACTAGATATATTGTTATCTAAAGTTGTAACTATTAACCCCTAAAAGACCAAGAAACCCAAATAAGGCCTCATGTTTTTTTTGCAGTTTTGAGTAGGTCCCACATGGACTTCCTTTTTGTTTAAATTTGTTTGTTTTTTTGACTAACACATGCAATGTTCTTCACTAATTTTGGTGATATAAAATTCGATCCCATTTGAATTATATTTTTCACAATATGATCGATTGAAAAACCGTGAATCCTTGGTCCTTTAGGGGTTAATTACCAAACAATCATAACTGTTTAGATATGACTCCTGAGCAAGTATAAAAGGCGGCATATTATGAATAAGAATTATTTTGTCTTTCCTCAACTTGCATGCAGTATTGTGTGTTTCTTCATGTTTCTACTTTTCCTACAATTTGTATTTTCAGACACATTTACACAAGCGAAAAGTTGACGTTTAGACAGAAATTTTGACAGAAAAAAATCAGACGAAAATATGGCAAGACATAAAAAAATTTAAAATAGGCTAAGTTAGGATTTGTTTTGTGAGGTGATGATACTTGAAGCACTTCACAAAATGGTCAAACAAACAAGACCACTTGTCAGTCTATCATCCACTGTCATAGATTCATTCATCATGGCTATCTAGACAGAGTCTAAAGCTGTTAAAAGGACAATTATGTGACTTTTGACCAATCTCATTAAAAGTATGATTGAAATGTCTAGTCATCAAAAATTGTCCGGACACGACCCATTCTTGTTGGTATCCAAAAAAGTCAACAGTCTACGATAGTTTTACTGTCAACTGTAAAAGTTTGTACACACATGATCCACCGCAGTAAAGTAAAACTCACCGACAGCTTCAAGACCTCGCAGGACCAGATAAAATACACACACCTGCACCAAAACAAAAACAATAAAAAACGATGCATTATCACCACTGAGACAGCTTGCCATAGTCTGGAAAAAGAAAAAGAAAAAGCAGCCTAGGATAATTGATGCAAAACCATTGGTTGCAAAACATGCACACTCTGCTATCTGAATCATATCAGTACACTTTTTTTTCTACAGTCCCATTCCAACTTTCAATATTACATCTAATGAAAGCTAGAGGGGTAAACAGCAGTGATTTTTTTTGTAGCTAATTTTATCCAAATTGCTACATAAAATTTGGGCTGGCTAATTGATACAAAGGATTTGCTACAAAGAATTTGGGCTGGCTAATTGATACAAAGGATTTTTGAAAAAAAAAAGGATGAAATAATAGCCAGCTTTTCTACGAAGTGTAGCCTCTTTAAACCTAGGTATCACCCAGGTATTGCCTAACTAGCACCTAGGTAGCACATGTGTATTACCCTGATATTACCTATATATTAATATGAAAAGAGCATCCAAGGAGCCTGGATTGCTCTTCAAAGTAGCAAAAATGTTAAACTGTCTCCTGACAAAAGAAAATCACTGAATCTGGAAATGTAGCAAAAATGCTAAACTGTCTCCTGACAAAAATCACTCAATCTAGACAGCCATTCCCCTCTCCATTTCCAATGCAAAAAAACTGCTTGAGAAAGAGTATTCACTCAATGCACGCCGTTCAAAAACCATGTGCACATTTAATGAAATTGGTGTTGAATGCAAAGTAAGGGACTCACGGGGTTGCGAAGATTCGGGTTGAGCTGCTGCAACACAACAGGGAAGCTTTTACTGGCACGTCCAAGTATCTGATAGCAAAAAGCAAGATTTGGATCTGCAGGAATGGCTCGGTTTGCTGCCACTGAAGCCACCTTCAGTTTCAGCAGGTGAGCAAAATCCTCTGGATTCTTGAAAATGGCCCCAAAGATCCACATCTTGATGAGAGAGTCTTTTTTGATGAAATTTCGCGGTCCGTTTTACTGCCTGGCTCCCTTTACGTCCCAAGACATTGAACCACTGCTTGCTCTAATCTAACTCCCATGAGATGAGATGATAACCCGCCCCTCGGTCCCGTTTAACAATGTGTAACAATATATATATTTCTTTCTTTCTTTCTTTTTTACAATACACACATTATGCTCCTTTTCTTGCTCCTTCTTTCTGTGCTATCCTCTTCATTCTTCCCCATCGCTCAGCTCAAGATCCTCCTCTCAACCTCTGCCAAAAAAGAGGAAACATTACAAAGCATTAATTGAAGAAGATGCTTTGTAATCAAGCAACCAATTCATTAGTTCATTTGATTGCAAAACCAGTTCGTTGAAACCCTTATGGATTCATAGTTTTTAAAATGACAAATTCAATTGATCATATTGTGAAAAATATAATTAAGATGGACCCAATTTTACATCAGTGAAGAACATTGCATGTGTTGGTCCAAAAAGAAAGAAATTTGAACAAACAGAAGTTCCCATAGGACTACTCAAAACTGGTATAAAAAACAAACATGAGGCTCAATTTGTCCTTTAGGGATTAAAAGGACCCTAGCGTGTTTATAAAAACCAGAAGCCGATGAGATCAACCCCCTTTTTCCAAAAAAAATGAGTACACAATTAATCATAGATCCTACTCGCTTCCTAGAGATTGTGATTTATGAGATTCTCTAAAGTACAAACTAGCAAACAATCAGGGTTAAAGTGCCGACATGATAGGTCACAAGCTATAATAGCTGAATGAAAACCAATGTGGGTGCTCATCTAGATTTTTCATGTCTACCAGGGTTGCTCTAAACGTAATGAGTTCATAATTTATAAAAAAAATAAAAAAATAAAAAATACAGATCGACTGTCACCCTCTGGCCCCAAAGAGGCTCGAAAAAACAGGGATTGAAAAAGAAGGCAGTAGGTTCAAGAAAATTCCACTGCAAACAATGTCCATTTTTACCCTAAACTAGAGAAAACTGCCATGATGCTAAAGAAAATTGAGCCCATCTTTCATCAAATTTTTTTCACTTTGGAAGAAGAAATGTGCTCAAGGTATTTTTCAAAGCTCATCATCGAGCACAAAGTTGAACATCATTCTCCCTTCTCAACTACGTTGCTTACATTTCCCGGAAGACTTGATTGGGAGTTGCTGAGCAATAGTAGTTGCTGCACTGCAGAGAAAGAGAAAGACGCCCACTGCAGAGTATGTATGTATGTATATACGAGGTACTTATGGTGTGCTACTCTATGCACTAGGAGCAGTTTCTATCAACGCTTGCGACAAGCTTGTACAAAATTTCTCCTGATCTACAGGAAACACAAAATAAGTGAAAAAATACTAAATCATCTATGCTCAAAAAAGCAAACGATTTGCAGCAAGATCAAGTCCCGCAGAGAGCTCGGAAACAGATGTCTGCAAGGGCTGCCTCGCACCAGAAAAGGGAAGCTTGAGTGCGCGGACAACTCTGGGAAACAACAGGTCGGATTCCACAGATTCTACAGGCACAGCCAGCCGACTGGCAACTCTTGGAGTTAGCCTCTACATAAGAAGAAGCACACAGAAGCAAGAAGCACGAAAACAACAGAAGAAGAACAACAAAGTGTTGCATCCGAAGGGAGAAGCTGTTGTTGCAACATCCTCCCAACATCGCTACGAAAACTGAAACACGACCATGCCTGTGATTCACAACATCAAAGCCACCCAACAAAACCCCAACCTCCGTAAGTTAGTCACTTGCCTATAAATGCAAAACAGGGCTCAGCAGCAGCATAACCAACACCGACAGGAGAACAGCTTCTAAAACAGATCAATGAATTTGTACAAACTCTTACACAGAAAACCGATTCACAAGACGCTTGCAAACTGATTCAATGGCGTAAGCGAAGCCTGAGGAGCTGCTAGAAACACAAAGCTTTTTCATGCACAAATGGTGGGAAGTACCAACTCGTACTACAGTATGATGTTCATTTAAGATCACATGTTGTATGGTTGGAGGAACCAACCGAGGGTTTCGTTAATGCGGGAAAACTTTTAGATTTTGTGGACAAAAAAAGAAAAAGAGTGGTGATTTGAAGAAGCAGGCTAGATTCCTCTGGGCTGCCACTCCAAGGACGTTTTTAAGGGTTAACCACTGACGATCTACTAGTGCTCATCACTCACATGCATTCATCGCTTGAAGTCGGAGGCTGAATTCTCACTCGTCACCAAACACAGCCTGTAAAATGAGGCCAGTGCTGTTGCAAAAGCTGGAATTTGGAGCTAAGCTCGACTAACACGGGGTGATGGAGTGGAAAGCGTTGACAACACAAGATGAGCATCGGACAGACGGACCTCCACACTGTCTGTCTGTCAGCTAGATTTGGCACTGCCGCTAACTTTAGATCGTGCTATTACCAAATTGGCTACAGGAGATAAATTGGGGAAGTTATTACTCGGTCGTCTTTAAGGCCGAACTCAGAAGCAGCGTGAAAGGCGCTTTGTGATGAGGACCCTGTTTCTACAAGGGCTTTGTAGATCCGGCAGCAGAACGAAGGACAGTATAACATTCAGTAGCTTGTGTTGGCCTTGCCCCCACAGTAGATGGTGTAGCATATTCCATACCCAACAAGACCAAATCAGTAGCTAACAGGACATGTGGAGTCCCAGGATGATGCATGGAGGGAAAGGCAATGAGCATGACGGCAACTGAATGTCATGAGAATCACCAGAGGAAAGATGGAATTCTCTAAGACCAGGCTTCCATCAGTTCCATGTATCGGTGGGGGAATCTGAGAAGCAGGAAGCTGTTGATTCATCATCGAAATGGGTGAATCCTAGAGTTGGTTTTCCAACGGCTTCCACCTGTCTGATCTTCACATGGAAGTCTCTCCTAAATCCCTAGTGGTATTTTCATGTATAGGGACAAAATTGCCTCCTATTTTGTTCTGGTTGGGGGTCCACCTAAAAATAACCCTCTCCTCCCATGGTTTCTTATTCCCAAGTAAGTCCCTGAATGGTAACTAGAAACCATAGGCTCCAAATTTACAAATAAATAAATTGCCAAGAAAAGCCCCTAGGGTACTCAAAATGAAAATTTCAGGGAAAATGGGGCCCAGATGAACAGTGCATGCATTAAAGACCATTGGGGGGTTTAGAGTCTAGAAAGGACGATCACCAGTAGAGCCGCCCTCTGGGGATGGCGCGTAGGAGCACGGTTCTCAAATATTTCCACAACTGTGGAGAGAAGAAGCAAGCGGTGTTGACGAAGGAGCAATAGACAAAATGTAGGGCATCATATCTACAAATTATATGTACAATCAAACTTCCAAAAATAACTTTAGGTCTATTTTTAATGAATTAAAAATCATTAACCTTTGAAAATTTGTATAAATTATAATTTTCACTTTTAGAGTTTAAAATTTAGCATAATTGGTTAAAGTTGGTTTATCTATTGTAAACTTAAAAAAATACAAATATCTTTACATCATTACTTTCCCCAAATAGCAAATTTTATAACACAAAGACAATGTTGAGGTGATCCACTTTGAAAAATTATCATGGGTGGAGTTTAACTCGAATTGACATAATTCAAATTGCGTTGAAAAGTAGACTTGATGTAGTACTTTAAAATATTTTTGTTTTTTCAAAAAAGTATTTTTTGTTCCGGCCAACCCGTTAGATTCGGGCAGCAATTAGAAAATGGTCGTTTGAGCTTTTAGAGATTAATGGGATTTTTTGCACTGGTAGTATTTTCTTAGAGCATCTCCACCGTTGCTCCAGATCGGAGACTCGCAACAGGTGGATTGACGGGCTCTGATTCAAGGGTCAGGCTCGGCAAAATATCCCTGCCTCACCCACACTCACGAAACCGACTCCATACGTATACAAGCCAGCCTGTTCTCGGCCTGGTTTAGGGTGACAGCGACGCAGCGCTCACGCCCACGCCGCGCCCAGCGCCTAATCTGTGCGCTGCGCCCAATCCGCGCCCACGCCCTGTCATCGACCCTCTAAAAACAACAGAATCCACACCCAAAACCAAGATCTATATCTGAATTCTCCGTGTTTCGGGCACGCTGAAGAAACACAGAGACTCTGCAGGATGGCGAGTCTAATCGAAAATTTGACGAGGCCGCGAGCAGATTCTGGCTTCCGGGAGTACCGGTGAGGGAGCTGTTGTAGCCCGGGCCCGCAAAACGCTGTTGCGGCCAGCTATTTGGAACCCCGGTGTGGATGCTCTTAGCCAGATGGGAACTTGCTCCCACTCTCACTGGCCTACGGCTCATCATTTGGCCCTCATTTGGGATCCCGGCTGATTGTTTCTCCTTGCACTCAATGAATTGGTTTCACTCTTTCAAAAAAGTAAAAAATAGAGCCGCCCTCTGAAAACGCCACTTCAGTACCAATCATCTCATCAGTTTGTAGTACTGCTTGGTTTTTCTCCTTGCAATGAGATACTGTCTCATTTGTTCCCACAAAACAAAACAAAATTAAAAACAAAATTAAAAACAAAATTAAAATTAAAAAATTAAAAATTAAAAAAATTAAAAAAGGTCTGTAGTACGTACTGCATTTGAATTGGCTATGTGATTGAAATCCTGGTATAGAAAAAACGGGGTTGCTGATTGGGAGGATTTGTTTTGTGCTTTCGGCATCCAAGTTCTGGTCCTCAGCAATCCATGGCACAATGAGCATCTTGGGCATATACCATGAGTTGAATTTCGGCAAGAAACCTGATTCTGCGTAACTTACCACCAAAAAATCCCATTCGACGTTGTGGCTCCACCATTTCAGTTCATGACTTTAGAAATTTAGGGTTAGAGTTTCTGCAACTCCCTTAGTTTATGGTGCACACGGAAACTGGCTCGTGGCTAGCTAGTTCGGCACTGTATTACCTGTTTAGACATAAAAATCGACAAGAAAACTCAACCATCAGCGTAGCATTTTGTCACTCTTCAAATCCTGCATATATTTTGAACTAGGCTACGATTGTAGATGCTGGATGAAGCCATGCTTAATTCCTACCGACACGAATGAATCAAATGGAACCTTCTCAGTCTGGATTGTCGTTGTTACATTCAACATGACTTTCTGAGCAGTACATGATCGAAGGCGTGCCTTACAATCACTACAAGCAAACCCGTCGCTTTTCACTGACTGCAATCGAGGAAACCCTTGTCCTATGTGACCAGAAGCACTCACCAACTCTGGAATGGCTCAAAATAGCAGTGAGAAGCGACCAGTTTCCTTGTGGTGAATGGAAGGAACTAATAAATAGATAGAAACTCCGGACCTCAAACGAGGCTGGCGTGAATAAAGTGTTTGTTCGTTTTGACAATGAACTAGTGCCCACCAGACAAAAGACCATTGGTGCAAGACTACTCTTCCCTTTCGAGAATAGACACTTTAGTGACCAGTAACAAGCACTAGTAATAGGAACTAATAACATTCAATAGATTGCAGTGGCTTTACAGGAGAATGTACAACATATTCGTCATTTTGAACAGGCCCTTCATGAGTAGCTAACGAACCAAAAGTGTGGTCCCTGATGATGAGCAGTTGCATGGGCCATCACAGAACCCGTCGTCAAGTACCTCGCCTGTTTGCACGACATTCATTCCTTTCTGTTTGCGGCCACAAGAGGCATGGATTGAAGGAAAGGCAGAGCGCATGAAGGCTACTGAATGTTGAAAAAAATGAAGAAAAGGACAAACATGTACTAGTACCAGTGGTTGTGAATGCATAGAAGTGTGTGTAAAAGCTGAAAATGGTGAGAGAGGGATTGACTTGCATTCTTTCTGATTCCACATGATTCTTTATCATCCTATGACCTTTTCTCTACTACACTGAAATCCCCATATACTGTGGGTGGATAATTCTTGTGGGTACATTCATCCACTTGGAGAAAGTCTCATCTGATTGAACTATGTTTCATCCATTTGGATGGATTTCACCACGGTATTTTGGGAAAGTAATTATTAGGGTGGACATTCAAAAAATACTGTATATGGTGATTTCAGTGTACTGTGCTGGCATTGAACAGTAAAAACAAAAAAAGACCTGCAGTACAGTTGTACAGTGGAAGCCAATAATGGCCCTGCAAGTAACCGTACTTGGTTGATGAAAAGAGAATCCAAGACAGAAGTATAAGAGCATCATTCACCTCCCTGCCTTAGATGATATTGGCCAAGAGAATTCAACTTTCCGGTCACAATGGAATACTTTTGGTTACTTAGACACCCCCTAGCCATACCCTTGCGTGATTTGTGGGATTCCTAGCTTGTTGGTCCTTTTTTTTTTATGGTGAATAGTGCCTAGTCTTATTCTTGTGAATAATATTTGGATGTTACAATGAATTGTGTTCAGTGAATATTCCTTTGACTCTTTCCACGGTGGTTTAGGGATTCTAAAGCTTGCCAAAAAAGATCCTCCTAGTACCCTTCATTGAGCAAATGTGTGTCGGGCACTTTGACTATGCAACGGTGGAGATCGAGTAAGAGTATTGACCTCCAAATCTACACACTATGAAATTTCAATTCATATTTTAAGAGTACTTCTACTTTGTATTCCATACCCTTATATACTTAATGTGTTATCTAATGGACTAATCGCAAATAAAATGTAGGATAAGATTTTACCACGTGTGCAATCTATTACAGAATTTTAACTAAACATCATCATTTGAAGGGTCCTTACCGATATTGGATTGGTATAGCATCTTTCTCTGGTGAACTTTGGACAATGGTTCATTCTAAATACATGTTTGAGGTTCGATATTTCTCATAATGACTCTAGTTCTTTTATTACTGAGAATGGTGTAATACCAGTACAACACTAGTTCTTACTTTACAAGGTGTTTTGATGAGTACACCTCACTTTTTCATCCACTTTGGGCATACATCATACCCTTGCAGTGGAAAGCAGTGTTTTTTTTGGCAATTTTTTAGCTTCTGGCAACAACTACTAGAAGCTAAAAATCGCCCAAAAAAAAAGCCATTGGTGGAAAGGTGGGAGTTCAATACCTTAGCACTCATGTAGTTAGATGCGTAGGGCCCCTTTTCATGTGAGACTCTACCAGACCGAACCTAGAAGGTCAATTCAAAGGCCCATCAAGCTTCCAAATGTGCACATGATATGGATTGGAATATCAATTAACAAGTTTCACTTTTAAACTCAAATCATAAAGTTCATGGCAAGTGGCACAAATCTATGGGAAATGAGAAGAAAAGTCAAATGTGTTGACGAGTGGAAGATAATTAAGGATGTTTTAAGCTAGATATAGAGTCTACCCTCGAATGAAGGCATCTAGGGTAGCATGTGTCATTTTGGTCATGGTGGCCAAGTTGGTAGCACTTCCACAACACTCTTCATTCACAGTGGCCCTTTGGGCTAGAGTTCCCCCCCCCCCCCCCCCCCCCCCCCCCCTTTCTCTCTCTTTAGCAAATTGGGTTCACGTAGAGAACCTCAAGCTTGCAAAGCCTAAAAACAAAGATTGGGAGGAATGGAGGAACCCATGCTTCACATCCAACATGCTGAACAAGTTGATAACATTCAATAGCATGCACTGTCTTTACCTTGCCTCTATAGTAGATGGTGTGGAATATTCCACACCCAACAATACTTCATCAGTAGCTAAGTGGACAAGTGGAAGCTCAAAGTGATGAGCAGAGTGCATGAAGGAAAGGCAGTGGGCATGAAGGCTACTGAATGTTATGTTTGATTTATGAACATGGGGACCACCCAAGTCAACTCCAAGAGCGGGTTCAGGCCACACATGGGAACAACCCCGGCCCAAAGTGGAAAATGTCCCAACCCCCGGAAGTTATTTATTTTTGAGGCGGCACTTTAAAAGTAGCCTTGGAAAGAGCTTCAGTTTGGCACTCACAAGAAGTTTTTGTCTTTTAGGTAAATTACAATTGAGACCACTCAATGGTCCTGTTGGCAGCACTTCTCCCACGGGTCCTGTCTGTCCGTCACCGCTGGTCAGGCCACTTGTGGCTGACCTGGCCTGTATTCTGTTTTGATTGCAATGAAATTCCGTTTCATTTGTTTGAAAAAAAAGAAAAAAAAGAAAACTCTTCATTCACGGTGGCCCATTGGGCCAGAGTTACTCTCTCTTGATGAGACCACTCACAAGAAGTTTCAATACCACAGTATTACCGGTAACCTATATCCGTAGTTCATGCAGTGTACTAATTGCTATTCATACCTTCTGTTCAAATTCGTTACGTATTTTTGCTTTCTGAAAATCGATCAACTGTGAGCTAGAGATCAACAGTAGCTGTAGACCAACCTTAATATATCAACAGGCTAAAATCAAACTTACCAAGCATTAGGGCATAAAACTCGTGTCCACCTTCAGGAAGAAAAAACAAGAAGCTCTCACTGGGAGGTTATTCTCGAATAATTCCCAGGACGCGCAATCCCCTTATCAAGAATGACCAAAATAGATGCATGCCGGTTGTTAGCAATTTCCAGATCAAAGCAGAGACGGTAGGAATAGGGTAGGTGAACCTCTAGCCTTAGGTCACCATTGTACTAGGTGATGTAATGTCCTTTTTAAAAAAGTGTAGTCCTACTGTATGTCGGGGGGGGGCGCCGCTGTAGCAGTAGCACATGCGGCAAACAGGTATTTTAACATGCCCAGTAAATAGGCGACCTGCTCTACCACCAGTCCACTACACTGGCCCACAAACGAGCTGATATTGCATGCATGTCGATGGCGTCTTCCAGACTCCCCAACTCCAGTTTTCCAAAAATTGGGAAATTAAATGGCTTCTTTAGACTATTAAACTATCCCATCACATGCACTCACACACGAATCACATGCACTCCCACATGAATCACATGCACTAGCTTGTACTGTACAGTTAGTTACCTGTCACAAGCCCGATACACTCGACACGAACTTCTGCACCCATAATGAATGATGAGTCTTCGATATTGCTGACTCACTGCCAAAGTTTCAAGTCTCGCCGCTTTCATCTGCATGCTAGAATCCCCGCAACCCTGTCACACACTGGCAGCTGACATAGTTAACACTACTAAACTGATCGCTTCTGTACTAGAGACAACACTATCGAAAACCATCACTGGAGCTATGCCAGGAGAATACATTGATCTGCTACGAGATGGACGCCAAATGTGGCCGTTCAGAAAAAATGATAAGAGTTCTCTCTGTCACTTTGATACTGTGACCTTACTTTACAATTGCCTGGAAACAGCACAGCATTCAAAATAGCTTGCCACTCTGTCCTTCTAATCGAAACATCCCCTTTCCAACAAGCAGATACTGATATTATTGACTCTAGATTCAAGTATCGCAGCTTTCATCTGCATGTTAGAATCCCCGCAACCCTGTCACACACTGGCAGCTGACATAGTTAACACTACTAGACAGATCGCTTCTGTACTGTACTGTACTAGAGACAACACTAGCGAAAAACCATCACTGGCGCCATGCCAGGAGAATACATTGATCTGCTACGAGATGAACACCAAATGTGACCGTTCAGAAAAAAATGATAAGAGTTCTCTCTCAGTCGTTTTGATAGAGTGGCCTTCTTTACAATTTCCTGGCAACAGCACAGCGTTCAAAACCTTGCTCAAACACCACTGAGTGGGACAAGCCAAGTCGTAATGCTTCACTTTGTACCAAGGTGCATTCCTCCTCCATCAGAAGAGAAGAGAGAATCAACATAACTTCCCTGTCTGTCCTTCTAATCGAAACATCCCCTTTCCAACAAGCAGATACTGATATTATTGACTCTAGGTCAGATTGAGCAAATTCTTCTAGAATAATACGAAGAGCGGATAGCCAGACGGGCTGGGCAGTAGTCAAAAATTGGAGCATTGCGCCAGATGGAATTGGGATGTCTCCTAAGTCAGTCTCCTCCAGTGCACCAGTTGCATGGTAATCTGATCCGCCCACCTTCAGAAGGTTGCCAGCACAGTCTACCCATGCTGCAATACACACCACCAAATGTCAAGTCATATCTTGAAGCGAAGACGTCCATGAAGACAAACGAAAAACTAAGTTGGTCATAATGTGTCCAGGCTTTGAAGTTCCATACCCGGGTCTTTCCCACAACTTCTATAGACCTCCAGACCGTCCAGACCTGCAGCTTTCAGCCGATCAATTAGAGGGGTGGGATTTTTCAACGACCATGGATGTGCAACCACTGCTAGGCCACCTGTTCGGTGGATTAATCGCACCACCTCCTCAGCAGGCTGCTCTGCACCTCTGCAGGTCCATCGACAAATTCAAATGAGAAAAACGCTGACAAAGAGATCTCACGCTCATGGGAAAAGAAACAGAGAAGCCCGCATGTGCAGTTTGGAAAGATTTTGAAGGGCCAAGAATGTTGCAGTAATGTTGCATGTTAAAGTGCCATTCATGAACTGCATAACATTAAAAGAAAGTTGTAAATTGCAAGGGTTGCATGAAGTACGCACGCAACATAGGCAGGACCAGAATCGCGGAGATAACGAGTAAAAGCCTCCCCAATAGTATCTACATGACCCGCTTGCACCAGAGCTCGGGCTACATGTGGTCTACAGGGCGCCACACCCTCTCCTGCTATGTTAAGGACGCTCTCCCATTGCACAGGCTTGTTTAGAGCTTTCAGTTTCTGCACCATTGCCTTGGCACGAATGTACCGTCCTTCACGGATTCTGTTCAGACATGCCTCTAGTTCTTCAGGATGGGCTGGACCACAACAGCTATAGTAAGCCAAAATGTGAACATTGTCCTCCTCTCCCCTTTGTTGTTGTGAGCTGCATCAACAGGAATACATCACGACAATATCTCTTTCACAATCATTTTCGCAGGCCACTCCAAGAACAGACTCTTCATTCACGCCACAAGAACAGGCCTGCACGAACAAAAGATCGACATCAACTTCTATACAGACCTTAACCAAAAGCTCACTTCATCAAAACGGTTGGATACCATTTTCTTTGCAGAATTTTAGAAAACTGCACATGGTGAATGCATACAGAAGGATGAATGGACGACAACCTTGATGAAAATTTGGCACTAATCTCAACGCCAGGAATGAGTCTTATCCCTAGATCACGTGCAATTTTCATAGCCACTGGCACACCCTCCATAGTATCATGATCTGTGAGCGCCATAACATTCACCTATATCCATGCCCCAACCAACCGCTTAAAAAGAAAACACATCTCTCATACCACACATTCAAAAGCATTCATCTCGTAACCAGGCACTACCAGTTTACAACTCACGAGCCTCAGTAGTTCCAACATTAGTCATAAAGAGTAAGAGAGGTATATTACTTCACCAACGCAACACACAATATCACTATAAACATGTATTTGATTAAAGAATGCAGGAACGATACCCCATTCCGATGAGCTCTCGTCACTAAGTCAGTTGGCGACAACCTGCCATCACCTGCAATGCACTCACCAAATGCATATATCAGAATCTTCTATAACATCCTTCAAGCATCAATATCCTGGCTAAGTGTACATAACCATTCTACGTTAAGTGACTGAACCCGAAACCCTAAATCATCTCTGATATCCTCTAGGCATCAATATACATAATCAATCTATGCTAAGTACCTGAAGAATTAGTTAATCAAACATGATTGCCAAAGATCATTAGAAGACAGATTGTAAAAGATCATTAGACTCTTTAACAATATCATTTTAAGACTCTTTTTAAAATAAGACTGTCAACGACATTGTCGGTTCTATTGAACTGAACAAAATAAATTGCAATTCCATTACACATGTGGGATACCTTCCAACAATATAGCATCATCTTGCCACATTTCCGCTCAAGAAATTACGAGAATAAACCGAGAAGTAACTCTCTACTTCTCAGAGCCAGGTTTAGGTCTAACGAGGCGGACATGATCCTACTGAAACTCAGATCAAATTTGAAACAATAGGCTTATAATCGGAGACTTCTTCTAACTCCTAAACCCTGAACCCGGGATTCGGAACCAAATTGAGCTCGCCTTGCATAAAATTGACCTAATGAGAGAGGTTCACAGAGCACGCACTGCAAGTGCTGTGCGTGTGGAGGTCCATTTTGGGAAGCGAGAGGTCCGACGTCCATTTCGAGAGCGTGGCGACTACTGCGGCGAAGCGAGCGGGATCCTTCGACAAGGGCGACGGTTTCTTCTTCTTCTTGCTGCTCACGCCGCGTGACTTCCCTCCCGCCATTGAAAATCAAAATTCACAAAATCAAAGTCGACGTGAAACCACTAGAAAATTACACTCATCGCAGATTCCCAATCACTAAGAAAATCACTGTAAAATTCTACAAAACACCGCGACTCGTAATCAATTGCGACAAACCGAATGCACCGAATGCACACAGGAATCTGTGTGCTCGGAGCCGTCGTGAGAGAAAACTTCCGAGGGCGTGGAAGCAAGTCTGGTACCCAAGAAGGATTATACCCGGTGAGTGAGGGTATCATGTTCAGAACTGCCCAGTCCGGGTATCTGTTTTCACCAATGTTAGGCGGGTATAGGGAAGGGTACACTTTCAACTCGTTATTATCACTCTCTCCACTATCACATCCCATGATCAGTAATTTTTATTTATTTTCAATGGTTTTAGGCAGTGCAGGTCCTGATCTTAACCCTTAACCCCTAAATGCCTAGAGCTCTCTCCAAATTTGGCACTTTTGCAAAGATGCATTATAAAATGCAACAATGAGAAATATTTTGAATTTGATGTATGAATAAAAGTTGTACATTATGAATTTTAGATTCTATCGATACGGTTAGATTTATGATTGCTATCAGCAATATTTTTGTATAAAATTTGAAACTCAAAATTCTTTTGAAATTCGATTATGAATAAGATATTGACAATCTATGGATGAAATTTGTTGTGATTGGTTGAAATGTAATACTTTAAATGTAGTGATTTTTTGAGATTTTTTGGTTGCTTAATTTTATGACTTTACTTTTTTAAGAGCACTTTTTAACTGAAATCTTTGAAATTTTGGGTGAATCACTACAACATGAAACGAGGCATAAAAATTTCACAAATCATCCCCTTTCTAATCGGATCACACATTCATGAAACTAACTTCCCATAGAATCTAGAGTAAAAAATCCACGCTGCGAAAAGTGCATGATGGATGAGGAAACATGGATGAAATCTGTACATCGTCCAAAAAAGGACGCTCAGGCAGTTAAGGGTTAACTCCTAAACGTCCCATGGTGTCCCCATAATTGACAGTTTGAGAAAAATCATTTTAAAGTGCTATTTAGAAGAATATTTTGGAATTGTTATACAAACGAAAGTTGTAGATATTGATTTTTAGGTTCCATTCGTATGGTTAGATTCACCAATGCCATCACTGATATTTTATTATAAAATTTCAAAGTTATGATTAAAAATTCCTTCTATATTTGATTACAAACAAAATATTGATATTTTTTGAGTAAATTTTGTTGGAATGGATTTGAAAGGAGATACTTTGAAATGGTGATTCTTTGAAAATTTTGTGTTACTTCAATTATTGATCTCGTTTTAGCAAGCCCAGTTTTGAACTAAAGTCAATGCAATTTTGGCTTGGTCAACTGCTTGACATACTTTCACATTTGTAATCTAAAAAAAATATGTACCCTAGTAACACCAAATCCAACCATTAGATAGGACAAGAACTTCATAAAATATTTTCAAAAAATTGAATGAGTTTCATCCATGAAGTAATGTGAGTGTAGTGGGAGTTGGAATCTGTTCGTCGTTCAAAAACTGGACGTTGGGACGTATAGGGGCTAAGCATGCAAGGAGTCCCGTGGGACCATGTTTGGTTGTTTCTCAGTCAAATGCTAATTTTCACCTAGTTCTTAATTTCAAATGAAAATGGTCCCAATTGAGAAAGTGTGGGGGCTAAGTCTTACTAGTCCAATTAACAATTCTTCAAAATTGTCTTCTAGTACAATTAACAATTCTTCAAAATTGTCTTCTAGTCCAATTAACAATTCTTCAAAATTGTTAAAACTATGTTTATTACAACACTTTAAGGCTCAAAACCCTAAAATTCCAATATACGTTGCCAAAAAAGTTTTTTTGTATTGAATTTCTTTTTATATAAGCTCAAGAAGCATGTGACCTAAACCTTGTTGTTCATCACTATTATTTACATTTTCCTTAAAAATATCGTACTATTCTAAGCATTTTTGTAATTACTATGATTTTAACAAGAAAAAAACTTTGTAAAATCTTATAGAATTTTTTTTATTTAAAAAATTATGAAAAAATTTGAGTGAATTGGTTTAACAATACCTTATATAAAAAAAATAATTATCAAAAATATAATATATTTTAAAATGTAAGGAATTGATGAAGTTTGACCGGGTATTTGTAGTATGGACACTTAACCCCTAAACGTCCCTAGCTTTTTTGGACTTAAAATCATCATTGCTTTTGATGTGTTATAGCCATTTGAAACCTCAGCCCGCAACCCATCAGACATAGAATATTGCACTCCGTATTTGGGCAAGGACATCCGTCTAGCTGCGATACCACGGAATCCGGTAGGTCCATGGCCGCTTCATGTCCTTTATCATGAAGAAGTGCAAGCTCTCTCTCTCTTTCTTCTCCTTCCTTCTTTTTTGGTTTTTGTTTTTTCTAATAGTTATTCATTGTTTTATTAGTTATTCCTAACATGATAGACCTTTCAACTCTTGCCGCAGGAGCTTGAAGCAGTGCAGAAGGTGGTGGAGGCTGCATCTGCAGCGTTGGCCCCCCACTCGAACATGACGATCATGGATTTTGACGAGAATTACAAGCCCACGGACAAAGTTGTAGCTCATGGCACGATCGTGAGCCTTGCAGGAGGCACGGTGCACGGCCGGATAATTGAGGAGGGCAATGCTTCGGTTATGATTTCTTCGGTTGTCCCGGGATCGAAAACCACGTACTTGTTAGAGCCTAACGACATGGACGACCACTAGTAGGATTTTGGTCCTTTATAACTAGTCCTTTGTGACTTACATGGTCCTTTGTGACTCAATTCTTTAGAAAAGAAGTCGTTTTGGACCATTTAAGTCACAAAAGACCAGTTATAAAGGACCAAAATCCTAGTAGTGGACCCACCAATGCAGCGCTTGGGGGAGGCACTCAACTCCATCACCAAGTGGCCCGTTGCCGCACTGAAGGCAGCCTAAACGGCATTGCGTAAGACCCTTACAATAAGACGTTGTATATATTGGTGAGGAATAAGACCGCTAATGCTAGATAGTAACTTTGTCTAAGACTGAACGATATTTGGTATTGTATTGAGAGCTTCACTACTAAATACAAGTGAACCTTTTTGCATTTCTCTAAACTCACATATGTGTCTTCCATTGCAGCCACTGTATTTGTAATGCCCAATGTGTAGTCTGTCTTAGCTGGTGCACCCGATGACATATGACTACAAGGCGTCATATTTGTCTGTGATGATCCAAGAAACATGACCGCATATCACAACTGACTGTAATGCGATTCTAACTGAACGTAGTCATAAACATCTCATAGAAATCTCACTAATGTGACTCTCAATAACACACAACATCACTCTACGAAGTCATACGATCACATACATATCAACAACATTGTCACTACTGCGAGTCATGTAATGTTCTCACTCCCTCCGATACTGTGACTGGAACCAATCATCTACCCTTCGCACTCAAACTGAAACATGACTGGAGGTCTGGAAAACACGACTGCCAGCAGTCACATCGTTCGCCCAAATACGACTCGACATAGTCATATTCGACGTCATCCAAAAACATCACTACCAGTCACATTCCACATGGGCGACATTATGAGCCAAAATATGACTCCACAGAGTCACATTCCACATCAGCCCAAAATATGACTGGCAGTCATATTCCACGTGGAGGTGCCACGTCAGCAAAAAGATAACTCTACCTACTCATATTCCACGTCAGCAAAAAATAGGACTCCACAGAGTCAGATGCCATGTAGGATTTTGGCCTCGGCTGCCCGGGCAGGTCAAGAAAAGTCCTGGTCAAGGGGGCCGGTCAAGTTGGCGGCGCAAACGTTGACGTGGCACGTACATTGAGGCTAAGTATACGTTTTCAGGCGTATTTATGAATATGACTAGCTGTTCGAAGCGACTCGTCGGTAATGAGTCCACCATGTCACCGCGCGCGTCACATTCTCCAAAACCACTGTAGTCACATTTTCCGATTTTGTGTCTGCACGCAGTCATAAACGCCAGTCACAAAATACCCCATTTGTTGTAGTGACTAGTTGTTGCATGCCGCCTGCAGTCCAACGTGGAGGCTACCCATCATGGCACTTTTTTCTGGTCAAGCTCTATAATCGCTGAGCAGTGGCAATAATTTCATGCATCGTACGAGTTCCAAATCCTGCCCAATCATCCTTTGTCTTCACGACCCCTTACGAAAATTCACTTTAGAATCCTCAAAATTTTAGCTCATTTTAGACATCCTTGTGCTCAAGTCTCCATGTAAATTACTGAAAAAATTTACACATCAAATAATAGTAAACTTTGTCTTCTTTTAGAAAAAAAATGGATGACTTTCATCCAAGCCTTAATGCGAACGTAGTGGGAGTTCAAATCAGGTCGTCATCCACTTTGTAGACGCTGTAACATTTAAGGGTTAAGTGAAATATAATGAAGTTGTTTACATCCATGATATGGATCAAATATGTGAAATACAGATCAAATATGGATTATTCATCCAAAGTATGTGCATTTGTGTAAAATGTAGCAATATTACATCCTTTTCCAATAATTTGGGCATTATTTTTTGGTTACATTTTAATAGTCCATTTTTGGACAATATATTTTGTATAAAAATTGGCAATAAATCACCCCCAAAAAAACACTATGCACTTGTTCAACATTGGTATTAAAAAGAATTATCAACCTTGATCTTATTATATTTGGTTTTTTATATAAAGTAAGTTGCCTTGTTGCGAAGACAATAGTTGTTATGCATATGTGGCCAAGTTGAAAAAAAATAGTTTACTTTTAATTTGTAAACAATGGGGAAAGAATGTCATAAGGCTCATGAAATTATGTTTTTTTTGACAAAGTATGAATTTGTCACAAATGTTTGGAGTGTGTTGCCATAATTATCTAAAGAGTCACTAAAATACTCCAAAATCAACAAAAAATGCATTTATAATAATCATCTTACTCACCTACAGTAAACATTATATTTACCTAAGTTATGAAGCATGATGCGTGATAGCCTTGAGCAATTGAATTTTTGAGTTTATACCTTATTTGCTCGCTCTCATTTAAGTGCTTGCTCTAATTCAGTTTCCACATTAGCTAATTGTTGGATGAAAGCAACATTTGGGAGAAGTTGTTTATTTGCAAGATAGAATCAATTGCTTGTTAGGACTGGTGTAACAATCTGCAAATGTAATGAAAACAACGCCGATGAAATAAAGAGACACTGCTAATTGTGCATATTTATTGTACTTGTTCGGATCAAGCTTATTGAAACGTGTTAGTATCAATAGATATGATGTCAATGCTGACATGCAATATATCCTTCAAATTGATCCAATTTAAACCTTTAAATATCATATCCAATTCAAGGGGTTGGATTTATTTATTTATTTTAAGAATCACTTTAATCAATAGTATCTCATAATATAATTTTTTTTCAAAATTTCCAAAGACCATCCATTACATAAATAGTATGTACTTACGTTTTAAAAATGTAATTCATTTTTTTTACTTAGCTCTAGGTCAAAACTCAAATGAACTCCAATTTTTTTAAGAATAAATTCATTCTTAAAGGGTTAACAAAAAGAATTCATTCACTATATGACATGATATTTTGGTGTTATATTAATCTTTAACCCTTAAAGGACCAGGTGGACGCATTGTGTCCAAGAATAATTTCATTACTTTAATAGTTTATTCAAATTTCATAATTTTGACTCAATGTTAACTAGAGAATTTTAAATGTCCGTTATGAGAACACAAAAATCCTTCAAGATTTGCAATTACATTGATCGATCTATCGGGAAAAAACTAAACGTCAACGTAGGTGAACTTGGGACATGGTAGTTAAAGAAGTTGATGATCTGGAGGGCGTTTTCATACTAGGACATCACATTTGTCAAAAAATGTACAATATGTAAAACATTTGCCATTATTGCATCATTAACACTATATAATAATTACGAAAAATGTTTAAATATATTTAAAATGGAATATTTTCAAACTATTTGGAATATTTTTAAAATATTTTATATTATCTTGAAATATTTTAAAATATTCCAAACATCTTTTTGAAATCTTTACACATTTTATGCAACATTTTGTGCAATGTGACAATTAATAACGATTACAAACATTGGTCAACAAGCACCAACAAGTGTAACATTAGAGCGGATGTTGGACATACATGAATGATAACGGTAGATGAATGATAAACGGTAGATGAATGAAAAGCAGTAACGAACGGGGCGATGAAGATCGACGGCTGAGGGCTCGTCTCGCACCTAGAAGGACCCTGGTCTTCAGTCTGCGAAGCTCTTTTCCGCCATAGCCAGAGCCGCTCAGGAGCTAGCTTCAGCTTCGCCCCGTCCCCAGCCCGCTGCTCATCACTATCAGCGACAATGGTGGAGAAAGGCAAGAGCCGCAAGGACGAGGTGGTGACCCGCGAGTACACCATCAACCTTCACAGGCGTCTCCATGGCTGGTAAGAAACCACCGCTGCTCTTGCTTGTTCATTGAAACCCTAATTCTGTCATGGCAGGCAGTATGGTCGCTTAACTATGTCTTGACTTGCAGCACCTCCGCATGATAAATTATTGACACCTGCTCTGGTGTTTGGGCTTGCCGTTAGGGCTTTAGGGTTTATACTACCTCTACAATAGTATTTTTTTTTTTTTTTTCGCCTGGTGATCTGTCGTTTTTCCTTCAGCTTCTTGAATCTCTCTTAAATATGTTTGATCTTGACTTGCTGCTCCTCCATATGATAATTATTCTGGTGTTTTCTGTTTGCTGGTAGAGGGTTTAGGGTTTGAACTACCGTTTTAATAGGGTTTGTATTTCCCTTGGTAATCAGTTAGTTGGTGTATCATTCAGACGTGTAATGCTTGTATTCTGCAAGTATTGTTCTGTATCCCTTTTTGGGGAATTGTTTCCTTCAGCTCTATGAATCTCTCAAACTTTATCTGTTCTTGGAAGGTGGTTAGAGTTTCCATTTTAAGTTATGGATCCACAACTGGTCTTAGGTTTGGACCATAATTCGTGCGCATTCATGTGTTTAAGCAAAGTATTGCGGCTAGAACGTTGTATCGGGAATCTCCCGTGGGGCAACCCCCTGGAGAATGTCGCCAGGGGGGACATTTGCCGAGGTGAGGTTCCCGATACTACATGTGTCCCACGTATTGCTGTTTGATGACACTGTTTTGATAATGCAACGGAGTGATTACTATTATGATTGTTGTTGGTTTTCTTCGGACGGCTGACTTTTTGGTCTTGTTGTGATTTGCAGTACCTTCAAGAAGATGGCCCCGAAGGCTGTGAAGGAGATTCGCAAATTCGCGCTGAAGGCCATGAAGACGACCGATGTGAGGTTGGACGTGAAGCTGAACAAGCACCTCTGGAGCCGAGGAGTGCGCAACGTCCCTACTAGAGTGCGTGTGCGTATCGCCAGGAAGCGCAATGACGATGAGGACGCCAAGGAGGAGTTTTACTCTTACGTTTCCGTTGCTGAGGTCCCTGCTGAAGGGTTCCGCAACCTTGGCACGAAGATTGTAGAAGAGGATGAGGAATGAGTTTGCAAATTGTCCTCGGTCCCTAGAAGAATTTTGATTTGAGTTGTGATTCGGGAAGGAAGTGCATCTGCTGTTGTGTTCAGCACAAATGGTGTCTTATTGATCTCGTCTCATGTTGGCCCATGAATTGAATTCCCATCTTTCGCACATTTTATCAGTAATTACTGATTGTTGTCATGTTTCATTTGAAAGGCTGCTGCTTCGTTTTTTATTACACTTTCAAAGTAGGGTTTCTGCAGCAATGCAGCATTCGTTTATGTCTCGAGTAACTTTTGCAGTCAGTAGTCTGTGGTGAGACCTACTTGTTATGAAGCTTGTGACCTATGCTCTTCTCAGTTCTGCCGAAATAGTATAGTGAAGAGTTCATATTCTCGGGCTTACACTTGACATATCCTCGAGAGACAAGGCATTGAATCGTGAATGATCAAAGCAACATGTCACTCTGCAAAGACTTCGTATGGAAACTAGCGGGTGTTTTACGAACTTCATTGAACAAGTTTTCCTCCCGCTCAAGTGAAGCTTTGATGGAGGAAACCTCACCTTTGAAGTTTGCTAACAACTTTGCTCTGAATCAACGACAGGGCCTAGATGCATAAATTTATGAAACATACAGTCTCACCCCGCTAATATGACATTTTGGGGAAACGCTAATGTTAAGGTGTCACATAATCATTCCTACCAAGATCGATTTGGCTAAGAGTCCAGTTATAGAAAACATGATACTTGTCATATAATGTTGTGCCACATCAGAGAGGTGAGAAAGTGATTGAAATTCACAAAGTAGGGTTGATAAGATGGAAATCGGCCACATTAGAGAGGTGAGAACGTGATTGAAATTCCCAAATTAGGGTTGAAAAGATGGATATCGTGCCACAAGAGAGGTGAGAATGTGATTGAAATTCACAAATTAGGGTTGGAAAAATGGAAACATCGTGAAACTAGCCTTGCCCACCCATGAATTACCCGTGTTTGCAGTGTTTTGTTTTTACAGAAATATCTCATGTGGCCGAGGAAAAATAAACTTGAGGATGTAGTTTTTTCAATAACATGAACGCACTTCTTCGTTTCCTTTCTGCTGTCAGATGCCCTAAGCTACGAAGCATCTTCCATGACACAGGTCGCTGTTCCACTCACAAAGCAACTTGGTGACGGATTGCGACCCTGATGGCTCACTTAGGTCACAGAAACAGAACATGACTTGACACAGTTTTCAGTGTACTATTTCTGAGTCTTCCCGTTTCACTAGGTTCGTACTTTACGTCTCTATTTGGTACTTCAGTCTTTTCTGCAAGTTCTTTCATGTTATGGGTACTCCTTTTCTTTCGTGAACAGGACCAGGTTGGAATGTGAAGTGTGACGTGTCCAGGAAAAGACTGTGTCCAGATTGTGAGAATTCTGTGTTGCAATCGTTTTTGCAGAAATCACAGCGTGACGGGCTTTCTTGTCCAGGGTTTCGGAATTTGTGTTGGCTATGGCGGACCAGATCACTTCGCCGTTGTTGGGAGATAACGAAAATCAGGCGGAGATTCAAGATGGCGCCTCGGTTTCTGCTCCACCACGATCCAAGAAAGGACGAGCGCAATTCATGTACCACAGAATGGTGTCGGGCAGGGCGTTCGCCGACTCTCCCGATGCCAGCGAAGGTATGAATCATCGTCTACGCCTGAAAGGCAAGCAAATGTACAGTACCAGTTAGAAAAGATAAGTAGAAACAGAAACAATGCAGAAACAGGATCTTTTCAACAATTTCGAAATGCAATAGTAGCCACAAAAATGATCCAAACTGAAAACCGTTACTTGCGTTGAGTAGATAATGAAGTCTACTTTCAAGAAATAACAAGTCTACTATAAACAATCATCGCTGAAGTGTTTTCTCTTTCTTTTTCTAATTGACGTTTGATTTGACAGAGTGCACTGGCACTTTGGAGAGATCAATTGCACTAATTAAGATGTATGTGTGTGTGGTGTATGTAGGCAAGCGGGAGTACAACCGGGCTCAGAGAGAAACGTTGGATTTGTGTAGAGAAGTAGAGAACGGCCCAGGCGATAACGAGGAGCGCGATAAAGAGGAGCCGTTTGAAAGCCTGGCTATCACCCTTTCCAATGCTGCCAATGTTGTGCTTCTCATCCTCAAGGTATAGTACTACAAGAATTAAATATGTTGAGATCATATTTTTCATCACTGTGTGTGAGTTTCTTATGCAATCAGAGGTTGTAGATCATTATTGAAACAACTCCATTCCCATTCAAATACCAGTGGCCATAGTCATTAACCCTCAAAGGACCCAGGATTCATGGTTTTAAAATGACAAATTCAATTGATCATATTGTGAAAATTATAATTCAAATGAGACCAAATTTTATATCATCGGAACCAGTGAAGAACATTGCATGCATTGATCAAAACATGAATACATTTGAACAAAGAAACTCCACTTAGAATCTACTCAAAAATGCTAAAAACAACATGAGGCCCAATGCGGGCTCCTTGGTCCTTTAGGGGTTAGCCCTTCTACCTCTTGCTAATTGAAGGGCAACCGAGTGTATGAATAGATGAGTTGCTGATTGTAACATGTTTCAGTCCGATAGGAGACGGGATCAAGTCCCCAACAGTTTTAGTATCCTCTACCTTTAGGTCTAGATTTTTTATTTTCTATTTTTTTGTGTTGTTATGAACTGGAGATTACTTTGTTAAGAAAGCCGCGGCTGCGTGCATTGTTTGATTAGGTGTAACCTGGTTGCTAAGCTGCATGTATGTTGACTGGGTGCAGATTTTTGCATCAGTAAAGAGCAGGTCGTTGGCAATTGTGGCATCTACTTTAGAGTCTTTGCTAGATCTTCTTGCAGGGGTGATTCTTCTCTTCACAAGGTGGGCAATGAAGCGGGAAAATGTTTACAAATATCCCATTGGAAAGCTCCGTGTGCAGCCTGTTGGCATTGTCGTCTTTGCAGCCATCATGGCGACCCTCGGTAATAATAATGCTCCCCTCTTTGCACATGTTGCAAAATTATGTGAGGTTATTACTTTCTTGGTCATTAAGACATCACTTCTGTTAAAAGTGCACATGCAATGTGAAAAGTGGACATGGCACAAAATCATGAGTTAGGATTGGCAATCATCAACCTCCTTATTTTGCAATTTTGCAAAAAAAAATTAAAGTGCAAAATTGATGCATTCTGTATTCCATCCAGGTTTCCAAGTGTTTATTACAGCTGTGGAGCAGCTATTGGAAGGAGACACCGGACATAAAATGGATTCAGGCGAACTGGTGTGGCTTTCAGTCGTGATGGGAATTGCCACTGCTGCCAAACTTGCTCTGTATATATTTTGTCGCACATTCAAAAGTGGGATTGTGCAAGCTTACTCCCAGGTAAGCTTTCGCCGTTGAAATTGTCTTTGAAATAGTTCTGTAAAGGTCTTTGGGAATCTAATTTTCTTTTTCCTTCGGGACAGTCGAGCCTCTATACAGTCTACCCTCCATAATATGACCCTCCATAATATGACACTCCATAATAGGGTTGACTGTCCTATTACCAACCACTTAAGCAATCTGACCTATATTTGGCAGTGGTAAATCCGGAAAAAAATTATGACCGCGTTCGAAATAGGATTTCATGAGGATTGCAAAAAATTGCAACTTATAATTTGCATTTCTCAATTTTATACAAAATTCCAAAGTGCAAAGTAACCTGCGACCCAAAACCAACCACTAGGTTTCCCCATTTCCACACCATGTGGTGCTAACTTTCACTCATAATGATACCCAAAACCACCAACTATTTCTTCGCAATGCTTGGCATGCCATTGGTCTACTTGAATAGTGAAATTGGTGGTTTTGGGTCTCAACTGTGATGGCCCAAGAAAAGTCTACATCTCATATTTGGGGCAGTGGTTGGTAATAGGACAACCAACCCTATAACGATATTATTGTTTCAAGCAATGCACATGTGACAAGTCCATGCCTGCCACCTTGAATATGGTATTCCCCAAACATCTCATAATAGTGAGGGACAACTGTAATAGTTGTAAATTAGGAGTAACAAAAAGTTAACTATTATACATGAATTAACCAATAGATTTGATTGTCAACAAAATTGTCATTGTTAACTAAAACTTTGTCAACATTTAACATCCACAACATTCATTTTTCATCCAAGCTTTCATATATGATGTGTAATTTAAAAATTGAAGGTTTGACTTTCATGCATACACCTCTAACACGAGTGGGAGCGGAAAAAGTCTAACCATTAACATTTTATGTACCATATTCCGTTGTATTGTTTGTGAGAGTTGCAAAAAGATAAATGTTTTTAACTTCTTACAGTACTTGTTGATGAAAGCAGGATCACAGCTTCGATGCACTCACAAATCTGGTGGGAGTGGGAGCAGCATTGCTAGCCAACCGGTACTACTGGTGGATCGATCCCGTTGGAGCTCTAGTTCTGGCGCTCTTCACCATCTTCGAATGGTCCAAGACGGTGCTGGAGAATGCAGGTTGGTTCATTAACGGTCCTTCACTCTTCGAGCTTTCTGTATCCATAATAAATCAAGTTTTACTACCTTGAATCATCATCAATGTTTCTTCTCGTGCTGAATTATCAGACATATTTGGATCACTAAAAGATGCAAACAATTAGCTAGTTTGTACTATAGAGGATCTGGAGGAAGAAGCCCAACATATTACTCCCTCTGTCCGGAAATAACTGTCCTAGTTTCTGGCGTGTTTTAACTTAATGCTTTTTTTTCCAAAAAAAGCCGTCTCAGTACTTGAAAAATGGTCCATCTTTGATAGTACTATGTAGTTTTTGTGTTGCTCTCATTGTCCGCCCCGTTTGAAGTGGACAGGGCTTACGTTTGAAGCATAAAACATAGGACAAATATTGCAAGAGGGGAAAAGTAGTATTACATTGTGTCTCATACCCTACCATGAAATGGTGCACACTTCCATGGACTTGAGCATGAACAAATTTGATTGGTTAGGTTGAAGTGAGGTGAAACATGAACAAATTTGATTGGTTAGGGATATGTTGCCATGAAGTTGAGGGGTTCAAGAACCCTCTATACTTCATCATCTTTTTTCTCAAAAGCTCACTTGAATTTATGTGGAACTTGGTCCCCAAAGTTCCTAAAAACTTGTCTTCTAGTGAGAAACTTCACCCATGGAAGTTGGACCTAAGGGGTGTCAAAGTTTGAGATTGTGATGCGAGATTTCAGTTTTACTTTCTAAATGAGGTCCAACGCAATTCTGGAACCAACAATTGCATGCAAAAGTAGTAGCTCCAGTCGTGAGATTTGAGTCTCGTTTCCAAATCGCCTCCTCTGACGACCCCAATAGCTTGACCTTTATATCCTTGGGTGCAGGATCATTGGTTGGGCAGGCTGCGCCACAAGAATTCATACGAAAGGTGACGTTTATCACGCTCAACCACGATGACCGGATTAAACGTATTGACACGGTTCGGGCATACACGTTTGGGAGTCAGTACTTTGTGGAGGTCTGAGATTTCTCTACCTTTTGTTTACTTAGGATTCTGTCTTCTTTAAATCAGTGAAGATCTTTCACAAAGTCCAGTCTACTTAAATGCCTGTCCCAACTGACGAGCA
This sequence comes from Pohlia nutans, assembly GCA_022496805.1. Lineage (NCBI taxonomy): Eukaryota > Viridiplantae > Streptophyta > Bryopsida > Bryales > Mniaceae > Pohlia > Pohlia nutans. The sequence goes on from CM040097.1 coordinate 16,138,827, forward strand.
TGTACTCAACATGAAGATTTGAAAAATCTAGAAGTAGGTTGGACAGGCGTTTTAGTAGGTTAGACTTAGTGAACTAAATTAACCCCTAAAGGACCAAGAAGCCCAAATTGGGCTCCATGTTATTTTTATCAGTTTTGAGTAGGTCCTATTTGGGCTTCCTCTTGTTCAAATTTCTTTCTTTCTTGACCAACACATGCAATGATCTTCACTAAGGTAGAGGGCTCTAAAACCAATAGGGTTCTAATTCCAACAGAATCTAGGCACAATAATCATCCTAGAAACTAAATCTAGGTAGACCATAGATAGCTTATCATTTTGGTCAACATCCAATAAGAGCTCTTTGATGTGCCTAGATTTGTGTTCTAAAATAAATGCATGGTCTAGATTCTGTTGGAATTAGAACCCTGTTGGTTTTGGAGCCCTCTACCTTAGTTCTGGTGATATAAAATTTAGTCCCATCTGAATTATATTTTTCACAATATGATCAATTGAATTTGTCATTTTAAAACTATGAATCCTTGGTCCTTCAGGGGTTAATGATGTTTTATCATACTTTTTCCCATTCCCTTTATGTAAACCAGTTCTTTACTGTTTGATGTTCTATGATGCAGGTGGACATCGAGTTACCGGAAGAAATGTATCTTCGAGAAGCCCACAATATTGGGGAAGACTTGCAGAATAAACTGGAAGCTCTGCATGAGGTTGAACGAGCTTATGTGCACCTTGACTTTGAGTCCAGACACCATCCTGAGCATACACGGCAGCCCGGGCAGACCCGTGTAACCCTGACTTGATTGCTCTGTAACAAGGTACAAACACCGTCAAAATAAGTCAAAATACTTTTATAGTATTAGCAATTGAAAATGATGGTTTTACAAGAAAGTTAAGTTTGGGGACGGTTTAAAAGCATTTTTGGGAATACAGTTGTCCCTCTCTATTATGCCATGTTTGGGAAGCCCTGACTTCAAGGTGGCAGGCATGGATTGATCACAAAACGCTTGAAACAATATTATCGTCATAATATGGAGTGTCATTGTATGGAGGGTAGACTGCAGTTTCAAAGCAAGTCTAGAGTCATGTTTCCATTAGAACTTATGAGAAAGTTAACCCCTAAACGTCACAGCGTCCAAAAACTGGACGACTAACAGATTCAAACCCTTCTCACGTTCTCATCAATGCTTGGAGATTCAAAGTCATCCAATTTTTTGGAGATTCTTCACCAAGTTGTTGTCTTATCTAATGGTTGGATTTAGTCTTAAGGCCCGTTCCCACCTGGCCTTTGCAAAGAATGTGAATAAAAACTTAACACCTCCACAATTTTGGGAGGAATATTTTTTTTTTAGGAAAGGTGTCATCAATGAGGTTCGGAAAGGTGTCATCAATAGTAGCCAGATTACATAATGGCCTCCCAAGAGCCATATTAGTTAAGACCATTCTTAAGTGTTTAAAACTTGGGAATATTTTCAATTTTGGTGCTCCCTTAACAATTGCCTACTATCGCTCAAGTATTTTTTTGTCCTCCTAAATGTTAGCTAATACCCATTCTTTAAAGTTTGTCATGTGGACATCCATGTAGGATTGGTAATTACTAAAGAATGTAGGTGGGAACACACACTTTATTAAGGAGGTAAGACCGCCTTCTAAGACCACCTCTAAGGCCAGGTGGGAACATACCCTTACTTGAGTACATATTTTTCTAAAATTACAAATGTAGAAGTATGTCAAGTCGTTGACCAAGCCAAAATTGCATTGACTGTAGTTCAAAAGTGGCCTTGCAAAAATGAGGTCATAGATTTAAGAAACACAAAAATTTCTAAGAATCACCACGTTTAAGAGTATCTCATTTCAAATTCATTCCAACAAATTTTACTCAAAAAATATTAAAATTTTGTTTGTAATCGAATTTATAAGGAATTTTTAATTTTAACTTTCAAATTTTATAATTAAATATTGGTGATAGTATTAGCGAATCGAACCGTACGGATGGAATCTAAAATTCAAAATCTAGAACTTTCATTTGTATATCAATTCCAAAATATTCTTCTAAATAGTAGTTTATGATGCTTTTTCTCAAATTGTCAATTCCAGGGACACCCTGATACATTTAGGGGTTAAAGGATAACTTTATTGAAACTGAAATGGAGTTTTTGGGGAGAGTAAGGAATTTCTGAACTTCAGTTTACTTGGGTGGACTATTTATTTTTTTATTTTTGAGTGATTGTTTTTATTACACCAGTCATCTTGTATCCACCTATTTAGGATTTGATAACAACAATTGTAAAGTATCCACATTGCAAAGTACCTACATGGTAGAGTAGACCAAAAAGAATTCTAAAAATGTACACCAATAATTTTGGAATTTTCTTTTGTATGGTAAAAAGGAACCTTAGATCAGGAACTTCAAGGCATGTGAACATGGTGTCATGATGGTGCATTGAAATGCAATTAAAATAATTTGGTGCCAACCTCCATACCAACCTAGTATGGATAAAATGACACTATAATGACACGTATGCGGCCTTTGGTGTCAAAATGGCACCAAAATAGTTTGACCCAACTTTTCTGATGTAGAGTGTGGCATTTGCCATAATGGAATATTTCATAATTTTAAATTATTCATTAGGTAGGTGTTGAATTTGAATTTGTCATATGGCTTTAGTGTTTGATGATATGCTTTAATAACAAATAGAATGTTATATTATGTTAGAATGTATGAGTATATCTTACAAATGTAATGAAGATAAATGTATTAAAGATATGAGAATATAATCCAATCATAGAAAGAGATATTGAGAGATATGTTCATATGTTCTTTCATCCTATACACTATTTTTATACTATTTAAGTGTCTCTACATCTCATGAAATATATAAAGACTTACAAAGTATATTGTGCATTTATTAGTGTAGTATGTTGATGTTACATTTATCCTAATCCTATGGTGTTCTAAATGCCCAAGCCATTCCAAGTGTGTTTTTCCTATGAAATAATAACATAGGCTTATTGTTCTACCTAATGAGGCAAATTATTATTTTTTCCAAAATGTAACCATATAGATGTTTAAAGAGCTTGATAATTAGTATGTATACCAATTTTGAGTGAAATTAATAGGAGTTGTGAGATTATAACAAAAGAAATGTATAGATTCTATTTTTAGTATGCGGCTGATCTCTACAATGTTTATGAAATATGCACATAAGAGTTTTTTGGGATTAGAGGTGACATGAACAACTAGAAAGTGTGTTAGCATACTAAAATGCATTTTCAAAAATCCTAAATTTGAATCAAGAGCTATCACGCTCATTACACAATCCACCTTGCAATTGTTGAAATGTAGTTTTTTGTGGGAAGTTACGCAATATATTACACAATATACATCATGTGTAACGCATGATGTATATTGTGTAATATATTTGTGAAATATTTATACATCCATGGTGATCTTTTTGCAGCGTGAAATTTTTATGATAGATTTTGTGGGAAGTTAGCTTTATGCATGTGTGATTCGATTCAAATAGGGATGATTTGTGAAATTTCTATGCCTCATTTCATGTTGCAGTGATTCACTAAATTTTTTGAAGATTTTAATCTAAATGTGCACTTGAAAAAATACACACATAAAATTAAACAACCAAAAAATCTCCAAAAATCACTACACTTAGAATATTACATTTCAACACATCACAACAAATTTCATCCACTAATTGTCAATATCTTATTCGTAATTGAGTTACAAAATAATTTTGAGTTTTAAGTTTCAAATTTTATACAAAAACATTGGTGATAGCATCGTAGATCTAATTGTACAGATAGAATCTAAAATTCATAATGTTCAACTTTTATTCATACATCAAATTCAAAATATCCCTCTTAGTTGCATTTTATAATGTATCTTTGCAAAACTGCCGAATTTGGAGAAGGGTAAGAACGTTTAGGGATTAAGACCATTCTCAAAAAAAAAAGGACAAGTAGAACTTCTTAGATCTAAAAAACAAGTAGATTTATTGAAGTTTCTACAAAACTGGGAGTTCCATCATGCACTGTCTCTACCCTTTGCCTCAATCGTGAGAGTGATGGAACATAAGTGCCTTTGAGACCCTCTCTAAAATAAAATAATTACCTTTTTTGGTTAAAATAACAAAATCTAAAACTTAATCCTTAGTATTGCTCGTAAAAGACTTCAAATCGGCCAAATGAATTAAACTGCCCTTACATAAACAAGTTGAAATTTTGGATCGATCATATCTAGTCGCCTAAGGAGCCAGGGATTAAATTCAATAAACTCTTTAGAATCCACACTAAAGAGGTCTTTGCACTACTCTTCATTCTATTTAGTGTTGTTTCCTAAAGAAATTTAATTTTGCATGTAACTTTTTACTAAAGGAATAGTTTTATTATTGGCCAAGTTTGTAGAATCACTACAACATCTATACATTAAAACATGTTGTTTGTTTGTTTGTTTGTTTTGTTTGTTACGTTGAGATCTCTCTGACCATGTGCCCCCCGGTTGCGTTCTTAGTATTGTTGGAAAGCCCTTGGCGAAGAAGGGTGCACGAAGTTTGTTTCATTGTGTTTGGATCTACGGTGTGAAAGTTATGGATTTTTAATTGAATTCCCTCTTTGTAAATTGAATTAAATTATGAAAAATGGAATATGGGGGTTTAGATGTCATTATTGGCATTGTCAGAAAGCTCTCGATGAATAGGGATGCACCAAAGTCATGTCGTCACTTTTGGACCTACGATGAAAAAGTTATGGATTTTCAATAGAGTTTTGTCACCCTAAAATGAATTAAATTATGGATAAATTATTCTAAAAAAAAACAAAAGCAAAAGCATGGAGAACACAGGGAACACGGGAAACATTTGGGCCAACGGCACAGGGCCACACTAGTGGCTATTAATGGCACATTGTCAATAGATAAATATCTATATATTCTATCCAATAAGAAGTTATAATTTAAAGTAAATTATATCAGGAGACAATACTAAAATACAATAAAGAGTGTAGCGACCAAACGCTGGAATAGGTAGTTCTCTTGTCACCATTCTTGGTCAAAATTGGTGACCAAGGAGAGTTTAAGATGAATAATTCTCATAACCGTGTTTCTTGATGAAGAGTTTAGAATGAATAATTCATGTAGCCATGCTTCTTGATCAAGAGTTTACGAATAATTCATGTAGCCATGCTTCTTAATCAAAAGCCATAACAAAGAGTCAAGACGGATAATTTTACAACACTTGGTCAAAAACCATGACCAAGAGTAGTAAGGATGAATAATATGTCTTACTCATGGCTCTTAGTCAAGAGCCATGACCAAGAGCCAAAATGTATAATTCTCTTGGGCACAGTTCTTCATCAAGAGCCATAACAAAAAAAATCCAAATTCATTTAAAAAAAAACTATAATTACTTGAGTACCTGGAGTGGAGAAGTCACTCTTGGAAAATTAAAAAACGATGAGAGATAAATAAATAAATTAGGGTGTTGTTTATTTATGATGAATCAAAATTATACAATTTTTGGATCTACTATAGCTTCAAAGAAATGTGGATGACATAATTATATAATTTAGGCTACTATTTCATGGCCCAATTGTTTTTTAGTACATATAAAATACCATAGCAACAAATAAGTTTTGAAAAAATTAAATTATTAGGGTGAGTATAGTCTCTAGAAGAAGTATTTGGATGATAAATAGTCATTTCCATTTGCAATCATGGATGGTAGTATTCCTTAGCTATTTGTCATAGGCTCTATAAATTATGGGAAATGGCAAATAAGTTGTAATCTACCTACTCGTACTATGGCATAATTCACGTCTTGTTGTGTAGTATGGAATATTGTTGGTGATGTGTACTAGCAAACTGATTGCAACTTCGCTGATTCAAAAACAAAATTCAAAAAAATACAAGTAATGTAGGGTGAAATTTATTCTACTCTGAAATTTATAATTACTCGTAGGAAAGTAGATTTTTTAATAAATATAGGTCCCCTAAAAACCTTGAACTGAGGGAAAAAGCGCACAACCCCCCCCCCCCCCCCCCCCCCCCCCCCCATTTGATACCCCATTATCACACGTGTATGCAAAAATAAGGCTAAGTGACTTCCCTGGGCTTGAGTAATGTAAAGAGAAAAGAAATCATGTATTGTACATGACCATGATATTTCATAAGTAGGTTTTTCCGATGAGATTGGCAATTTTTTAATCTAGTTTATAAAATGGTAAAAACATATTTAATGAAATTATTATTGATTTTATTTGCTACATTAAAAATGAATTTAATATAGTAAATTCCATTTATGGCAATAAAACTATATTTCACCAAGAAAACAACATTTATAGTGACAAAAGAAATAACATCTATAACATTAAAACAACAAAAATGAAGCAAAGAAAAGAACGAATTAGTTATTTACAAGTTGACATGGTCCCCTCTTTTTGCAATAAAAGAACTTCAAGAAGTTCTTTTATTGCAAAATCTAGATGGTTATCAAATTTCTTTTCTGAGGTCATATATAAAGTGGGCTTAGATTGATCCTTATTCTTCAATGAATTTAAAAATAAATAAAAAGTCAAGGCCATGGCCTTTGGCTACTAGTGTAAAGACCCCCTAAGTAAACATAAGAGTGCATTTTTTAATTTATTATTCTAATAATATTAGTAGAGTTGTTTCAACATTTAACTAGCCATTAGACATGTGATTTCCACTAAAATATTTGAGGGGTCCCAAAAATTATATGTAGTGGGTTTGAACAATTGAATACCACAACATATGCTATGAGCCAACTTCATAAGTAGGATATTCAATAGGAAAATACAAGCTTTAAAAATGCAATATTGCAGTTTAGTAGCATATTTAACACTCATTTGTCAAATCAATTATTTTTATGAAAATGTAATTAGGAAAAATAAAATGTCAATCTTTGAAAATATTTTCCAATATTCTTAATTTTTCATATTGAAAATCTAAATCTTTTAAAATTCATTAAGTAAACTTAGATACAAGATAAATTGAAAAACTAAATCGTTGATAATAATAACATAGAATTAAAGCACGTAAAACCTAACGGTGAGAATTTTCTAGTAAGCAATCTTAATCCTATGGAGTTTTATTTTGTGTTGTATGAACTGCCCAAAATGTTTTTTAGTTTAAATTTTTCCTCATGCCCCCATGGAAAAAATTAATATTTTCATAAAATTAAATCTTCAAAACAATTTTCAAAAAAATCCACTACAAATTGACTTTGTCGAAAACTCCTCAAATTTCCAATTGTTCTAATGGGGAACATTTGTCCTTTAGAGCTTAAACGAGGGAGTAAACAAAAGGATGCACTAACAACTTTTATAAAATTTGTACCTTTGGTAAAATTAAGCTCTTAAATTTCAAAGTATTTATTCATTCTAAATTATATAGTACATGAAAAACATTAAAGGAATTAGGTTTTTCAAGACTTGCTTTTAGTCCATTTAATTTTGCTTATCATCATAAGCAATATTAATATATGTTAAAAATTAATAAATAAATTTTACTAACCTAAATTTGAATAGTTTAAAAATAGGATTTAAGATTATTAAAGGCAATCCTAACTTACAACATTGCCATATGATTTTATTTTGAAAATAAGACTTTTAACTTTACAAATGATACTCCTAATTATATAATGTACAACTTTACAACTGAGAGTTTTAAGTTAAAGTAGGTAAACTCTATGTTACAGAGGTACACTAAGTGGAGTGAATATTTAAAGATATTTGGTGCTCTTCTATGCATTTGAAAAGAATTTTAGTTTTTAATTTTGGACATGGATAATAGAAAATCAGTATCTTAACACTAATAGGATACATTGCAAAAAAAAATATTCTTCTTGTGTATAGAGTCACAAAAAGTTTTGGTACTCCACAAGGTTTGATTACCAAGGTCAAATGCGGGGTCAAATGCAATGAAATAGAATTGCAACAACTTTGAGTGAGAATTTGAGATTTCAAAAATATTTCCACTTGAATGACATTTCCAACAAGGTGCAAAATCCAAGAAAAAGAAATTAAAATCTCAATTTTTTAAGTGTTCAAAATTACACAAAATCTCAAGAAAGAGATATTGTACATAAATTGTGTGTTTTTAAAAATACAAAAACAATAAAATAATATTTATCTAAGGAATATTTTCAATGTTTTTACTAAATTCAATACCCTTAACTTTTAAAGTTACTTGATTAAATTTAAAGTGCAAAAATGCATTGTTACCATACATGTTGACACAAAAACTAAATATCAAATGGTAGGGATATATATATATATATATATAAATATAATTATTTGGATTTTTTTTTCATAAAGCCTACCATCTAAAACATTTTCTAACTAGTGATTAAAATTATTAAAATAATTATCATCATCTAAGCAAAATTTCAAAAATTGAAATTATTGAGTAGTATGCAACTACTTACTTTTGTTTATTTATTTTATTTTTAATGTTTCTTTATGCATTACTAGCACTTCTCATTACTAAAAACAAATTATTCATCAAAGGTTTACAAATAATATTGAATTACATTATTTTCTTCATAGATAATTAATATTCAAACAAAATATTTACATCCGTTGCATAAAAAATCACCATTCAAATAGAAAGTTGTATTAATTTTAATGTCTAAATATTATCCCACTAGCCTCAAAAATATATTAAAAAAAGAAATTCTTACAAAAAGTGCATTTATTTGCCAATACATAAAATGCAAACAACCTAATACCTCATAAGAGTAATACAATTGCCCTTCTCTACATTGACATGTTTGGGAAGCCCTAACTTCAAGGTGTCACGCATGGATTATTTACAAAAAAATGACTTGTCGCATGTGTATTACTTAAAACAACAATATCATCATATTATGGAGTGTCATATTATAAAAAGTAAATTGTACAAAATATCATATGCTAAATTTCGTTTCAAGTGCACCTTAAACAAAAGTGTCCAAAAAAGCACATATAACAATTTGAATTTATTGGAGAACTAATTCCAGGAGTTGATGTTGGTGAAAGTCTTATTGAAGTAGTTGTAGGAGCAATATATGAATCAAGTGGAGGCAATATACCAATATTTGGAGAAGTTGTAGGAGAACCCATTGGAGGTGCTAATAAGGCACCTATTGGAGCATTTGTTGGAGAAGTTATTGGAGACCCAATTGGAGCAATTGGAGGAAAAGAAATTGGTTGTGGCCACCATGAAGACCAAGACCACAAAGGTTTAGAAACATCCAAAGGTGGTACATGTCGAATTGCATTAACTGTATCATATTGCATAACAAATGCCAAGAGCCCTAAGAGAAATATAATTTTGAAAGAAGCCATAATGATATTGCTAACTTATCACAATCACAATAAAAAATAATAATAAATGAATACAAACAATGAAATACAACAACCTTACATCCTTTATAAAAGTAAGTTGAGTTTTATTTTTATAAAATATGTTTCATTTTTAAAACAAGACCTAAGTAAACATAAGGTTAAGAAACTATAACATTTTATATTAATATCAAGATTTTATAAAAATAGAATTTTGATATTAATGTCAAGATTTTTAAATTATAAATAATATTAAATTTTAGAATTTAAGAATGCGAGGAGATAATAGAAACTCTCATAATATTGGATAATTTTGAATGCAATGAATTCAAATTTTAAATACACTAAATGTTTGGCCAATTCTTTCAATCTTGATGTTTATTACCACAGCTGGAGGGTAGGATCATTACATATGTGCCAAATAATTGATTTTGTTTTCCAAAACATAAGGTTTGGCAGATAGAAAATTTGTAAATATCTTTCAAGATTCTTTTTTTTATCATACAAAATAAAATTTTATTTCTTTTGGTATTTTTATTTAGAAATAATATTTGGCAACCATGCCCTCCACCTATGTTATATTAATATTTTGTTATTTTATTATTATACTAAACATCTTTGTAAATTTTACTTTCAAATATATGATTTCAAAAACGATTCTATCATATTTGTCACCAATGCTCTACAAACCATTCTTTAGAATTTTTACATGGCATGTAAATCATGAGAAAATTACAAATGAAGCAAACACGATTTTAACAGTTTAGATATTTATTAATATTATGTGATTTAAATACCATTAGGAGCATTACCATAAATTTAAATTTCAAATGTAATAGGTTAAGATATATATTGGGCTACAAAATCTTCATATTATACAAGAATTATTTGGAAGTTATATATTTCTTTCTTAGAATGTACACCATGAGTAAATTATAGCCAAATTGGGTTTGGAATCCATTTTAGGTGTTCCCACCTTAGCATACTTTGTGCAAAATATGCTTGTAAAAACTTAATAGTTTCTTTTTACATATATTGGCAAAGGTTGTGTACCTTTATGTAGTTTGCAATGAACTATAGGTTACATAATATTCAATAGCAATTGTAGAACTTTACTCTTTGTTATGATGATGACGAAACCTCCTATCACTTATAACTCCATGCATGAATACTGCCCATCAATCTTCAAATGTATACTTCTTGATTATTCTTGTGTGAACAAAAAAATAATAAAAGAGGTCTTATCATTGTAGAGCATGAATAATGTAAGAGGTTCTTACATAATACTTTCTTCATTTCAGAGTTTATTGGTTGCATCATAATGTTCTTTAGCTGTTAGTGAAGTCCACCCTTTTCAACATTAGCATTGTAGAAGCTTAAACATTAAATACAATGTTTCACCACCCAATCTTTAGTTAAAGATGATGTGGTCTTGTCCATGATTTTGAATTTGCTACAATGATTTGGGAATAGTGGCCAAGATTCTGAATTTGCTACAATGATTTGGGAATAGTGGCCAAGATTCTGAAGTCATTGTAGAAGGACTAAAGAACCTTATGATCGCTAGAGAAGCTCTTCGAAGAATTTCAAGTGATGCTTGAAGAACATGCTTTCAAGACTATGTATGAAATTGCATAAAGTAATTGGAACTATATTTGAAACAATATATAGTAGACATGTCAATACTCAAATCGTCCCCCACGAGAATGTAGAAACTTACACCGTCTCAAATTTTGAAAGATTATGGTATGTCAAGTTGGGATTCGCTTTGAAAAAATCACACTCAAAAACGTTTTGTACAATAACTTTTATTGCACGTCAAACACATTGGGTATGATTTTAATCAAACTTTACTTGGAGCCCTTCACCACATAGCATGTGGTGATTGGACGATACCTTAACCCTTAACTACCTAAGTAAGCGTTCAATTTTTGGACGATGTACAGATTTCATCCATGTTTTTTCATCCGTCATGCACTTTTTGCAGTGTGGATTTTTTACTATAGATTTATGGGAAGTTAGCTTCATGCACATATGAACTGATTAGAAAGGAGACGATTTGTGAAATTTTTATGGCTCAATTCATATTGTAGTGAATCACCAAAAAATTCAAAGATCTTAGTTCAAAACCAATCAAAAGTGCTCATGAAAAAGTCAACTCATAATATTAAGCAACCAAAAAATCTCCAAAGATCACTACACTTAGAGTATTACATTTCAACCAATCACAACAAATTTCATTCATAGATTGTCAATATCTTATTTGTAATCGAATTACAAAAGAATTTTGAATTTTGAGCTAAAATTTTTATACAAAATGTTGGTGATAGCAATCATAGATCTAACCGTATGAACAGGATAAAAATTTCATAATGTACAACTTTTATTCATACATCAAATTCAAAATATCCCTCTTAGTTGCATTTTATAATGCATCTTTGCAAAACTACCGAATTTGAAGAGGGCTGTAGGCATTTAGGGGTTAAATTTCTATTGGAATTGTGTGATGAAGTTGTGCGGTCATTGGCATGTCTACTAAGATTAGAACTGTGCAATCATTGGAACTGTATGGTCATTTGCATGTCTACCATAATTCTGTGACATCATTTCCATTGAATCTCTATACATGTTTACCTTCTTCCATTACCAAAAAAAAGGTGTTGTTTTCAACACTGGTTCCTACAATATTACTTTGTTCTATTTTTTAAAAATTGACATTATTACTTATTTATTTATACTAAAGTTCCAAATATGTTTTTTTTTTTACAATATTGTGTCAAAATTTTACAATGTTAAAAAGTGTATTGAAAGAAGTGTCAAAATGACAGTTGTAACGAGTGTTTAAATAGTGTATTTTAATGTGTGTTGTAATGCGTGTCAAAATGAATGTTAAAATGTGTGTCAAAAATAGTGTTTTTTTTTTTTTTTTTTTTTTTTCCCAACATTACTATGTCAAAAAGAATGTTATTTTTTTTATATTGCTAAAAAAATATGACATAAAATGACAAAGTACGTCAAAAAGGCATATTGACAACAAGACATAAAGTAACTTGACGCTCATTTCAAATTTTTGGACACCATGCTCTAAACCAGATTTTTGGAAATCTGATTATTTATTTTGGTTTAGGAATTGGGATAAGGGCAAATAAAAGGTTTTAGGACATCTACTAATAAAACTTTGAACCCTTGTAACTTTTACATACAACATCCAAGCAATGCAGTTTTGAGTACGTTGAAGTCCTCTTCAATCTTTTAACAATAAAAACATTAAAAATTTGACCTTTCTAATTATATTTAAAATGCCGGTTTCAAGTGTTTCCACCTTAATCCTCAAAGGACTGACTAAGCCCCACGGGCTTGGGTTTCTTAGTTTTCAAACCACTTTGACCATGAATTACTAATAATGGAGTTTTTTTTATGATTTTCTTTTCAAACATCATCCATGACAAGAATAGTATGCACCTACATTTTAGAACATAAATTATTTCTATATTTTGAGGTTAAAACTCAAAAATTTCCTTTCTTTCAAAATTAGGGTTTAGGGTCGTTTAGGGGTTAATTCAAAGGATTTGAAGTAGGTGTTCAATGCTCATTAGCATATGAGATTGCACTTTATGGAGACATGGCCGTTGAGGTGTGATGAAAGAATTCCCACCATTGGCTGGGACTTTAAACGGCCCCAAAGTCCTTTGCGGCCGTATATGGTAGTATATTTTGTATTTAATGGTATTTGATCAAAATAACAATGACTAAACACTTTTAGTATAAAGTAAAATTAATAATCATGATAATATGTATATAAAAATATATAATAATTCATATATTAAACCACCATTGAACATTATAAGGAAAAATACGGGATGGGAGGCATAATCAGTGTTTATATGGTTCCCAACACAATTCTCGTTGCTCCCATCGATATTTTTTCATCCCCTTGTGTCCTTCCCAGCGTTTATTCTCGGTAGAGGAGAGTAGTTTTGTTCAAATGGCCCTTTGTCCGGTGGGCACTGGGTCATTAACATTACAAACAAACACTTTATTCACACCTGCCTTGAAAGAGGCCGGAGTTTCTATCTTTCTATCTATCCTTCCCAGCATGTTAGAAATAGGGATACCAGCCGCCGGTGGGCATGCTCTGAGTCCACACTAAATTGGTGTTGCTGCTCGTGTCTGAGTTTCCACCGCCATCGCCATCGCCCTTGTAGATATACCAGACCTCTCTCTCTGCTCCATCTTGCTGCCTGCCAATTCTGCCAATTCTTCAAATTGCGAAGAATTCGGTGCAGGCCATGGCAACAGCTCTCATTGCAATTCGCTGCCGGCCATGGCGCGCCCCTGCTTCGTTCCACCCCCGTCATCGCCATGGCCATGGCCTACACCGGCCGAGCTCAGCATTTCGTGTTTCGTGTACCGTAGAGTCGACATCCACGAGTACCAGCGGCGACGGAAAGAATGAAAAAAAGCATGTGGATACCAGGATACATTGGAGCAATGAGACGGATGGCTGGATTGGAATTGAAGATGGCGATGAGAATAATGCTTCGCAGTCGTCGTCTAGGAGGATAAACAGTGGCAGGAGTAATAATGCTGGCTTACTCGACCAGGCCTCGGACAGCCATTACAGGTTCTGCTCTTTTGCGTAATCTTGTGAATTGAACTCGTGCAAGCTGCAGAATGTCATTTCGAGAAACAGAGCTCGAATTTAGGTGTTGGTGAATTTTTCGTAGCTTTGCAAATGGTTAACTTATTTTAAAAATTTGCGTTTAAATTTGTTCAATATGAAAGATGCTCATGTCAAGAAACAGAGCTCGAATTTTAGGTGTATCAATTAGGCTTCCAGTCAGGAGGTGAATGTCGTTGAAATTTTCGTTGAAACTCGTGCAATATGAAAGAAAGCTCATGTCGAGAAACAGAGTTCAAATTTTAGGTGTTGGTGAATTTTTCGTACCTTTGCAAATGGTTAACTTATTTTACAGAATTTTCGTTCAAAGCTCGTGCAATATGATAGGAAGCTCATGTCAAGAAGCAGAGGTCGAATTTTAGGTGATTCTTTCAAATGGTTAATTTATTTTTTAAAAAATTCGTTTAAATTTTTTTAATATGAAAGATGCTCGTGTCAAGAAAACAGAGCTCGAATTTCAGGTGTATCAATTAGGCTTCCAATCAGGAGGTGAATTTCATATAGTTGCGAAAGCTTTGTGAAAGAGTTTATTTATTGCGTTTATTGATTTATTATGTATCTTGATTGATCTTATTTTATGTAAATCTTCACTCCATGGCCTACTTAGTCCTTTTTGCGTATTTTTGTCATTGAACTCGTAGTTTCGAAGGGGCTTTGCAAATGGTCAAAGGCTTTTCAAAGAATTTGCATTTAGTTCAAAAATTACATATCCTGATTGATCCTATTTTAGCTAATTTGTTAGGACCTGCGCGAAGACACATTCGTTGCATTGTGAAAATTGGAGCTTATGGCCTACTGTAACGAAGACGTTATGTTCAGTCGTTTGCTGTGGCTCTTTAACCCTAATGATCTTTTTGCGAATTTTTCTGAAAGATGTAATGCTGTGCAGATACATGGGCATATCCTCGGATGCCGAATTAGAAGAGATTAAATCTGCGTACCGGCGCCTATCGAAGCAGTATCATCCCGACTCAACGCAGCTGCCTCTCGAAATTGCTGCGCAGAAATTTATGCGGTTAAAGGTGAGATTATTTCACATGCTCTATATAGGGATAATTGCCTTTACTATTGAATCCTTTCAAGAGGTTATGATCACGCTCAAGGTAATCTTCTGGTCGAGGATTAATCTTAACAATCTTGGGACTTCAATATTGCATTCCTCAATTAGAAACAAATAATTGGATTTAGTACAAGTTTCATGGCTTCTGTGACAAGGCTAATCGCTCTGAATCATGCATTCATCCTTTCCAAGCGAGGAGTGATTGATGTATTTTCTGTGCAGGATGCGTATGACACCCTTAGTAACCAAGAACTGCGAAACCTTTACGACAATCGTTTAGCGAGTACGATTGTGTCCAACACCGAAGGGAGCTTGTATGGATACCCGATTAATTCACAAATAGGCTACGACATGCGGTCACAGAAGAGACCCGAGCGCGTGGATGTTGATACCCTAGGGGGCCGCAACATGCCTCTCAGTGGCCAAGCTTTGTCAGCTCTGGCGTTCGATTTGTTCGTTCTTCTCGTTTGCATTTGTGTGATTATATTTGTAGCATTCTTTAAGGGCCATGCTTCCACATAATAAAAATGGACTCTTCACCATGTCAATTAACCCCGAAGCATCCATTGTGTATTTTATTAAGTATAGGAAAATTGGACCCCCTGCTGCAAATCATCTGTTTGTGTGAAAATGACTTCAGTTTGACACGATCGACACTGTTGATCCTGTAGTATAGAACAAGAGCTTTAAAATGATGTATCGCAATCAGAAAACCAAGGTAAAATGAGAAAATGCCATCGTTGCAAAGTTCAGTGATGCAGATGGCCATATTGGGCGTTTTGGACGCTTAGGGATTAATGGAGATGGTACTCTCAGGCTTTGAAGAATAAGTCTGATATGATATATGTGGCCATGGCTGCTTCAAGTGGAGTAGGTGGAGAACGCCACAGAATTGATGCTGACTAAGTTATATCAGGTTTTGTCGACTGCATCTCCTCTGAATTGATGATTTCTTAATGAGAGCTTTTGAATATGATTTGCAATACAGTAAAGCATGTACACTCTTTACAGCCGTTAGGTAGCCCCACACTATATTCTAACATTTAAACATGCTCAAGATTGTGGGGCAATGTAAAGAGTTCACTTCCAGAGGACGTAAGTATTCCAGCCTTATCAACTCAAATCACTTTCTACCAACAGTGTAGCGTGTGGTCGGGAAGCCCTTGACAATGGTAGCTTTTGCGCGTTACAATCTCCACGCTTTAGACTCTCGTTAGTGTAAACTTATGTTACAATATGAGTTGAATAATGCACACGATGTAGATGAGAATTGATCAAAAATGTATGTATGGGTCTTGCCGTGGATAGAGTGTTTTTTTCAACGATACGGTACTGTGATTTCCCGAGATAACAGGAAACTGGATACTGTCAATCATTTCTGGGAAATTGAACCGGCACTTGTCACGAGCTTCTAAAGCGGAAGGATTGTTCACTAACTGAAGTTTTCAACTAACTGGGGTGTCGTAGATCATAATCAGGGCGAGTCCATGACCACGAAGCTACAGAATTATTGCAAAACGAAGTTACTCTACGTGACCTTCAGTGAAGCTGCCAACGCAGTAGCTGCTCTTAATTACGTAGCACACGTGTCATAGAGTGAGTAATATTTTTATGACAGCCACAAGTTATCTGACTGACTCCGAACTAGAAACAGCAATTCCATTCACTCAGTTGAAGAATTTGTATTTGAGACGGAATTAGAAGTATCTCCAGTCCATGTATTTGGAAAACCATCTTTTTGAGGAAACACCATGTGGATCCATAAGAATGAATAATGGAGAGAATATTGGTGAAACAAATGGCTAGGAAAGAATGGAGTAGAACTCAAAAAGTATCTTTGTGCACAA
Source organism: Pohlia nutans (assembly GCA_022496805.1). NCBI lineage: Eukaryota > Viridiplantae > Streptophyta > Bryopsida > Bryales > Mniaceae > Pohlia > Pohlia nutans. The sequence continues at coordinate 16,155,763 of CM040097.1, forward strand.
AACATGGCGTATCGAACCTCGTAATTCCTGCTCCACAAATTGTCACCAAGCTGATTCCACTACCCTGTCTAGAATCTTGGAATACAAGTCTAAAATTGCACTCTTCTCCAGTTACACCCTTTATTCTACATAATGTGATGCTTAATTAACGAAGCACACAAAACTCATTACTTAAAACCCAAAAAAACTGAGAATTTTTCAATTAATGAAAATCATATTAACGTTGGTAAACCTACAAGATCCTATTCTACTTAATACGTAAAATACTGAATGTCTTAAATAATGTACGTTTCTTGACTTGTGTTCAAATAAGGTAGATTGCTCTGAGCCACACTATACAGAATAAACAGTGTAGCTCTGTCAATATCAAAAATGAAAGACTCAAGTTTTAAAAAAAACTCCATCAAAATAAGAGAAACCACTCAAATCAACACAAAGTCATAGTGATAAGTAATTTTGTGAGCAAAGACTCTTTGTAAAGGATGCAACCTGTAGTGATCTTTAATTCTGTGAGCAAAAAGATTGCTATGCAGAGTACCGTATGCAGTTCTAAGATCACTTAAATAAACTGTCTTTCTAGAATTACAACCATAATTGTCTATCAGGCATAATATTTGATCAAGAATAATTGGCAAGATTGTATATTTTACATATCAAGAAAGACAGTTTATTTCAGTGATCTTAGAACCGAGTACAACCATCAATTGGTACTATAAAATTGTATATAAATTGACAAACCAGCTATAGTAATTCCACAACTTGTGAGCAGAATGAGGAAAACAAAAGGATGGTTTTTTTGTTCCTCTTGCAAGGCCAAAAACTGGAGTCTGGTTCCAAACTCCATGAAGCTCAATATATTTTTTCCATTCAGTCCTCTACACCAAGATCAGAGAGTCCAGAATTGTTGCCCCTCCTTGTTGCAATGGCAGCGAATCATACCACCCGAGAATTAAGGCACTACTTGCGTCAACCTCCAAACTCTCTACTCTGGCCTACTTCCAAATAATTTTTTTAGTTTTCATTAGTTTGTTACTACCTCCCCTCCAGCGAGCTACACACACTAATACTGTACAGATTATGCTCGCTTAGGAGGCCTGGTTAGTTAGTTAAATATTCGCACAAAGCAGGGCAGCTATTGTATATATATGTATGTATATATCATATATGTCACGCCTAGAAAGGGCCCATGACCCCCTTGGAACTTCAATTTTTTATTTTCCTCCCTCCCTCCAGGCACGATTCTAATGTACAAAAGGAGCGAGAGAGAGAGAAAGAGAGAGACAGCGCTTCCATCATTTTGTGCATCAATTTTTTTACCTCCAACGTTAAATTGTTTGTGGAGGTGGTCAGTTGAATCTCAAAGGCATGCCAGCCAATTCTCCAAGTGCCTCTTGTTCTCTGCACATACACACAAATTCAACACATAATGAGGTTTTCATCTATGCAGACAAAGAGTTATAAGCTATAACCACTCCCCTCTTTCCGGTTCCTATTCTGACCCTTCTACTTCTTCACCATCAAGATCATAGTGTGCCTACAGAGCTCATGAACTTAATTTCCACAACCGAGCTTCAGATTTGGTGCATTCTTTCACCCTCAGGGAGATTATGCACATGTTGTGGAAAAAGTACATCGTTCAAATCTGAAGCATGAGTTGTGGAAAAAGAAAAGTACATCAACATGTACAATTTTCCTCGTACATAATACAGACAGAAAGTAAGCAGAAGAGAAGAGTGAGGCAATTAACACCGACACATGGAGAACAGGCAAGCATGGAGAGCACCATAAAAGAGACTGACATGACCTGGGCTTTGACACAACCAAAAAACCACAACATGGGCTATGTTCACCGCTTGCTCTGGAGCCACACTATACAGAATAAACAGTGTAGCTCTGCCACTCTATCAAAAATGAAGGACTCACGTTAAAAATTTAAAAACTCATCACAATAAAATAACTTGTGGAAAAAGAAAAGTTCATCAGCAAATACAATTTTCCACAAGTTGCCTCGTACGTAATACAGACAGAAATTAAGCACAAGAGAAAAAGTGAGGCAATTAAACGGCGCACACGCAAGCATGGAGAGCACCATAAGAAACTGACGTGACATGCGAATTTTTCGTTGCCGTAAGAAACTGAAAACCAGGGGTGATGGAATTTGATTGTTACCTTGGTTAGTGTGTTTGGAGAGATTGGCGAGGACGGCAGCCCAGGGCGGTTGCTGCTGCTGCTGCTTTGGCAGGTCTTCAAACGGCGACTTAGGCGAGTTGGGCGCGTTCGGCGAGCCATAGCACGGCACAAGCACAGCAAAACTATCCTCGAGCTCATTCTCCGTCAAGAAATTCGTGGGATGATGCTCCAGCCAGCCCACGCTCCAGTCGGAAACATCAGACTCGCTACCGGACATGGAGATTCCGTCGGGCGGCACAATAACAAGGTCGAATTCCGCGTCCACATTCCGCTTGCCATTGCCATTACAATTATTCCGTTGGCCCTTCCGTCTGCGCCCGCGCCGCTTCTGCCAGCCCCCGGAAAGGTTGACGGCCCCCGGAAGCTTGAATCCCCGGGTGGGCCGGATGGGCAACGGGCTTAACGTCCCTTCCGAGAACGGTGGCCTGCTCAGGCCTGTCAACGCCACTGCTGCCACCGCCATAAAACACTCCCTCGCATGAAAAACACCAAGAACCCAAAACCGCCTCGCCCTCTTCTTCCGGTCCGCTTGTGTCATCAATCAATCCATGGGGAAAATGAGCATGGATTGGTGTGCGGTGATCTGTGCGAGCGAGGAGGAAGGGGTTGCCGGGAAGAAGTTGGTGGTCAGGCAGCGGGAGAGGAATGGGAGGGGGTGGGGTTATGTAGGAGAGCGAAGGGAAGAGAGAGAGAGAGAGAGAAAGCCCTTGAGACTCCACGCCACCCAATTTAGTAGTTCTAGGGAAAAGGGTCCCCCTTAACGTTCTGGAGGCTATGACTTGAGTTTCCTTTGGGGACCCCACTTTGGTAGTATCATCAATGGTGAAATCTTGTGTGTCATTGGTTCACATGCACTGGTGGGTTTGGTTGATTGCTCTTAAACCACCCACTTAAGCAATATGTGTATTTTTAGCAATGATATCTTTCGTGAAATAGCAATTTCCTTTCATTCTACATAAGGTTTAAGCCCTAAATGTCCCAGCGTTCAGAAACTGGATCACGAATAGATTCAAAGCCTTGTAAGGTTGATTGTCCTAAAACCACCAACTTAAGCAATCTGGCCTATTTTTGGCAATGCTAAATTCGAAAAAAAAATATGACCGCATTCGAAATAGGTTTTGATGAGGATTGCAAAAATTTGCAACATCTAATTCGCATTTGTCAATTTTATACAAAATTCCAAAGTGGAAAGTAACCTGTGACCCAAATCAAACCTCTAGGTTTCCCCATGTTCATACCATGTGGTACTAACTTTCACTCATAATGATACCCAAAACCACCAACTATTTCTTTGCAATGCTTGGCGTGCCATTGGTCTACTTGAATAGTGAAATTGGTGGTTTTGGGTCTCAACTGTGATGGCCCCAGAAAAGTCTACATGTCATGATTGGGGGACGTGGTGGTTTTAGGACATCCTACCTTAACTTTCTCATACAATATTGGATGACTTGCATGCAAGCCTAAATGCTCAAACGACCGTTTTCTGGTCGCTGCCCAAATTTAGCGGGTTGTCCGGGAAAAAAATGTTTTAGAAAAAATCAAAATATATTTTAAAATACTACATCAAGTCTACTTTTCAACGCAATTTGAATCATGTCAATCCGAGTTAAACTCCACCCGGGAGAATTTTTCAAAGTGAATCACCTTAACATTGTCTTAGTGCTATAAAATTTGCTATTTGGGGAAACTAATGATGTTCCCTTCATCATTTTCTTTTTCTTTTTCGAAATTTACAATAGATAAACCGACTTTAACCAATCATGCTAAATTTTAAACTCTAAAAGTGAAAATTTTAATTTATATGAATTTTCAAAGGTTAATGCTTTTAAATTCATTAAAAAAATAATCTAAAGTTATTTTTGGAAGTTTGACCGTACGGATAATTTGTAGAGATGATGCCCTACATATTGTCTATTGAACCAAACTTCATCGAACATATGGAAGGCACATATTATAATACATTTATGTTTTGTCCAATTCCCCTTGAGCTTTTAGGGGTTAATCCCTAAACATCTCAACGTTGAGAAACTGATTCACAAACAAGTTCAAAGCCTTGTAACTTTCTCATACAATCTTGTATGACTTTCATCTAGTCACTTTTGCAACCTTTTTAAATTCTCTACCAATTAAAGTAATTCTCTTGTGATGGGGAGATGTTTGATAATATTGGAGAGGCCTCCAAATGCATGTATGTCAAATTTGTTTGGTAGACTTTCTCCTTGCAATGGTCCTCTCATGTACACCTTACGTACATCTTAGCCATGCTAATATCTATTTTTGAGGCTAGCATTTATTTGTGTTCAAAAGGTCGGTACGTTTTGGAGTTAAGAAGGAATGCGTATTTTTCCACAATTTTATTCTCAATATTGAAATTGATACAAATTTAAAAGTAGAAAGTGCACCGGAACTCAATATCAACATATAGGTTCCCCCATGTCCACACTATGTGGTACTAATTTTCACTGATAATGATACCCAAAACCACCAACTAATTCTTTGCAATCCCGATGAAGTCACTGTTAAAAATTTAGATAACCATGAGAGAACGAATATAGGGTGTCTTTTATTCATTTGAGATAATTGGTTTATAAATTTTTAGAAGTAATATAGGGTGTTTGTAAACCAATTTGAGAATATTCCTAGAATATACCCTAAATATATCCTAAATATACTATAAATAATAGAATATTCCAATTATTTCATAACCCCCCCCCCATTAAATACCCTCTATTCACTCATGTATACAAAAATTTACACTATGTGACTTCCCCAAGTTTGCAATGTTTGGCATGCCATTGGTTTGCTTGAATAGTGAAATTGGTGGTTTTGAGTCTCAAGTGTGGTGGCTCAAAGAAAAGTCTATATGCCACAGTTGGGGGGGGGGGGGGGAGTTGGGTAGTTTTAGAGCATTCAACCTTAGCTTGTAGTTAGAACATGAAGTATAGAAGGTACTACTTCATGGTAAGTTCTTCCTAAGAAATTGAATTTGTTCATGTTTCGTCTCACTTCCAACCTAACCAATCAAATAATGTGTTCATGTTCAAGTTAGTTCATGGAAGTGTGCATCACTTCATGGTTGGGTAATGAGACAAACTGTAATACTACTTTCTCCCTCCTCTTGTTTACTTTCATGGGGGATTCCTCAAACCCCATGGGATTTGTGAAGTTGCTCATGGAAGTAGGTAAGAGGAGGGGGGGTAGTGGTATTACAGTTTGTCTTATACCATGTTGTGAAGTGGTGTACATTCCTTGGAATTGAAAATGAAAACATTTTGATTAATAAGTTGGAAGTGAGGTGAAAACATGAACATATTTGGTTAGAGAGAAGTTGCTATGAAATCGAGGGTTTCAGTAACCCTTCTAAACTTCCCCTTCACTTCTTTTTTTCTCAAAAGCTCACTTGAATTTATATAAAATTTGGTTCTCCAAACATTCCTAAAAACTTGTCTTTTAGTAAGAAACTTCACCCATAAGTGGTCAAACCTTACTCATTAGTGTGTGAATTTTTGCCTCACAATAGAAAGAATTAGGTTGTCTTTTAGCCAAACCTCACTCTTTCATAGTGAATGTAAATGCCCCTTCAATTCCTGCACAAAATCAAGGAGATCGCAAATTTACTAACTAATGCATATTCAAGTGTTTACCTTCGTCCTCGTTAATATGTCTACTAACTAAAAGCAGTTGCTATCCCTATCCGAGTGAACTCTGTTGAAAAAATAGGAATAGTGGCTACCTTGAGTAGAGGAGCAGAGGAGGCCCTCGGCATCCATAATGGCAAACATTTACCCCTACCCATAAACCCGTTCATGCACACGCTTTGTGGCGTTGTTGATTGTGGTGCAAATTCGAACAAACACAACATGGTGAAAACATCCCTTGCCATGGAGAAAATTGGACAAATGAGTAGTGAAAACGAAGGATACCAACCTTGTCTGGTGGATATGCTCTAAGTTGGCCCAGGCTGTCGAAGTTTAGTACGACAATTCCAATGGCGAAAAAGTCATTACGTGTGACTGCACAATCTTCTTTATACAATAAGGTAGGAGCACCTAAAACCAACACTGTACCTAATTGTGACAAAATTTAGATCATTTAATCATTTAAAAACACAAATCTAGGCACATCATAGAGCCCTTATTGTATGTTGACCAAACTGATAAGCTATGTATGGTCTACCTAAATTTACGTTCTAAAATGACTCTTATGCCTAGATTTTTATTTTTTATTTTAGGTGCTCCTACCATATAGTAGGTTGGCTTGTATAGAAGTTCAATATGACAATTTCATAGGCAGATTGGCGTGGTGTATGAGTGTATGGGTTGTGTTATTTAATACATTCTAGCTAATTCAAATAATTGATTAGACTAAAGAACCTCACTATTGAGTTGACTATGTAAAGTAAGCAAATTATGTATGAGTAGTAGATGGGTGTTCTCATAGTACGGGTGATTGAAAAAAATAGTCCAAAGTGATGGATTTTTTGAAAAAATGGACTTTGGAAAATTCTAGTTAATTTTTTGTAAATGATGGATGTATAAGATTTTGAAGGTTTAGGGATATGAAGGATATTCACACAATGATATTCACACAATGACATTTTTGGCTCAGTCTATTTTTGGGCTAGTGCCTGCTACAACCACATTAATAAAAAATACATTGTAGTGTTTCAACTAAATGTAGTGTAAAAAGGATCGTAAATAACTAGAATTTCATTAGTCAAATTTTTACATAGTCTAATGTGACTAGATGTTGAATAATTACGAAGTTGTATTCTAAAATTAAAATCCTTCCATTCCATGATATTTAATAAGCCTTGAAAACCTAAAAATGGAAAAATGTGCAAAATTATGAAACTCATATGAAGGGTTGCTTATTAAAACACATGTACATATGGTGATTTAGTGAAACATGAAATTTATATACCAAAAATAGTGTGGGAAGGGTAAAATCCATTAAAATATCATTTTTTGCAACAAACAAGTTTTTTACATTGTTATTACAAATCAATTTTAATGCATCAAAGATGGGTAATTTTGAAAAATAAATTTGGTGGATATCATAATTAGATAAGAAGTAAGATGTTATTGAAAATATTTTCTAATTAGAAACACTTTTACCACTATATTCACTACATATACTACTTCATAAAGTAGTATTTGATTTTGAGGCCAAATAGACACCCGTACCATGAGAACGCCCAGATGTTATAAGCAACATTGAGTTGTTGCCTCTAGCTAGAGACATTTGGTGTTACCTTCACTTGAATTTTTTTTATGAGATTGGTTCAAAGAGGCATAACACAAATTGTACCTTGATAAGGTTTGTATGTCTAAAAGCATCCAAAGAAGCCTTTGTGTATGGTTACTATTGTTAAACTCTCAAATTTGTTTGGTCTTCTTGTCATTTGAAAAACAATTCCAATGAATTTTAGTATACATATTTTGCAAACATTGTATGAATAAATTAAAAACATAATTTTTCGGACATTGGATGCATTTTTTAAATGTTGATTAGCATGCATCTCCAAGAAAACTCTACAAAACAGACGGATTCTCATTAATACAAATATAGAGTTATTTTCAACCGTACTTCCTCAACACTAAATAAATTTTCACCTTACATGATCCACTCTAATTAATGCATAGTTATTTTTAGCAATACTTCCCTAACAATAAATAACTATCCATCTTGCATGATCCAAGACTCTAATTAATACAAAGTTATTTCAACCGTACTTCCCTAACAGCAAATTATTGTTCACTTTGCATGATCCAATGATGCGTCACCAATCTTATAAGAATGGTTCTTTAATTATAAAGCTTCAAGAAAGGTAACAAAACATTCCAATTTTTTTATAAATAAATCATTTTTTATCATTTTTTAAAATAAAAATTTGTTTGGAAAGTTATTAAGATTGACTTTTGGGTGGTTTCACTCTACCGACGGTGCAATCATTTTTTGGTTCAAAATTAACAGTATTGAAACTTTAAAACTTCATTTTACATTATAGCGTCCATCAAAAGTTTTCTGCTTCTAGGCTTTAAATTAATGTATTGGTTGCTATCTACGCTTTAAGTTTGGAAAACTTTAAAATTAATAAACCTATCAAACAAAGCCTTATTGTATTGTGTGAATTGTTTTGCACACAATTTGCATGCATTGTTAAGATATCCTATACCGCATTGCTTATTTACACTGGCTAGAGAATTGAACTCTAGTAGGAAAATTACTCTTGAAATTATTTAAAATCTAATTTTTTTTCTTTTCAATGGTGTAACGTGTTAGCCCTCAAAGATAGGAGCCGCACAATTACTCTCGACAATATGTGGAATCCGATTTAGAATCTGACATTCAAAAGTAAAATGTGATGGCCTTCAATGATTGGACTTCAATCGTGTATAGTTTACATAAAAATATACAGAGGTTGTTCTGAGATTTTTGGATGAAAGTCTCATACCTTCTTATGAAGTGGTGCAAACTTGAACATGAACAAATTTGATTGATTAGGGAGAAGTTGCCATGAAATCAAGGGCTTGAGAGTCCTATATACTTCGTGACAATTTCTCCTCCAAAAGCCCACTTGAATTTATGTGGAACTTGGTCCCCTAAAGTCCCTAAAAACTTGATATTTAATGAAATCTTCATTCATGGAAATTGGACTTTAGTGATCACTGTGAATAAGCCTCTGGATTTTTAGTTCACAATAGAAAAAATTAGGTTGTCTTTTAGCCAAACCTCACTCTTTAATCATTGAATGTAAATGCCCCTTCAATTTTTGCACAAAATCAAGGAGATCGCAAATTTACTAAGTAATGCATATTCAAGTGTTTTTCTTGGTCCTCATTTATACATCTACTAAGTAGACGCAGTTGCTATCCCTATCTCATTGAACTCTAATGAAAAAACAAAAATTACCACTATTTTGAGCAGAAGAGGCTCTTGAAAACTCCTTTATGCACGGCCGTGTCGCATTTGTCGACTGTGGTGCAGATTCCAAGAAATGCACATCGAGGTGAAAACCTCTCTTATCATGGAGAAAATAGTACAAATCGTTAGTGAAAATGAAGGATATCAACCTTGTCTGATGGGTATGTTCTAAGTTGACAATGGTGACAAGGTTGGTGAGATAGGGATACCAACCTTGTTTCATGGGTATACTCTAAGTTGGCCTTGTAGGAGTTCGGCACAACAATTCTAATGGCGGAAACGTTCTTGAATGTGCGTGCACAATCTACTTTATACAATAGATTAGGTTGGCATGTGTTAAAGTTCAATATGACAATTTTATGAACGGAATGGGTGTGATGCATGTGTGTAGGGGTTGCATTATTTAATATATTCTAGCTAGTTCAAATATTTTAATGAGAACCATCTAAATAACCTATGTAAGCTAAACAAATTGTGTTTGAGTAGTAGATGTCATAAGTGATATTGAGTTGTTGCCTCTAGCTAGAGACTTTTTGTGCATGGTTACTATTGTTAAACTCTCAAACACTAGTAGGATTTTGGTCCTTTATAACTAGTCCTTTGTGACTTACATGGTCCTTTGTGACTCAATTCTTTAGAAAAGGAGTCGTTTTGAATCATTTAAGTCACAAAAGACCAATTATAAAGGACCAAAATCCTACTAATGAAATTTTGTTTGGTCTTCTTATCAATTGAAAAATAATTCCAATGCATTTTTTAATGTATTTTTTTAAACATTGTATGAATTAATTTTTTTAATTAAAAATTAGATGTTGTATTGTATGCATTTTTAAATGTTGGTTAGGGCATCTCCATGAAAATTCTGCAAAACAAACAGACTCTGGTTAATTCAAATTTATTTTCAATTTTACTTCCCCAAAAATATATAAATATTTACTTTTCGTGTTTCAAAAATCATTTATGAGATTGGTTCTTTAGGAAGCTTCAAGAAAGGTAAAAAAACATTCAAATATTATTTTTTAAATAAGTCATACTTTATCATTTTAAAATATAAAAACATGATTTGAAAGTTATTAAAATTGACTATCAAGTGGTTTCATACTAAGGTGCATTCATTTTTTGGTTCAAAATTAACAATATTGTAACTTATAGTGCATTATAGGCTCTTCTATCAAAAAAAATTGCTTTTAGAATTTAAATTAATGTATTGGTTGCTATCTACACTTTAAGTTTGTTAAACTTTAAAATTAATAAACCTATCAAATAAAGCCTTGTTGTATTTTGTGCATTGTCTCACACATGACTTGCATGCAGTGTGAAAATTCCATATACCGCAATGTTTATTAACATTGGCTAGAGAATTGAACTCTAGTAGAACAATTACTCTTGACAATATCTAGAATCTGATTTGTTCTTTTGGATGGTGCAACATGCTTGGAAACTTTCTAGCCCTCAAAGATTGGAGCCACACGATTACTCTCAACAATATCCGGCCAGAATCCGATTTAGAATTTGACCTAGAATCCAACATCCAAAAGTAAAATATGATGGTCTTCAATGATTGGACTAGTTGAAGCCGTAACAAAGCTTTAAAAAATAAAATGGCTTACAGTAAATAAAGATTGCAACATAATAGCTTCTAGGCTTAAAAATAAATGGTTGATGAATTGGTTTCTATCTATATCATATTAAGCTTGGGAAATTTCAAACTTTATAAACCTACCAAATAAAGTCCTTTTGTATTTTGTGCCTTCTACGTAAATGTGTCATCCATGCTATAAAATCACCCTAGTAGCTCTTGAATTGCTCCTAAACTTAAAATAAGCTCATTGATTTCTATCTATATTTTAAACTGGAAACTTCGAAATTAGTTAATTCATAAAACAAATTTGCTTTATATTTTGTGCACTATTATACTAGATTACAAATAAACCACTTTAAAATTGAAAAACATTTCCAACGCATTTTAGTGTGTGTTTTTGAGACATTTTATGACTACATTTAATATGTAAAATTTTGGGCATTGTATGCATTTTTAAAATATTGATTATGGCATCTTCTTGAAAACTCTGCAAAGCAGGTGGACTCTTATTAATACAAAATTATTGTCAATCGTACTTCCTCAACAATAAATAACTATTCCCTTGCATGATCCGATAAAGCATCATGACATGTGCCAACATATGTCATTGCGTCTCACTATTCAATAGCGAGTTGAGGGCTCTCAATATCTAGGATATTTTCATAGCCGAGGTGATTCTTAGCTTGCTTTTCATCCATTACTCAGAGGGTAGGGTTATTCAAAACTCTTATGAAGATGCTTTGATAGATGTATTTGAAACTGACCTTACGCTCTCATGTTCAATCATTTATAGTTTAGAATCATTGAAAGTCAAATAAACACAAACAAGAGATTGGATGATTCTTTCTAAAATTTTATGTTTACATAACTAAATGCTTAATATGTTAGCCTTCCAAACAGTGAAAATTATTTATGATATTGTGCTTTATTTTATTTTAAATTTTAAATTTTGATGTTGTGACAAACATTGGTGCACTTGTTTAGTGTAATTATTGTGAGCCATGTTAATTATAAAGAGGTTGTCTTTTACAAATTGAGAATCTTCATAATACAAAGATATTTCTAGTTTTTGGAGATATTTCAACCTACAATATAATTGGGCACCACTATCATCTTTTTTAACAAAAATTAAAGGAAAAGGTGTATTCCATGGACAAAACATTTGTAATCATAACTTGCAAAAGTAAAAGTACGTAATTTGATTGATCACTTGATATTTCTTGTGATGTCCCTTGATATCACTTAAATAAATCATGAAAGTCTTCAAGTGGGTATATAGAGACTATAATGTTCATTTTAAATGTCCCATTTTTATCCATCTAAATCCTTGAGACTTTGGCAATTCATAACTATTTAATTTCATCCAATCTTAAAAAACCAAAACTTGGATGTACTTTAGTACTAATATTAATGAATGAAACTTGTTGTCTCAAATCTCCCTCCCCTTAAAAGGATTATATACACCTTTTAGAGCATCATCCATGGTGTTCTCAAAATGCTACATCAACAAAGACATATCCCTATCACCGTTTCCATTTTAATGCCTAAATCATCAGCTTGCTTTGGCTTGATTTTTCATATCATAACAAGCTAGATTGGGATAGGACTCACATGTGGGTATGCTCTAACCCTTTAATTGAAGTATGCACAAAGTATGCACAAAAGTGGGAACTAGTGGTCAATCATTCATTGGACAAATAGCAATACTATATGTGCTCATGGGCAGCAATGTACATCTTAGCAACATTCAAGCTATGGTTGTCTTACTCGACCAAACGACCCCTAGAAAAAGTGTCAAACAAATGTAGGAGGACTCCATGTGCAATAGACAAACGTATTCTAACATATATATATGTGGTCATTGTTAAGTTTGGATTAAGATTGTTATGTATGACACTTTTTCCAATGGTGACTATGTATTGAGCCACCAGTGATGACACTTTTAGATCCCATGGGTTTTTTTTGTTTTTTTTTGGGACATTTTGCACTAATTTATATATCAAGTGGGTACATAGAAACTGTTGTAATCCATTCAATTTAAATGTCTCCATTCTATCTTTCTAAATCCTCAACTTCAACTATTCATAACTATTTAATTTCAACTCCAATTATTTTTTTAACTTGGATTTACTTTAGTACTAAAAACTAATGAATAAAATTCATTCTCTCAAATCTCCCTCTCTTTAAACCCTTAATGGACATGGCTTTTATGTTTTGGACACCCAAAATCTTATTTAAACTCCATTTTAAGTTTGATTCTCTTTTTAATTTACTTTATTTCTATATTGTAAAATATAGATCCCTCAAATATACTCAGGTTTGGCATTTTAAAAAGTACATTTGGTTCAATGGAGTAAAAGTCATAAGCAAGATTCTTCTAAAATACCAAAAAGCCCTTGGGGGTCTCTATGTCCATTAAGGGTTAACAAGTTTATGTACACTCTTTAGGGCATCATTAATGGTGTTTTCCAAATGCCACATCAACAATAGGTTTAGAATAGCAATGTATATATTAGCAAAATCCAAGCCACGGTTGTCTTATGGACCAAACTATCATTAGACAAAGTGTCAAACACATCTAGTAGACCACATGTCTCTTAGACAAGCCTATTGTGACATGTATGTGGTGATTGTTAAGCTTGGAACTAGGATGTCTTGTCTAACACTTTTTCAATAGTGATCACATATTATGCCAACATTGATAATGGTCTTAGATTTCATGTTATTTTTTTGAAATTTCGCAATAAATTATATAATCACTCAATATGATAAAGAAGATGAATTTGATATTTCAATAGAATCCCGGGGGGTGCACTCCATTGTCAAGTTGAACACCACGTGCGAGAAAAAAAAAACTACTTTTTCTAAGTAGCATCACTAAAATGGGTCAAAATTTTATCAAATTTTTTTTATGAGTAGATATACACTGTATCTATTACATAGTAAAAAATGGTAACCAAATTTGATGATTTGTTTTTTTAATAAAACATACCGTTTCTAACTAGAATGACACAGAATTGAACTAAAACAATTACTACAAAAAATGAAGATGACGAAAAATTTCAAAAAAATACACAAAAGATATTATCAATGGTTATGTATATGTAGAAAAAATATCATAATTTTTAAAATTATCTATGGCATATAATATAGGGTAGCAAATTTTTCTCGCACGTGGTTATGAAACGTAAGGGGGTGTGATCTCCCCGAGAATAGAATTATCCTTTCACGACAATTTTTTCCAAAATTTCAACCCATCTCATTCAATTTGCACTAAATTTGAAATAGATCTTACTGAACATATATACCCCAATTGAAAATTTTATGACTGAAATTGAAATAGGTTGAAAATATTAATAGGAAACTGTATTAGAGATGATGTCAAAATATCACTTTGTTTGCGTTATTGATAACACAAATGAAGTGATATATTGACATCATTTTTAAGAGGGTGTTCTACCCATCAAACGTTTTGAGTTGGAAATAATTCTAATATGTACCAATTTTGTGAATGTTAAAATTTAATTTTTCATGATGTATCCATATATCAAACAAAGCACTCTAACTAAAAAGACAGCTTAAAGAGCCTCAATAGTGTACTTTCTTTGTATTATTCTCATAATGAATAAAAATGACATTCAAAGAGCCAAAGTTGAAGGACTGGCAAGCCACCACAGAGCTCCAATGCAAATTATTTTCATGTGATACAAGTGTGGAATGACCCATAACCACCCCCTATTCTAGAGTTGTTCGTGTCCTCAATTACCGCCATTCAATGAACCTAAATTGACCACTTGTAACTCTCAAGAAATTCAAAATCAACAAGTTGTGATTCACTAGGGACTTCTATCGGTGAGTGAAATTGGAGTATCTAAAATGCGATTCATGATACTTTTTGTATCACCTATGTATTACACTTAGGATAATATGACTATCTTTTCATTTTCGAAATTCATATACATTACATTTTATTTGAATTTTTTATATTTTATATTTCAAAAATCTTATCTATGTATCAGCCAAAATAATCCTAATTCAATTTTCAAAATTTTCTAACCAGAACTTACAGCTTAACCCTTTAGGGCAAAGTAGCCCCTAACAATTTCAAATTTTTTGTTCTGTCCTCAATTTCGAATATATATATTCAAAAATAGCCCGCTATACCTTCTATCTAGCTTGAACTTTTCATGAATTTGGATAAAAATTGAAATTTTCATAAATTTTAAAGGTTTCTATCTTTTAAAAATCGTAGTAATTTAAAAAAAGCTCAATTTACCATGATTTTTAACAAAACACAGAGA
The DNA here is from genome assembly GCA_022496805.1 of Pohlia nutans. Taxonomy (NCBI): domain Eukaryota; kingdom Viridiplantae; phylum Streptophyta; class Bryopsida; order Bryales; family Mniaceae; genus Pohlia; species Pohlia nutans. Next base: position 16,170,763 of record CM040097.1, read on the forward strand.
TAATTATAATGAACTTGAGTGCAAAAGGAATGAAAACTTCACCGCAAGGAATTTCGATAATTATAATGAACGTTGTGGTGAAGTTTTCATTCTTTAATATGCTCTATAGTGTATTTTGAAACTCTGAAAGCCCCAACTTCAAATTGCCATGAATAAATCATCATTGCTCCCAATTTGATGGCCAATGGCTCGTTAGATGCGGAATTCCTATGCCCTCAAGTGCCCATTTAACACCTAATCCATAAAAGTCATTGATATCAAGATATTTTCAAAGAACAAAAAAGACAACCATTTTTGGCTTCTTAGCCTTAAAGGTTAAATGGGCAGATTAAGGGCACTCTACCATACCTCTTGGTTTTTCAATTCAACACGTGGAACTTATGGAGAAGGAGTTTAAATTGAAACCAAACTATAAATCATTGAGCATGGTAATGTGTGATTAAAGTACACCAAGGCCTATTACCACCATGTATTTCCAATTTGGCCTTCATGTACCTACAACAAAAAAATTTGGTTTCAAATATACACCACCAAAACATGAGGGTGGAATTGAAGACGTGGTGATAATAGGTTGGTGTACCTTATGGGACCAAATTTACATCTTTAGAGCATCTACGCCCTTCTCCCTCAATGCACCCCATAACCACTATCATAACATCCAAAATTTGTTGTCACAAGCTATCATCTCTACACCCTTGATACACTATGTGTCCCTTTATATAGGCCATGAATCAATCAATATTACTATACATGAGTAATGATTATTGTCCATCAATCTAGGATACCAAGCCCTTCTACGGTTCTTCTTTTTGGCTACATGTCGTTAATTGGCTACAAAATTATTTCTTGTGCTACAAACAATATGTAATTTGAAAGATATTTTGGGATGAAAAAGCCAAATTCCAATCATTTTTTTAAATAAATAAATTAAATTGCCAGATTTGGATGAAAGTAGTACTTAAAATAAATGAATAGTGATTTTTAGGTCAAGATATGAATGAATGTGAAAGTATTTGGTTTCAACATAATACTATAAGTTGTCAGTAGTGAGAATTTGTGGAAAAATGAAAAAATACCCTTGAGCCCTTCCTAAACGTAGTTATAGAGGGACGTATTGAGGTCTCTCTATATCGTGCTCATAGATAGATAAGAACTTTGAACCTCCTTTGAGGCCAGCGTGAATAAAGTGTCTCTCTATATTGTGCTCATATTTAGTGACCCTCTTACCCTCCGTGAATATTCATGCTAAAATTCTTTCACTTTTCAAATTCATGAGAGAATTAACCTCCAAAGGACCATAAGGCCCTTAGGGGCTTTTGGAATTAGAAAGTGGGGAAATTTGAGTTGTTGGGCTGTGAAATATAGGATGAGCAACAAAGAGACCTTGGCTCTTTTTGAGAGTTGAATCCGTGAGTACTTCTTGATCGGAAATTCATGGTGTGCGATTTTTGGTGATTTTTTGAGCTGCAAAAAGGTTATATGTGCGTAACTTCAGGCCCCTCATATCTTCCTCTTCACACCTCCAAATTATGTAATTTTTTTTTTGCACTTGAGGATCATGATGATCTCCACGCATGGTAAAAAATTCGGAATTTTTGGTGCACTTTTGTTCAATCCAATTTCAGGATATGTACAAAATACCCCAAACGAGTTCCATCAATCTTCTCAATGATGGCATTGTCTCAAAAATTGTACAATTTCATTGATCCTTTTCTCATACAAAAGCTACGTAAGTCTTCTTTAATTTCAATGGTGTTGATTGTTAAAAATCAAAAGCTAAGCGCGCCCACCACAACCCCCCCCCCCTCCCTTTCCCCAAACCCAAGGTTAAATGGTGGGCATGTTCCTACGGTCCTTTTGTTTTGCAACCACCAAATTTAATTTCCAACTCGGGGGACGCACTCTTTATTAAACCTTGGAATCACGTGCATTCATGACCCCCCTTTAAAATACCCTTCTATGGTTAGAATATTCTTATATTTGTTCATGTATATATGTATAATGTAAATATACAACCCTATTTTCAGTTCTAAGTATGCTTTTTGTATGTATACATAGTAAAGTAGTGTTCAAATTAATCCCCCTCTTGTGCACTCACGTGATTCCTCACACATAGAAGAATGCACCCCCGAGATTTCCAAGTATTTGAGGGAAATGGTTGCCAGCCCCACACTGGTTCAATTCACCTCTCTTCCAAGTATCCATAAGAAGCATATTTAGAGAAGGGTGAGTTGGCTGAAATTTGTGAAGGGAGCTTTTTCAATACTTTATTTTTGTTTTTAAGGGGTTATGTTGTGAGTACAAAAATTGGGATTAACGCAAAATTTGAGGGATCTATGGTCTGCCATGTGGGTCATCACTAGCACAAAATCATCCTAGTTTCAACGCTTTTTAACATGATTTAACAAAGAGTTAGAAAATCCATCCCAAAAAATGTAAATTGGGTGGCTTTGTTGTCTGTGGCTAAAATGTACATTGTATTATTGTGACAATGGCTTTGTTGTCTGTGGCCCACCAGGGGAGAGACTACAAAAACGCTTCGTTTTCAAGGAGTTACATGATTCAACAGTATAATCAAGCAGTAAAAGTAAATCTAAGTTAAATACTAAGGTAGAGACTACCCAACTAGCCCCTTCCAATTCAATTCTCCTCCCCAAGTATCTAGAAGAGTATATTTTCAAAAAGGGTGAGTTGTCTAAAATTTGTGAATGAAGTTTTTTATAATTACTAATATTTTTGAAGGGACCCTTTTGTAACCACTAATATTAAAGTAATATTTTGAATTCAAAATTTGAAGGTTATACAGGATGGTTTGTTAGGTGGATAATGCGGTGACTTTGTCAAAAGTCTCAAACCAATGTTTCAAAGTTGTTCTATGAAGTACGTTTGGAAATCGTATTTAAACAAGGAAGAGTTGATTTAAATTTGTGAAGAGAGCTTTGTGGGAGAGCTTTTCTAGAGCTAATTTTGCAATCAACAAAGTTAGGATCATTATTCAATTCAAAATTTGAGGTGGTATGTCATGCCGATGAAGGTAGTTTTGTTATATAAAGCCCTAAACTTGTGTATCAAATCATATTCAACTCCTTGTACTAAATCTTGAAAGGGAGAATATGTACATAAGGGTGAGTGAAGTAAAATTTGTAAAAAGATTTTTATTTTTTTATTTTATTTTTCCACTACTATCATAGTCTTACAACAAGTTCAATGGAAAATAATCATTTTTTTACAAATTTAAAATATATTTTGCCAATTTTTACACAAATACTGATTGTAATCTATGAAAAAATCCAAGTGACACTAAAAGATTTAAATTACTCTACAAACATGTGTTGGACCTACTCTTGGGGTATAGTAATATTCTTGAAGCTTTATTTGGAGGGTTCCTTTGCAACCACTAAAGTTAGCACGAACCTCGGAGGTGCATTGTACTAAACTTGTACAAGTATACGTGAATGCACAAAAGGAGTATTAACCCTTTAGTACCTAGTTGACCACATTCTGGTCACTGAAGTGTTGGAAATGCAAATAACAGAATATTTGTGAAGAATTGGATTTTGAATTGTGAAGTTCAGATTTGGAGATTTATAATACACATCTTCTAAAAAAAGAAAAAATCAATTCGGAGTTGTGCAACTATCAAAATACCTATGTTCAAAACACCAAAATATTGCAAATACCTCAAAATACAACAAATATTTACAAATACAACACATATACTATGTTGTACACTGAGTGTTTGGAAGTTTGTTATCTCGATTTATTTATTTTGAATTGTATTCTTTTGTTCATGTTCCAGTAGTATATGTATTCTGATCTTGATCAATGTACTAACTTCTTTCAATTTTCAGCATATAAATATTTGTCCTAAATCGTATACGGATAAGTCACTCTCACTTATATAATTCACAATAATTATGTGTGAGTCTGTTCTTGATATGAAAAATTGCAACGGAGAAGTGTTGACATAGGGCATTGTTGAACCACGTTACTTTCATTTTAGAAAATTTAACCCAAATTCTATTTAACTTTGAAGTCACACACCCTCTAAAATATCATCTTTGAGTGTGCATTATACGGTTCAAAAACATATTATAATTTTGCAATTCCACCATTGGATGATTCTATAATTTTGACAAATTAGCTCTACTCCAGTTGAAAATACAATTGTATGGTTACTTTCTAATTTAATCCATTCTATTTTTGATAGTATCAAGTAAAAAAAACTATTGAAATCCAGTGCATGCAATTACACAATTACAGTACCCTAGGCACTAAAGGGTTAATTTTGACCAACTGACTTTTATGTAGAGATGATACATAAGAGTGAGTTGGTTTAAATTTGTGGAAGAAGTTTTTGCTCTATTGATATTCATTAGAAAGGTTCTTTTGCAATTTATAAAGTTGGAATTAAAATCCAATTTAAAATTTGAAGGGTTGTAAAGTGGTGTGCAAGCTAGGTGATGAAGGCTTTGTTGGAACCACTAACTTCATTCTCAAATTCAACTTCCTACCAGATATTTTTGGGAATTGTATTTTAAATAAGAATGAATTGATTGAAGGGAGTTTTTTTTTTTACTTCCAAAATGTTATCACCAATGTTCAAAAATCATATGTGGTCCTAAAAGTTTTCTATTCATTTCTTTTCTTTTTGCAATTTCATTTATTGTTTTATTGTGCACACATGTGAAACAATTTTTTTTTACTATAGTAATCAGTAAGGTTGTTAGTGATATTATTGTCACTTGTGATATGCAATTTCAAGATGGGATGAAAATATACATATAGGAATAACAAACATGCAAAAATGTACCTTGGATTTGAATAAAGTTGATGACTTAACAATGACCGCATTCAATGAATTTAACTTCAAAAGGCCAAATTTGATGTTTTTTAACAATGACTACATTCAATGAATTTAACTTCTAAAGACCAAATTCTATGTCTTATCAATGACCATATTCAATGAATTTAACTTCTAAAGGCTAAATTTGATGAAGTGAAAATCTGAAGGCCATACTCTAAAAACTTAACTTCTAAAAGCCACATACAATAAGTTTATTATTAACCTTCAACCATTCATAGCATTTTTAAACGGCTTTGAAAATGTCCCTTATGAAGCAAGAACAAGGAAACTCTAGGCCCATTCCTTCTAAGTTTTTTAACCAATCAATCATCTTGAATTCAAGTAGTTTTTAAGTTTATAGGAAAGTGTATTTTTAGATGAATAAGATGGCCAAAAGATACATTCATGGAACACCTTCAAATATGTTATATTTGGATTCCACAAAAAATGTTCCTAATTTTTGGTTATAATTGAACATTAATTTGTACAGTTCATTGAAAGATGAAATGTGATATATGTACCAAAGTAATTTATTGATCATGGTGCATTGCGGTTGGAATCCTCAATTGGGAAAGAAAAAAAAAAGGGGGGGGAAAGGTGGGGAGAGGAGGGGGGGTGTTGGGGGTTAAACACTAAACACTTGGGCGACAAACATATGGTTGCTAAAAGGTCATCCTTCAATAAAACTTCAAAAATAAAAATATCTATTTCAATTTTTGTTATAGATGTTTTGTATGTATTTTTACATGTGAAAATAAAATAAATAATTTGGGTTATTTTTTAACAACTCATTGCATTTGCATGTTGAATAAATATTATCATGAATTTACACTCTAGATACCCTTGTTAATATCACTCTTGGTACTAACACCTCTCCTCTATATCACTAAAAGGTTAGGAACAATGAATGTTCTAAGTTCAAGTAGTCCTCGTTAATATTCCTATTGCTCTCACTAATGCCACACTCTTTTGTTCTAAAAGTGTATGTAGATGTGATATTAACAAGGTAAATTAGTGCAAATGACGTTACAATAGACATCAATTCTCATTTTTTTATAATAGAAGATTTATGCAAATGGATCATATATATGTATACATATATATATACATATTCATATATACATGTAAAAATAAGGTAAACTTGCAAAGATGCATATAAGCAAAGTGATACATATACTATGTATTAAATTATAATTTAATACATAGTGCATCTCATATTCGTGTAGCTTTTATGTTGCATGTCAAAATGCATTTTTGGATGGCATTTTGACCACTTTACACTCATGCCTTAGTTATGGCCATATCAAATCTGTTTTTCTCACTTCATTTCACATCCACATAGTCTAACCAATCCTTTCTTATTTTTGTAGCGTAGAGGCATCAAATTCTTCTTAGCTATACACTCTCCATGAGTATGCACAAGTGATAGCACATGCCTATGGATCCAACTATGTTAGATTTGTCCCTAGTCGTACTTCAGCATGCAATCCCAGGCTCATGAATTCATGAATAGAGAGGCTACAGCTCCTAGCGAGGATAGCTCTGACTAGTTGAGTTTGACCTTTTAGTCTGGACTACTAAGTTTGTTTTGATTGAATTGGATTGGATTTGATATATTTGCAGTTTATCTCACACGCAATCCCAAAGCCCTTGAATTCATAGATAGAGAGGATACAATAGGAGAGCTTGAGTCAAAGACAACGACTATAGCCCCTAGCAAGGATTGCTCTAGTTGAGGTCGACCTTGAGTTTGGATTTTTAATTTTTTAATTTTAATTTTTTGATTTGATTTGATTGGATTGAATTGGATTTGATATAATATATCTGCGGTTTGTTTCACACGATGATTGTCACATTGTCATAGTAATAGGAGGCCTTACCATTTCTTTTATATTTTCATAGCCTCAATATTTCTATTTTTATGGTATATGTACCATGCATTTTTGAAAAGTACCAAATAACCACGGTCTTAGGGTCCCTACTCAATTATAAAATAAAAAGTAAACAAATAAGTCCGTGCTCTAAGCTCTAGGCTCCTTGCTTTAGGCTCATGTGCTAGCCTAGATGCTAGCACCACCCCACTCATAACTTGATAATGTCACATTAAAACTTTAAATGTGATATTATTGAATACATCACATGTTTATTTATGTCAAATGTTCTCATAAAATAGAACGTGTGATATTAACCCTTAACTGCCTAATCGTCCATTTTTTGGACGATGTACAGATTTCATCCACGATTTCTCATCCATCATGCATTTTTTGCAGTGTGGAATTTTTATTATAGATTTTATAGGAAGTTAGCTTCGTGCACGTGAGAGCCAATTAGAAAGGGGGTGATTTGTGAAATTTTTATGCCTCATTTTGTATTGCACTAATTCACCAAAAATTTGAAGATCTTAGTTCAAAACGAATCAAAAGTTATCGTGAAAAAGTCAACTCATAAAATTAAGCAACCAAAAAATCTTTAAAAATCACTACACTTAAAATATTATATTTCAACCCATCACAACAAATTTCATACATAGATTGTCAATATCTTATTCGTAATTAAATTTCACATAAGTTTCAAATTTTATACAAGAATATTGGTGATTGGAATCATAGATTAAACCTTATGGATAGAATTTAAAATTCATAATGTACAACTTTTATTCATACATCAAGTTCAAAATATCCCTCTTAATTGCATTTTATAATGCATCTTTGCAAAACTGCCAATATAGAGAGGGCTATAGGCATTTAGGGGTTAACAAGGATAGAATGTAACATGGTTGTAAGTTACCCTATTGATTTTTTAATATATAAATACAATTTATTCTTGATATGTTTTATGGCATTCTATATTTTTGGTAAAAATGAATACAAATTTTAAACATATTTTTAATTAACAAAATATTTATCTCTTAAATACTTCCAGAAATTATGATTAAAAATTATATTGTTCCTTCTAAAATCATGTCTTACAACTCTATCAGCTAAAATAAAAAATTCAGTAATTTTAATCAATTGCAGTGGCTAAATCATATATAAATTCTAAAATTTGAGTACATATTTAGAAGCTTTGTTCTATAGAGGTAACCCCTAAAAGGACATAGGAACCTGTATTCACTTCTTTTTTTATTTTCCTTCTATCTACTAGACTTATAAGAGATTAAATGTAAATCGATAAAAGAGAGTAGCAAGTTTTTACAACTTTGTTTTGTATTAACACTCATTATATTACTCAACTACCATGTATAAAATGCAAAAAATACAATACCCCAAATATAGAGGTTAAACAAATGAATGAGTTATAGGTGAGAGTTTTGGGAATGTGGGATTTATTCATTTACAACCGCAAGACATATAGTGTTGTAATCTGGTAGTATTTCCACCACCAATAGAGTTCCATGTTAGCTTTTCCGCCATCCACAACTTTTCTTGTGTCGGAACCAATAAAAAAAATAGTGACACGTGGATTTATTTTTTAAATCGAATTAATTTGTACCTGAGTTGCTACCATGTTACGGTAGTAGCTCTCTGTGTTAACACCTAAAGGACCAAAAAGCCCAAATTGGACCTCATGTTTTTTTAGCAGTTTAGAGTAAATCCTTCCTTTTTGTTCTAATTTTTTAAAGTTTTTAATCAACACATGCAATGCTCTTCATTAACCCCTAAATGCCTAAGCATCCAAATAGTGGATGGTGGTTGGTCAAATTCAATTTCAACCATAAAAATGATTATTTTTGCTTTCAAGTTCAACTAAGAAAATGAAGCTTATCAAGCCTAGTCTCTACTTCATCTTGTAAATCTGAAAAAATCATAATATTAAGTATTTTATTGCACTTGCAATGTCAAGAGGTCATAATCCAACTACACTATGAAGCATATATCATTATCAAATTTCCAAATTTAGAAAATACAATTTGAATTGAATTTTCCTATATGGTTCTTTATTGTAACTTGAACCTTTTATAATTTTTTCTGGTTGTTTGGAACAATTTTGTAATTTATATGAATTACTTTGTGTATTTTACTTCAAAAATCATATTAAATTTATAACACATTTAAAAAAATTGAAAAATTGAGGACCAATAGGAAACATATGTTTACATTTACTAAAAATATTTCAAAAAATATCTGAAAAGCTATTGATGAGCAAACTCCATATGAAAGTGTTGTTTGACTTTTTTGTGAATGCCCTGGGCATTTAGGGGTTAAATCCATTGATAAATTTTTTTTGTCATGTTTGAAATTTGAAATTTATTTTTCACGCAAGGATCAATTGAATTTCCTAGTTTAAAACCATGAATCGTTGATCCTTTAGGGGTTGATGTATAGTAGGGATAAACAATTATTTGGCGTTTTTACATTCCAACTTGAAAAAAACCAAATCTACTACCTTTGAAAGGCCTTCAAAGGTACATAATTTGTCTTCTACCCACCAAATTTGAAACATAGGTTCATTTATGAGTTGATTACATGTGTGCCAAGTTTTGTGGCCTATAGATTAACCAAAATGGAATTATAGCAAATTTACTAACGGGTATATTATTTTTGGGTCATCACATTAATGTTGATGGAAATGACACCTTGTGCTTATAAAATTTAATCTTGCATCATGCATAATCCTCTAATGTATTTACTTCTCAAAAATACTAGCCATGTGTCAATATGAAGTTGCAATTTTTTTTCACGAGCTATTTATTAGTCATGTTTGAAAATTGCAACATTTTGTATACATGTGCACCGGTTAGTAAATTTGCAATAATCCCATTTTGATAAATTTGCAGTTCACAAAACTTGGCACGCGTGTTTTAATATGAGTTATTTTCAAGTGTACCAAGTTTCATGGCCTATAGGTTTTTCAAAATGGAATTATTGCAAATTTACTAATAGGTACACTGTATACAAAATGCTGCAATTTTCAAAGGCATGAACAACAAATGGCTCACGAAAAAAATTTGCAACTTCATATTGACATGTGGCTAGTATTTTTGAGAAGTACATATGTCAGAGGATTATGCATGATGGAAGATTAAATTTTAAAAGCACGAGGTGGCATATTTCCATCAACATTAACGTGATAAACCTGAAAAACATACCCGTTAGTAAATTTGCAATAATTCCATTTTGGTTAATCTTTAGGCCACAAAACTTAGCACACATGTAATCCACTCATCAAGGGTGAACGCACACTAGGGTCAACCAATTTTTTTGTCCCCGTGCACTAGAGTGCTAATCTTTTCAAATAAATTAAGACAAATGTAACATAGATTTTTAAGAAATTTGAATTTTTTGGGATTCTTAAGTGTTTTTGAAAAATGGGAAATCTTTCGGATTCTAAAAATCTTTGTTACATTTGTCTTAATTGATTTTTAAAGATTAGTGACTTAGTGTACCCGGACAAAAAAATTGGTTGACAGTAATGTGCATTCCCCATGTTTCAAATTTGGTGGGTAGGGGACAAAGTATGTGCCTTTGAAGGCCTTTCAAAGATAACAGATTTGATTTTTTTCCAAGTTGGAATGTAAAAACGCCAAACAATGTTTCCCTCTACTTACTGTACTACTGCACAGTGCTTTTTTAAATTTTAAATGTAATAAAAATTTCAATTTCTGTAGAATTATTATCAAGTGAGCGTAATGGGAGGCAAGTGTGGTGCAGAACCTTCCGGGAACAAAATGACAACATGCAGATCACATACTTCCTTGTGTTGCACATAAAGTGGGCCGTTATCACCCTTGGAATAAATACCAAAATAATTTATTCTTCTCATGAAATCAAGCATGTATAATACAGAACCAATACTGTGTACCGTAGGTGGAGGTGGAGGTGGAGGGTAGGGTCGGTATATCTATTCTCTAGATTCATTTAGAGTGTTGTCACAAAAGAATCTTATCTATGGAAACTAGTGGATCACCCAGTTTCATTTAGAATTAATCCTAACAGTAACTTGTTATTCTTATAATTATTTTTATTTTTATAACCCTTTCTAACTGGCCAATTTCGTTTAGATTCTAATTTTTGTTTTTGTTTTTGGAGACTTGTTAGAATAAAATGGTGTAGCAAAGTATTTTCATATTCATCTATATTTTGGACAGAAATATCTTTTTTCATCCACATATTTGGATGGCTTTCATTAAAATTTGGCGATTTCATTTTATTTATTTTCAAAAACTGGAACAATTTGGGATCTTCATCCATTTTTTCTTCAAAGTTTTTCCTTAACCCCTAGAAGACCAGGAGGACACATTGTGTTCAAAATTTATTTTATTACATTAATAACTTATTTGGATTTATAATTTTGACTCAATATTAACTAAAGAATTGTAAATGTTTGTTACGAGAACACAAAAATCCTTCAAGATGTGCAGCTGTGTTGATCAATTCGTCGGGAAAAAACGTCAACGTCAACGTAGGTGAATTTGGAACATGGTAGTTAGGGAGGTTGATGACCTAAAGGATTTTTCACACTAGGACGTCAAATTTGTCAAAAACAAAAGTGTACAATATGTAAACCATTTGTCATTATTGCGTCATTGACACTATATAATAATTATGAAAATATGAAAATATGTTTTAAATGAATTATTTTGGAATATTTTGGAATACTCCAAAAATCTTTTTGAAATCTTTACACATTTTATGCAATGTAACAATTAATAACAACCACAAACACCGGCTTAGCGAGTCACTAACAAGTTACTTCACCCAAACAAAAATCTTTTGGAATCAATCATTGTTGTTGTATTTAGTTTTAAAACATCATTTTTGATGAGCACCTAGATACAATACATCTTTGTATGCTTCTGAAATTTCAAATGCTAATCATGCTTTTAGAATTTATGAGAATGTTTGCAATGAATGACCTGTTGATTTTGCTCAAATTGTTTTTAAAAGATATACATAAAAAAAACGATCAAACGTTATAATCATGTAATATATACGGTAGATTATCTTGAAAATTGATATACAATCTCACGATTAGGTCCTCTTTGAGCTTCAACTATGAAGTCTTCTACATGGACACCAATTGAGAGATACAACTGCATTTTTGAAAACATCACGAGAAGTGATAAAATCTTAGGAATGATTCTAGTATGAAATATTTAGTTTTTTTTCAAAAAGTAATTGAACATTAGGTAGCTAAAACATTCATGAACATTCTCTAAGATTCTCTTTTTCATCATACAATTTATTTCATTTTTTGACATTTATTTTTGAAAATATTTTTCTGCTCGGATAAGGTTTCAAATTTCAAGAGCACTTCGTTGACACAGCAGTCATGAATCATGGGCACTTACTTTTCAATACATTCAATAATAGGAAGATTGTTCAACAATTCACTGCATATATTGTGGGCTACAGTATTTACAACGGCCACACCAATAGTCAACTTCCAAAAAGATTGCGGTGCAATTGGATGAACATTTGTTGAAATGGATGATTTTTATCAATTGCATTCCTGCTCATTACATAGCAATGAGAGCATCAAGACTAAAATTTGGTATCAACTTTCAAATTCTAGATTTGAAACGTGTCACTTCATTAGGAAAACCAAACATGATTTTCCATAAGATTCAATCATCTAGTTGGACAAGAAAAAGGTAGAGGAAGGAAAGGACGATGAAATAATATAGAAAAAGGTGTTGAAATCGAAGAAAATGATCAAAATCTTGCATGTTGAACATTTTTTTAATTTTAAAATCCAGTTTTTCAAAAAATGTTGGAACTCTTTCAAAGTAATTAGAATTCAGAAAACTAAATTCAACATCTTGTTTTGACTCCTAACCCTTAACCCCTGAACGCTCAAACGACCAAATTATGGTCGTTGCCCGAAACTAACAGGTTGCCCCGAACAAAAATAAAAAAGGTTTTGAAAAAATTAAAATTAAAATTAAAATAATACATCAAGTCTACTTTCCAACGCAATTTGAATTATGTCAATCCGAGTTAAACTCCACTCGGGGGAATTTTTCAAAGTAGATCACCTCAACATTGTCTTAGTGTTCTAAAATTTGCAATTTGGGGAAAGTAATGATGTTCCCTCCATCATTTCTTTTCTTTTTTGAAAGTTAACAATAGATAAACCAAATTTAACCAATCATGCTAAATTTAAACTCTAAACGTGAAATTTATAATTTATACAAATTTTCAAAAGTTAATGCTTTTAAATTTAATTTTTTTAAAAAAATCTATTTTTGGACGTTTGATTGCACGGATAATTTGTAGATATGATGCCTTACATTTTGTCGATTGAACCAAACTTCATCAAACATATAGAAGGCGCATATTATAACACACCTATGTTTTGTCTAATACCCCTCGGGCTTTTAGGGGTTTTGGGACAACTCATGCTAAATAATTGATTATTTTGGAAAATTCTTTTTCAACAAATGGCTAATTATACGAATATTCTACAAGATTCTCTTTTTTATTGTACAAAGTAATTATTATTATTATTATTATTATTATTTTGACACACAAAAGTTGCATGAAGTATTCATAGCATAATAGAGCAATGCAATGGAGCATCTTTTTGAAAACTAAATCGAAAGAGAATATTCACTTAGATCCACTTTTTAACCCCTCAAGGACCAAGGCTGGTTTTCCAAGTTCGGTCAGCTCACTATGGAATGAGAATTGATCCTCAATTCTTGAGATGTTTTGTGGTGATTCTACTCTTTGTAACGAAGATGGGATGGTAATTTGCGTATGTAGATGATGTATAAATAAAAAGATACAATCATGCAAAGGTGAAAAACCTAACTGCGGGCAGCTCCTAAAAAATTTCATACAATGAGCTATGCATCTGAATATTTGCACACAATGAGCTAACACCCTCATGCACACAATTGCCAAATTCATTTTACCAAATTTGAGACTAAACTTTGCATTTTCGGCATTTTCAGAAAGTTTCAAATATGGGCAGCCAGCCCCCAAAAAAAGGTGCAACCAACTTTGAAGCTTATAATCTTACTATTGAAGAACCCTGAACTGTTGAAAATTTGTAGGTTGTAATAATTTCAAGTTGCTTGAAATATCCTACGGTTGGATTGGTCAAAAAGGTCATAGATCAAAAAATATTTGTCTTTTTATGAGAAGGGGTACTTTGGAGTGTTTGGAGAGGAACATAGCTGTGGTCTTTTAGGGGTTAAAGTAATGATAGAATGTCATTTGTATTCTATGAATTTTGGGACTACCGTGTCATTGCCACGTAAACTTAGTTTCTAACTGTAACTACACTCTGGTCCCATTGCAAAAGGAGGATGGCTTCCATTGCTCTATTATGCTATGTTTTAGTTTACAATGTAGTCCTAAACACATTAAAAATAATCATTACACTAATTATCCCATGTAGTGCGTGTGGTGCTAATTCCCAATGCACGCACTATTTTGTCAAATCTCAAAATTAATGAGGGTTGAAATTTTGTATTGAGTGTCTGAAATCTTCATACCATGCTAATTTTACATCATAATGATATTTAGTATCACCTACACTAATTTCCCACACACACTATAAAAACCCCCTCACTAAATAGGATAATCAGTGCATTGACTAGTACAAAAATTAAAATATGATGATGTAAATGTACTTTTGGTTGTAGTTTTTTAAATTGTTTTTGGGGTCATTTTTCAAGGAGTTTTAAAAGTTGTGTATTATTCTCCATGCAGTGGTTGTGGATGGCCACATTGGCCAAGTCAATTATTTTCTATTCTGGATATTTCATGCATCAATCCTGGCGGAGAGAATGAGCCCAATTTAGCCAAAATATTATTCAAAAATTCTTGGTTTTGATTCAACCTGTAGGATTGCCACATCCCCTAAACTAGGGCACCATTCTATTGTTAGACTGTACAAATCATTGATTGTGCCTTTACAGACATCATTTTATTTTTATTTTTATTTTTATAATTTTTATTTGGCATAAATAAAGAGAACCTTTTACCAGACATCATGATTTTACAGGCATTGACCGAGTGCCTCCATGCAAGTTCTGGTGAAATCGGCCTGAGCCTACCTTGTGGGCGGCTACGGTAAAAACACATGTAAGTTCCAGAAGCGGACAGACGTCCGATTTTGACGACAACTGAAGAAACTACACTAAAATTGTGATTTTGTGTCCAGCGAGAATTGATGGATGCATAACATTCAGTAGCATGCACTGTCTAAGGTAGATGGTGTGGAATATTTCACACCCAATAGTACTTCATCAGTAGCTAAGTGGACATGTGGAGGCTCAAGGTGATGAGCAAAGTGCATGAAGGAAAGGCAGTGGGCATGAAGGAAAGGCAGTGGGCATGAAGGCTACTGAATGTTATGTAATTGATGGATGTGTTTTACCACAGTCTTTCAAAGATGAGGGAGGAGAAATACTGTCGGTGCAGTTCATAGGAGTTTGCCACTTGTCATTCCCACTTGTGTCATGTTCCTTCCAGGTGATAAGAGTGACATAAGTTGGAATGCTATGTTTATTATAAAGTTTCCATTCGTCACTACATCCAAAAGGTTTACTTGAATCTTTTTTTTTTATCATTTTGGAATTTTACAGTAAAAATTCTTTTACAAGGACACAAAACATTCAAAAAATCAAATAGTTTCTGTGTTGAGAATTAGTGTCTTGAACACTAAATCACAATTTTAGTACAGTGAGAACTTTGGCTTTTTTTTGGTACTAACAGGAATAAAGAGTGGTGGTTGCATATCAAATTTGTTTCTTTGCACATGAAATCATGAAGTTTTTGTATCCCAACCAATGTTTTTTTCTTTTCTTTTCCAATATTTTGAGGCAATGCAAAGCTGCAAGTCCCAACTTTGCTTTGACATTGTTCTTTGGTGCCCAAATATGGCTTTTCTGCTACTAGCAATTTTCACTAACATGATCAAGGTACCTACATTTATAATTTGAATGAAACATGTAAAACATGAATGAACTATGTGGATGAATTATGATATATTAAGCCAAAATGTGTACATTCATCTAAAATGTAGCAACATTATCCTTGGATTACACCCCTTTTCAATGATTTGGCCATTATTTCTAGTTGCATTTCAATAGTCCATTTTAGACAATATATATTGTACAGTACCCGGCTACAATAATTTGTCCGTTCTTGTTTGATGTAGATATGCCATAAAAATGGTAAAAATAGAATCTTTGAGTGAGATTTGGAGATATTGTAGTATATTAGATGCACTACATGTACATATAAGTTTTGATTAAAAAAAAGTACCAATTATTAGAACCTAATTTTTTTGAAACAAAAATCCAAAATTTACCTACTTAATTCAAATGAATATGGAGGCATTTTTTTGTTACTTAAAGAGTATAAAATAATTTATATGAAAGTATGGAAATCCTCTTTAGAATCAAGTAAAAAGAGAATCATGAATTTTGGGGTTTTATTAATTGAAATATGGGGGATTGAAGATTCAAATCCAAAGTAGCTCATTTTTCAAATGAATATTTCATTTTCCAATATTTCATCCAAAAATATATATAGAAAAAATATATTTTTCATTTTATATAAAAAATATAAAATAAAGTGTATGAACTAGTTTTCCAAATCATTTTTGATACACCAAAATGTGCAATTACTATGGATACTATTAATTACAAAGAAGGTACATTTTACTACAAACAATCCATTTATCGAAGCATGATAGCAGATTTGGCATAAAAGTAATTATAAAAAAAAATGTCAAATATATTTGGAAACTCATTCTCTCAAAATTCAAAATATTAAAAGAAAAGGAAACATCGTAAATTATTTTCATTCAAAAATTGAGATTTGCATAATTATTTTAAAAGTAAAAAAGTAAAAAAAATATATGTATATATATATATATATATAAATTTGGCATATGAGTGTTGAATGTGCTACCAAAAAATGATATTGTACCTAGCTGTCAGGGTCGGCATGTCATGCCGAATGATTAATTAAAGTGGAAAAGAAATCTTTTCAACAAATGCCAAATGATGTGAATATTCTCTAAGAATGGTTCTCTTTTTCACCATACAAAATAGAATTAAGAAAAAATCCAATAATTTGGCACCTCTTTTTATAGTTAATTTTTTTTTTGATCTTAACAACCGACTACCGTATATGAAAAAAGAAAAACCCACAAAATTTGAATATGATTTGAAACGTTTGCAATGCATAGTACAATGAATAGGGGTATTTAAAGTGACCGAAAAATTAGAGGGACTTATTTTATAAAAAATACCTTGTGGTAATTTTTTTTACGGTGTGGCAAAAAAATTACAAAAAATTGTGAATGTCTGACTATTTGTATAATAAAAAAGTTAAAAAAAAATTGTGTTTTCTACACTAATGATAAATATTTATATAGTGTGAAATGTCGATATATTAGTATAGGTCCCCATAATACCCGTATTCAGTGTAGATTTGTGACCGAATATCTGAGGACCCACAGTAATTGCAGATTTGGGTGTAGCCGCAATTTGAAAGAACAATTCCAAACTAAGGGGCTAGGGCCTCCATTTCAAAAGGTGGGGCCCACACTTGTGGGTGGGAATCAATTGATGGTTCAAGTTGACGGACATAAGAGGAGGCCCCGGCCCTAAATATTACTTTCATGCATGAATGTACGTAGCCTTTTTGTTTGGGTCAAGCAGTTGGGATTGATATTTCAAATGGTTCAATGGTGCACAAAGGATCTATGAGTGGGTGAGTGGGGGCCCCTCACTGGGGATGCTGTACAACATTCCGTCAAGTTTACCCAAATCCCATGAAGATGCTTGTCGTCTTTTGAGGATATGTACACATCCCAGAGCCACACACGCCATGAAGCAGCTGGTCTGTCTTACTGAAACTGATAAAAATAAAATGTATTTTGTACACTAGGGGCACAATCATAGAAATGAGCTCAAGTTTACATATGGTGTTTAACCCCTAAAGGGCCCTGAGGATGGAATGTCGCCTTGGCTGGGATTGTACCATGAATTGAGGCACCTTGCAATGCATATTACTTGAAACAATCAAAAAGCAAAAGAAAGACCCAAAGATGAAGAAAATTATGAAACCTTCGGAAAAGAAATTGGAATCACTATGTGTATTCTATGGAGTCTATTGTGCACATTTATACGTATTTGCAACATATACATGCAGTGGTACAGTTGCTCTAAATTACTCCAAAAAATTTGAAAAAAATATATACCATTAATGGTATTGACATTGACGTCTACAAAAGAATTCACCATCACAACATCATTTTCTAGTCTTCAATATATAAGTACAAATGTAAACCTCTGCAGCAACTTCGTATGCATATCCTTTTAGGAGTTAACCCCTAAACGTACCAACCCTTTGAACAGAAGTAGATACTAGTCTTAAAAATAGATATTAGCATGGCTCAGATGTACATGAGGTGTACATGAGAGGTCCATTGCAAGCATAAAATCTACCCAACAAATTTGACATACTTGCATTTGGAGGCCTCTCCAATATTATCAACATCTCCCCATCACAAGAGATTTACTTTAATTAATAGAGAACTTAAACAGAAAACAATACTGCAAGTGGAGGACGTCCAAACCATTGCCAAATAGATTTAATTTTATTGTGAACTTGGTTTTGTTTAACTAGCAATCTCTGAGTCACCAAAGAGAAATGACTCATTTTGATGGTTCTAACAAACTTGGTTGAATCCATAAATTGAAAACCCAAAGTGTGGTTTACATAATTGGATTATATACTAGAACATAAAGTGAAGCAGTTTATAATACAATGAAAGCTCCATTTTATTCATAGATATAGCCCTCCAAAGTTGAGCACATTGTAAAATGGGTCATGCCTCAAAAAATAAGTTTAGGCCAAATCATGTCATGTCAATGACTCAATGCAATGCAAATTGGAATCTCATTTCATCTTTGCATCACATTTAACCCTTACAAGACCAAACAAAACAAGTCCAATATACACTATTTTTCAAAAATTCATAAAAAATTCAAAAAGTCTTAGAAAATTCTGAAAATTTCAGGGAAGGTGAGAAATATGATGAAGAATCACCGAAAAATGATTCATTGGAAAATTATTATTTCTAAATTTTTAATGCATTGTTGAATGTTTGGTCTAATTAAGGGACGGGCAGCGCGGTTGTGAAAGGGTTAACCCTTAAATGCCCATGTGCACCAATGTGTCTATTTTCATATCTCATTAGTTCTTAAAGGCATGACCACTGCAGTAAATTCCAGGTCCAATGTGCCCGACTTGATGAACTCTCACCAAAAATATTTCATAAACAACTGATCAGATCGGAGTTCTATAAGTTGCTACGAGTTCCACAAATGCCAATTTTTGGCCATGCCAAGCGGTAGTTTTGTTCAAGTACATCTAGATTCAATATGTTAAAAGCCACCTATCAAACTCTCTCTGATTGACTTAGAGATTGCTTGTTAATATCTCAATCCAAATGGTAAAAAAAATATTCTTGTTTCTTTTTGAAGTAATTTAAAAAAAATAAATCTCTAATTTTTATCTCTAAAAGAAGGATCTTTTTATTCCCACCTTGCCCAATGAAGCTGGAAGTTTTTGACTCTTCTTGGAATGAAAATTTTGAACTATGGAGAGTTCTTTTAAATTAAAAATAAAATAAAAATTATTTTATTTAAAAATAAATTAAAAATAAAAATTTAATTACCATCCCAAACAATATCATGTCACTCGCTTCTATATCAAATTTTAGAGCTTTTCGAGTAGTGTAGCATTTTTTCTGAGCTACCCAACTTCGCAAAAAAATAGTTTTGGGGAACATAACTTTTTCTACCGATGTTTGGTAGGAAAAAAAAAAATTCTCACGAAGCTCTTGAAATTCCTCACGTTCACTAAACACCTCATAATAGTAGACTCAAAATTGACATCATGGGAACCTACCCGATTTTGTAAATGTCCTAGTTAGGACACTTGGTCATTTAGAGGTTAAGCAATCTTGAACATCTTCGTGGACATACCAAGTGTGTCACAAATTTTTGAGGGAAAGATAGATCTTAGAGGGTTGAGTCCAAGTGAAATTTTAATTTGTCGACAAAATTTGTAATTTCTATGAATTTCAAAGTGGATTGTGTTGAAAATACAAAGTCGTCCCTAGATGGCGGCTATGAGCATCCCACAAATGCTCTATAATCATTCACAAATCACCCTATTGTTGATAGAGAAGTTCAATTATCTTAAATCACCCCCATTTACACCCAATTCCACCCATTTACACTCAAGGAATCTATTTATTTCTTGAGGCACATAAATTGCTTTGCAATTTGCAGCGAAGTAGATGAGTTACTTTTGGCAATCCGTCTTAGAGGAATTTCCATCAAGAAGAGTTGCAATTTTACGGCCAAAATCAAACCGCCAACCCATTGAAACTGATCAACCTTTCCAAAAAGAAAATTTAAAAAATGTTTACTAATTTTCCTCTAAATCCCTCAAAGTGAAAGTATCTCAAATTGTCACAAATTTGAAAATCTACCCAGAATGAAATCTTTTAAGTTTTTTACCAAATAATATTAGCTCCAACATAAACAAGGTAACCACCATATAAAACCAATGGTTTTGACCTATCATACTTGATTCCAACTTAAAATGATTAAACATGTATTTCTTAATGAATTTTCAAAGATAATTCTTATAAATTGATTATTAAAAAATTCATAGCATTTTTCCAAAATTTAACCGGATGGATGTTGTCTTATTGTTGTGCTCTACATAAATTTAAAGATTGCAACTCATAAAAGTTGAGTAAGATGGACATTATAACACATCTAGTTTCTTAAAAAAATCCTTGGGCACTTAGGGGTTAATCATCACTTTGTGATCTCATTATCATTCATTGAAGTACCTAAAACCGCTCTCATTAGGAGAGATATGGGGCCTCAAGAAGGCCCCCACTTTGGATCAGCTGAATTCAGCTGGCCGGGATTTTAAAAAAAATTTAAAAATTTTAAACACAATTAAAAAAAAAATAAAAAATAAAAAAAAAATAAAAAAAATAAAAAAAAAATTTAGTCTGACGTGGACAACCGTTTGCCACGTCAGACTGTGATTATTTATTTATTTATTATTATTATTATTAGTTGTTGTTAGTTTACTACTGATCAACAATTTGACAAAGGGAAGGGGCCTTCTTGAGGCCCCATATCTCTCCTAATGATTTACACCCAATTCCACCTATCACTTGTTGCATTTAGTATTCACTTGAAGTGAGGTAGAATTAGATCAATCTTAAGGTGGAATTGGTGATCAATGATAGGATGCAGTTTTTAGGACTTGAGTGGTTTTAGGTATGTTCACCTTAGTTAAACATAAGAAAAAAGTTTGTAGATGTTAGTTGTCACCATTGAGAACTTCTAGTTTAACCCCTAAACGTCCTCACCCTCTCCAAGTTCGGCAGTTTTGCAAAGATGCATTATTGAATGCAACTAAAAGTGATATTTTGAACTTGATGCATGAATAAAGTTGTACATTATAAATTTTAGATTCTATCCATACGGTTAGATCTGTGATTGCTATCATCAATATTTTGTATAAAATTTGAAACTTGAAATTCAAAAATATTTTGTAATTCAATTATGAATAAAATATTGAAAATCTGTGAATGAAATTTGTTGTAATGGGTTGAAATGTAATACTCTAAGTGTAGTGATTTTTGGAGATTTTTTGGTTGCTTAATTTTATGAGTTTATTTTTTCAAGAACACATTTAGACTAAAATCTTCAATTTTTTTGGTGAATCACTGCAACATGATACGAGGCATAATATTTTCACAAATCATCCCCTTTCTAATTGGATCAAACATGCATGAAGTTACCTTGCCATAAAATTTTGTAGCATTTGTTTTCCTTGCAAAAAGTACATGACAGATGAGAAAACGTGGATGAGATTTGTACATCGTCCAAAAAATGGACGGTTGGGTTGATAGGGGTTAAAATGCAATGGAAGTTTAATTGTAAAATCCAATATCACTATTTATAAAAAAACCAAGTAAAAGCTGCCACTTTGTTTTTACGATCTTCTATTACTACTTAGGTGGAGGGCAGAATTGACATTGATGTACCGAATATATTTTTTTAAATTCCAAAAAATAAAGTTCGGACCAATGAAACATTCTCAAATATTTTTCAAGATTCCTTTTTTCACTATGCAAAAAGTGTGTATTTAAAAGTGAAAAGCATGGTTGGACCATAGCAATAGAGAAAGTTTGGTGGAAGAGTTTGTGTGGCTTCTACACTCTTCATTCTATATAGTGTTGGAACTTAAAGCAAGTCATGATATGATGTAACTTTTTAATTGAAGATGTCATTTTTGACCAACAAAAAGAGCACTAAATATCCAATGTTGTGGTTAGTCTCGAAATAAGATAATTTATTTTTGTCAAAAAGTGTCACATGTCATTTTGTGATTGGTTTAAGATGGCATGAAAATTCAATTTTGACACTAGGTTGTTTGAATCTAGGGAGGAATCTAGCCCTCACATACAATACTACTCAAGTTTTAGTCGGGGTTTTAGTACTTCCATATATACACTTAGCTAATATAAAATTATACCTCTAGTAAAAAAAAATATAGCTTAGAATAACTTGCTTTAGGATCTGGCAGTAAATAGAATGAAGAATGTAATCTTAACATTATTTAAGGCCAGAGATGGGTCCCTCCAGTTAGTGCATTGTGAAAGAAATATTCATGTTGTGCATGCTTGGTGAGGGTTGAATTTAAGATTTTAGTGAATGAAATGCTACCACATTACATGGTGATTCACAAACCGTAAGTATATTCTTGAATTGTATTTCATGTGAATTCTTGAGGAGAGTTGAATTCAAGGTTTGAGTGAATGATATTCTACCACATCAGGTAGTAATTAACAAATCGTAAGCATATTCTTAGACTATATCTGATGTGGATTGTTGAGAAGGTTGAATTTAAGATTGCAATGAATGAAATGCTATTGATGACTAAAGAGGGTTGAATTTAAGATTTCAATGAATGATATGCATTTGATGACTGGAGAGGGTAGAATTCAAAATTTTAGTGCTACTACATTGAATGGAGACTCACAAATCTTAAGCATATTCTTGAACTATATCTGATGTGGATGCTTAGAGAAGATTGAGTTCAAGATTTGAATGAATGATATACTACCACATTGGGTGGTGACTCATAGATCTTAAGCATATTCTTGAATTATATTTGATGTGGATATTTGGGGAAGGTTGAGTTCAAGATTTTCAGTAAATGACATGCTACCACATTGGGTGGTGACTCACAAATCTCAAGCATATTTTTAACCATTAAAGGACCATCAGGCCACCACAACTTCTAGAACTAAAAAGTGAGGAAATTAGAATCGTTGGGTCGTGAAATGTAGGGTGAGCAATAAAGAGACCCTGACTCTTTTTGAGAGCTGAATCCATATGTACTTCCTGATCGGAAATTTATAAAGTGTGCAATTTTTGGTGATTTTTTTGAGTTGCGAGGAGGCGATCTTGGAGTCACTTCAAACCCTCATATCTTCCTCTTCACACC
This sequence comes from Pohlia nutans, assembly GCA_022496805.1. Taxonomy (NCBI): domain Eukaryota; kingdom Viridiplantae; phylum Streptophyta; class Bryopsida; order Bryales; family Mniaceae; genus Pohlia; species Pohlia nutans. The sequence continues at coordinate 16,194,133 of CM040097.1, forward strand.
TCCAAATTATGTAATTTTTTTTTCACATGAGGATCATGATCATTTCTATGCATGGTAAAAATTTCAAAATTTTTGGAACACTTTTGAGCAATCCGATTTCAGCATATGTACAAAATACCCCGAACGAGTTCCATCAATCTTCTAAACGGTGGCATTTTCTCAAAAATTGTGCGATTTCCTTGATTATTTTTTCATACGAAAGCTACAAAAGTCTTCTTTAATTTCAACGGTGTCAATTGTCAAAATTAATCCCCACCAATGAGGAATTGAGCTTATTACAAGAGCTAGTAAAGAAAACAAGAGCTAAGCTCAAAACCCCCCGGTCCTTTAGAGGTTAAACTATATATGAGGTAGATGTCTAGGGAGTGAAGAAGGTTGAATTCAAGATATTTTAGTGAATGACATGCTACCACACTACATGGTGATTTACAAATCTTAAGCATGTTCTTGAATTGTATTTTATGTGAAACCTTGATGAGAGTTGAATTCAAGATTTGAGTGAATGACATTCTATCACATTAGGTAGTGATTAACAATTCGTAAGAACATTCTTAGACTATATCTAATGTGGATTGGTGATGAAAGTTGAATTTAAGATTTCAATGAATGACATCCTATCTTATTGGGTGGTGACTTATAAATAAAAAATATATTATTAAACTATTTTTGAAATAGATGCCTAGGGAGTAGGGAAGGTTGAATTTAAGACTTTAGTGAATGACATACTAGCACATTGGATGGTGACTTAGCATATTTTCAAATTGTGTCTGATTTAAATGCCTAAAAAGATATTTTGGTGAATGATATTCTATCACATTGGTGGTGACTTACAAATCTTAAACATATTCTTGAACTATATCTAATGTGGATGCTTAGAGATGATTGCATTCAAGATTTCACTGAATGACATACTACTACATTGGGTGGTGATTGACAAATCTTAAGCACATTCTTGAACTATATCTCATGTAGATGCCTAGGGAGGGTTGAATTCAAGATTTCAGTGAATGACATTCTACCACATTGGATGGTGACTTACAAATCAAAAGTATATTATTAAACTATCTTTAATGTAAATGTTTAGGGAATAGGGGAGGTTGAATTCAAGATTGTACTGAATAATATGCTACTTTAATGGCTGATGGCACACAAATTAGAAGTATAAGGTAGGACTTTATTTCGACCTTTTAAATATTTTTGATCATCAAAAATATTGTAATAAATTTGAAATTTTTAGGCAATGTGAGAAATTAGAAATGATTAACTTCACGAAAGAAATTTCAGAAAATTCATAATTAGTTTATTTTTAAAAATATGCAAACAACAAACTTGAATTGATACCTATATTTGATCCTATGTAGTAATGTAATTGTGAAGATGTAGAGTGCCTAAGCATGTCCTAAAAACAAAAACCCCATTGGTAAATGCATGCAAATTGCATTTGGATTTACAATTGTAAAAAAATAGTTTAGGTGCATTATACTGACACTTGTTATGTAATGAAATTGCTACAAGTTACGATATCGGATATTTGTCAATGCTATAGAGTCTACCTCTGAAAAGAGGCACCAAGGGTAAACCTTGCTACCCATACCCTTGAGGCATAGATAGATGAACTACCCCCAACAAACTCTCCATTCACGATGGTCCCCTTATCCAACACTACGTTTATTATTATTGGAATGGAATTGGGGTGGGAATGGAAAATGGTCCCTATACTTTATCACTAAACTATTGTATTTCATGTGGATACTTGGGGAGGGTCGAATTCAAGATTTTAGTAAATAATATGTTACCACATTGTATGACTCACAAACTATAAATATATTTGTAATTTTGCTAAAAATTAAAAGGGACATTGTTTTAGGGACATTAAAAGGACATCTAGGGGAATTAAAATGACATTTGAGGACGTTAAAAGGGACATCAAAAAGGTAAACAATGTCCCTTTTAGCATTGATGTCCCTTTTAATGTCCCTTTTAACATTGTTTAGGGACATTGTTTAGCGACAATTAACATGGATATTATCTAGTAATATATAGAAGATATTAAGATTTTTTTTGGCTACAAGCTTTAAAACTTCATCGAAATTCACCTATTTTAATTTTATTTTTTTACTAAACTTTCTTTCACAAAAATTTACTAGACATTATTTTATAGCCTATACATATTGCAAAGAGTCAAAATTCATGATGTTACGGCCCCGATTACAGCAACATTCATAATATCCCTTTTAATTTTAGCAAAATTCATGATGCTACGACAACATTCACAATGTCCCTAGACGTACTGGACCATATTTCAAAGACTTGGAGTTTTCAAAACCATTAAAAAAATAAAAATAAAAATAATTATAAATAGGTATGAAGCTATACTTCAAATATTTTCAATCTTTATAAAAATATAAATCAGGATTATGAATTACTTCATAAAGTACTGAAAAAAATATTTTTCTCTCTTACAATTTAAAAAATGGAAGAACATAATTCCACCACGCTCCAAAATATTTTTGTATAAATTTCTTATATTCTGTTCAAGAACTTCTCCATTTCTATTGTATCAAACAATATGTTTTCCAAATTAGCCAAAGCCAGGACCTTGATTTAATCCAATGATGCCTAAAACATCTACATATTTTGAATAGGTGCTTTAGTAAACTTTACAAAATTCTTCAAGAAACTAATTAAATTTTATTCCTTGAAAGGTTTTTTCTTTGCTAAAACAATATTATTTTAGCATTAAATTGACATGGTTTCATACCATGTTACTAGTGAAAACATGATATTAATTTTGATGTATGTACATATCTATTTCAATATAGAATTGACATCAATTAAACATTATGATGATATATAACTCATATATTGTACTTCAAAAAATCAATGATAAAAGATAGAAAATATTGTATATAAATAGTGTATAAAAATTGTAAATATACAAGAAAGACATTTAAGATCAAAATGACTTATACTTTTGGGTTTGGATTAGAATTAATATTTTGTTACAAGTTGGACCTTAGCTTTATCTAGAGAAAAAAGTTATTTATTGAAAAATTCAAAATCTTGTTGAATCACATAACATTCTTTAGCAACTCCACTATTCACCCTTGGAAATCAGCATCCCAAGCCAAAATAGTTGCAAGAATCGTAATCTTCTGGAGAATCAAAGTCATCTTTATCTAAAGATGGTTTGGCAGCTCAACAAAATTCTATTGTTTTAATAGTTTTTGCATGTTCCACATCATCAATTCCTACAGATTCTCTACACAAGCAAAAGGGTATGCTACAGTACTAGCTAAAGAATGTTATGCATCTTTTTTCATAATTCTTTGATAACTCAAAGAAATATATACAAAGTGAATACCACATTTTTACATTTTGGTAATATCCACTAATATCATAAATTGAATACCACATTCTCACATTGTGGGTCGCATTGTGGTAACATCCACTAATATCAAGTATTGGTGTAAGTTTACTTTAAAGATTTATGGATGTGCATTATGGTGAAATCAAAATGAAATTATTAGAAAACTCGACTGAACTAAATGCCTCTGGTTCTGTGTGACGTATATTCTTCTCAGTAAAGTGTTCATCCATTTGCTTCTTCCAATAAAAACTAACAAAAATTTGAAAATAAGAATTCCTTCACTAGAAAGTTCAACTATGATTAAACATAGCTTTCTTAGTTGTCGTTCTACCGTACATCAAATAAAACTAGCAAAGTGACATTGACTTAAGTTCCATTGCCCTACCTGGAGCTGGAGGACTTTTCCTGATTTTTCTGTAGCTGATTCTCAACTTTTCCTTGGTTTGTGTAATTTTCTCTGATCTTCTATGATAAGTGTTGGCCTGAGAATCCCATCCAGCCCATCCAACCATGTCAAATGCACCATATTTTCAAGGATGTCCCCAACAGCAAAGATCATGTTTCACATTTCCTGAGGACCGCTCCATTTCAAAAATGTTTCTTTTTCCATGTACAATGGTGCTGTATTGAGTCAAATATCGAAACAGACAGTAGGAGTTTTATAGCACACAAAACGCTGCATGTGCAGAAGCAGCAGCAGCATTTCATCGATAATCTAACATTACAAAAACCCTCATGTTACTCAAAAGAAAGCCTTTGCGAATTCACAAGAGAGGCATAAACGCCATCTTTGGCAATCAGCTCTGCATGCGTTCCAATCTCTATTACAGATCCATCTGCACAGACCGCAATTTGGTTTGCAGCTTGAACAGTGCTCAGTCTATGAGCTATCACCAACGTCGTACGTCCCTGCAACCACAACATCAGCTAGGCCTCAATATTACTGCTCTGTGGACATTCCAAAAGTAGAAAAATGTGGCTTAACCCCTAAACGTCACAGCGTCCAGTGTCTGGACGACTAACAGATTCAAAACCACCCTACGTTCCTATCAATGCTTGGATGAAAGTCATCAAATTTTTGGAGATTCTTCACCAAGTTGTTGTCCTATCTAATGGTTCGATTTAGTCATACTTGAGTACATATTTTTCTAAAATTACAAATGTAGAAGTATGTCAAGTCGTTGACCAAGCCAAAATTGCATTGACTGTAGTTCAAAAGTGGCCTTGCAAAAATGAGGTCATCGACTTAAGAAACACAAAAATTTCAAAAAATCACCACGTTTAAGAGTATCTCATTTCAAATTCATTCCAACAAATTTTACTCAAAAAATATTAAAATTTTGTTTGTAATCGAATTTAGAAGGAATTTTTAATTTTAACTTTCAATATTATAATTAAATATTGGTGATAGTATTAGTGAATCGAACTGTACGGATGGAATCTAAAATTCAAAATCTAGAACTTTCATATGTATATCAATTCCAAAATATTCTTCTAAATAGTAGTTTATGATGATTTTTCTCAAATTGTCAATTCCAGGGACACCCTGGTACGTTTAGGGGTTAACCCCTGAAGGACCAAGGATTCTTAGTTTTAAATGACAAATTCAATTGATCATATTGTAAAAAATATAATTCAGATGGGACTAAATTTTATATCACCAGAACTAGTGAAGATCATTGCATGTGTTGGTCAAGAAAGGAAGAAATTTGAACAAGAGGAAGTCCAAATAGGACCTACTCAAAACTGATAAAAATTAACATGGAGCCCAATTTGGGCTTCTTGGTCCTTTTGAGTTAAGGCCAAACATTGAACATGAGACAGGGAGATGGCACGGACCTTCATAAGTCGATCAAGAGCACCTTGTACTAGCCGCTCACTCACACTATCTAAAGCGCTGGTGGCCTGCAACATGGAATAATTTTCAATACAGCTCCTTGCATGAAAATGTGTAAGCTGTATGCTGCCTTGATGCACAAATGTTAAAACTTCACAAGAGGCTAAAAGAGGAGCGATAGAGATAGAGAAATGGTGCATACCTCATCTAAGATCAAAATAGGAGCGTTCTTCAACAATGCCCTAGCAATTGCTATCCTCTGCAAATACCAAAAAAGGTTAAAACTAAAAAAAATACTTGTCATTCATTCACTTGCACATTGATCACCGCAAAGTCTACTCTATACACGGAGTCCGCTGTGCATACCTGGCGTTGACCACCACTAAGAAGACTTCCTCGCTCTCCTACCATAGTATTGTAGCCCTGCAAAGCCAGTTATTCAAGATAATTAGATCCAAGTCCAACAATGCTTAATGGCCAAAAGTGGCCACTTCCATACCTATAGTAGTTGAAATAAATCGTTTAGAAAGATCACAAAATGTACCAATAGAAAGAGGAAACCAAACCCTACCTTTTTAAACAATAAGAGATATGTTTTGGAAGTTTCTGTAATCGACTATTAGCTTCCAAAGTGGACTTTCTATATTAAGCTTAAGCACTTTTTGTATCACAACCGCAGTGTATATAATAAGTTGCATCGTCACGTAGTTCGACTTCAGGATGAAGGCCTGGTTAGTACATTGTTACCTCAGGAAGAGATACAATAAAATCGTGTGCATTAGCAGCTTTAGCTGCTGCTATGATCTCTGTTTCAGATACATCTTTGTTGGGTAAACCATAAGCAATATTCTCCGACACGGTCATTGCAAATAACACTGGCTCCTGAAACACAGCCAAAGGCTTCAGTTTACTGGTCTCACTCAAAATTGAGCAATCGATTATTCCACACAAATGAGGAGTAATATGATGATGTAAAGGTTGAGTAGTGTACCTGGTTTACAATGGATATTGCCCGGGCCCATTCAGATTTGTCGAACTTCCGAACATCGATCCCAGCCAGGGTCACCCGACCATCAGTTGGCTGCAGTGAAGGTATGTTGCACATTCATTACTTGAAGAACAGAAGAAATTATAACATGTTACCTGATCGAGTGTACGCATTTATTGTCAACTAGCCTAGAAAGACATCAAAGGGTGCAAGAATCAGGAGCACTAAAATATTGAAGAACTGGCCTACTTGGGAAGCAATTTATTCCATTGTCAAGCATGCAATTACTATCACATGAGCTCACATGCAAACATCACAGCCGAGGAAAGGAAATAAATCATTCTGATGTGAGAGCCACACCCACCTTTGCAAACATAACATGAGTTCAAGATTGTGCACAAAGAGAATCTGGATTCCTTTTCATTGTTTCCAGGGGTGTTGAGGGAGCTTCTTAAGAAGTTATGAACTGAAGGCACAACATAGCACATTTGTAATTAAGACGATAAAAAAAGTTTCAAACCTCGTAAAAGCGAGCAAGTAGCTGCACGATTGTGCTCTTGCCAGCACCACTTGATCCCACCACTGCAGTCACAGTGCTGCGTTTCAAATGAAGGTTGATTCCTTTGAGGATTAGTGCCTCTGGTCGAAGGGGGTATGCGAAAAACACATCTGCAAACCAAGCCAGATTATAAAAAAATGAACCCTGAGGATATAACATGCCCTATGAGAGACAACTTAACACAAATGACATGACATATATGCCCTATATAACCACAAAAAGATTAACCCTTACAGGACCAAGAAGCCCAAATTGGGCCTCATGTTTTTTATAGCAGTTTTAAATAGGTCTTATGTAGACTTCCTTTTATTCAAACTTATTTGTCTTTTGATTAACACATGCGATGATCTTCACTGATATAAAATCCGGTCCTATTTGAATTATATTTTTCACAATATGATCAATTGAATTTGTCATTTTAAAACTATGAACCCTTGGTCCTTTAAGGGTTAAGCCGAAGATGAGGTATCGTCAGCAGGCATAATATCATGAGAGTAAAACCTCCTTTATATGTAGTGTGGGCCACTTTATTTTGAGTAATTTTCCAGTATAACACAAACTTACCTTCGAGTACAACATCGCCTGACCATGCCAATTCACAAACACTTTTTTTTGAATCATAGTTGAGGGAATGGGCGCCTGCCCCGTTAGAAGGAGGAACCACCCCGGTGTCCACAGAACTGGCACACTCATCACTGCTCTGTAACTCTCCACGCGCTTCTCGTTCCAGCCCATGAGCCAACCACTCGTCTACCTCTGCTCTGCCCACAACACTGTTGATACGCTTGACTGCTGAGAGCATGCCTTGAAGGTCGGCCAGGGTATTCACAAACCCTTGCACCTGCTCACATCAAAATTATCAGCACAATAAAGCCAATACATTCCACTCTAATCAATTCATTACCAACCCTTTTGGAATTGGAACAAGAGTAGTAAACACAAATACACTTTAACCCCTAAGCGTCCACTGTATTTTCTGTAGTGTAGGAAAATTGAACCCCCTGCTGCAAATCATCTGTATGTGTGAAAATGACTTCAGTTTGACACAATCGACACCGTTGATCTTGTAGTGTAGAACAAGAGCTTTAAATCATGATGTATTGCAATCAGAAAACCGAGGTAAAATGAGAAAATGCCACCGTTGCAAAGCTCAGTGATGCAGATGGTCACATTGGGCGTTTTAGACGCTTCGGGGTTAAACTGCTTGGATGTTTTGAAACACAAATGTACTAGCAACCAATTATCATTGTTCTATGCAGATGTAATCAAAAGAGAAAGCCCGATGAAAGTAGTGCAAATGTAAACAATCACATGTGGCATAAGTTGCTGAGCGTACCGCAAATGTTAAAGTGAATGTGTATCCGATGAAGGAAACCATTGTCCCAACTGCCAGCTCTCCCTACAAGCAAGCGAGAGATGGCTGATGTCAAATGAGAAAATTTACATCAGCGGACAAAAAGGTGTTTTGTGTGAACTCTCATTGGATGATAAGCAAGGCCATCGAATTCGTTAAAAGTGCACAGAGCCATGTGCACTTTTCTCCGCCTTGTTGTCCCATGCAACCTATACAACCTTCATCCATTGTGCTTCTAACATTGTGATTAAAGCTAGAGGGAGTAGTCGGCTGTCCACCAGCTTTGATGACAATTTTTGTGCAAAAACCACTTGATGAGAATATATGTATGCTTAGTGCGCACTTTCAAAGTCACGTGCACTTTTAACAAATTCATATGTGGTTTAAGCGGTTGCTTACAGCTTTGACTTTAGTTCCACCGAGAACGTAAAGCGCCATCAAGGAGATGTAAATTGCAATTCGAGTCCAAGACTCGTTTGTAGCTTTCAACCAGCCCAATCTGTCTCCACTTTTTTGGTATGCCAAGACCTGGTCCATCACAAGTAAGTCTTAGTCACCAAAAACATCCAGGAGATTCAAAAACAAGGAGAATTAATTCAACACCTTCAAATAAGCCAAAGTTTCAAAAAATTACCAGCAAAACGCTTGTTCCACTGCCTCAGAACAGTAAAGCTTCATCATTACGAAGAGTGATAACTTACCATTTCATCAAACATTCCTGTCTGCCTTCTTTCACCACCAAATGACCGGACCTGCACAAAAAACCAACATGCAGTATTGAGAACTAGATTCGTCTTGAAATGTTGGTGACTTCATTAATCATCTTAAAATGCATAAACATGAGATAGGCCTAAAAAGTCGTACATATTAGAAAGTTCTGCAAGAGCAAATACTGATAATCTGGTTTTAAACAATAGCACCACAGGGAAAGATTAGACTCTGACCGTCCGAATGGCTGAAAATGTCTCACTGGCACAGTCAATAATTCGAGCCTGAACCGAGCCATGAGCTTTAAAAACCTGCATTGTTGTCCGCTTGTAGATTGCTGCAACCACGAGATGTCTTAATGACTTTAAAAACGACTCTGTTGAACATACTAGGGTAATGCCAGAGATGACTCAGAAGATGGTAATTTCTGCAATTAGAGATGAAGAGAACTGTTTTAACACGCTTCAAGGGTGGCTCTACAAAACAGGACGACAGGGAATTAATGAACAATCACAACAGCATACGTATTAGGTCTAAAACCTCAAACTTGAGCACAACGATACCCTGAATAAATCAAATACGTTCTCATTGCAAAATATAGAAGATGTTGTTTTACATGGATCGATAAGTTGTAGGCTCTAAAATGTAGCAAGAGGACCAGTGCTCACCTACAATAGCGGAGATGGAAAGCATCAATATCCCAAGAACAGGAGCAAGCTGAGCGGATAGTACGAAGAGAATAACAAGAGTTCCCATCATCTGCACACACCCCACCAAGAAACGTGATCAACTGAAGTAAAAAAAATCTTAATTAAAAACTGTGCAATTTGTATCTGAGCACCAAGTTCCGGGCGTTTCAATTAATGCTAGAGGTACAGTTCCAGTTCATGTCTTGGAACGACCATAAGGTAGGGAACCCATTCCCATGGCTTTCAGTGGGTTCCATCATTAGAATAATTTATGTATTTTGTCCCCATTTCGAGAGGATTCCAAAGCACTAAATATGGATACCACATGAATAAGAATTGAGGTAGTAGGGTGGCAATGACGAGCCTAAAAAATCTTTGAAGCATAGAAGCATCTTTTGACTGTGATAGAAACTAGAAGCATTTCATTTCTTACAATTCACGTGTTTAAATAACGCTTAATTTTATTTTTTAAATCCACGTTAGAAATTGGAACGAAGCAACTAACCTCTGAGAAAGCTCGGAAGCCACGATCTCTCGAGACGTTTTCGTTCACAAGATCCTTAATGGCCCCCAAATCTTGAGAAAGAATTCCAGTGAGTTCACCAACCTGGCCATGCACGCTGCCATAAAGACCTTTAAACCGTTACCCAGGACCAGAACACAAAGACATCAATAATCACACAAGGGCTAACTAAGGTTTGTAAAAGGAAGACGAAGACGGTACCTTGTGACGGTCAAAAAACTCCACCTGAGACGAGAAGGAATTGCAGAATTAGTGAATCACTCATCAAACCAATGTGGATCTTGGAATAGAACATGAGAAGTAAGAAACATAATAATGTTGTAATAAAAGGAGGAAAGGTCTACAGTAGTAGTAGTACCTTTTGGATCAAAATGCGACGAAACACCTGCGAGCGTAAATTAGCCATCACATTCTCCCACACATGAACCATATTCGTTACAAACAGCACTGTCAACATGGGCTCCATCACGTAGATTCCTCCCAGCTTGGCTAGAAGCTCCCCCAGCGGCTCCTTCCTCACCCCTATCAGAGTCTCAAAGAATTTCCCTGACACCACATCATCACCCTAACCAATGTCAATACAAAATCCATTGAGCCAATCCATGTGGTCACAGTGATCATATGCAGACCTCGCCATGGCAAGATTACCAGACTCCGTGATCATCCAGAAGTCTCTACATGACATCAATAAACCAATCCCTAAGGTCATAGTAATAATACAGAGGCCTCGGATCACCTCCCCATCAAACCATTGCCCTTCGGTATTTTTGGACTGCGTTTTTGCAAACTAGTTTTGCATCGTTTTGTGTTTTTCTCTGCTCTTTGTCAAGTAACCTCTCAGATATAATCGAAAAACGTTGAAAAAACGAGCAAATTGACGGTGAGCTAGAAAGCGAGAACGTTCTCCCTTCGTAACTATGCATCAAACACTCCCTATGGTCACAGTGATCATATCATGTAGAGGCCTCTTCATCATAGAGTCTTTATGGTCACAGTGATCAAAGAATTTACCTGACCTCAACATCACCCTAACCAACGTTAATTCAAAATTCATTGTTACAGCGGCGGGATTGCCTCCCTGTAGACCTCCCCATGATATCATTAAGCCAATGCATGTGGTCACAGTGATCATATGCAGACATCCCCATTGCTAACTAGTTTTGCATCGTTTTGTGTTTGAGTTTTTGTCGTTCTTGAGCTGTAACCTCTCAGGTATAATTGAAAAAACGTGCAAGTTGACGGTGAGCTAGAAAGCGAGAACATTCTCTCTTCGAAACTATGCACTCCCCATGGTCACAGTGATCATATCATATAGAGGCCTGTCCATCAAAGAGTCCTTATGGTGACAGTGATCACTCGGCATTGCCTGGGAACAAAGAAGGTAAGAGAATTGGGAAAACATTGTGTAAAGATTGAGAGAGGCAGGCGGACCTGAGAAGAGGGGCATGGTGAGGGTGCAAGAGGTGGCAGCGACGAGAGCCAGCGCGGCCACCGTGAGACGCAGCTTCTGCTTCCACAGCAAGCCCGCGATGAGGCCGGGAGTGATGATGGGCTTTTGCCTGCGCGGCGCCACAGGCACCGACCCCAACACGCCGGCGTCCTCGTCCAGTCGCAGAAACTGCGGGTCCGCCGGCGGGGAGATGAACGCTGCTCGCGCCGCCCGCAACCCACTCCTCCTCGTCGGACTCCCCGTCACACGCAAACCCGACTCTCCTCCAAAGAACCCCCCCGCCTCCTTCGTCTTCTTCTGCAAAAGCCGAATCTGACCCAGCCCCACAACTGGCGGGCTCTTGGGAATCGCCCAGCACCCCATGGGCGTCACGCTCAATTGCCGCATGGCCATCGTCGCCATAGCTGCAAGCTGCGTCGCCAATGCAAAACACCCCACAATTAACCGACCTGTTTCAAAATTCAAAATGAGGAATCCCTGTCAGTGAATGGTCATCGTCATCGTCATCTCGTCCTCTCGTTCAATGCAAACAATACTGCAGGATTCGGGATTGTGGTGCTGTGAAGATTGTTGGGGTTGCGTCTAGAAAGGGAAATGCCATCCGAGGCTTGAGTGCAGATTTAAACTAATAAGAAGGTGAGGAGAAAGGATTGGTCGTGTTGGGCACTCAATGTGGTGCCGTATTAAGTTGGCATTGTGTGTGGGGATTGCGGTGACGATGCCATTGATGAATCTTTGGTGCGTGAGTGACCTAATCTGGCATGAATGTGCAGGTGGGCAGTGGAGTGAGGGCGGAGTGCAAGGCAGCGGGAGTGATAGGCCAGCCCACGCTTTCCGTAACAGGGACGAAATGCTGTCACTTCCTCTACCAAGTGGCACTTGGCGCTCTCTCACTTGGCTTTCCTCGGGTAGAAACCCCTAAAATGTTACTCCTGCAACTTTGATGAAGTTTGGTCCGAAAGAGAAAATGAGAAGCATGGCATAACATTCAGTAGCCTTCCGAGAGCGTGCCTTTTAGTTTCATCCGCCTTTATATATGGAGTGACCACTGATTTGTAATTGAATGGACTACCGTACGTGGAAGGCAGGGTCGGTACTTTCATGTCGAATAATTAATAAAAGTTAAAACAGTGGAGGTCGGCACTTTCAAAAGTAATTATTAAAAATTCGGCTATTAACAGCTAACATTAAATTTTTTTCCGGCAGCTCAATGTTTTATTTTATTTTTTGTCTACGATTTTCGTTGAGTGTTATGTTTTCATCCAATTTCGGCGACAATGGTCTAAGTTGGAATTATGATTTCAATGAGCACTCTCTTTTCTCTTGTGTTTTGTTGAGTGCGTAAGGAGCTCTTTCTTTCTTTGTGTATTTGGTACTTTGATTGTGGTTTAGAGTGCTCTTGGTACTTGTTTTGTTGTGACTATGGTTCCTACTAAAAAACGATTAGATTTGGGGTTTTTTGCCCCCATCCGTAAGGAGGAAATGGAGAGGAAGTCAGAGTTGGAGTTTGCTGCTTTGAATGACAAGTTGGAGAAAGAACGATCCATGACCAAGCATGCACTTGCAAAGCGACCGGTGGCCAAGGAAGGACGGAACGGCGCTATTTTTAAAGCCAAAGGTCTAGCGGATGAAGCCTTTCGTTCCAAAACCAAGGCGCAGCTATAAAAATTGGTTTACTCCTTCCCTCTGACCTCCTATTTTCAAAGCAATGCAACAAGCTAGGAATATTACGAATGCATTGATGTACTTGAGGGCAGCTTACAGGCAACCAGATCCTTACATAGTCCCTATGACTATCTTGCGAGGAATACAATGTACGAGTAATTCCATCCCAAAGGCGATCTCAAAGAAAATTACAAGCATTGTGTGGAACTTGGCACGTATTTTGACAAGGCCACACAACACTGCCCTATACTTGTTGATTATCCCGCCCTTAGAGATGAGATTTGCAATGTACTTAGAAAGCTGCAACGCGCTGCCGGCCAACCACTCTACGCTGTTATCATCTAGCCCTTGATAAAAGCCCTTATCCAAAAGCGTGAGCTTCAACTACTTGAGGATGAGAAGTTTAAGGTTTCCACAAAGTGGACAAGGGCTTTTGTCAAATATAAACTTAATTGGAGTTACCGTGTTGCAACAACAACTACGGGAAAACTTCCCGACGACTTTGAATTGCAAGGATTGACGATGGCACAAAAGTGTGTTTATTTGATTAAGGTTCACAACATTCTTCAATCTCTTGTTGTGAACAGTGATCAAACTGGTATTCATTTAGTACCTACAGGAGGAGCAAGAACGTGGGATCCTGAGGGGATTAAGCAAGTAAGTGTGCATGGGCTAGAGGACAAAAGGCAAGTGACTGTGGTTGTTTCATCTGCCGCTACCGGTCAAGTTTTACCTTTTCAAGTTGTATTTCAAGGAATTACTTCTCGATCTTTACCACCATTGAACGATGGAAGGCGAGAATGTGTTGATAGTGGATGGGACCTTACATATAGTCACAATCATTGGTCTACTATGGAGACATGCAAGAATTTTGTCAAGACAATTCTATCAAGTTATCTTCAGTTGCAAATCAATCTCTTGGATTTGCCAAAATCTCAAGAGATGATTTGGTTGATCGACTGCTGGAGCGTGTACATTTCCAAAGAATTCGGGAGTGGATGAAGGACAATTTTCCCTAAATTCATGTTTTATACATCCCGACAAATTGTACTAGCATCTTCCAACCCGCAGATGTGATCCTACAGCGTCCATTCAAGCATGCTTTTCGCCAAGAATTTAACAAGTATACGATGAGCATGATCACAAGTCAGATTAAAACAAACTCCAGCATCAAGGTTGATTTTAAGATGTCTACTTTGAAACCTCTATTTTGTTCTTGGTTGTTTACTTCATGGTTATATATTTGCAATAAGCAAGAGATGGTTAAGGTGGGGTGGAGCAAGTGCGGACTACTTCGTTTGTTTGACCCTGAATTTCAAAAAGATGCCATGATACAAAACATGAAGTCACCTTTGTTCAAGGAAGACACAAGCATTTAAGTAGATACAAGCAGAAATATAGAAGATGAGGACATGGATGTTGATGAGAGTTTGGAAGCAATAATGGAAGACACACTTTCAAGAGTTGAAAAACTCTCCATTTCTCATGGTACAGCTTCCAAGGCTTCACTCCATGGAATGGCAAAGAAGAAATAAGTCTGCATGCAACATTTGGGTAAATATTTTATATTAGCTCAAATTTAGTTTTGCTACATTCCATTCAATTTAGAAGCCAAATTTCAAATTTGCTCTAATTTTGATCTAATCTCTTATCTATTAAAGTAACATTTAGAAAACTTACCAAACCTAATGATTTTTTGAAGCGTCCTTGCAGCTCATGGATTATGTGTACCTGCAACAAAGAGCCAAAACATCAAAGGAGATTTGACAAAGAGGAACAAGTGAATAACATCACATCAGAGAGTAGAAGCAATAACATCACAATGAAGAACACATAACAACATGACATGGAAGAAGAAGACCAACATCACCTAAGGTTACAACAACATCAACAGCATAAGGCAGCACAAGGAGGAACACGACCACATGAAACAACAAAGCACGAACAACATGAAGAGCATGAACTTTCATCACAACAAACACAAAGAACAACATGGACGGATGATGACGAGGGACACACAACGCTGAGAATAGGAGGAGGACCAGCAACATCGCATGCAAAAACGAAAGACCGCGGCGACGACGGAACAGGGCATCAAGACGAGCAACACAAAGGGACCACGACAAACTCACAAGAGAGTGTAGGGTCGGTGAATCTATGGTGGCAGCACCGTGAATCTACGGCGAGTCGGCAAAGTGGAGCCACGATACGCGCGGAGATTAGACCGGAGCTTCAGCAGTCGTTATGACAGCTCCGACAACGAGAGTGTGCAATCCTCGAGATCGGCAAGCATGCGGATGAGCGGATTGCAAGTTGGAAACCTGAGGCGAACCTCTACCGTAGGCTCCTTTCATGACCTTCGGAAGTCAGTGACGAATCTGGACACAAAAAGATGTGAAATCTGTTTCTCATGAATTATAAATGTCTTTCTTGCAGAGATTACAGATGAGTCCTCTAAGACTGAAGCTACAGAGATGAAGTCAATTGCAACTCAATCAGAAAGCACAACATCGTCCCCACTCTCTGCACAAAATCCTAAGACGATCAATTGCATTGCTGGGGAGTTGAAATGCCGGCCAGGAAAGAAAAGGGAGGAGCCGTGCTTAGGTAAAGGAGAGTAAGATACTTACAATTCCAGAAGGAGGCAATGTGCACCATGGTGGCGAATGAAAGCTCGCAGGACTTGAGCAAACGCAACAAGCTGAAAAGAGAGATACAACAAAGTCATTCACTGCTCCAAACCCAGATCTATACAAACAGAGCACTATTCAATCAGATCTCACACACATCCACACGTTTTCAGTTCATGACCTAGATTCAACAGATCTCAATGAAAAGCGGTGAGGGAGCGTATCTAAGAAAGGAAAATAGCAAGTAGATCGTGGAAACAGAAGCAAAGTCGTTGCAAAGTCGTCGTTGGCGTCGACCTGTACTCTACTTTGCTACGAGTGTTGCAGAGGGAACTGAATGATTCTACTGCACAGACGATGAAGAAGGTTTGTATATAAAAGGGAGGGGAAAGGCTCCAGGCAAAGGGAATGCGCTGGTGGACATTTCCGACACCGCCACGCCCGTGTACTACCAGAAGCCCAAACTTGGCGAAGATCACCAGAACGTTGCAAAGAATGATGATGGGGAGGTGCAAGACAAGAAGACGATTGAAGAGAAGACCATCCAAGAGGTTCATAGTGCGACTGTGGTGCAAACCCTATGTTACAATTGTCTGTACGATGTGTCTACCAAGAGAACTTATCCCCAAGAGAAAGAGACGTTAGGCCAAGGAATCGGTTGGTTGTGTGGTCAGCTGATTTTGGGGTAGTTTTGTAAACCGCGTAGACCATGTGGATGTGAGCTTTATTATTTTTGTCAACACGTTTGATAAGAGGATCTTTTACAGTTGTGATATTATTAATTTTGGAGATTTCGGCATGATGTAGAGTTTGTTTTATTTTTTTTCGGCTTTTTGTTGACTTTATTTTTGTTGATTTCGACAAAATATTTTAAAAATTATTTTATTTTTCTGCATTTTTTGGAGGAACTATTTTCTGCCGACCCTACCTTCCACGTACGGTATTCAATCAAATAAACAATTACAAAACACTGTTGAATTGTGATTGAATGAGTGCTTTTGATTACTATTCACCATGGTTGATTACTCTTGCTTAATGCCACCTGCCCCCATAGCTACTAATGTGATGTGGAATATCCCACATCATTTCATTGGGGGGATGAAATGATGTGGGATACTCCACATCATTCTGTTGGGGGAAGGCAACAAGCACAGAGGCTACTGAATGTTATGGGTGTTTAAGGTCGCTTCACATTATAACCGTTCAAGTCGAGAGGCCGTGGAATTGAATGACCAAACTTTGTTGAGAATCCAAAGAAATGGGCTGAAAATAGGCAATAAAATATAGTTTTGATTTTTTATGAAAAAAAATCAACTGCCTCTCGACCATAGTTTGGGTTTCCATTCCTGTCCGATATAAACTTCCTTTGAGAGTCTGTCGCTTTGGTCAAAAAGTGTTGCCATATTGGCATTTTGGAGGGAACGGCCTTTGAACTTTGGCTTCTAGTGCGGAGGTTCAACAGGCTGAATTCTTGGTTTCTTGCAATATGATTGGTGGAAATTGGGGGCCTCTGGACCTTTGGCCATAGTGAGAAGTACACTAAATAGTGTATTTAGTGTGAGATAATTATAAGATTTGAAAATGTTATAGATTTTTACTCTCGACAAAAACTTTTACCAAAGACATTGATTCCAATACTATTGAAAGATCCCCATCTTGACCAATATAGAGGGTAAAAAAATTGGTCAACAGTAAAAACTTACAACATGTTTATGTAAATTAGTGTATCTCACACTAAATACACTATTTAGAGTAGTTCTTAGTAATTATTCGTAAGGTTAAACTTTCAAAAAATATTTTAGACACTCATTTAATGAATTTAGAAGCATTTACCATTTAATATTCACCAAAATTTTAAAAATTATTTTTAGAATTGGAAATTTTGTATGATTGGTTAAAATTAGACATTATATTCTAAATTTTAAAAAAAGAATTTTTTTCAAAGGAAAGAACATCATTAAGTAGTTTTTCAAAATAGTAAATTTTATAACCCTAGGACAATATTGAGGTCTTTGAAAAATTCTCCTTGGTGGAGTTTAACTCGGATTGACATGATTCAATTTGGATTGAAAAGTAGACTTGAAATCCTATTTGAAAATATTCTTTATTTTTTATAAAAAAAAATTTCATCATGGACAACCCGTTAAAAAATGGCAGCGACCGTAAAATGGTCGTTCAGTCACTTAGGGCAAACGTACAATATGTAAAGCACTTGCCATTATTGCGTCATTATTGAGTCATTATTGTGCCATTATTTATATCCAATAATTTTTTTAAATGTTTAAATATATTAAAAATGTAATATTTTCATAATCTTTTGCGAATCTTTATAATTTTTAAATAATCTTTGAAATATTCTTAGAATCTTCTGAACCTCTTTACACATCTAAGGTGTAACAATGCACCTTTTTTTACACATTTGGCTCCAAATGCTATGAATAAATGTTTCAAAATAATTCTTATTAAAGTTCCATATTTCTATAATTCATATTTGGAGAATTATTTTTATTTGCTTTTTAATGACCACCAGAATTTACGGAATGAAAAAATAGACGACAAACCCAACTTGTAATTACATATTTTGGCCGCCCTACAATAAAAACACCCTAAATAAGGTTAACCCTTGAATGCCCATATGCACCAAAGTGTTTATTTCCATATCACATTAGTTCTCAAAGGCATGACCACTGCGGTAAATTCCAAGTCCAATGGGCTTGACCTAATGAACCTTCACCAAAAATATCTCATAAACAATTTATTAAATTGGGGTTTTGTAAGTTGCTACGAGTTCTATAGATGCCAAGTTTTGGCCATGCCAAACAAGAGTTTTGTTTGAGTACATCCGGATTCAATATCTTGAAAGCCATCCATCAAACTCTCTCTGGTTGATTTAAAGATTGCTTGTTAAAAATGATGATTTTACAAGAAAAAAATAGTGTTTCTAGATAAGCCATGTAATTGCTACAAATTTTCAAAGTGGAAGTTGTTTAGACCACTTAAACCATCTCATAGACTTGTATGAAAACCAATCCTTGTATAATTCAGTGTTATAATCTTTAAGGGGCAATAAGGGTTATAATTAAAGGTTATATTTCTCTTCTTTGTGTGAACAACCTTTGAACTTTGTAGAGAATATTTATCCTCATATAGATTGTAATTTTAACTCTACATAACCTCCGTAGTTGTAATTTATATCCTTCCATTCATCACCTTTGGTATAAATGTATATTGAAGAAGTAAACTTAGTTGACAAATGGGGGTCAACACTATATGACAGCCATACATTGATTGCTAAGATTGAATATTCATCTACAATATATTTGCACTTGAATAGCTTTACCTTGAATGAGTATGAATAAATATATTGTCTACCCTCTACAATATGATACTCTATAATATGACCATATTATTGTTTCAAAAAATACACATGTGACAAGTCATTTTTCTGACTGATCCATGTCTGCCACTTTGAAGTTAGGGCTTCCTAAACATGTCATAATAGACAGAGACAATTGTAGTGTAAAAGTCTAAACACAACACTTGTAGTCTATAATGCTTCATAGTCTTACAAAAACTAGAAGACCATTTGGAAATAGGTCACCTACCCTGGAATACTCAATTATGATCAATTGGTCTCTAGCGGAAGCACACAAATTCTACATTTTTTTTAAAAGTCACAAAATTTATGATATGTTTTATTGCGTTGTTATACATCATTCAAGACCCATTTTCATTGACAACGTGAAAAGTTGGCATTCATATAATTATACTTAAAATCCAACAAAATGCATACAAATAATATTAGTATTAATGGCATATAAAGATTGTTAATGAAATAAAAGCACAGAGTCTTCATAATTATTTTAGATAAATTATTAGTAGCAATAAGAGTAGTTGTTGCATTAAAACCACAATGTTTAAGAAATGTCATTGTGTATAAACACCAATAATATGTAAAGATTAAATCATAGCATCCCCAAGATTATATTAATATTCAAAGAGTAGCAAAAATATTTTTTTCAATCATATTTGAAGGTAATTTATCATCACCAAATTTTTTTTAGAAGTGAATACAATCATACATTTTGCAACCTGAGGAAGTTGGTATAAGAGTTATCCATAAAGTCTAGTAAGACATTACTAGAAGAGGAAAGACAAGATAGAATTGTTGTTTTAGCGTCAAAGGCGGTAAAAACAAGTTTTACCTTCATTTTTTTTAGACCAATCATCGAGCTCTGTGTTGTCAGAGAGATTCAAACTTTGTACCTTATCAATGCCATAGAAGTTCCCCCAAGGTACACTTGAGTTGCTATGAGAGAATCTCCATGTGCCTCCATGCTATCCTTATGCTCTCCGAAACCTGGTGGTTTCGTTGGTTGTATTTGATTTAGTCACAAAAGTTTAATTAAAGTATGAAAACTTGGGGTTGTAAACATGGTAGCCCCGATGGTAGCCATGTAAACTTTACGGATAACTTTATTATGTTGGAAAATTGAGTTGAGAATCCATGAAAGAAATTCAATTTAGAATTTTTTGAAAAATCATTACCTAGAAGGTTGGAAGGAGGTACAATGTGAACAAAAAATTAAATTAAATTAGTAATAAATCTAACATGGAATTGAAGCATACGAATCCTAATGGTAAAAATGTTATTTCAAAACATCTTCAAACTATGAACGTTTTGTTTTTAGGGTTATAAAAATAAAAATTTAAAATCTAACACTTTCTTGATAGAGATGGATCTATTTAATGAGAAAAACTATATTTCAATTTTATTTTTTATTTTTTTTAGCTATCCAAAAGCTTAAGACAATTATAAAAATACTACTATAACTGTTGGGGCGACTGCCTCTAACCACAAACGTGATTTTTTTGTAAATTAGGTTGTTGAAAAGCTTAAAGAAATCCTCACACTTTAAAATGTTTTAAAAAATTCATGCAAAATTGCATTCATAATTGCCAATTTTACTAAATACCATAACTGAAATGCTTAATAACTGGTCCGTAAAAATGAATTGAAAAATTGAAAGTTAAAAAGTTATGAAAAATGTTGTTTAAACATGGTGAAACAAGGAATTTTGAAAAACACTTTTAATGCCAAAATGAAATTATCCCAAATATTAGATATTCGGCACATTAGCGTTGAGCCACCTGTTCACCTACCATATTGAGTAGATTTTTGATATTTTTTGATTTAATATGAATTAAATGGCATGGCTTACAGGAATGATAAATCAAATTCATATAAACATTCATATTATTGAAAATCCATTTATAGTCATATTGATCATATATAATCAACTTTTAGTCATGTAAATGAATGGAATTGGATGTAAATGGGGTTGGTTTAAGGTAACTTCTTTATAAAATGTAGGTTGATTTTCAATGATTGTAGAGCATTTTTGGGATGTTCATGGTCCCTACCTAAGAATAGTTTTGCATTTTCAAGGTAGATCACTTTGGAAATTCATAAAAAGTACAAATTTTATTAAAAAAATATGACCACTTGGATTCAATTCCACTAAGATTTATCTTTCTCTCAAAACTTTGTGACACAAAGAGAGAGTAGCTCATGCCTATAGGGCCACCGTGAATAAAGAGTATGTTGGTGGAAATGCTACTAACTTAGCCACTAGGAATATTATGGTTTGTGACACACTTGGTAAGTTATCAAAGGTGTTTAGATTGCTTAACCCCTAACGGTCCAACCGTACATTTTTTGGACGATGTACAAATTTCATCCATGTTTTCGCATCCGTCATGTACTTTTTGCAAGGAAAAATAATACTACAAAATTTTATGGCAAGATAGCTTCATGCATGTGTGATCCAATTAGATAGAGGATGATTTGTGAAAATTTTATGCCTCATTTCATGTTTTATGCATGTTTGGTATGCTCAATTGTGCATCAAAATCTACTGAAAATATGGTGTGGTGAGAATTCACATGGGCTTGCAAGTTCTTATCCCATATCATTTGGGAGTGACTTGGAATGAATTTGACTACAAGATCAGCCCAATCTTCTCCTACACCTCACATATGTTAATACATATGACATCGAGAAAGGTGATAGAATGGTAATATTTCAACACTTCGACTTTCTCAAAATAAATTATATATGAAATTCACCACAAACTACTTGTAATTTCCAAAAAAAATCGTCTTGGTTTTTTTAAATTATTTAAAGACGAAGCTACTTGGAAGGCACGGTATTACATTTCAACCTATGAGAACAAATTTCAGTCACAAATTGTCAATATCTTATTCGTAATTGAATTACAAAATATTTTTGAATTTCAAGTTTCAAATTTTATACAAAAGTATTGGTGATAGCGATTTCAGATCTAATCACGTGGATAGAATCTAAAATTTATAATGTACAACTTTCTTATTCACACATCAAGTTCAAAATATCCCACTTAATTGCATTATATAATGCATCTTTGCAAAACTGCCTAATCTAGAGAGAAGTGAGGACGTTTAGGGGTTAAATGGATGGTAATAGATACTTCCAACTCACTTTTCCAAACATCTATATTCATGTCTAGAGCTCTCATTTTAACCCCTAAATGATTGGGACTATTTTGCTCAAAAAACACTATAATGGTGCAATTTCTAATCCCTAGGGCACAATTTCAAAAAAAAAACTTTTGTTTTCATAATCCAACCATAGAAACTTTTCCTTTAAAACCAAAGGAATGTGAAAAAAAATAAAATCACAATATTTGACTATATAGATTAGAAGATATATACGTTTGAAGTGAGAATGTGTGAGAAAAATAAAACCCGCCCAAAATTTTCAAATGCATATTTTTCTTCCTATTTTGAAAATGATTCACAACGAAAACTTGTCACTCTTCACTTTCACAATCTACACAATGTTTAGTTATTTGTATACCAAATTTGAGACGTAGGAGAATGATTATTTTAACCTTTTAGTGCTCAAGTAACCACTTTGTGGTCTCTGATGTGTCGAAAATGCAAATAACAGAAAATCCATGAAGAATTGGATTTTGAATTGTGAAGTTCAGATTTTGAGACTTATAATATACATCTTCTAGAAAAAGAAATTTTCAATTTGGAGTTGTGCAACTATCAAAATACCTATGAACAAACACGAAAGTAATGCAAATACTTGAAAATACAATAAATACTTACAAATACAACACATGTACTATGCAGTATTTCTTGTGTTCAGAAGTTTGTTACCTAGTTTTATTTTTTTGGATTGTGTTCTCTTGTTCATGTTCCATTTGTGTATGTATTCCAATCTTGATCCATGTACCAACTCCTTTCATATTTTAACATATAAATTTTTGTCCTAAACCGTACATGGATAAGTCACTCTAACTTATAAAATTCACAATAATTATGTGTGAGTCCATTTTTAACTTGAAAATTGCAACGGAGAAGTGTTGACATGGGTTATTGCTGAACATCTTTACTTTCATTTTAGAAAATTTAACCCAAATTCTATTTAACTTTGAAGTCACACACCCTCAAAAATCTCATATACAGTTCAAAGACATACTATGATCTTCAATCCCACCATCGGATGATTCTCTAATTTTGACAAAATGTCTCCACTCCAGTCGAGAATACAATTGTACAGTTACTTTCTAATTTAATCCAT
Organism: Pohlia nutans; assembly: GCA_022496805.1. Taxonomy (NCBI): domain Eukaryota; kingdom Viridiplantae; phylum Streptophyta; class Bryopsida; order Bryales; family Mniaceae; genus Pohlia; species Pohlia nutans. The sequence continues at coordinate 16,217,539 of CM040097.1, forward strand.
TCTATTTCTAGTAGTATTAGTTATAGTAGAAAACCCAGTGAACCCAGCTATAGTATCCAAAGCGTTAACGGGTTAACATATTGAAAACAATATTGCAAATGGAGGAGGTCCAAACCATTGCCAAACACATTTAATTTTATTGTGAATTTGGTTTTGTTTAATAGAATTATCCGTAAGGTGAGCATCGGGTAGCCCGTTTGCCTCAAGGAGTTTTCGATCTTGATATAGAATCTTCTGACACCCACTCATACAAGCCACCAATTTTTTTTCATTTAGGGAGCATGAGGTTGGTGTGGGAGTACATGGAGATTCTTCCATAGGAACTCAAGTTAGGTTTGGGGGAGATTCTCTTGTAGTGGATAGGTTCAAGGTTCAAATCTCTTTAGCAACGCAATCCAGTGTGATTGGTCGAAAAAAAAGAGACCAAAATTCATTAACTCTGCCTTTAAAGTTAAAAACTAGTTTTGCCTTGTCTTTCCTCTTATGGAATTCTTTTGCTCGACTTTACGCATAAATATAATATCTCAATTCAAACGGCAAAGACAAAGATTCTTGTCTCTTTTCGAAGTAGGAAAAAAAATAACGAAAAAATAACAAAATCTCTAATTTTGATATCTAAAAGAAGTTATTTTTTTCTTAACCCTTTAACGTCCCATTTCAACACTGTTTTCAAGAAGTGTTATAAAATGTTTGATGGAAACCAAAAATGGAGTTGATGTACAAAGAAAATTTGTAAATGCCAATGTGAAGATCACATCTGTACAGTTAGATGTATCATATTTTTTATTAATAATTTTAAAATAATTTTGCAAGGTTTTCTCTTGAAATTCAATTAAAAATCCCGAATTAACACAAAAAAATTGAAAAAAATTGGAATGAAATTAGAATAACATGCACTACGCGATGGTATGGTTTCCATTATTTGATTCTACTTATTTTGGAAAATCATGTCTAAGGTCTCACTTTTTGAACTAAGAATGAAACTTGACATAAACCAATTGTGTTATTTTTCCAAAAATCATGATAACCTATTTTGAAGATCCACACCGTACAAATGATAGTCAACTTACACAAGAACCCAAAAAAAAATTGGTGGATGAAAACTGTCCACTTTGGATGGAAATCAAACAGCTTTAATCTGTTCGTCGTCCAATATATGGACGCTGGCGCGCTAAAGGGTTAACCCTCAATCCTAAACCCTAAACCAAAATTACCCAGTTTTTTAAATGTCCTAGTTAGAACACTTGGTCCTTTAGGATTAATTTCAGGTCATATAGACTTGTGTCAAAAACTCACATACAGTGACTGTCAAAACTGAGTACGAAATAGCTTAGTCTACCTTTAGCCATTCATATTTTATAATTTACTGCATTTAATGCCAAATCAGTTGACGGCACAAGTATACATTCAAGTAAATGATGTGGCTACCAAATTACAAGTCCAGCAATGCAAAATGATTTGAGAAAGATATAGATCAAAGTAAATTAGCTCTAAAACTCAGTTATGCTCACACTTGGATTACGCGGTGAATGCTACAAATTTGACATGCACAAGTGGTTTTCTGGGTCTATTTTTTTGGATGGGCATGTTCTTGGCCTTCACATTTATAATTGTGTCCCTATTCAGTGCACATCATGTATGCAAATTGAGCAAAATGGTTTCATTAAGGTCTCTCTCTGTTGTTGATAGAAAGCAGATAGAAGAAGCTACTTTAGAAAAGTTGAGGAGGGGTGAAAGTACTAGAAATGTTGCTAGAGACTTACAAGTATCCCAAAGTTGGGTTGCACAATTTCGTAAGCAACATTTGAGTGAGTTGAGTGATGTGAATCGCAGTTTTGGTGGCAGGCCATAGGTGTACAGTGCAGCTGATCGCAGGGCTTGTGTGAGAGAAATCACTATAGGTGGCTTAGAAACTGCACACAAAGTTGGAAATTACTTGAGAGGAGCTTCATGTTGGTATGAGTGATAGTATTGTGAGGAGAATGTTACGAAAAGCAGGTTTGAAATGTGAAGTGAAGCAAAAGAAACCAAAGCTCACACTTCTTCAAATTAAAGGACAATTAGAATTTGCTAGACGTCATTGCCATTGGACTGATGATGATTGGGATTGTGTAGTATTTTCTGATGAAACAAAAATCAACCGATTTTACTCTGATGGTCGCAGTTGGTGTTGGTTTCGTGATGGACAGAGTAGAAGTGCTGGAATGGTGCAACAAACTGTCAACTTTGGAGGTGGGGGAGTGATGATGTGGGGTTGCATGACTCCGAGTGGCCTTGGTATGATGTGTAGGATTGAGGGAAGAATGGATCAGTACATGTATAGAGAAATTTTAGAGCGAGAACTGGTTCATACACTGCATACATACAATCTAGATCCTGCCAATTTGATTTTTCAACAGGATAATGACCCAAAGCATACATCCAAGAGTGTGCGCCGTTGGCTGAATTCGCAAGAATTCACTCTTTTGAAGTGGCCGGCGCAATCTCCAGACTTGAATCCGATCGAACATTTGTGGGCAACTTTAAAACGTCAACTCAACCAATATGAGAGACCTCCCAAAGGAATGTTAGAATTGTGGGAGCGTGTTGAGGATTGTTGGGCTTCAATTACTCCCAGTGAGTGTAAGAACTTGTATAAAAGCATGCTTAAGCGCATTGCAGCTGTTATAGTTGCTAAGGGTAAGTGGACAAATTTTTAACTTTGTTCCAGCTAATGTGAGCAAAACTGAGTTTTGGACTGAACTTCACTTTACTTTTTTTTTAACATGCATACATGTGTGTAATAGACCTCAATCCCCATGGAAGTATGACTGATTGCAATGGTAATCCTGTGCAATTTATGGTTTCATTTTTGACGCATCCAATTTCCCTACATTGTTTGTTAAATTTCAGTAAGCTGTGTTCGTACTCAGTTTTGGCAGTCACTGTATCTAAGTTATGCTTATAACTAAGAGGACAATGTTTAAATGATAAAATGCCATGGTTTAGCATTTGCCATTTGGTACCCAAATTCAGAATGCCATATTAAAAGACTATGTAATGCCGCCCAATCTACTATACATTTGAGCATGGGTTTGTCTCACTCAACAGTTCCGGTTCAAAATCGGTCGAGTCAGACAACCCATGCTCAAATGTATAGTAGAATTATATTCAATATACCAACAACAGTTCCGGTTCAAAATCGGTCGAGTCAGACAACCCATGCTCAAATGTATAGTAGAATTATATTCAATATACCAACAACAGTTCCGGTTCAAAATCGGTCGAGTCAGACAACCCATGCTCAAATGTATAGTAGAATTATATTCAATATACCAACAACAGTTCCGGTTCAAAATCGGTCGAGTCAGACAACCCATGCTCAAATGAATAGTAGAATTATATTCAATATACCAACATCAACGTGCTCAGCGACACAGGTCCCATTAGTACACGAGTCCCACATACAAAACCAAGCACTTAATTACAAGCTTGGTGAATGTTGAAAACACAGCCAAGTACCATGCCACTCCCCACCTCAAGTGGCAAATTCATTTTCTAGAGAACTACATTTTCTACACTACTCATGATACACACAACTTAAAAAAGACACTTGTCTACTTAAGGAGCTACTCTTCCAAGGCTCTTGTTCAATACAAATAATTGCCCTTCAACCAGATACGTACAAGTCTGACAACACTGTATCTTAGTGGTTGCCAAAGTATGCCATATGCCCTTTCACTGATCTGACAGTGAAATGCCCTTGCAGTAAATACTATTCATTTCTATTCCCAACTTGGAGTCGTATAATTCCAAAGTTGAAAACTAAGTATCAGGAAACAGAGCTGTACATTCAAAACTCAGTGCAGGGGCAACCATCATCTAACTGTGATGACAATATTAGCATGTGAGGCTTTCTTATGCATAATGAAAGAAGCAAACTGTGTGACTGTTAATAGATTTGCACACAACAGTCTAGTCGTCACGCAGCTCGTAACTTTTTTATACACACAATAGTTTGCACTTGATGCGCATACTCTCTTTTCGGAGGTCTTTCGTCGACTTCCATGTGCCATGCAAGATTGATCCATGACGCATGATCAATTTCCCCGCTGGCCATCGATCGGCATTCTTTTTATACATTGATCATTCAACGGTACTCCGACTTCGTATCAGAGCTGTAAAGCCTGCACCCCAGGGAATTCCGACCAGCCAAATTACTACTAGTGCATGCATCTCGATCTAACTTTTCTGGTTCCCATAGCATTCATCTTTTTTCTGTGCCGGAAGAATCGCATGAAGTAAATTTAGTGTACACGACGTCCTAAGTAATGCATGGTATCAATCTAAAGCCCTGCGTCATTACGCAATTTAAATGTGATGACTGGATCTAGACAACTCTACAAGTTAGACACCAGTCGGTGTCTCGATCGATCGAGTTCTGTAATCCTTTTGCTGGCTCGCGGTGATTTTTCCTTGCTAGTTGTCCAGGGCAGTCAACACTACCCTGCACAGATACCCCGCCGGCACCTTTTCAGCGATCTACTGAGTGCCGCTAACTTCACGGAAGAAATAGTTAGAGTACTGTCTAGCTTGCGAGATAGTGAGGGTCAGGTACGTCTTCGCCGCTTGATATATAGCGAAGAAATTATTGTGTCTCTATAAGCCAATTAAGTTAAATAGCCTCCTTACCAGTCATACACAGTGGGCGAATTGGCCTGCGCCTTGTCGAATTTGTCCGACCCGATCTTCCGCATCACCTTATTCTGTCCCGGGTGAAACACGCTTCGCCATATGTTGTCCTTCTCTCGAGAATCTGCACAGGCAGTATGACAATTCTCACCTCAGCGCTCACATAATTCTGATGCGCAAACACCACAAACAATTAAGGGGGTTACATAACCTCCACGGAACCCAATCATGGCGCCGTCGAGGCATCATCACAGGTTAAGAAAAATGAAAATATCAAATTATCTCTACAATTTTCTAAACAATAGGTCGAAGTGTCGAACGGGTAACTCTACCCAGAGAACATGCTTATGTCTCATAATCTTGTCCTTATGTCTTTCTTCTCCGACCAGGATTGAACAGAATCTGACCATTGAGGTTATGTTATGTACCGAGAAAGTGCAGACTGATTATGACAATAACATCCAGGCTCTACTTTCATGTTACCTAGAGCATCTTCACCAGCACTTTGGACAGCTCTCTGTCTCTGAAAAAATGGATGTGCATGGGTTGGTCAACAATTAATTTGGAAGGAGAAATTGAATACAACAACCTAGTTCAGGGCCCTCCAAGCAACTCAAACTAGTGTATCTTCTCTTCTTAATTGCACATCGTGATTACAGTGCACAATCCATGCGTGGTGACTTGTGAGTGACTTACTAGTGTATCTTCTCTTCTTAATTGAAACTCAAACTAGTGTATCTTCTCTTCTTAATTGCACATCGTGATTACAGTGCACAATCCATGCGTGGTGACTTGTGAGTGACTTACTATTTTCAGAGTCTAATTGAGTGATGTTGATGGGGAACAGACCCCAGTAATTTTTAGATGACCTTCAGAGTGCAATTCGAAGTTGCTAGCTGTTGGAGATGCTCTCAGAAATGCAAGAATTGCGATCTGCACTTACAAGTGGACGGAGAGGCCATGGACGGCGAAGCCGGCGGGGTGGAGCCCAGACTGCTGGGAGTCCCCGACGGCGAGTCATCGATGTCCAACATTCCCACTCGCTGCGGCTTGGCTATGGCGATGTTCTGTGAGTCTCCGGGGCTCTCGTACGCTCCAGTGCTGAAACGCCGTTCCATGATCCTCCGAGCATCGGTTGGCACTGAAACATTTAGAAAGACAATGTGCACAAATGGTAAACGATGTTTACTGCGTGACTCACCACCCAACCATAGGAGAAAGAATATGTATCACCAAGTCAAATCACACTACTTAGAATATGTACAGACTAACTAAACTACTAGTTTGGTGTTCTAACAAACTTGACATTCAATCTATCAGTTCCCTCATAAGTAACTTAATCACCATATGAGTAACTTAATTCCAACATCCAGCAACATGCACACCCGTCTCACTTATCAAGCCCTCCGAACACTACAAGAAGGTGTCGCTTTTCACTCGGTAGGTGAGTCAAACGGCGCCACTTTGCACTCACTGCCCAGGTGCTCAAGACTTGGTGAGTGCGATTCATCACGTAGGACAAGTGTGTACAGTGAACTCTGACACTGTAGCGACGCCTTTGCTAATAGGGGAAATTCTTCTCTCATACTCAAGCCTCAGGGCGGAGTACTGCTCAAGAGATCGACACCTTGTGTATGTTCTATGAAGAGAATGTACCAGAGGTGTACATTTCAGGGTATGAGCAAGCACTTGTAAAGAAAACTACTGAAGGACCTTTGTTCATTCAAGACACTGTACTTGACTACCACAGTAATTACATACATTTTTGTTGTTCGATTTTGCAATGAATCTCTTAGAGGTTTGGTGTATTTACCGTCAGGAAATTGGCCTGCATCAACCGTGTTCGCCTTCCGCAGCTGTTGCAAACCTTTGTCAGGAGGTGAGCCGCCTGCAACGTCGTCCCACATCCTCCCCAAGAACCCCGCCATTTCCACTCACTGCTTCCCAAACCACAACAAATATACATCTCAACAAGGATCATGCTTCCGTGTACACCCAGACCTCTTTAATATCACCTTCTTTAGTATCGCATCCCCTGTTCTCTCCAAACTCTACGGAATGGACGCACCTCTTTCACTATCATGAGTTTAATGGGTCTTAGACCAGACTCCTACAAGTCCTTAGACTTTGCATGTTACAAAACTCCATATTATCACATGCATTTTGGGTGACATAAAGAGCCCTCCATGCAACAATATCTGCACCATAATCCTATGATTCTCTAAGTTCAATTCCTACGCAACAATCAGATTATACAATGCAAAGGAAACTGAAGAATTACAACACAAATACTTCGGTTAGGCTTGGGATCGTATAGAAGTTCTACACGGATTGCACAGTCTACAGTTAGTAAGGCCTTATGTACTAACGACTCTTTCGATCTCTTCAACTGCTTCCGCAACGATCAGATTATGCATTGCCATCGAAACTGAAGAATTACAACACAAATACTGAACTTAAACTTCAGATCGTATGCATGATGTTACTACTCTAGCATTTCTACAGAGCTTAGATACTGACGGTTCATTCCAACAACAATCAGACTCTGCAATGCAATTAACCGAAACAATTAGAACAAATACTTGGACTTTCTACAGGGTGTAGAGTAAGACCTTCTGTCGATCTGTTCCAGCTCCAAAACTAATGGATTTCACAGGCAAAACGCCGAACGACGATCGATGGTGATCTGCTTAGAGAGACCAGATGCCTGCGAGGCAATTGGCGACAGAGAGAGTATTGTAAGCGCCGGCTGTCAAGCTTGTTATGCTTGCTCATGTGCGTAAGCATCTACGCAAGGTGTAGATTCCATCATCAAAGACATGTCCAAGAATACAGGGCCATTTACCAACTTGTGGATAAACAAATAGTTTTTGGCAAGGGTGGGTGGGAGTGGCTTTTTCCACTGCATGAGCAACTACATTAAAAAAACACTGAAGAATGTAAATTCTTGTAGATTTCGGTGCTTCAGATCTATGAAAGACGAGGATTCATGGAATATGGTAGATGGTAGCGTGTGTGCATAGATTCTGATCGGCGGTATTCTGTGAGTTTTGGGATCTGGGCAACTGACGTCATCCATTATGGGCTTGGGGTCCCATCCACGGCTTATCCTCCACGTGTCTGAAAATTATTAGTTTGCCTTATCAGCAGGCTTCTGCGGCCGTTGGATCTTGACAGACACTTTGACAGATAGATTCTTTCTGACCTCGGGTCCTGTAGAATGGATGAAGTCATGAGTGGATGGATGAAGGTAGAATATCCTTTGCTCTGTCACGCTGATCACACCTTTCCGTGCAATTACTGTGGGAAGGAAATAACCCTTAGAGCATTCACACCCATGCACGCTAGAGCTAACTCGCTGAAATTATTGATCTACAGTGACCTTCAAAACTGTCCCAATGTTTGTACATGTTACATTCAAAAAACAATGGAGGTAAGAGAAATTCATGGAATGGAATGTAGTAAATTTACTGAAATAGTACATACAATGTACTAATTGTTTACAAAAATTCCTACAAAATTGAAGCACTCAATGAGAAGGGAAAAAAACCTAAAGCTACTTTGTATATTGGGACACTTTTGAAGGTCCAACATGGAAATTCCTCACCACTTTGTCCATTTTCCTTTGGATTTTAATACAGCTGCTATTCGTCTGGGCATGGATTCTATAAGTCTCTTGCAATCATCAACAGTGATAGAAGGGAAGGTTTCTTCTACACGAGACCATAATTCAAGTATCCCTTTTGGTGGTGTATCATATCGGTTTAATGTCCTTTTCAAAATTGCCCATAGATTTTCTATAGGATTCAAATCTGGAGACTGAGCAGGCCAAGATAAGACACCAAAAGGTTGCCTAGAAAACCATTGTTTCATACTATTACTACTATGTATAGGTGCATTATCCTGTTGAAATATGACTTTTGATACATCTAAATTATATTTTTGAATTGTACCATAGAGATGCTCCTTCAAGATTTTTTGATAACCATGCTGATTGAGGCGACCTTCAATTCTATACATCATACCAGGTCCATGTATACACATACATCCCCATATCATCACGGAACCACCACCATGCTTAACAGCTGGAATAACGGTCCGCTCTGATAGTTCTTGTGGATCACGAACCCAACACCAAAGTCTCCCATCTGAAGAAAATCTATTAATTTTAGTCTCATATGAGAATATCACGTGACTCCAATCATCAATAGTCCAGTGCTGATACTTTCTAGCAAATTCTAAGCGAGCCCTAATATTCTTGCTTGACAAATGTGGTTTCTTTTCTTTCACATGCGATTGCAAACCTGCTCTACAAAGTCCACGGCGTACAGTAACTTCACTAACTTGTACTTCAAAAACTTCTTGCACCTGTTTAGTAGCTTCTCTTGCAGTAGATACCTTCCCTCTAGTTACACTAGTTACACAAGACCGCTCCATTGCACTTGTCAACTTGCGTGGTCTACCTCCAACTGAAAGCTTTGCATCTGGAAAATGCTTCTCACGGAGCCTCTGTACACTTGATTTACCAACATGCAAAGACTTTGCTATCTCTCTCACACTACAACCTTTTTGAAGCAAAGAGAGTACATTTTGTTGCTTCCCCTGGGACAATGGTCTCACCATTTTCACTTGTGAAGTTAAACACGAAAAAAAAAAATATATGACGCAAGAAGAACAGATACACACAACAGAACACAAACCAAGCAATTCAGAATGCATGTACACTTCACTTGCTATGCACACAAGATTCATTCATATGGACTTTCAAAACTGTCCCAATGAAGAGGAAATATCTAGAGCTTCAATCCATGCACATGCATGTAGAGACAAGTGGCAAGACTTGCTCCTCAATTACTTTACTGATAATAGAATGTAACTGAATTGATGCCATGTCAGTCTAGCATGCAATCACAATTTGGTGACTCACCAAACTTCCAAATCAGAAACATTGGGACACTTTTGAAGGTCACTGTACATTTGAAGAGCCCTGCACTTAGAGCAAGTCCAATAGTTCTAGATCAAATATGTCCACCAAACATTAATTTGAGGGTCATTTTTAATTTAAAGGAATGTTAAACTTGAAGTATCCCAACAACACTCCTTGTGCGAACACCAGGGGAACTTAATTTAAAAAAATAAAAAATTATGAAAAGAACTTGATGGCCTTGAAGCATGGGTCGGTGAACAGTCTTCAAGCTCATTATCTAATTATTGATTGAGCAAAGATGTTTGCTCGGTGTGAGTAATTTGCTTGCACCAAAGCTTAATATGTAAATGCCGGGGAAAACTCAAATTTTGGCCCCAAATACTATTTTTTGGAGTCAGTAGTGGGTAGTTGCTAGGCCGGACTTCAGAGCAAGTGGAGCTGGCTACACCAAATCTTGGCGTTGGTTCCTCAAAAGCACCTGCTGTTGGGCATGCTCTTACACTCCCCCACCTTTGCACATCCCTTACACATCAAAAGTGCACATAAAATAGTCAATGGACCAATCACAAGCAAAATGGGGAAATATAGTCAACTAAACATTGATTTGAAAGGCCATGCTCTTAACTTCAAAATGACAGAGGAGTAAGGGCAAAACCCAAATGTGTTATAAAATGTTACTTCTACAATTTAGGAGTTTACTGTCCAAAAGTCCATTTTTTGGACGATGTATTGATTTCATCCACGTTTTGTCATCCATCATGCACTTTTTACAGTGTGGATTTTTTACTATAGATTTTATGGGAAGTTAGCTTTATGCATGTGTGAACCGATTAAAAAGGGGATGATTTGTGAAAATTTTATGCCTCATTTCATGTTCACTTGGAGTGATTCACCAAAAAAAATTCTAAGATCTTAGTTCAAAATAGTTCAAAAGTGCTCTTGAAAAAGTCAACTCATAAAATTAAAAGCAACCAAAAAATCTCTAAAAATCACTAGACTTAGAGTATTACATTTCAACCCATTAAAACAAATTTCATTCATAAAAATTCAATATCTTGTTTGTAATCAAATTACGAAATAATTTTGACTTTTAAGTTTCAAATTTTATACAAAAATATTGATGATTGCATTGACCCCCAATTCCGCCTCACTTCAAATAAACACTAAATGTTGTAAGTGATAGGTGGAATTGGATGTAAGTAGAGCCATTTTAGGTACTTCAATGAATGAAAATGAAATCACAAAGTGATGATCAAGCAATTAAGACAATTAAGGAAGGTTAACAATTTAGTAAGGAAATCACATAAATTCCTTAGGTGTAAATGGGGCGGTTTAAGGTAATTTCTATATCAACTAAAGGTTGATTTTGAATGGTTATAGAGCATTTTGGGGATGCCATAACCCCCCACCTAGCGTCAATTTTTTACATTTTCAAGGTAGACTAATTAAAAAAATCATAGAAAATTAATTACAAATTCCATCAAAATTAATATGATTTCATTTCAATTCCACTAAGGTTTATCTTTTTTTTTCATGTAACACATGCATTGCAACGTTTTTAGCATGTGGTACGTATGATAATCATACTATTCCTATGCATTTTTCATCCAAAAATAACAAGAATTCTTTTGTCAACGTAATTGTGTATAAAAAAACATTAATTCTCCTACTTGTATCCTACCAAGTTTGAGATGTTTTGACAATGATATTATCCCATGAAGATAGGCTCTAGTAGTTAAAATTTTGAATGTTTAAAAATAGACTTTTCAGATCAAAAGAGGAACATCTTTTTGAGATGTGTTCTCTTCTATGATTGTAAAGAAGTCTTCTGAACTTAACCCTTTAACGTCCCGATTCAACACTGTTTTCAAAGAAGCGCTATAAAATGCTTGATGAAAACCAAAAATGGGGTTTATAGTCAAAGCAAAGTTGTAAATGTCAATGTGAAGATCACATCTGTATGGTTGGATTTATTATATTTTTGTTTAATATTTTTAAATTAAATTTGCAAGGTTTTCTCTTGAAATTCAATTTAAAATCCAAAATTAGCACAAAAAAATTTAAAAATATGATAATGAAATTGAAATAACATACACAAGATGGTATGATTTCCATTATTTGATTCTACTTATTTTGAAAAATCATATTTAAGGTCCCACTTTTTGAACTAACAATGAAACTTGACATAAACCAATTCTATTGTTTTTCTAAAAATCATAATAACCTTTTTTGAAGATCCAAACCGTACAAAGGATAGTCAACTTGCTCAAGAACTAAGAGAAATTTTGGTGGATGAAAATTGTCCGATTTGGATGAGAATCAAGCAGTTTCAATCTGTGCATCGTCCACTATGTGGACGCTGGCGCGTTAAAGGGTTAAAGTACACATTCTACAACATTTTGTTTTTTTTGTTTTTTTGTGTTGAATTTACTACAAGAAATTTTGTATAAGCTTTTTTTGTTTTTTTGTATTGAATTTACTACAAGAAATTTTGTATAAGCTAGGACGTTGAAGCTGTAAAAACGACAAAAAACCGATACTAGTCTATATTTTTAGGGAGGTTTTTTTAAAATAAAATAAATTATGTTATGTTATTTATTGTTTGTTTGTTTGTGGTGACACATAGGATCTCACTGACCATCATCCTATAGTGGATGTGCTTAATACTTTTGTAAAACATTTAGAGAAGGTGTGTGCACAAAACAAGTCTAAATCTCAACAAAAAAATGGTATTTCAAAGAATTTTCTTCCCCTGAAATTACAAAAATTACTTAAATAAAGGGACAAAACATAGTTATGATTTTTAGACCTTTGACAACAAGGGATGAAAGTTTTGGACCCGAGTCCCAAAAGCAAGGGATGTAACTATATTTGTGACTCTTGGATCTATGTTTTGGAATAAACAAAGAGTAGCTTGAGCCAAGATTCTGATTCTTCACATGTCGGAGTCCAACCCATGCAGGAATACCAGGCTGAACTCCATCACTACATTACCAAGCCAGTCTTGTTTTTCGGTGAGAAATTCAAACTTGATTCGAAGCCACAGAGACTGTAATATGATCTCTCCGACATGAGCTGGCACAGATAGAAAACTATTGATCTGGAAATTACAGAATTAGTTTCGTGGAGACCTCAAAATCCTAAGTGTCCAAATGGCCAAAAAGTGACTACTTCCATGTGAAAATAAATCATTTACTAAGGTAACAACATCAAAAGAAAAAAACCATGTCCTACATTTTAAACAATTGAAATATGCTAGAATTGACTATTACCTTCCGAAGTGGACTTTGTATTCTTAGCATGGGCACATAAGGGTCAATATGTACAATTGTATATAGCAGTACTGTTTCAAGCTGCAGCTGGTTCCATACTGGGGCAGTAAATTACCACTTCCTACTCCTACACCACAATACAATACTGCAAGTTGACATTTATTTACTTAAGCTCTGTCTTGCAATTAAGGGCTATCTGTTCACTCTTAATTGTAGTCTACTTACTGTGCCGAGATGCTTCCCTCTCCGCTACATGCTCCCCTTGTGACATGTCATATTGCACATCCACTTCTGCACATAAATAGCGCAACGCACCAGCTTCAACATTCCATTCCTCAATTAGCTCTTTCAAAAAACACTATTAATGCTATTCTACAAAACAGTCAGTTACTAACTACTAATTACTCGTATGATTCATAAAGTCTACCTTCAAAAGCAGGTAGACCTTGAGGCATGAACTACGCCACGGATCCTTTATTCACAATGGTCTTTCAACTAGTGTTATAATTATTATTAATCTTATTATTATTTTCTAGTTGGATTCTCCACCAAATACACCACCATAAGAAGTGCCAGTGAGTGAAGAAACATGAAGATATTCAATTGGACATATTTTACTGCATCAAAAATCGATATATGGCTCAAAATCATGAAGAGGCTACTTGAAATACCGTACCCACATAGCAGGTTTGTACAAGTTGTGGTGAATAATTTAATTATTTGGTGCCACCTAGACCATTTTGCGGATTACTTATGTGACACATGGCATAATAAATTTTGTACGAACCTACTATGCGGGTACAACAGGTCTATTGCCGTTATGCACACCGTTTTCTTTCTACCTAATGATATATGTGCATTTATAATCTCCTAGTTGAAAAATCAAACATGCAAAAATAGCATCATAAAACCTAAGCCTCGATGTTGTGGAAAACATTTGAAATGTGACGATTCTATTCGCATTGGAAGAAAGTAGGGTATGGTTACCAGCATCTTCATTCTGGTCGCGCTCCGCAGTTTCACCTCGTTGAAGATCGGCGGTGTTCTTCTTCTCAGATGCGACTTTGACAGATTCACCATATCTCTCCCCATAACCTTCATCAGCAGACCTCTGACTGTATGCACCTCCATAGGACTTATCCATGTCATCTCTGTCACAAGACAATTAGGGCTTATTATTCATAAATAGATATCCTGCATGCATGTATGTACAAATGTCTCATGTAAGATGTGCTTTATTCTGTGTGTTACCTTTGTAAATGATTTATTTCAACTGACCAATTTTGATCAATTAGAAATGAAATGTTTTTTCAGCCAACTGGGAGGTTCCAATATCGTTTTTTTTTCCTTGATGTTTTTTCTTTAAGGCGGATTTACGGTCAGTTTTCAGTGCAGTTACCGTGGGCCACGCTAATTCCAAGGAGATCTACACTTTGTGCAAGATATCCAGTTTTTAGTGATAGTTGAACCCACACTATAAATTGTACAACACTAATTCTTCCCCACACTATAAATTGCACTTGTGATTTTCACTCTGGGATAACCAATAGTAACCAAACGTTGCAAAATGAGTTTAGGTTCACATTCAAACCAGATTCGGAACACTCCTATCAATAGAGAATTCTTTCCACAAGTGTAGAGAGGTCAGAGAGCACAAAAGATGCAAGCAGTGATTTCTTGCTAATTTTAGCCAAATTGCTACATAAAATTTGGGCTGGCGAATTGATACAAAGGATTTTTTGAAAAAAGAAGAAGGAATAATAGCCAGATTCCCTAAATAGAGTCAAGATGTGTAGCCTCTATAAAAACCTAAGTATCACCCAGGTAGCACATGTGTATTACCCTGATATTACCTATATGAAAAGAGCATCCAAGGCTCTTGAAAAGTAGCAAAAATGCTAAACTGTCTCCTGACAAAAAAATCACTGGATGCAAGGCTTTCAGGAAAAATGAACAAACGAAGAGAGTTTAGGGTTTGGCGTGCAAAGAACCTGAAAGCCTGTCGCTCGGCAGGGTTTATTCCCGGCGCGCCCTGGTCGATGTTTTTCCCTCCATCGACCTTGATCTTGGTCGCCATCGCCATAGCCGACGTTGGCCACAGCCCCTGCAGATCACCCGCTCGGCGACCCCACAACCCGGACGGCGCTGCAATTTTCAAAACCCTCTGCATGGCTTCTCAAGTTACAACCAATTCGATAACAATCTGATTCTCCACTCAGGCAACCAATTCTCGAACACTCTTACTACAGATTGAGGGATTGTAACAGCGATTGAAGCTTGGAAGGGTTTGAATGGCGGAACACACAAGGGAGAATTTGCATTCAGGAGAAGGTCGGGTTCCGCAGAAGGAACCCGGGACTGTTAGTGAACTTGGCACTTGGCTGCGGCCCATGTTGCCACTTGGCAGCGGCTCAGGGTGCCACTTGGCATACCGTTTTAATATCACCTGAACCTTGGGGAATGGACATAGTAAGGTAGAAATACAATAAAACCGAGTTTTGCATATTGAAATGGGAGTTATGGTAAGGATTTATTGTCTCTGCCAAGGGGGGAACTACGGAAACACATTGTTTTCAAAGGATTATATGGCTGAATAGTATAAACAAGTCATAAAAATAAATTTAGGGTAAATACTAAGGCAGAGACTACACGACTAGCCACTTGTTTTTCATAGAGAGAAGGAAAATCATAGATCTGATTCCATACTTTTATCCCCAATAAATAATTTTATATAAAAATCTTAAGTGAAAAGTTTGTCAAATTTTGAAACCATTTCCTAGACTCTTCAATAATCAAGTATTTTTATAAGCAATTTCGTGCCAGGAATCCGTCACCCAAAATTGATAGGCTATTTTGTAAATGAATTATGCTTAGATCCAATTTCATACCAATTCATAAAATAGCCCAGTTTCAAAAAATATCACGACTTGCACAGTGTTCACAGTTCAGCCATATAATCAAGAATCTTCACAGTTGTCACACATTATCAGAAATGAGTGAAAGATGTCCCCATTCAATAGAAGTGTACAAGACTTCTGGTTCGTCAAGTCCTCATGGTTTTCAGTATTTCTACCTTACCTGATTGTGTCACAAGAAGTGGCTTAACATTGTGGTAAAGTAGAAACACCTAAATCAATCCATGCACCCATTTCTACTCTATAGACTTTTAAATTGTCCCCAAATTCAACTGTCACATAAAAATTTATAACAACAGGGTTCCAAACCCCCTACTAATTGGATTAGATTTTATAAATACAATATTTTTTCTTAGAACTGTGGTGAGAGAGGACACTTGCTATTGTATGAGGGAATTTAGTAAAAATCAAACAAAAAAAACCTGCTTAAGATGTGAAGAAAAGTACATCCAAGAGTATCCAAAAGTTTTAGTAGGGGTAGAAAGTCCAGGGCTTAATAATGTTAGGATTGATTGAGTTTGAATTTTCTAGATATTGGTTTTATGACAAGGGTTAGAGTGATTTAGACAACTTCCATTTTGAAGATTCACAACAATTACATAGCTTATCTAAAACATCTATTTTTTTGGATGTAAAATCATCATTTTGAATTGCTAATATTGAATTATAAAAATATTTTATCTTGAAAAAGATGCCTCCAAGTATGTTGAATTGCTTTTTTTGATTGTTTTAGGTGCTTCTACCTTAACCCCTAAACGTCCCAGCGTCCAGAAACTGGACGACCAAAAGATTGTAACGCATTCCCTGTTCTCATAACAACATGGATGAAAGTCATCTATTTTTTTTGGCAAATACATAAACTTTACTATCATTTCATGTGAAAACATGATGACTATGTAATTGTAGCTATTTTTCTAAGCGATTTGAGCACATAGGTGTCAAAAATAAACAAATTTTTTTAGAAGCCCTACGTGAATTTCAGCGTCGGGTAGCGCACTGCAAGCTTGGCAGGGCAAGTCTCGGAAGTTGTAATTTGCTTTTTTCTAGGGCTGTGCCTGTTAGTTACAGAACCTGATCCACGAAAATTGTAACGCCGGGTAACCTCTATTATAGACACTGACAGCATGGGTACAACCAATGACAAAAGAGGAAGCGGATAAGGTTGGCAACACTGTGCAAGAAATGTATTTTGTTGTGGCGGGCCCAGTGGAAGTTATTGAAGGCGACTAAACTTGACACATTTTGTTCAAATTTTAGTGAAAACGACGGATACACGCACATGCTCTCATCAATACAATCGCAAGAAACATGCCAACATGGTTGTAAACTAAATCCACTTATAATTTTTGCCTCGAATTCACGTACATTTTCTGCAGATCTATAACTGCAATGCACGACAGTAGCATACGCACATTCAAGGATGACATTGTCATGTAAGAGAAGGCTACTGAGCATTGACGAAGCCTTGGTGGTTGTCACGGAGTGGGCAATATGAAAGAGATATCGACATAGCCAGATAGCGAAGCTTCTACAGCTTTTAGAAAGAACGGTGTTGTTGCATTTAGCATTAGCAAAATGTTTCCATAAGAGTGATAGTCCTAAAAGATTTAGATGGTTATTGAATCATGACGCTGCAAGATCCTTAGAGTAGACGTAACAATGGCTAGAAGGACACATCCACGGGTTTGCGAATTAGGTCTCTAACAGAATCCTCTAACTTTGGCATGATGAGCAGCAAAAATTTGAAGAATGCAGCGAGGCAGAGCTCTACCTCGTCCAGGGAGCACATCGACGAGTCTGGCTCCAACGACACCAATCCCAGGCCAATGCCAACAACGACGACAACAACCGTTTCGACAAAAGAAAGTGAAGGCAACGCACACGCAGGAGAAGGAAGCTAGAAGCAATCAAGATTTGTAGACTCCGGAGCCCGCAACGCAGTACATGAATCGCCGCTATTATCTAGAGCCACATTTGAAGCTCGCAATGATAGTGCCATACAAATCTCCAACTCCGAGATACTGCCACCATAGGTTGATCATACATCCACAAGGCCCAAACTATGTTGATCGAGTGATGAACCTGTCTTGTTAGAGTATCTAGATTTGCATTGTCCGTTGATGCACCAATTACTACTTATGACGCATGGATACATGGTCGAGCTATAAGATCGTACATAAATCCAAAAATCATGCTGCTAACTTATAAAATACATTTTGGTGAACACTACGTCGTACATCTCCCTTCTGGATCGCTACAAATCTATGTTGCACAAACAGAATTGCCCATGACTATCGACGATGATGGATTTGGAGATATCTCTGAAGATGGGCACTCCTTATCATCCAACATGACCTCGGACAGTGAATTCGATACCTTGGATGACATGTTGTTTGCTAAAGGTCAACAACAGTGTGACGAGTATGAGGAACCCGATCATCTGCAAGCGTTACAACTCCCTCAATGCAGTTCGTCGTCGACCATGCCCCGTCCACTCTTGCTTCGATTAAAGAACCGTACTCCAATGCATGAGATTGTGCAACTTCACTAGTAGAAAACATGGTCGAAAAGAACCGCAGCCAAAATCGGCTGCGGTTCTTTTGACCACCCTGATCTGCAGTCGCTTAGCGACTGCAGATTTTTCTTTTTTGATTTACGACTGAAATTTTAGGAATTTCAAGGCGTGTAATATACCGTTGGAAAGGTCTTGAAAATACCTTTCCAACGGTATATTACACGCCCCTAATTGATTAAAATTGCAGTCGCAAATCTAAAAAAACAAATCTGCAGTTGTGTAGCGACTGTAGATCAGGGTGGTCAAAAGAACCGCAGCCGATTTTGGCTGCGGTTCTTTTCGACCATGTTTTCTACTAGTGCTTGGACCGTACACCTGGGGTTCTGAATCTAAGAATGGAGTACTCTCCGATGTGCATAGAGGCACAACACGCGGCGTTGCAATAAGTGGTATGCGAATGCCGCGGAGGGGTCGCGGGCTTCTGACAAAGAGTAACAAAGGCAGCTAGAAGGATGACGTCTATCGCTCCGCGCCATCAACGGATCCCGATGCCCATGCTGAGCAGCAAATGCAGGAAGGCTCGGTGTTGGCGCCGGATAATGTTGGTATTAGCAGAGGATCCGCTTTACACTCACGCCGACGTGGCCGAGGCCGGAGTTCGCGCCCATATGTTGAGCAACTGTGTATTGTTAACCTCTGAGATCCTCTCAGAACTGCAGGTCTGCATGTTTGAGATTGTCTTCCACTTGCAGGTTGTGGCCGCGGATCACAGGGCTTATTGCGCAGTGCAGCTCCGCCTCTCCCAGATTCCCCAGAATATGCTCCGCCTGCACCTCGTGACCGTGGTTCACGACGCTCAGTGCGCAATGGATAGAGTGGACGGGCAAGGGGCCGAAGTCATAGAGATGGAGGAAATCATTAGAGGATATTTGGACTCTCAAGAGGGCCCCCAAAGTTTGACACAAATTGAAATTAATTGAAGTAGGCTCACTTAGGGGCAGTACCTAGATAGAAGTCCCCATCTTGTATGAAGTACCCTCCCTGGCTTGTACTCTTTTTGTGTAGTAAGTCAAGGATGAGTAGCCAGTAAATTGACTGGTACTTCCAGAATATCGTACCAAGAGTACTTTTTGATGAGTAGCCAGTCAATTAATTTCAAAGTAAGGCCAATTGCTTTTATAAAACAATAATTTCAAGGTAAGGCCAGTCAATTGCTTCAAGGTAAGGCCAGTCAGTTAATTTTATAATTTTATAATTTTATAATCTCCAATGCTTCAAGGTAAGGCCAGTCAGTTAATTTTATAATTTTATAATTTTATAATCTCCAATGCTTCAAGGTAAGGCCAGTCAGTTAATTTTATAATTTTTGAAATTAGTTTTATAAAAGTAAACATTTCAAGGTAAGGCCAGTCAATTAATTTCAAGGATGAGTAGCCAGTCAATTAATCGAGTACAAGTGCTAGCTCTATTACATCACATTCCCCAATAAACAAATATTAACCTGTACCTTCTCTTCTCGGGCGACATGAGTGCCTTCTAACCCGGCCAATCAGAATCCTCTTCCCCATTATCACATTTTCCAGAATGTAGTCTATTACTCTTGGTACTATATTCTAGAAGTACAAATATTAATGCAAAAGAGGCCCTCCAACCCCCTCCTTGGGAGACCCTCTTGAGAGTCCAAATATCCTCTAATGACTATTTCTACCCTTACTGCAACAGACAGGTTTAAACTACTATATGCAGATACTGAATAGAGACAAGATTCTTTTGCGTATGCCTATGTCAACATGCAATTCACTGGGCCAGAACCGGGACTTACTTTTCCCTGTCAAAAAATGCCATCTTTTTCATCGTTATTCCAAAGGTTTTGGACTCTGGCGACGCTACGTGCTATTTGTGACAATACAAATTCATATGCCTCCCAGTTGGACAGAGGTCAAAATAGAAGATATTGGAGCACTGCAAAGTGTGCAGAAGCAGAAGCATGGGAAACAATTGTCCATCCTCAGATATCAATTGCTGCACCTTCAACAGAGCCGGTAATTTCTTCTCCCCCGTGTCAAGCAATTAGTCATACTGTACAGTGTACAAATTATTTAAGGGGATTTGTCTTCAACTTCCTATGTAAAAAACAGTTGTACTAATGCTGCGATCACATGACTATGGGATAAACATTGAGTATGTCAGCCATACGTGGATAGAACATGGAATGTATAGTCAATCATTCTATAGAAACCTCTGTATTTGTTGTAAATAATTGTATGAAGTAAAATATTTTTGGGAATAAGAAATGGTTAGAAGGAAATAATGGTCAATGACTAGCCCCTAAATGTCCCAGGGTGTCCCCAGAATTGACAGATTCAGGACAATCATTATAAAGTGCTATTTAGAAGAATATTTGGAATTGTCATACAAATGAAATTTGTAGATATTGAATTTTATGTTCCATCCCGTATGGTTAGATTCACCAATGCCATCACTGATATTTTATTATAAAACGTCAAAGGTATAATTAAAAATTCCTTCTAAACTTGATCACAAACAAAATATTGATAAATTATGAGTAAAATATGTTGTAATGCATTTGAAATGAGATACTCTTGAAATGGTGATTTTTGGAAATCTTTTGTTACTTCAAGTTATGACCTCATTTTAGCAAACCCACTTTTGAACTACAGTCAACGCAAATTTGGATTGTTCAACTGCTTCACATACTTCCACATTTGTAATCTAAAAAAAACATGTACCCTAGTAACACCAAATCCAACCATTCGATAGGACAACAACTTCCTATAGTATTTTCAAAAAATTGAATGAGTTTCATCCAAGAAGTAATGTGAGCGTAGTGTGAGTTGGAATCTGTTCGTCGTCTAGAAAGTGGACACTGAGACGTTTTGGTGCTAGTATACAAGAAATGTACTATACATTTTGATAACACTATTGTAGTAAACAATTCTATTACACAATTGCAGTACAACTCTATATAAAATAAGTTTGTATCAAAATTCTAGTACATGTTTGGATAAAAGATTTCCATACAATTGTAGTAAACAGTGTAAACGAGGTATTTATAGCCAACAATTCTATCGAAAGCTATGTATTCATCAAAATCAATGTGCTCTATATACTATAAACATGTATAGAAAGTGACACATTGGTGGTATGAAATGGTATGTAGTCCAAATTGGTATGTAGTACAACAATTCAGTATAACGTGGTATGTACTAAAATTATTGCATACAAAATGCTATGCAATAGAACATGGTATGTACTATACCAATGGTATGTAGTAAAACATTGTATATAGTAAAAAGATGGTAGGTTGTGAATAATTGTATGTCATCACACATGACTATACGAACTGGTTTGTAGTAAAACATGGTATGTATTACAACAATAGAGACTTCTATAGTATGGTATGTCGTACTTCAATATATAGCGGTGTAGTAAACAATACAACTCTTTGTACTATGGTATGTCGCCAACTATTTTTCACTACCGTATGTACACCGACTCAAAATACTGAGTCAATGTTTCAGTTAGGTTCATTAGATCTACAATGCTATAAGAACAAATGAACAAATTGAAAAACTTTGTACACAAAAGTTGTAAAGCATAAAGTAATAAGCAACATCTAAGTGAAAAAACACAAATTAAATTGATAGATTCCAAGATCTAGAATTTGGAAATTAAATATATACATTGACTCGGTTTTTTTAGCACATTTTAGAATACACTCAAAAATTCGTCCAACTTCCTTTTGATTCCATAATAGTTGCAATTTGAACAGGCATGCTAGCATACAACTTCCTACACTCATCTACACTGATAGAAGCATAAACCTCTTCAATACGAGTCCACAATTCATGAAGATTCCTTGGAGCAGTGGGATAATAATTCAATCTCTGTTTCACAAAAGCCCACACATGTTCAATGGGATTCAGGTCGGGAGACTCAGCATGCCACTTCATAACATCATATGGTTGCTCCCAAAACCATTCTTGAACAATCTTAGCCGTGTGCACAGGAGCATTGTCTTATTGAAAAATAACTTCATCGAGAACAAAGTCAAAATCTACCAATGAATTATATAATTCCTCCTGTAACAGCTATAGATAATTTGTAGCATTCATCCTCCCATCTATCTTGTACACATTATCGACTCCTCTTGAAGTTAAACAACTCCAAAACATGATTGAACCTCCTCCATGTTTCACAATTTGTTTGACAGCATGACTTGGAAGGTTCTTTTTATCACGAATCCAACACTAAGTCCTTCCATCGGAATTAAAACGATTGGCTCTTGTCTCATCACTAAAAACGACCCTCTCCCAATCATTAACTATTCAATACTTGTGTGTTTTAGCAAAAGCCAATCTATCTTTCACATTCTTGGCAGACAAAGTTGGTTTGGAAACCTTCTCAGTTGCCCCTAAACCTGCGTCTCTCAAGGCATTTCTCATTGTTTCAACACAAACATCCACTCATGTCTCAGTCTTGAGTGTTCTCGTTGCTTGAACTGCATTCTCCAACCTACCTACAGTCATTGAACGTACAACAAATCTCTTCTCATAAGTGTTGAGAGCCTTTGGACGCCTTCTTTTTGACATGTCAATGTTTTCAAAGCGTTTCTTTCTAATCCTATTCACTGTAGACTGCGACAATCCCACCGCTTGTGCTACTTTTCTACTTCTGAAATTCTTTTGCAAAAGTGCAACTACGTTCAACTCTTTTTCGTTTGCAATTGGCCTCATTGTGCCTCGCAACTTCTCTAGACACACTAGAAACCTTGTACACCCTCAGATGAACACCACCCACAAAAAAAATTCACTCAAAACTGATTAAAATTGACAAAGTTTCACTCATCACAAGTTGCTTTAAAACTACTCAAAAAAATGAGTCTATAAAGGCCGCCTCTCTTCCTGCTCTCTCTCTCAAATTCGACCACCTGTAGTGAGATTAGGGTTATGTGGCATGAATCTATATAAAAATATCTTCAAATTATCACAATTTCTAAAATTAAATAGCTTCTAGAATGCCAGATGTTGCTCTCTAAAGTTGACAAACTGAAACATTGACTTAGTATTTTGAGTCAGTGTAGTATGATATGTAGGACATGTATGGTATGTTGCTATGAATACATTCTAGAATTTGTATAGTAAAACACACGTATAATTTATACAGTCAAACAACTGGGTACAAAATAGGACGTATGGCTGCAGTCATTGGCAAATGCATTGTATATGTCATTATCAGTCAAGATTAGTGGGAAATATATGGTCTTTGTAGTGAACAAGTCTTTGAATTGCTATGTATGTGTACTCAATTCCATTATCCATCGCCACCTAATGCTAAGTATTTTTCACTTTTTCATTTTGAAATGGCCACTATCAATCTCTTGAGAACAATGATAATAAATCTCAGGTATTGCCCAATTACCACCATGGACTGGGCGTACATGGGTACGGTGCGAATCGTACCATGCAAGAGGACGTGCCGGTTATAGGCAACCAAGAATCTAGAGGAACTGCTCATGGCCATGGTACGCACCTAAATTTTGCACCAATTATGAGTCTGACCAGGGCCGGCAAAAATTGGTAGCGATTAGAGGTTGTTGAACTATTAGCATTCTTTGGAGTCAATCTATTGATGGGTATCAACAGGCGCCCAAAGCCCCAAACCATTGCCTATATTGGAAGAACACAAATCCAGCAGTGTATTGTGCTTTTATATCCTCAATCATGAGGAGAAGACGGTATAAGGATATTACAAGATGTATTCAAATCCCGGTTGAGACAATTGAGCAGGAACGTCGAGTACGTGGTAGCCATGATTTGGACAAAGTTGGAAAGGTTTGTTGGATCATGAATGAGATCCGTAAGCAATGCATTGCACATTGGCATTTGCATTAACTTTGTCATTGTTGATGAATTTATGGTCCGTTACAAGGGAAAGTATTGTCCAATCCGACAATACCTTCCGAAGAAACCTACAAAATAGAGTGTAAAAATTTGGTGTCTTGCAGATGCTTCAACAAAATATGTCTATACTTGGGACGTGTACACTGGGTCCGAATTGAAAGGAACGGTGCAAAGCAGCAATCTCGGCGAAGCGAAGACAGGATATGCAGTTGTTATGAAGTTGCTGGAAGAACTCCATCATCGTGGTCATGTCGTATTGACCGACAACTTTTTCACGAGCCCAAAATTGGTAGTTGACATGGCTGCAAAAGGTACGTTCGAGACTGGCACGGTTCGTATAAATCGCATCGGCTTACTGTCACTTCTAGCCAATACAAAGTTGTGGACGAAGGAAGTGCAAGGAACAATTGGTTGGCGAATGCACCAACAAAATTTCTTGTGTGGTATGGTGTGACAAAAAACCTGTAATGTTATTGTCCACTAATGCACCACCCATCGTATTTGTCGATTTGATGCCTGTCACCGAGCCACGCAGAAATGCTGGAGTGGTTCTGCAAGTCCCAATGTCACCAGTTCACAAAGAGTATACAACATAGATGAGGGGTGTTGACGTTGCTGATCAAATTCGAACTTCTTATTCATGTCAGGTTCAATCTCATAAATGGTGACATCGATTGCTATGTTTTTGCTGGATTCAACCATTGGGAATTGCCATGTCTTGTAAAAGGAATTATGCTGAAAACTTGGACAAAGACCGCAAGATCATATGAGTTTCTAAGAGAGTTTAGCCAAGGAGATTTCTGAACAGTGGTGGGTCCGGCGAGATTGTGTATCACAGTGGAATTTGGCTACACCACTACACCAACTTTGCACATGCTTGTGAAGACTAAGAAGCGATGACTATGTAAGTATTGTGGACAAAAGCCTCGTGCGCAATATCAGTGCGTAGCATGTGGTGGGGCATTTGTACATCATGGGAATTGTTACTCCAAGACTCATTATCCTTTGCGCAGGTGAAACACTGAATCCTAGTAAGTGAAATTTTTTTGACAGACCTCATGATTGCAGGTTCTGTCCATTCTTGTGATTCGCCTATTGTTAGTGTGTCAAGGTAGTACAACTATAGAAGCATTTGAAAATTCAT
This sequence comes from Pohlia nutans, assembly GCA_022496805.1. NCBI lineage: Eukaryota > Viridiplantae > Streptophyta > Bryopsida > Bryales > Mniaceae > Pohlia > Pohlia nutans. Next base: position 16,242,907 of record CM040097.1, read on the forward strand.
TGCATGTTGGAATTTTTTTATTTTAACGGAAAACATGTATTCGGTGTGTGGAATACTCGGGGCATGCACCTTTCATTAAAACCTAGAATCACGTGCGTGCGTTGCCTACTCTAAAAACCCCCTATATACAACTTTTTTTTTGTGAAATGAGGTAATACACATACAATTGCAACAATAAATATACAAGTGACAATATGTATACACAAAAAAAATCCATTCATATATAGTCATTAACATAAGTATACAAATATACTTTTGAACAAAAATCAACCCCTACAATATGTATAACAAAATATTCTAACTTTCATCAGCAAAGTCGTTGAAAACTTTTTCATCTCTTGGATGTAACTTATAAACATTTGATTCGACAATATATATCATTGTAGCCAATGCAATTATTGTCTCCAAGTCTACCATCAAATGATCAGTAAGATCATATGTCCACTTGTTGTTAGTCCCTTTTTGATACCAACATAAACCGATCTCCACATTTGATGGACGGTCCATCAAGTCAATTGGATCCCTATACTCCTTCCAACAAACCAAACCTTAACTCGAGTAGATTTTTTTGGCCTACCTCGTTTTTTCACAATTTTAGCTTCAGGTGTGTTCAAAAAACACACACCACAGTCACAACCAAGTTTTAACAAAGTATCATGGTTTCCGGGACTAAGGAGTTTAGGCTTCATATACAATATGCCAGCCTTAATTCGAGTCAACCGATCTTTAAACAAAGAAGGATTGCCATTCAATTGACTAACAAGTGTACTTTTAAGAATTCTAGACTCCCCTACCATTACATAAGCCACAGCTGACTTTACATTTGAGTGAATTCAACGCAGTTCAATTCATAAGGAACATGGCACTACCCACAACATACATTGATGCTGCAAAATTTCTCCTTACTGTCGCAAGCTCTCCACAATGTAGGTCGCATACAAGTCCCTGAAATAGCATGTTTTGAAAGCGTATCAGTCCATGTACAAAAAATAGAACTGAAACAATTTTGTTTCAACATTATTTTTGACTCTATTATAGCATTGAATTGTGCAAACACTATTTTTACACTATTTAACCCCTAAACGTCCAGGCATCCAGTTTCTGGACGTTTGTTGGTCAAACCCAATTTTGATCTTGAAGACGACTTTTGTTGCTAATACACCCAACTAAGAAAATGAAGTTTATTAAGTCTAGTTTGAACTCCACTTTTCAAATCTTAAAAGTTCCAATTATTGAGTATTTTATTGCTTGTGCAAGCTTTGTAGCTCAAGGTATGAATTACACTACATAGGATGTTCACCTTTCGAATTTCAAAATTTAAATAAAAAATTTCTATGGAAAACATATCATGTGATTCTCCATTGTAATTTGTACCTGCTCCCAAAAAAATATTAATTTTTTAATGCTTTTTTGTAATAAAAAATATTTTTTGAAGTATTTGACTTAAAAATTTGTTAAAAAGGCCGTATTAAATCAAAAAAATCTGAAAATTTCAAGACTGATAGGAAACATTCAATTCCATGCATGAAAAATATTACAAAATATATTTTGATAAATCTTGAAGGCTAAATTGTGTAGTTTGACTTTCCTACAAAGGAGTGGTATGTTTAAGGGTTAAACGCTAACAATAGATAAAATGTTTCATCATTGTTTTAGCATTAAATGATGTACAAAGGGAAATTTGTGATGACCATTGTTGATAAAGAGGTAGTAGCTTTACTCCTTGTTTTAAGTGGCTGCAAAAGTGTTACTTTCATTCAAGCATATTTCAAAACAAGATTGATTTTGCACCACCTAATATTGTGACATGATGTTAAACATACTACGTGGACAAAAGACATTGAATGTTGGCTTACATGGAGTGGCCAATGGCTTCAACAGCACAATCAGCTCCGAAGAAATCATCCACAACTACTTCCTTGTTTTCGTTTTTCTTGTCTGATGAAAAACCATTACAACAAACATCATGTCAGAAATCACTGGATATTAATTACAGTGCGCCCCTAATTCATATTAAAATCAAAATCAGAAATCAAATTTCACGACAATCTCGAAAATCAAGTTCACTTCTAGTTTTATTCAACAAAGTATTGCTTTTACAAGTTCATGTAATCTGAATTTGCCTACTTTTGCATATGGGTCAGAAAGGGTCATTGTTCCTAATTGATTTGAAAATTAATGGATAAAGCAAGCATGATTAATAGGCTAGTTTATTGAGCTAGGTCTGTCTTTTGCAGAAGAGACTAAAATGAAATAAAAGCATTGGTGTTTCTTAATTACACAATGCCTAACCAGTGTACCTTCATAAAAGTGGAATTGGCTACTCCCATTTTTTTGAAAAAACAATTTCCTAAAAATTTGGACATCTCTTTACATTCTAATTATTTTTTGTCGACCCTAACAACTAGGTATGGTAATCTTGTTTATCCATAACACATTCAACGTGACATTTCCATGTTATCTCTAACGGGTTTTTTTTACTAGTGACAGCACCAAACTAAAGACAGAAGGGAAAAGAAAAAAAACATCTGCACACTTACAATCCTCAAAGAAACGACGAATTTCAGCTAATCGATGAGGAAGAAGATCCTTGATGTCCTTGAAGTGCCGGTACTCGGGATCATCAGCACAAACAGCAATAATCTTGTCGTCTTTCTCACCCTGTTCCAGACAAGGGACAAAAAAGGAACTTAAAAACAAAAACAAATCTGGACTAGATTGATATTTTGTAGGTCAAGTGATACTCAAAAATTAGCATAGGCAAATTGTGAAGATGATCCTACAGAGTTGGCACACCTGATCGATCATGGGCATGAGGCCAATCGCTCGAGCCCTGACAAACGAACCCGGGAGAACAGGCTCCTGCAATTAAAGCGTGGTAACCAGGAAACAGTGAGCAAATGCAAGGTTCTTTCCATCACAGAAATTCCTTTACATACAAACAGTTCAAAATAGCTGTGTTAATTTGTTATAAAGGTGGAAATGTCGGCCATTTCTAAAAATGACTGTTACAACATGCATTAAAACTATCCCCGCATTAGATTGATAAAGATTTTCATGTTAAGTTGAAATTAATAAGTATTAGATTCATATAGTGACAAATTGAGAATCTTAAAACAAAGGCGAACGATCGTGAAAGACCGAACGCGACAATGATAGTAGCCCAGCACTACTTCGTTGATTCCAAGGCGCAACAAGAATTGGCAAAACGAAATTTCAAAAAGCTTTTGACACCGAGATCGCAGCATCGGTGCTGCTCTTGTAATCTTCTTGCTCTCTCCGTCGATCTACAAGTCGCTACAAAAACTTACACTGAAAACTCGTCAACAGCACCCTCGGCACTCTTGAAGTGACTAACACCGACAGTTGAATTGTGTCGAAATTACTGGGAAACACTGTAAACGAAATCAATGAGGCACCCACCGATCTATCAATCCGAGCCAAAAACAACCAGATCCTGACTACAGAGAAATAATTCCGAAAAGCTCATTGGAATCCGACGGAGAAACAACGGCATACCTGGACAGCAAGATTCTCTGATGGCGAGAAATAGAGAGTCGAAACAGGAGGTGGCCGTCGAAAGAAGAGCTCCGCGCAGGAGCCTCAAGACTCTCCAAAGGCGATGCAGAAGACCTTGGAACGAGCGCTCAGGCAAGCGAGACAGCGGCGCCAGACCACAAGAGAAAACAAAAACCTAAGATGGCAGGGAAAATGAGCTCAACGAATACTTCAAAACCCTAATACGACCTTTTTACCCTGATACCCTGTACGTGCCCTATAAGATTGCTAACGAAAATCGTTCATCCTAGTTTCATCCAATATGAAAATTTATGCTATGTAGTATAGTAACACTACCATACAAGTACAACTGCTGTATACTTTTTAAAGGCCCTCCATATATGTACGTAATTACAAGATATAATATGTATACCATATGTATACGTAATACGGCATGGTTCAAATCAATACCCCTCCTGTGCACTCACGTATACTCGTACATGTTTAGTACAGTGCACCCCCCGAGGTGGAATATGAATGTTAGGAGTTGGCATTGCGCTTTGGAACTCATTCAAGGTTTGAAATTCAAAGACCTTGTGACCGTGCTCATTGAAACCTGGAAAAGAGGGGAATGAATGAACATAGTAGTTCTTAGTTTCTGCTTTTTTATTCCAACCATTTCCTTTTTGGAGTACTTGAATTAACCGAAATTAGAACAGCTCATCTAACCTCCAAAATACCAGAAAACCAGAGTCTATGTCCTCTTTGAGTGTAACCAAAATCAAATCAAATAGTGAACTCAACAACCTCCAACTTCAATTTTAGATATGATTGAGCTTTGCAAGTCAGTCCAAGTTGTCAGAGCCACCTAATCAAACCAATCACCTAATTATATCTCAAGTTTGCCACATGCCTTGCCATTATCTCAAATTGGATGTGGGTCATCGCTTCCAAACCTTGGCTCTGTGTGAACTCACTTTAGTCTCAGTTTGGCCACCTTTGTGACGGCAAAACTAGTTCACCCTCCTTTCTATTTTGGATTCTTTGGAAACTATGCCACTTTGCGTGGCTGCCTTAGATACGGGTCAGACTCACCTCACCTAACATGTATTCTCTCTTCTTTTTGGTTAACTCTATTGTTCTTAGATCTGGTTATGGAATGTCCAGTTTCAATTGTTGAGAACCTCGATTCTTAATAAAGGTATAGTACACTCTGTTTAGGCCGATTTCAGTTGGTACGCTCTATTTCTGTTGGTACTCTGTACTGAAGATCAATATTTCAACTGCCATAATGTAGGCAATGCCAAGAATTTCATGTGTGGTCTACATCTATCGATTCTTGTAGACGAGGTCGGCTTACAATTGTCATACTTAAATGAGATTGTCATGCTTAAATCATTGGCCAAGTAAATCCTCATCACGGGATCATCCATTTTGTGTAGGCGGTGCACAGATCGATGGCGCGGACTTCATCACCTCTGTGAACTTCTGAACCTCATAGCACTGGAAGGGTTGTACAAGGTCCACACTTGGCGGAGCAGCTACAACCGGCACTACTTCTCTAACCAACCTGAAATTGTTGAACGACTCTTGCTCAACGGCTGTTGTTGTACAGCACGAACTTCAACTGACATGCCAATGTTTTCACTATTTACGGCCTCCACTGTTGTCACCGCTAGCTCCCATTTTTTCCTTTATCAATCCCAAATGCAAAGGCGCAAGACCCGGGTACCATTTTTTGGCTTTTTGTTTGTGAATATGAAGACTGAAGGGCGGAAGATCCGTCATGTTTGTGCTCTTTTTTTGTTGTCTGAAGTGAAGGACGGAGGATTTATTGTGCTTGTATTGTTTTTCTGCTGTCTGTGAAGTGAAAGACGGAGGCTGCAACATGTTTGTTTCATGGTTTTGTGATTTCAACTCAAGGGCGGGCGGACGTGTCGAGAATAGCAAGAATTAGTCCGGCTACATCTTTTAGCAATGACGGTCGTTGCTTGCATAGCACAAAGGCACACGTCTGCAATCCATGAGCATGCAAGATCTCTGCTCAACACAAAGAAAGCAGCCGTTGCACAGCACCAGGGCGGCAGTTACAATCTGATCAAGGTTTCATCTTCCTTGTCACTTGAACAGCCACAAAGACAGCACTTGCGCCACTCCTGCTACTTTTGTTGTTTTTGTTTATATCAGGCAACATACAAAGGCTCATGAGGCGCAATTGCCCTACCTTCAAAATCTGCCTTGCTTTTGGACCTTCACTGTGGTCAATAGTTGTCGAACTACCGGTAGCTATAGCACACTTTTTTGCAAAAGACCTGACTTGATGTATTTACATGTAAATCTTGAATACTGTGTTCTAATCTGGATCATTTTTAACATATATTTCAAACCACCAACTTGGATTTGCAATCGACACCCTCTCTATTGAGTTATTGCGACTGGGATTTTTTTTTTGCACAATCTCAATTTCTAGCTAGTTTTGTAGCTTCCCTATTTACAAGGCTACATTTTATGCGTATTTTCAAGGTTTTATGATTTTTTTGGCATTTTTGATAGCCTACGATGTCTTCATGACTATGCAATTTTTTTCAAAATTTTTGAAAATTTATTGTGCTTGTAATTTGTGTTCAAAGTTGAGGAATATCAGCTGTCTGCCTTGGTCAAGGCTACAATTACCATGGTCAAACACTATAATCTTTGAATCCACTGTACATGTTATGCTCAAATTTTCACCAACCCCAAAGAAGGTAATAACCACCAAGATCTTACGGATTCATCATCCAAACTTTAGAAAATTCATGTCCACGGAAGCCATTTTCTAACTCCCCTTTTTTGGCTAGATTTCCATATCTTGAAGGGTTGGTACGTTTAGGGGTTAATGATTGAATGACACAATTACCTTGAAACTTAAGGATTATGATTGATCAAAGTTGGCATCTTGAAGGATCATATCTTCAATATTAGGAAGCTACTTAGAATCTAGCCAGTAGATGTTTTTAGTTGTTATTTCACAATGCATAATGAAAAGTTTCATCTAGATTTATTGTCAAGGTTTTGTTAACCCTCAAAGGACATGGAGAGAAAATGGAAGCTGCCCAAAAAAATCTCAAGTTGCCCACTAGTAAGTAACTAGAGCCATGCAAATTGCAGAGCTTGTTGTTGCTTGCCATGTGGCTACAACCCAAACCTTTGTTCCCCGCCACTCATCATTTATAGCAGCCCGAACAACAGCCCCGCATGCTTCGTCGCACAAAATCAATTCCACTACGTGACTAGATATCCCTCGATGGGCGGAAGCAAAGAATCTTACTCGCAATGCCAACCACATTTGAACGCACCAATCTTCTCATTTTCTAGTAGACTATTTTAGTTTTTTGCTTTTTTCTTTCAAAACTAAGCTCCTCAGGCTTATCGTGTCCTTTAAGAGTTAACAATGCGTTTTTTTTCATAAAATTGAATTATAGTCATTTGAATTTATTATTGTTTTTTATACGCTTTCAATTCAAAATTTGAAGAATGAAATATATTATAGTTTAGTTTTGGCAAAAACGATCTTTAATACATTTGAGCTTCTTTGATGTTGTTGTATTTATATTATTGATTCAATTCTTTTTAAAATTTTCATTTTTAATTTACATTTAGTTCAAAAAATTTACATATTTTGTTCACAATTTGAAAATTGTAAATATTTTTATTTTGATTTACTTGTTCAAACATAAACACTATTTAGTTAGACATCTTGTTAGACTATTTCCAAGTCATAAATGTAGGACAATAATATCCTTTAAGTTTAAGATTATATCTATTTTTACAAATCTTTAATCTTTAAAAACCTACCAAAAGCATAAGGTAACGTAGCTTCACTACAACTCTTATAAAAATAAAAATACTCTTTAATGTTTACAAAAATCAATACTAAAGGAATGTTAAAAAAAAATTATTTTTGAGGTTGTAAATAATTGGGACAATTTTCTTGATGATTGTGACTTGTTTTAATGTGTTCTTCCATTGTCATTGTCAAGTCTTCACTAGATGGTGATTGTATGTTCAAATTACGTGGTGGTATAAGGTCAAAATAATCTTCTGGTTCAAACGAACCTCTTGATTTTGACATTTTAATTCCACGATAAACCTGATTGAGAACATTTATTTTTTTGTTTTTTTGTTTTTTTGTATAAGCATATTTCGCACATGTTTCATACTTCTTAGAAGCAACACATTAATTTGTCATGCTCAAAATATTCAACATACTAATTGTTGCCCTATTCTCTTCGCAATTTTGGAAGTTTAAGAAATTTAAGTTGTACTCGTCATTTGTAACTAAATTAGTAACATTTATTTATTTATTTTAAACACAATAAAATGATTTTATTCTAATTTCACCTTAACACTTTGTGAGCTGCTTTGGAAGTTCAATAAAGTTTGAGGCACTAAATGTGCATTGTCATCTTGTATCACTTTCCATGGGCTTATTACATTATTTTCAATATTTGATATGATTGAACTTCCTCCATTCACACTACAACCAACAATTCACATTTTTTAACTTTCTATAAAGTTTCAATTTATTATTTTGATAAGAAAGTGGTGACAAATTATGAACATAAATAAATAAAATCATTTAAACTTTATACAATAGTAGATAGCTCAAAAAATAATGCTTTTACAATAGAAACTTGAAAGCTAATTATTGCTACCTGTCATTGGCATTGATAGCTGCATTCAACATTACAAATCCTTTATCTCCTTCTAAATGAGGTCTTGAAGCATGCAAATTATATGTAAAAATATTTTCTTCTATTTTTGTTGATACTTTAGTTGTAGAATCCAATTCGGAATTGGCATTGGTATTGGATTTTTTGGTTAAAGTCTTAGCAAGCAACAATGACTTGGTATTTGACTCAATTTGTTGTACATTATTTATCAAAGTTTGATTTGCACATTTCAACCCATCACTTGCATTTATTTGCATTGAATTTGTTATTAAATCTTTGTTTGTTGTCTCTAAAATTGTAGCATTAGTTGATGATTCTATAATTGAGGAATATTTTGTTGGTAGAGCACAATGGAGCAAACAATTGCCAATATTGGTAGAATCCAATGCAATTTCTTTGTTTTCATTTTTACTAAGTGTAGACACTTCTTTATCAAAGATGGTTAAATTAGGCTCTTCAAGCATAGAATTGGAGTTTTTTTGGGCTTCAATATATCCTAACAACATGCAATCACCATTCACAATATAAAATGATTAATCTTTATAATATAAATCCACAAGATGCATTAAAAAATAGAAGGAATTGTAGTATGTATAGAATTGAGTTGTTGGAATAATCTAGATTTATATATGGAAGTCAATTCATAACTTGATCTAGTGTATACATAATCAAATGAATCAATAATTATTTTTACTTTAATCCAAAAATGAACCCCTAATATGTATGTTTTTTTAAGCTTATTTTTTAAACATACAATTTTTTGAAAATAGTTTGAAGATAGTTTTTTAACCACATCACCTTTATTAACTTACAATGATTATGAATGAATCTTCATGCAAAATGAAGTAAAATAAGTGATAAATGTTTTAGATTTTTTCATTTAGAACAATTATATTATTAATTTTATTATTATTACTGTTTAACTTTATAAACTCAAAGTTTCAAAGTACCATCTCAAAATAATTTACATAAGTAAAGAAATTGCATCTATTGTTCAAAAAAGGGTATAAAAAATTTTAAACACTTGCACCCTACAAGTCATAAAAAATATTAAACTTTATACAATTTATAGTCTTATATGTGTCTTTAGGCCAATTCATTCTTCTCTAATTTTAGACTCCAAAAGATTAGTTGCTTTATCTAGAAAAATTATTTAACTATTTAATTATTTGACAAGCTGATCGTATATAGTAATATCTTCTATAACATAAACAATTGAAATGAATACAAATTAGGAATATTATGTTAGATAAATTTTAAAAAATCTAGCACTAAAAATTAACAAACTGGTTAAAACGATTATACCTTCAATATTCATATTTCGTCAACTATTGATTCTAAATGTTTGGTTGTCAACCTTGTGCATACATAAGCACATGTTAAACAAACAAAAAAAAACGCCACTAAAGGTCAAGTGTTGAGACCTGGAGTATAATAGCATCTCCAATCATAAAATTTAGTCCAAACGCACCAAAAGGCATTTTTTTAGGTAAAGCTTGTTTGATGTCAACACCTAGGGCCTTTGCTTTATCAATAAGCATCTTCTTTAACTCATGTAGATCAATTGTCTGCAAGATCATTGTAATGTTTTGTTTTGTTTTATTTTGCGATAACCTAGTAAAAAATGTTCTATAATAATTCATACGAAAATTATATACACTAGTCAATTTAACAAGTCACATATGAATAAAATAAAACCCAGTGTACAATTTGTACTAAATCCATTCCAATAAAAAATAAAATAAAATATCTCTCAAATTTTGTCACATGTCAATCCAACATTGGTAGATGGGCGTTTGTATGGTAATGTCCATAAATTCCTTTTGATGAACTAACTACATTTTGGTGGTCATTATAGCACTTTGAGCATTTTGTTTAAAAAGCTAACTTTCAAACTAATTTGAAAATTATGTAGCAATAATTCAATGAAAAATGAGTGAACCAACTTCTAGATTTATGTACATATTATCCAAAATATAAAATTTTAGAATGTTAAAATGATTTTATGTTGAAGATTTTGAGTATCAAAACTCCCATTTTAATAACAGTTTTTACTAATTTATGATCAAACTTTGAATGTAAATATAGTTCATGTTTGATTCTACATTAAAAAATCTAAAAATATGCCAACCTACAACTTCATTCTCAAATACATTACAAAAAAGAAATCCATCCAAAAAGTTTTTAAAAATAGAGAAACAATTAATCCCGCCCAAAAATAACACATTTTAAAGTTTGAAACTTTAATCAATTGAAAAAATTGAAAAAATTGAAAGATATTTTTCTTCACATATTTGAACAATGGAAAAATTCATAGCTCAAAAGTCCATCCACAACCCTCTGTTCTCTTTATCTTTTAGAATTAAGAGTGCATATTATGCATTGTGACAATGCACTAGTTTATTCTTTGTTTCATCCTCCATTAAAATATAATGCCATCAAAAAAAATCTCTTATATCGTTACGGTCCATCCTACCACTTTAGATTTTACAGAAGTACTTTTCTCTTTGTGAAACGGATTTTATAAATTTTCAAAATCCTCAAATGAGTGCACAAGGACAAGAATTCTAGTGAATGCCCAGATATCTATTTAAATCTTACGCATAAAGTACATTCCAATAATAGAAAAGATGAAATAGAACACCCATTACTATACTTCTTACAATTTTAAATAACAATCACTTGGTGCTTAATGAAATTAGATACCTGAGCATGTAAACCTAGAACTAGGTTTTTATTATCCAATTTAGAAAGTATAGAAGAAATTTTGGTCTTCTTTTCCTGCAATTTTTTCATTTACACCAGTAGAAAGGTGGTTTTTGGGCACCCATAAATAGTGCCAAAGCTAATGCCAAGATGGGCCTTGGACATCATGCTCTAACACTATTCCTTGGTGCCCAAAGACCACCGTTTCTACTACATCAGGAATTTCGGACCCCACTGATTCTGCACTGATTCAGTGCGATTTCCGATATTTCAAGGGTTCGTACGATTTTCGCACTGATTCCGCATTGTTGCGTCATTCATCGCAACTACACTGATATGACACGATGTTCGTACAAGCGGATATAGTACTGATTCGACACGATTGATACATCCATTGAAAACGTATGAATTCAGCACTCTTTATAGTCGTCAAATGTCGTGTTTTAATCGTCTTTAAAACTACACTGATTCAGTGCGTTTTTCGTGCGACATCATCTTTTTCCATATCTAAATTTTATTTTCTTTCTATATCTAAATTTGATCAAAATAATATTATTAAAAAATATAATATAATATAATATAATATAAAATATAAAATAATTACTTTCCTCACTACCCACTTCAACTACACGGAAATTGCCCGCACATGCGGTGGGGCCCACCATAGCTAACCAAGCTCTATCGCCAACGGTGGGATTTGAACTCTCAACCTCCCGTTGCCACCCAAGTTCCTAACCACCAAGCCACCTCAAACTCTTCATGCATAGAATAGAACTCCAGTGGTAATTATCAAACTTTTATTTTCATCGGACTTTGAATGTTTTTAACTATGTGAAAAAAACTTTTTTTCCAAAACTTTTTTTTGCACTAGATTATGCAGGACGTTTTCTATATCTAGGATTTTTTTCATAATTTTTTGAATTTTTTAAATTTTTGCCAAAATCGTGATGGCAGATCAGCTGTGAGCTGTTTTTTGTTTTCAGCGGACTTTGAATGTTTTTAACTATGTGAAAAAAACTTTTTTTCCAAAACTTTTTTTTGCACTAGATTATGCATGACGTTTTCTATATCTGGGATTTTTTTCATAATATTTTGAATTTATTTATTTTTTGCCAAAATTGTGGTGGTTGTGAGCTATTTTCTTTTTTGCTCCTATGATGGAAAGTACAATGATAACCAATAATATCAAATTTGAATTCTAAAAATATAAAATGTCATTTCTTTGAAATTTTAATGTGTATTGCTTCTAAACTTTATAAATGAAGATCTAAAAATGTTTTGGGAAATTAAACCGGAAGTATAATTTAAAGAAGATTCTTGGAATATTCCAAAATAATCCAAAATAATATAAAATATTTTGAAAGATTCCGAAAGATTCCAAAAGATTCCAAAAATATATTAAAATATTGTACACGGATGTCGTACGAAAATAATTTGCATTATAATAGATACTGAAATCGCACGAATATAATAAATGGCATTAATATGATACGTATACGATACTGAATTCGCATTAACTAAAACCGCACGTTATCCGTGTCTTATCAGCCATGTGATGTAAATACACGATTAACGCACGGATTCCGTCAAGCACGACTTTCGTGCGGAAACAACACTTTTTTGATAATCATTGAAAAGACACTGCATCGACACTCTAGTAATGCATGTCACTTCCGTACCGTAACGACACTTCTAAATGCACGTATGACGTGCGGAATCAGTGTTTAACGATAAACGCACTGAATCAGTGCAGAATCAGTGGGGTCGGAAATTCCTGATGTAGTGATAATACAATGATTAAGTTGAGAAATTTGAAACCACAAACTAATTATTTACAAAAAGATATTTTCATACAATGTTATTTTATATCACGAAATTGTAAAGATTAAAGAGGTTCATTTTTATACTACATCAAATTACCATGAATTACAGCACAAGCATTACCTGAATGCGTTTAAGAGTATCATGTTCCATACTTATTAGACTCTCCACCTCTGAAGCAGATTTTGATTTCAAGTCACATTGTTGATTTAAAGAATCCACCTAATTTTATTATTAAAAAACTATACTTCATCATTGCACAACCTTAATAAAGTTTCATTTTTACATATAAAAAGTCTAATTAAATTTAGGAATTGAAGGCTTTGTTGACTTAAAGATAGTTGACATAACAAAAATTGGAGACAAATGAATTAAATAAAGATATTATATATATAGTATATAGTATAGCTAACAATCAAACATACACTTAAGATGTTTAAATGATTCACAATCAAGAATTTGGATATTAACCTCATGTTTAAATGCAATGACTTTCTCCATCATCTTGGCAAGCTTGTCGTCACATTGACTTTTGAAAAGCTCCTGTCTTTATAGTAAGTACATAAAAGGGACCAAGATCATATCAATACTATTTTTACAAAAAAATTAAAAAAATTTATAATTTATAATTGAAAGGAAATCATTAATTATAAATAACACAAATACATATACTACATCAAATTCAACATTTTCAATTTATAGTATTAAAACATATCTTACAATCTCTTGCAATTTTGAATGATAATATTCTGCTTTTTCTTTCTGGGATAATATTTTCTTATTTGTATCAACCACCTATAAAGAGATGCCTTTCATTTATAATTAGTAACTTTAGTAATTATGATCATTTCTTGAATTTCAAATTGCTTCTTTCATTGGTGCTTTATAGTGTACAAATGTATAATTCCTTTTCAAGTAAGAAAAAGAAAGAAAATTTGCAAAAGATTCATGAGAAGCCTTCACCCATTAATAAAAAAAGGCATTGGTATCTAAATTGTAAATGACAATATTTGCAAGTGAAATGTTCAATGATATACCCAATGACATAATTTTGAAAGAAAAAGTATACAAAGTAAGAACAAACCTGAGATGTAGGTATATGTAAATCTGTTAATGCTGCTACAATAGTTTCTTTTGGCTCTTTGTTTTGATTGATGAAATGAATGTCTGCATAGAGAAGTTAATTGATATATTTAAAGATCCATTCTACAACGATCTTCAAAATACACTAAACGTGGAATAAAAAACCATACATATATCAATTACACGCAAAGATTGATCTTGGTTGAACCATCAAATTCACAAATGGTAAAATTCACTAAGACACTACAATTACTAACAATAAGTGTATAAATGACATTCAAAAACTAGTAAACAAAACTTAACAGATACAAATAAAAATTCTAAAAGGATTCAAAATTCTCTGAATCATTATAACCAAAAGAATTAGTTGAAACCTTAAACAAGAATTGATGATTCCAAATCTAATAGGAAATTTACATCAATCTCTATATAAAAATACCAACATTCACCACAAATGAATTACTTACTAGTAAGAAGATTCTTACCATGAGTAGAAAAATCCTCTAAATGAATGTTTGTTGGCAATGTTGAAGGTAAATGGAAACCCTCTGTGAACTTCTCCAATAAATAAACGGTTGTACAAAACTCTCGTAATGATAACATATTATCACCATCTTCATCAGAAAGGGTCCATACATGCCTCAACACTTCTAAAACAAAATTCCACAATACTTAGTAAAATCAAAATTATTTGAATACTATACATAATCATACTTCATTATAAAATGATATTTAAATGATTATTTAAAATTAAAAAAACAATTCACTTGAAAAAAAATCTTTAAAAAAATTATTACCTTATGAAATTTATTTTTAAATTACAATGATATGTCTTTGGAGTTTTTTTTAAATTGTGATACTTTAGTAATAAAAATTTATAGTACTAATTACTAATAAAAATAACATTTATTTTTTTCACGAAATGAATGAATTTAAGAAGGAATTTGTCAACAAACCTCTTGGAAGTTGCCAACTTGAAAAAAGATCGCGAGTTTGGTCTCCTGTAATCTTTTCATCCTCATCAGTATCCACTTGGTTAAATACATAGACATATCGTTGTACATCATAAGGGGTCATTTTTGGCCACAGAGTATCAAATGAAGGTCTTGTTTTAAAATGTTCATTATGCTCCAAATTTAATGCCACGGGAAGAAATGGAGCTTCAGAAAGTCCTAAAGACATAGATGACTTAGAAGAATCTATATTGATAGGCCATATAGATTGAATTTATAAAATAAAAATTGCATTCATTTCAAAATAAGCTTACATATTTTCAACAAGAAACATCAAAGAAATCTTTGCAATATTGTTCAAAATATCATAAGTAGAGGGCATGATCAACATAATATAATGTGTATTTTAAAAAATTCAAAAAATAAGGTGTGGAAAATGGAATAATCATGAATCATTTTCAAATTTATCTTTCTAACCATACCAAAAAAACTCATTTTGAAAAATTAACTTTCTAAAGTTTTTAGCATTTATTTAGAAAATATATTTTTTGTTGACCCTACCTTCCATCTATGATATTATATATTCCAAAAACATTCTAAATTATAATTAAATTTTTCCCCTTTGCATTCATTCTACTCTTCTAGAATTATAATTAAATTGGTTATCCTATTTTTTTTCCATTGATTCTACTCTTCTAGTTAAATGATCAACGAAAACAAACATTTGATAATTTAGTATTAAAAACAATTATACATCGCATGGATACCTCCGTGAAGATTTGAAGCCTTTGTTATTTGAGACAAATTAGAAGCTAAATCCAAAACATTTGGTTTTGGCAAATTGGTTGTTGACAAATGTTGATTAGGCGAATCCACAAAGCTAGGTAGTTGTATGTTAGATGGAATAGAAGTCGTCAAAGAAGACCTTGTATCTCCACCAGGTACATTGTTGACTGCAAAATTTAAAAGAACAATCCTGAAGATTATGCATCTAATCCATGTGATGATATTATTTAGTGATGCAAGAAATGGTCATAATTCTAATCTATGATTTTAATTGAAATAATTGATACGTACTTGTTTTTGGAATGTTAGAAAATGGTTGTATTGATGTCATGCACGGAGGGGGAATCTGAGAAGCAGCCGACCCTTTTAAGGCTGCCTTTACCAATTCCGGCGTAAGTTCTCTTCCTGTTTGTGCTACTGTTACAAGTTTCAGAGCATTGTAAAACTCTTGTCGTGACAGAAATCCTCTTTGTACTTCATCAGAAAATTTCCAAATCTAAGAGGAACAAAATAACTTTCATTATTGTAAAAAAACCCAAATGTGTATGGTTTTACAACAACAATTATGAAACATTTTATGAACAATTATGTGCTACAAATATGAAATTACTGATAATTAGACCACATATGACAATGCGTTGAAAAAGACAAGTTCATTCCTGTTGCATATATATTTATTCAAAGCTCAATCTGAAAATATGTTGGTTTATGTGAAGCTATAAGAACCATGGAGATGGAGAAGATGGTGGAACAATCAAATGGTTAGGAAAGAGATCTTTGTATGCAAAGTAAGTCTTTGAGGTCTTTGGGCCTTTCAAGAATGTCCTGTAATGCTCATGATTGAAAAAATAAAATTGTAAGGGATTCAATCAACATTAGAATGGTGAAGAACCTTAGCAAGAATAGGCTGAGAAAGATCAATGGCTTTGAAGAAATTGACAGCTTCTGGTCCACTGATAACACCATCGCAATCCGCATCAGCTTGAAGAAAGAATGCTTCAAAGACCTCTGCGTGCGCCATTTGCGAAATCCCCTACTCAGACTTCTGCAATTGGATACAAAAGTTAGATAACTACACCTAATTGTGACCCTTATTAAAAAACAATTTTCCGATTTATACAATTAATTGCAACTACATCTAATTGCAACTACATCTAATTGCAACCTTTACCCAAAAAACCTCTATATCCTCATATCTTAACATCAGGGCCTAGGGTCAATTTCGATCAAACCTATTATCATAATTTATTCATACATTGTGCAAAAAATACATTGTAGGTTTGGAATCGTCTTCAATTGTCAACAAGACCCAACAACAACTAAGACATTCTAATAATAGGAACCATGCTCATATGCTTATTTTGACACTTTTAGATATACATATTTTAGTGAGCCTTGTGGTGCATGCAAAGCGCTAACCATGAGGGAGACATGGCTACAAGCTTGCAAATGAAAATTGAGGAGGAAACGTACCATTGGGAGATTTTTGAGGATGTGATTCACTCAGGAAAACAGCCCAGAAAGCTGACTATCTGATCGCCACCATTCAAATCATTTCTTCAAGGGCCAAGAATCTGCTGACCAAGCCAATCCCTAGGCTGAGTTACGCAAAATAAGCCCACAATCATGGATACAGCAGTATAGATACGGCGTAATCGAAAATAGACAAAAGTTCCCAATAGTCGGTTTCACGTAGGTCAGGCAGGCACAACCGCTTATCATCTGGTCTCGTTGAAGTTCCTGGATTAATTATCCGCTTCCTACAAAAGGTGTGTGAAACCCCAAAGCGTGAAATCGATTGAAGAGCTTGCAAAAGAGTTCTACTTCAAGTAGAGTGAAAAGTTCAACTGATCATGAAACCTACCGCAACGACTGAAGAGAAAAATTCGCCCAATCAATCAATCAAGCGCTACAAGGTTTGCTCTTTCGAGAAGAATGAAAATAGGGTTTGAAGGCCAAAGTATCAATTTACGTTGCAGAGATTTCGAACTCTTGGAAATTGAAGTATAATTATTTACTCAACCAGCATTGCTCCACATCAAAAACCGACTTGGAAGTGAAACTTCATCAGAAGAGAAACAGCTAGGGTTTGTCATCTTACAGAAGATCTTGCGTCATCCTCGAAGACATCCAACAGGTAGATCGATCTCAGGACTTCATGCATAAAATTAAGAAAGCAACCGGATCCAAATTTCAAATGGGAGTTAGTTCTCCATGAGCCTATACTAGCATCTGGTTCGGGATCTTGGCCTGCCACCTCATCAGATTCTCCAGTCGACTACCGGTACCACATTTTCCATTTTCTGTGGACGGCTCTTTCCACAACCTACATTCGTTCACCCACAAGTTGGCACTCTGGAGTCACTCTCGTGTCAACACATTACATTCACTAATAGTCATATTCTGCATAAAGAAGAATCGCTGATACCAACATAAGCTTCTTCACACGTTTGACTGAAGCCTCAGAAGCTTTGGCGTATTCAAGTCAATTATACTGTAGGAGACACCATCGCCCTGCACTAAACATCTTGTACTGCATGACTAACCATAGTAAGCATGAACACAATCCTAACAACCCAGATCCAGTGCAGATGTGTTGATTCTCCCCGGGGCTCCTTCCCGAACCCCCGGATCATAAGCATTAACAAATAAATCCAAGTCAGCTCGTATTCTTGCTGCAATTAGTACTTGGCAGAAAGGATAAGTCTCTTACTGAAATTTCTGGACCACCCGGAGAATCTACTCCTCAAAAATCGGGAAGCCTGCGATGCCACCAAACAGAGAGCGCACAAGCGGGTATAAGATCACAAACCTGCGTCTACAGATCAAACACAGAGGTGCTGAAACTGAAAGGATGTAGAAGACCATAATCGTAAAGAGACTATAATGGAAGCCATAAGATTCAAAGGACTAAAAATCCTCATCATGGCAGTATGTACAACTTGCAGTTTCCATCTTATCTATCAATGGCACAGGACTCCAATCTCAACCAACGCTTCTCCTACAGCAACTACGTTCGAGTTGCTAAGTGTGCCATTGATCAACACCTCGCCCACACTACGCATATGAGGGCCTCACTAGTAGAAATAAATCTGGAGCCTACAATTCGGAAGGCACCGGCCAGTACTGTGTGCAACCTCGCATCCTATCCAGATTGACCGCAGCATGTCATGCGGGTCTCCAAGGACTGGCAATTAAAACTTGCTGTACTATATGAAACCTATACCCTAACTTTGCTAAACAAAAATAGACGGCCTCTTCAACGCAACGTGAGAGTCGTTGTTATTGATTGGGAGGAAATTGCACATCATCCTCAAACACTTTAAATGGTTGTGGGTGGCCGCCAGTGCAATACAAGTTCCACATCTTGAAATACGCCCTCTCAAAATTCCGAACCTGAACAAAAACTGCAAAATCAGACATGCTCCTCAACTACCCAGACACACCGAACCCCATTGCCCATTGTGCACAAACTCAAATGCAGTATACTTCAAAGCGATGATCAGAGCGCAAAACATCCCACATTAACTAACTCCAGCACAAGATGCAGCAACATATTGGCTTGTGGTCATTCATGTGAAATTATATCAAATCCACAACAGGATTCAATTTTCGCATTACCCAGCGGATGGTATCGAACAAAGGTGACGAGAGCCGAGATGCTCGAAGGTTTGCAGTCAAGGTCTTCAGCATGGCAGGATTTGTCGCAAACATCACTGCTCTCTCCTCATATTCTTGCATACTGTAAGTCACAAAACCAAATCCAAAAGTCAAATGGTTAATTTCCTTCACATTCCATGCCAACTAAACACTTGGACTGCTTGAGCCCTACCTCACACAACTTGATCTGAATGACGTATATTACCTGTTGACAACCATCTCTTCACCAAAACCAGTTGCGTAACACAACGACATGGCCACCCGAGTTGCCATTTTCTCAAGTGGTAGGGTCACCATAGGCAGTCCAGCCCACAAAACATCTGTGCCAGTTGTATGGGCGTTGCAAAGCGGCCTGCATCAATTCAAGTTTCCAGGAGATTTTTGTGAGTCGCGAGTACAAGGAAACTGCACTGCAAATCATTTGTTGATTGCAACTAAACCACCGACCAAGAAAAAGCAGCAAATAGAATGGTGAAATTTTCACTAGAGATTAGCACATACGAGTCCAGAAAAAGATCAGCTAGAGCACTCCGTCTGATGTGTTCGTTCTTGGCGGCCACATCAGTGAAGATGATCTGATCAGGTCTCACACCTTGTGCCACAGCAACTGCCAAAAAACAGCAAGGGCACAATAAGTACCATCACAACAATCAGTGATCCCCAACAAATCAGTAGATCCTAACAAGAAAAATTTCAATTAAACTGCAGCATCAATGGGACAATGTAAAACAAAATCAAGGTAACACCGATGCAAAAATACATAAAACAACGCATCTTTCAACTCATCCAAGCATAAACTACAATCAGATACCAGTAAGAGTGCAAAAAAGCGAGTATAGGAGATGTGCAAAGAGCTCAAGAACTTACAGGCCTTCAGACGAGTTTCCCCTGCAGCTGGGAAACGCAAAAGCCATAAGGCACTATTGGGAACTCGTTTCAATATCCTGCACCTGCATCATTCAAACATGCTTTCGTTCACTACACATGTTTCATGTGTTCCATGTGTATATCCAGCACATACACCAGTGCCATCATAATATCATGATCGTAATACTCATTCAATTCCTTCATCCCTCATATACAAAGCATTTTGCAACTGCAGTCCTTGCAGAGTATCCATCCCAAACAAGGCGAGAGATCCACCAAAACCGGTCCTTGCTTAACCATTAATAGAGGCCGATGTTTTCTAAAAATCTAGCGAAGATTATCATTCATGAGCATACTAGCTCCTTACGTTCGTTCAAAACTTCAGACTCAAATTTTCGTGTTCCAACTTTCCAGAAGCGCTCCAGATTAGTGACGATCACTTAGTCCCGATCTTCCTTACACATCTGAGAGACGTTTCAGTACGTGCCAATTATACACATTTGAACTATGTTACCCACTTGACTCTGACTATGTGGAACATCTCGTTTCTGTGCACGACATTTATTTTCTTGCTAAATGTCGAATATTACTTCAGATTATGATGGACGCTTTTCAAATTGTTCTCAATTCGGCGAGAAGAAAAAGGACCTTTCACCTAACATAAGTCCAGTGACCCAACAGACACGTAATCACGTATTGTAGACGCAAAACAATGTTCAAGTGCACCTTGTTCAGAGTTACCTGTCTTTGGCATCGAACATAGAGCTGAGAATATTTAGACATACCATGTGGAAAAAATATCAGGATCCATCTTGTAGAGCTGATTGAAACAAGCAAATAAAAACTTGTCTTCGGGCAGGCCATAGTCAGAACGCTTCATGCCAGTGAAAGGCTCCAGTGCATCACGATTCCTCTGCACAGCTCGCGGCAAAAAGAAACATAAGTCGGGAGTGCTCTAGAAGAGCCAGTATAGCATTCAATATATCCAGAACATCACACTTCAGAAGTGCGAACACCACTATCTGCGATCTCAGAATATCTATCCAGCACTATCACTAGGAATGTATGACTCCTCACACGCAAAATACCTTCCAACCAAACAACAGCACAACCATAAAATAGCATAAGAAAGAATCCACTACGAGCTCAACTGCACTAGCGTTGAAAAACCTGTGTCCACTAAAATCAAGCCGTACCTCCACGGTCAGGATTAAGAGAGTAGAGTCGCACTGTATTCCTAAGACAAGTGGAAAAGAACCCGAAAGAATACAGAACAGTACACCACTTAAGCGGCTAACTTTCTAGACCAGGGCTACATGACACCAAAAGGTCCACCTTACCTGTTTGTAATCGTTCACGAAGTAACAATGTGGTAAATGAACTATTTTCTCGGAATAAATATGAGCATGCTCATAAGGAGAAACAAGCTGCACACAAAAACCAAACAACGATCAATTCCAGATAAAACAGACGTTGAACTTGATGGACTACCCACCGAATGCCAGGACCGCTACAAGCAAGTCAGGAACCTGGTGAGTGCAATTGAACAAATGCTTTGCAAAACGAGCTAATTGCGGAAGTACCTCGTCGGTTACTAGGTAGTCGATGTAATCTGCACCGGTAGTACCGGGAAACCCCATATACGACACCTGAATGGGGGCTGGCCTCATCGCAAAAATCTCATTCCTCGCTCCCTACAACAATTCACGAAGAATGGTAACTAACCCCACACGACCCGTATCCCAACACAACAATCAAAACATTAATGCGCGTCCCCAATTTCGAACCATGGAAACAAGCACTTCGTTGTGTGTCATTCAGAGCACATGCGTGCTGAATACTAAGCACGTCTCGGACGCCTCCCAACAGTTCTCTATTCAACAATTCACTAAGTGCACATACCTTGGTGTAGCCGTTCAGATTAACAAGAATTTGAATCTGAGAATCGTTTATCATTCGGGCAATGGCATCTGAAGCCATGGCGGATACATCTATGAAATGTTCAGCTTCCGCAGAAATCCGCTGCCTCCATTCACTTCCATCACTTGGGCTCAGAGCATAGCAGAACACCTGGTATTTATGTCCAACACAGTTAGTCTATCACACACGATGTGACAGCATTTCAAACCAGGCGATAAGATTAATACACCCTTGGTAAGACCACCAAATCTTGACCTATCTGATCTCATCTCTGTCAGCTAAACTCAAAAAAAGGCATGCCATGCAAAACATGCGCATCACAATACACTGGTTCAGAGCTTGGAACAACAGTCTGTCCAGAGCCTACTGACCTCCACATGCTCGCGGATGTGCATCCCGAAAACAGATCCCATCAGATGGGACAGAGGATGGTTTCCAAAGTCGCTGCTAACGTACCTGCAAAGATTCCAGTGTTAGAAACAAGCTAAATCCTGCGCGATCCCATGGGCCCACGCTTCAATGATACTGGGGCAGGAACACGACCAAAACTAACATGTGGAACACAGGGATCATAAGACTGTCCAGTCCAGTTTCTCACCCGACCCTCAAGCGCCCACTACCACCTTGACTCTTCACCGGAATAGCAACTGGATGCGCGAACGACTGAACCCCGTATCTTGATGCTATCAACGTGCAATGCTCCGCATATTTCCGACTGCAAACAAACTCAAATTGATCCAATCAGCAAGTCTGAGGTACACATCACATGAAGACGCTTCTTCTCAGCTCATAGCATCCAAAAACCCCCTCCAATTTCATCACTTTGTTACTCCTCTACAACACGGGGAGGGAAAAGCCACAAGGACAACAGCAAGTTCAGAAATATTAGACCTCTCCATTCCATGGCAACCGCACTGCTTTAAATAGCAACTAGTCATTAGCACATCAGCAAACCATGAATGCATATATTTTCAGCCAAATATCCAAGTGCCCTACCTTATCTCAAGGGCAAGCATGGCGTCAATCGGATAAGCTATTGCATGGAACGGCTGTACGCTCGGTAATAGTCGCATCTGCATCCAACCCCGCCATGAAAAGTCAAATCGGCAGTTCAACACAGAATTCTGATCACACGAAAAAGTCTACACCCTGCACCTAAGCGTAGTTGCAAATGCATTATTCCAAATCACTTACTGGGTCTCTGTATCAAAGCTTTCAAATCCAACAAAGTGATTAAATGCTTCCTCTTTCGCCCAGGGCTTTCAGAACAGTGGTCAAATAATTGCATGCACTTCAGGTATTGTTACGAGGAATAGTCTCCTCAGTCAAAGCCATAACCTCTAGCTGAATAATCAACGAAACTAGGCTATCAGTCCTCACCTTGATCTGTCGTCGTACAACAGCCTCGATTTCGATGAACTTCTTTTCCCGGTCATCCCAGTCACACACACACTGCCGTAAACACAGGGCTTGTCAATTCTTGTTGTCACCTCATGTAGTCGGCAGACATAAGAGAGCGGACAGTAATCCCCAACGATGTAACCAGCATAAAATTCCATTCCTCCTCATTTCTTACACATCACCAAGAACATCAAGGTTACAGCATAACATCCTAACCTACATTTCAGAAACTCTTCCACTGTACCTGAAGGGTGTGCAGCAGGTTGCATGTAGCCTCAGGGAAATCTGCACGGAAAAAAAGTGCCTGCTTGTAGCTCTTGATAGCTGCCTCAACGTGTCCACTGCTCCGTTTCACCAGCGAACAGAAAAAGGATAGATTCAGACATCATTCCAGAATGGCACACCTGAAATCTAATCTCAACATTATTGAAGCAGTTTGAACATGAACTATTAACACACAGATTGTGCCGAATGTATATTGGTCAAGACTGAAACCACACGTCACAATTCTTAAGCGAAGTTCGTTAAGCCTGTCCAATGGATTTTGTAGCACCTGTCCTTGTATGCCGAAGCAAGATTGGCATGCGCCTCCGCCATCGTTGGCCGTATGTTCACAGCACGAATATAATCCTGGATAGCTTCACTGACCCGACCAATCTCCTTCAAAGTATTTCCTCGGTTCACCAAACCATCTGCAGCCATGGGATCTACCCTCATGACCTCGTTGTAACAAGCAATAGCATCTGCATAATGACCCTGATCCAAAATACACATCTGTTAATAGATGTTCTGAATACGGTAGGTCAACCGACGAGGTCAGAACATCTAAAATAACAAGAAGCACGACTTCAGGATTAGCTTCACTCAGTCCATCGAAGATATGACAAAATCTTTATCAAAACCATTTTTGTTATATGCAGATCAGACTGGGACTAAACACACATTATAGCATGATAGAGGTACAAAAATATAAAACCAACAGCTGAGCTAATTTCTGGCTGCACCTGTTGCTTGTAGATAGTAGCCAGATTGCTGTACGGAGCAGAGAGGCCGGTTGTAACACTCAGAGTTGCTTTATAGAATGTTGCTGCGGTGCTCACCATGTTCCTGGAGGTCATTCAGGATGAAAGCGTTGAATATTCAATTTTTGATACAATACATAGTGGTAGACTCAAGTACATAAACTAAACCTTCCAATTCTCAGACAAAAGCCATGCAGCAAATTCTGTAGCTCTGCGCTCAGAAACCGCTTCGACCCTCTTGCAGTTTAAGCTAATCAGCCGATGTCCAGCATCTGAAGCACCTGTAAACAATGACGAACAAAGTGCAAAACAAAGCCCAAGAATCACAGAAACGTACCACTCCATGTAGATATTACCAAGATTTGTAAGAGCCTGCGGATGATTGTTCTGAAGTTGCAGGCAATTCTGCCAACACATCAAACACTCGATAAATAATCACTCCCATCGTGCACCAGTGCCACATTGCAACAGCGGCTTCAGGAGATGTCAACCACGTCTCTATACAGGCGTGGAGAAACAGAAATAGTATTATCAGAGACATGCTCTATTGAAACATTCATGTCACCTCTTTTCCATATAAGACAAATCACTCTACAGAACTCAGGAGCGATCAGTTGTTTTCCACGGATCCTTCCTTCGAGAACAGAAAATAAATTCCCTTCTTATAGCCTATCAGTCTCTGAGTACCTGATAGCAGATGATAGCTTCCTCGACCCGTCCTGCATCCTTCAACGCGTTACCCTGCATTAAATAAGACAAGTCACTAAGCATCACCAACCAAGTGGCACCACCCCCTCCCTATCCATGCATGAAATTAAAAGATTGAAACCGCATAGGCACAACACTGAAGAATACTAAATCATACCAAGTTATTGTAAGCCTCAATGAAGGAGGAATCAAGATGAAGAGCTTGCTTGTAGTAGAGAATTGCATAATCAAGGAGCCCTTGATCGTAGTACACGCTTGCAAGATTCCCTGCACCCAAAATCAGAACCAAACTATGTATGCAGCATACCCTGTGACCTCACCCCTAGATGCCACCAATGGCTCTGAGAGGCTCTTTCCAACTTGAGAGTGACGTCGAGGTGGGGTTTACATCTAAGTTATTTCCATCACCACCAACCACTAACTCCTGCACCTGTGGTCTCCCAAAAATAGTGTCGTACGAAGTTTCTTACTCAAAACAGTTGTTCGTACCACCCACAAGGTGCAATCTTACACTCATGGAATGCAAAAGTTCATAGGATGGAAGTGCCACAAAGGAACAGCTCGTATAGATGTTACAAGGACTTCAAGAAGACATTAAGTCACCGCAGCCTTCAGCAAGGGCATAACAAATGATCATATTGCTATGTAGACCATCAAAATCTCTTCATTTTCTATCCTCGTAAGAGGGGTTGAGAAGTCCCATGACTTTGTCTTGAGCTGTCGCCATCACGGGAACTATATATATAAAAGACAACCCACAGACCACGCAAATGGCAGACTGTCAGACAACCGCTAAGAGCCATCAATCAAATCAAAGCACCCCAACCAAATCAAGAAAACAAACCGCCCGACAAAGACCATTCTCATGCAACAGCTCTTCACGAAACTATGTCCCGACTCTTGTTTATGTTGCTCTCAAACTCGCCAGCACCGCCAACCGACAAACTCGGTAATAAATTACTTTTCAAGTAAGGAACGAATTGGCAACCAAGATACAACAGGAATCAGGACCTACCCCAATGCTCATACAACAGGTTTGCAGAGCACAGGCAGGCGCAGTCACTTGAGAAGCCGACACCATTTCCCATTTATCACAAAAGAAATACGAGACATCAAATACGTGATGTCCCCCAGAGTATGTTATGTCAGTCGAGGTATATACCAAAACCAACGCAACATAAATCCAGCGTCATATCTTTAGACGAACAAGAACGAATCGCATCGCAGGCACTGTATGTGCAAGTCCAGTGCATGTTGTCTGGGTTTAGGCACAACCTAAACCAGCACAACAAGCCATTATATGAGTTGGTTGCTGAGAGAATCTCACAGAAACCACAAAGCGAAGACTTCACAGAAACTCCCCGCCAGCATGATTACTACTCCCAACTTATGTTTTTTTCAAAAAGTGGGGAGTACAGTCATGTCGAATTGGTTACAAAGACGCCCAAGATGTCCCTAGGTTGTCAGGCTTACCATATGCGATAGCATAATCAGGTCGCAGCTGGATGGATCGATTGTAACACGCAATTGCATCCTGATGCCTTCCAAGTGCCTGCATAGAATGGATACATTAAGCACCAAATGTGATCACGAATCGAACAAAAATCGTGGGAGATGGATAAGTAGATGTCAGGAATCCAACCATAGATTGTCTGTCCTTGGCAAGAGTATTGCAATACCTTCAAGACATTCCCTTGGTTCAGGTGCGCATCAGCAAAGTTAGGCTTCAATCGAATAGCCTCCTATTGCACATGACAGCACAAATTCCAAAGGCCATCAGAAAAACAGCAAGAATCAGACGAAACAAAAGATAACAATCAATTTGCACGAACTCCAACATATCCCATACGGAGGACGTGAAGAAGATAACCGGACAAATTGCTGCACACAACACTAATCCATTGTAGACAGTACGGACAGTTACCCAAGATTCGTGAGATCCCCTCTGTTTTCAAATAAAACCACCATCATTTCTGAAAATGCCCTAGCGAAAGACTAAAATCGTAGTATGCCACACGTTACATGTATAGATTCAAAAATATTGTCTTGCTCATCAAGTTGCGTTCGGCTGTACACATTATATAATGGAAATACCAGCCACTATCTAGAATGTATAAGACAACAAAACTTCAAGCCTCACCATTCATCCCTCAAAACTTCATGTATATGTTCGAAGCGAGAGCACAAATCTGCAATGATATACTACATCCGCTCTACTTCATCCGCTCTACTTTTCTTGCAAATCCGCAAGCAAAACATAAATGCAAGTCCAAGTGTTATGTCCCCACAAGTCACACAGCACTTAAAACCCTAACCCAAAACCTCTACACAGCACAATTCAAGAAAATTCAGGCGGCTAGCCAATAGGTGATGCCCTGCTCAAACCTTGTAATAGTTCAAAGCTCTCTGCAATTCTCCTGCCTCCATTAGTAAACCCGCAAGATTTGACCACGCAATTGCGAACGTGGGTTGGATACGAAGGGCCTCCACATAGCAAAGGTAAGCCTGCAACATTGAATAGATCATTGAAATGAAAGGTACAAACCCTTTTATAAACATGTACAGAGAGAATTTCATACTCATAACCGTCATGAAAACTTCAGTATGGCTGACGAAACTGCAGTGAAATCATTATTTGTCTTTGAAAACAAACAGACGGACATCTTGAGCTGAGGCAAGCACTCGCTACAAAAGAATGATAAGTTTCCAATGATAAAACAATGCAAACCGAATAGTGATGGACAAAGCATATGAAAAGTACATGATGAGTCAAGCCCTGAGCCTTCAGTAGATTTCCCAGGTTACTGTGAGCATCAACCTAAGTCAAACAAGAACATCGTCAGCCTCATCAATTCCAATCGCTCATATCATCCAGGATGCAGTATACAGTGAACCAATAGATGACCTAGAACTTGGCAAACGTTTAAAACATAGATCCATATCCACTGCAAAAGTAAATGGGAAAAAGCCACCGCAAAAGATACACCGCACATAAATGCCGAAAAGAAATCCAACATTTATGAGCCCTAATTCTAGTATAAACATACAAACTAAATCAAGATTTTCCGTGTATCTCACCAGTCTCGGATTCAGCGAAAGAGCGTGACGACAGCACTGGGCTGCTTCTTGTAGCATTCCTTTCCTCATGTAAGCACTCGCCAGATTTGACCATGCATCACAAAAGTTGGGCTTCAACTGTTGCAATACAACCACTTGAGTCACCCATCCTCTTCATAACATACATTTCTCTCCCACTACGTCTCTGTGCGCCATACGACTCTACTCATTATTGTTCAAACTCTCGCTGTACGATTTCGTCAAAACAACTACCACCAGAAAAAAAAAAAAATCCACTTATTCACTACGAGACTGCAATTTACTCACGAAATCTACGTGGGAGCGAGCATACCTCGATCGCCATCGAATAGTACTGGATTGCAAGATCGATATTACCCTTCTCCTGCGCACACACAAGAATGCTCTCCACGTCAATCTATTGCAGCTCGCTTTTACTGTATCAAACAAAGGACAAAAAGTACTATTAAGGTCAGTCATGATTCAGCGAAAGGACATGACATTCAAACACAACCAATATACCAAAAAATAAGTACCTTCAAAGCATTCGCCATGTTGCCATAACACTCGGCGAATTGCGGCTCGATCCGGATGGCCTCTTCGTTCTTCGCGATGCACATGTCGAAGTCATGCAGCTGACACCAATACACAATTTCCAATCATTCAGTCCCATGTTTTCGTGACTCCAAACTCGGAGGCCCTGGCTCTGCACCTAAACAAAAAGCTACCAGAACCACGTGACTCAGGACAACAATAGCAGTACTCTGAACACTCATAATTGGCAGGCTACCACACCTGATAATAGATGGCCCCTAGTAACAGCAGGACATCTGTACGTTGCGGGCTCTTCTGGTACACCGCTAAGCAATGTTGTAGTGCACTCTTGAAATTCCCGGCTTTATAATCCTGATGTGCTGTCGCCAGCATCACTTCCTCGTCGACTTGAACTGATTTAACTGCAGTTAGCACAGTAAAATCCTCTCAATTAAAAACCTCATCGTTACCATCTCCGAACAGCATTCCTCGCACGAATTTAGAGGAAAAAAATTAACTAAAAAGCTAAAACTAAAAGTACCAAAAAGGTAAAAAGAAAATATAAATAAATAAAAAGTAAACTCTGTCTCCACCTTAGACACGATTCTATTTCTAAAAGTAGAGCTCGCCATTTCCAACAAAAATAAATAGCAATAATGTTCTCACCGTCGGAAATAGAGTCGTAGCCGCCGGAAGCTGTAAGAGACTGGAAACCCTCGCTCTGAACAAATTGTTGCTCCGAGGGTTCCAGTTTCACCGACGAAAACATCGATTGCCCTGGCTGCGGCCGCATCGCATTTTGCAACGTCATCATCATCATAGCACCACCACCGGGCTGTTGCCTCACGTGATTCTGCAATGTCATCATCATCGCTCCCTCAATCTAATTTCCTACCCGGCACATTTGCCAAAAAGAAAACCCTCGCTCAGGTCCAACTCTCTAGTGTAAAAAAAACCTCCGCCAGTACTGCTGCTAAAATACGCAACTACTCCCTAATCGAAAACACTATCCCGACCATACTAACGAGGCTCCGCCATAAACCCTCACGCCGTTTCCTGCACGAGTCTCTAGAAAGAAAAAAGAAAAAAGCGTGACTGACTGCTGAATCCCGGAAGCCCGCGACCACGCGTGCTGCAAGCTTCGCACATTTGTCGAATTCCGTGGCTATGGCGGAGGGAGCTCCATCTCTTCTGCGCACGTCCTGCAAACAAGCCCTCGTTGCCATATGTCCAGAGCCTCGCTAGAATAATGCTGTTTTCCCGTCCTCCGGTTGCCCGCTCACCCCGCCCTTATTCCGCCGTAGGAAAGCCTCGGTCGTCGGTTCTGTCCGATCCCCCCGACCACCGGGCGCGCCGTGTTTTATCATCTGCAACGGACCCCTGCTGACGACGGAAAGTTTCGTGAACGAAAGGAAGCTTCGTCCACATTCCCAGTCAACACGTCAACCACCTCTCCATCTCGTCTCGGGAGTACTTTTTACTTGCCCCTATGACTTTTATTCAACAATTTGGTAGACTTTACTTGCACTTCACAATTTATGTGAAAAGCACTCATTACCATAAGAATCCCAACACTCGTTTAAATATTAAAAACATTGTTGAAATGTCTATTCATACCTCAAGTTAACTTTTGGTGTCTCTTTTCGAAAGTAGATTCTATAACTCGAATTAACGTCAAGTAATGAGTATTCAATAGCTAGTAAAATATTGAGAAGTAACAAGTCTTTGTCAATATTGTGTAATATGTTATTTTTATGTCTTGGTCATTCAGATTTAAGGTTGGAGTATGGTTAACCCTTTAGTGCCCAGGGTGGTTTTTGAGAAACTAGAGTTTTTTGATGATTTCTTCTTAAAATTTTCTTTGTTCAATTTATGAATATTATTAATAGTCTTTTAACTTTGTAAATGTAAGCATAGCTTAATCAAACAAGTGTCGGTCAAACCTTGGTAAGATCGGACCGTTGAATTGAAAGATTATAGTATGTCTTTGAACCGTATAATGCACACTCAAAAATGAGATTTTTGGAGGTGTGTGATTTCAAAGTTAAATAGAATTTGGGTTGAATTTTCCAAAAAAAAGTGAAGAGGTTCAACAATGACCTATGTTAACATCTCTCCGTTGCAATCTTTCAAGTCAAGAACGGACTCACACATAATTATTGTGAATTTAACAAGTGATAGTGACTTATCCATATATGGTTTAGGACAAAAAAACATACATTAAAATATGAAAGGAATTGGTACATTGATCAAGATCAGAATACATACACTAATGGAATATGAACAAGAGAACACAATTCAACAAAATAAAACAAGATAATAAACTTCCAAACATAAGAAATACCGCATAGTACATGTGTTGTATTTGTAAATATTTACTGTATTTTCAAGTATTTGTAGTATTTTCACGTTTTGTTCATAGGTATTTTGATAGTTGCACAACTTCAAATTGAATTTTATTTTTTTACAAGATGTATATTATAAGTCTCCAATTCAAAATCCAATCGTTCATGGATTTTCATTTTCTGTGTTTTCGACACACTAGTGACCACAATGTGGTCTCCTAGGCACTAAAGGGTTAACCCCTAAATGCCCACCGCCCTCTCCAGATTGGACAGTTTTGCAAAGATGCATTATAAAATGCAACTAAGAGGGATATCTTGAATTTGGTGTATGAATACAAGTTGTACATTATGAATTTTGAATTCTATCCATGCAGTTAAATCTATGATTGCTATCACCAATATTTATGTATAAATTTTGAAACTTAAAATTCAAAATCATTTTGTAATTTGATTACGAACAAGATAAACATCCAATTTCCTATTTTTGCACTTAGCCTAATAATCGTGTATTTGCCTTCCGGGCGCACTAAAACTTTAGATCGGTAGAAATTGCATGAAAAATTGACCAGTTTTTTTTTCCCATAGCTTTGGTTGCAAAAAGGATAAATTGCAAATTCTTAAAAATTGTCGAGTCTTTTGTTTTGAAAAAGCCATTACTTGTGCTTTGAATATTTTCGAATTGGATTCTACACGCAACAAAACTCTCCTTTGAAATTGATCTTGACACATAGTATGTTAGAAAAATACATGAGGTTGGAGTTCTCAAGCAACAGGATAAGTACACATCTTACAAAACCATATAAACATACTTAAACAATTCGAAGTAGGCCACAAATAGATGAATATGTTAAAAATGTGCTTTTTAGTACACAAAAACAGTTTACAGGTTTACAATTTATAAAAATAGTACAAACTTTTAAATTAGTACTTTGACAACTAAACTAGAAAACCGCATACTATATAGCAATGTACTCATTTACTCTAGTGAACATCTAGTTCATTCTGCAACCTCTAGTCACCCATGCCTTCAATCTGCATTGCAACATATTCAAGTATGTGCGACTTTGCTTCATTTGGAATAGTGATTTGCTTCATCCGCATGTAATCATATAGCGCCATTGTTGCAGTTGTTGCTTCTTCAAAAAAACAACTCCACCATGACCTTTCTTTATTGTGTTATCAAAATAGATTGTCCAATTTCTTGGAACAAACACGTGAGAACAATGAGCGGAGCGATTCACTCACCTATACGGAGTCCATGGAATTCCACACGAACAACATCGTAGTCAACTCCAATGGGGCTTCCAAAAGTACTAAGGAAAGGAGGAAAAAGAATGCGCGACTATGCACCCTCAACCACTTGTACAAAAGATAAAACAAAAAAATCATTAAACATCTATCTATCAATCTATCTACTTTTCGTCGGTCGCTAATGATGCATAGCTGCCCCTTTGCTTTCTTCTGCGGCCATGGGAGCATAACAGAACATATTGATGTTCTCTTGAGGATAGGACGAAAGAGGGTCCGCACGCACGGGCCTCAGTCCGGAAAACCTAGATTTTTCTTTTTTTGGGCGTGGTGGAGGGGCTGCGAGTACGCAGCAACGCACCCTCCATCCTCTAGCCCTCAAGTGAACATAAATATGTTCTCCTATACCCTCTCAAAGCCGCCTCATGAGTATATAGGGCGGCCATGGAAACATGGGAGAACACATTTATGTTCTCTTGAGGAGAAGATGAAATGAGGTCTGCGCGCGCAGACCTTCATCCCCAAAAAAAACCTGGAAAATTATTATTATTATTATTATTATTTTAAATTTGGGCAGGGCGAAGGGGCTAAAGATACGCGGCATCGTACCCTCCGTCCTCCAGCCCTCAGAAGAACATAAATATGTTCTTGTATACCCTCTCATAGCCGCCTCATGAGTATATAAGGCGGCTATGGGAGCATGGGAGAACACGTTTATGTTCTCTTGATGAAAGGATGAAATGGAGTGCGCGCGCGGATCCTTTGCCTCGGAAAACCCGGAAAAGAAAAAAAAATCTTTTTATTTTTTTTATTTTTTAATTGGCGTGGCGGAGGGGCTGAGGGTACACAACATTCGAATGTTGTTTTGAAGGATGGAGGAAGGCCA
This sequence comes from Pohlia nutans, assembly GCA_022496805.1. Classification (NCBI taxonomy): domain Eukaryota; kingdom Viridiplantae; phylum Streptophyta; class Bryopsida; order Bryales; family Mniaceae; genus Pohlia; species Pohlia nutans. The sequence goes on from CM040097.1 coordinate 16,276,132, forward strand.
CGCAACCTTATGTACTTTTGGGCACACAAAAAAAGAAATAAGAAAAAAAATATTAATGTCTTCTCCCATACACTCTGGCAGTGGTGTTATAGTGTCTTAATCTATTCATAATTTGTAATAGTTTTTAAATAGTCAACCTTGCAATTTTAAAAATAAATGAAATTCAAATTTTTGTTACAAGAAATTTGAAATATTAGTGTTTTATTGCAATATACTACAAGTTTCAACAAAGAAAGAAATCGATGTTTTTTCGTCAATTTTTTTGAGAAGTTTTCTTTTTTAGCACAATTAGGTCCCGAAATGATTGCACTCGGCCAAGTGCAAAAATAGGGAATTGCCTGTTGATATTGATAATTTGTAGATGAAATTTGTTATGATGGGTTGAAATGTAATACTCTAAGTGTAGTGATTTTTGGAGATTTTTTGATTACTTGATTCTATGAGTTGACTTTTTCAAGAGCACTTTTGAATACTTTTGAACTAAGATTTTAGAAATTTATGGTGATTCACCGCAACATGAAATGAGGCATAAAAATTTCACAAATCATCTCCTTTCTAATCGGATCACACATGCATGAAACAAACTTCCTATATAATCTATAATAAAAAAATCCACACTACAAAAAGTATACGATGGTTTAGAAAAATTGAATGAAATCTGTACATCGTCCAAAAAAAGGACGCCTGGGCAATTAGGGGTTAAGAGGAGTCAATGAGTTTGTAATTGGACGCTTGATTTTGAAACATTAATGTTTGCTAATGACGTTGTTGGACTTTGTTTACATTTTGAAATAAATGACGATTATTTTAAGTTGGTTCTATTTTATTCTATTCTATTCTATTTATATATGCATAGGCGTATTTATATATATAATTTAAATTTGTAAAAATAAAAATACTTGTTTTATAATCATCTTTATAAGTATTATGTAAATGAAGTATTTTATTGTGTTTTGGTGCATTTCTTTTAATATTTTTTAAATGTGTTGTTTAATTTTGGTATACAAATCTTGGAATTGTCTAACTTCGACGCACATATCTTGAAGTTGTTTAATCCCTAAAGGACCGTAAGGCCCCCACGCGGCTTCTGGAACTAGAAAGTGAGGAAATTCATGTTCTTGGGCTTTGAATTGTAGGATGAGCAACAAAGAGACCCTGGCTCTTTTTGAGAGCCAAATCTGTAGGTACTTCTTGATCGGAAATTCATCAAGTGAGCAATTTTTGGTGATTTTTTTGAGTTGCACGGTGGGTATCTAGGCGTCACTTCAGACCCTCATATCTTACTCCTTACACCTCCAAATTACTTGAAATTTTTTGCACATGTTTAAAATGATGATTTCTACTTACGGTAAAAATTTCAGAATTTTTGGAGCACTTTTTAACAATCCGATTTCAGCATGTGTACAAAATACCCCAAACAAGTTCCATCAATTTTCTCAACGGTGGCATTTTCTCAAAAATTGTGTGATTTTGTTGATCTTTTTTTCATAAAAAAACTACGTAAGTCTTCTTTAGTTTCAACGGTGCTGATCGTCAAAATTACCTCACACCAATGAGGAATTGAGCTTGCTACAAGAGCTAGTCAAGAAAACAAGAGCTAAGTTCAACACCCCCCAGTCCTTTAGGGGTTAACTCCGGACCACATATATTGTGGAGTTGTCTAACTCCCAATGCATAGATCTCTGAGCTGTCAAATTGAGGTTATGGCAATTATTGGAAATTGACACTGAAGCTTCTTTTGGTCTAGTTTACATAAATTTATGAGTAGTGGTTCTTATTCTTTCTTCAATCCTTTTGGCTAACCGATGCGTGCACACCTAAAAGTCATCAAGGTTTGGCAAGGTTCAATAGTCACAATCTTGTTTCATTCCTTCTAACCAAAGTACAAGTCCAACCATCATATTAAAGTTTTATCCCTTCAAATCAAGACATTGGTTCAAAAACCATAAATGTGTTTTATCTCTTTTAACTAAGGTACAAGTTCAATAAGTCATAATTGTGTTTTATTCCTTCAAACCAAGGTACGGGTTCAGAGGTTATAATCAAATTTAATCTGTCTAAGGCATGAGTCATGATCATATTCATCCCTTTCAACCAAGACATGGGTTCAAAAGTCATAATCATGTTTATTCTTTTCAACCAATGCATTGGTTCAAAAGTCATAATCACGTTCATCCCTTCCAATCAAGGCACACGTTCTAAAAATCCTAACTATGATTCATCCATTGCTCTCGGGACATAGATCTTACAATAATTGCAACATTTCATAGCTTGTTTTCAAGATAGATGTCTAACTATCACTACTAACCATGTTTTTTTTCTTGCTCTCAAGACACAAGTTCAACAATTGTCACCATGTTTTAGCCTTTGCTCTTAGAACATAGGTTCAACATTCATAACACATATAACTACTAAAAAGCACAATGATTATTCATAGTTGAAAATGTCAATCATAATTACTTAGTACACATGCCATTATGCTTAAGCGATTTGGTTTCATAGCATTTGTCAATTGCTTAGGGATATCTATCTTCAATCAACTCCAACACTTGTACATCACTATTCATAGCCAAATACCGTAGTTTACCCCTAGTTGGATCAAAAAGTGCCTAATAATTATTTGAGCATGTCAGGAATTCAGATAGATCTATAGGAAAATTTTGAGGAACGTCGGCATTTTGTACGAGTAATTTTGAAAGTTTCAGGCATTGCTACAAAATTTTTGTTGCAAATCATTCATCCTTTGCAACTTTCAACAACTCATGGAAAATCTTGAATCTTACTTAATACCCTAATTGCCCTTACTTTGTCACATTAATGGTGTAATTTATGAGATTCGATGCACTGTAGTTTTTGGATTTCTAAGATTCTAGGCACAAACCTTCAATAATTTATGATCTTGATACAATATGGGATAAAGTAATTACTTTTTGCCTAACCTAGAGGTAGATTACAATAGTATCAATGTACATTCATTCATTAATCATCCATCCATCAATCAAAATAAGTTTTGGAGTCGTAACATTTATAGCTTATAAATCATTTTGGATTTCCCATACTACATTGTTGTGGCATTTTACTTATAGATGTTTAGAATTTATTCCGTATATAATAATAATAATATATATTGTTGTGTGTCTATTTTTTGACTGTTATAATGTGTTTGAGTCCCGAGATTCTATCAACAAGTCATGGGGCCGGTTCTCGAAAGGAGATGAATAGAAAGCCGTCGTTTGTCACCCTAAACGCCCTAAACTCCAAACCCAGCATGATCGGAGTGACACAAAAGCCTAAAAATTGAACTTTGTACACCCTAAACCACAATCTGATCAAGCAAAAGCCCGAGAACTCTAAACTCTAAATACAAACAAGTACTAGGAAGCAGTAAAGCATACTGAACACAAGAAACCTAAATCCTAAATACTAACAAGCAGTACGGAGCATTTAAACATACTCAGCCCCAAGAACGCTAAACTCTAAATACTAACAAGCAGTATCGAGCATTTAAGCATATTCAGCCCGTGCCCTAAACCTGAATACCATAACATAGATACAAAACCCGAAATTGAGAACCGTATCCCACGCAACTATACCTAAACCCTAAACCGACTAGGAGATTGAGGAAAATGTTATATGACCTTAGCGCGCGTTTGAAATGATGATGTATGTTCTGCGATGCGCCCCATTCTCTTAATCGCCAAAGTCCGCCACGCAAGAAACGTAAACTTCTTTGAATCCAAGAGCGCGCATGGATACAATATTGATGTCGAAAGTAGAACAAATTGAAGCCACTCCAAAATGCACAAATGCTTTACAAAACAATGTAGGAAGCGAATGAAAAAACCTTGAACCATCTCGGGGGCAGGTTGAAGCTGCGCTCTCGAGTACCCCCCTATGCATTGCCATCATTGTCCATAGCCTACTCCTTCCCATGCTTCTGTTTTTCAAATCAAAACCGCCATTTGCACCATGTCCGATTGATTGTGATGTACATGAGAAGAGTTGGTTCTCGACAACCATCACTTCACAAACCCTCAACTCCAAACTTTGTATCGGACCCTCCCTGTCAACTCATAGATGACGTAACGTTTGAATGAACTACCTTTCATCCATCGAGAGTCGATTGGCTCTCGAACCTGGTTTTTGACGTGCCGCATGGAATGGGGGTGGCCCTCGGCTGAGAGAGGGTGATGTGGAGGGCAGACGATTCTCGGGCACGGTGGACGGTAGATGGCAGAGAATGCCAGGATAGAAGGCCAATGGTAGAGAAAGAAAATGGAAACCCGAAAAAAAATGTGGAAGTCAAATAGATCGCGCTTCCCAAGACTGGCGCCAGAATAAGGCCCACATGACAGGCACATTAACATCCGGGGTTTAGAGTCGGGGTAGCTTATGGTTGATTTTCCTAAAACCACCAATTTAAGCAATCTGGCCTATTTTTGGCAGTGCTAAATTCGGAAAAAAATATGACCGCATTCGAAATAGGTTTTGATGAGGATTGCAAAAATTTGCAACATCTAAATCGCATTTGTCAATTTTATACAAAATTCCAAAGTGGAAAGTAACCTCTGACCCATACATCACATACCGATTTCCTAAGTTCACACTTTGTTGTTCCTAGATTCCGCTTATGAGCTAATCCAAAACCACCAACTATTTCTTCGCAATGCTTGGCATGCCATTGGTCTACTTGAATAGTGAAATTGGTGGTTTTGAGTCTCAACTGTGGTGGCCCCAAGAAAGCTCTACATGTCATAATTGGGGGAGGTGTTACCATGCTTTGGGCCTCCCATTGGCCAAAACAGAACCTTGTTGCTTGGGCGGAGTTCGGGAGCCGACACTTGACCAAGTGGGAACGGAGACAATTCTAAACCCAATTAATTACCTCTAATCGTCCACTAATCACCTCTAATTACGATTACTCTCCCCTGTGACTTCCACGCCTGTGTTTCCGATCCTCTGTTGCGAGGTGAGGTCGGAAGAGTGTAGCTCGTTCCTCTGTTGCTATAGAGCTCGAGAAACAGGTTCTCGCCCGATATTAGAACACGACGCCCGCCTTTCCTTTGATTGTTTCTCGCTCGCTCACAATCAAAGTGGAAAACAGATTGTCGCCGCGCAAAACAGACGAGAAGCGAAGAGGAGCCAGGGGTATCTTAACTTACTTATGGGGGGAGGAGACGGATGGGCCGGCCTCAGCGACGGAGCAGCCGCAGCAATTCCGGGTCCCCGCATCTACAGCTGCTGCAATTGCCGCTGTCATGTGGCAGACCACGACGACATCATCTCCAAGTGCTTCCAGGTACTTAGCGCAATTCGTGAGCAATGAATTCGTCACTTAGCTCGTCTTTCGCGGTTGTTATTAGGGCACTTGTGTTCTTGGGGTTAGGTCGCCGGTTTTTGATCGTATGTCTCTTTGTTTTGGTTTCGTTCTATCGGTGAATCGCGATGGTGCGTTGAATTCTGTGGGAATTGGTTTTCATGAGAGTGTTTCAGTTGCAGTAGGGCCAATTGTTCGTCGTTTGCAACGATGGTCCTCCGTTGCGCAGCGGCCACTGGAATTCTTCGTGAACTTTCAACGCTCCTGCAGATGGAGATTGAACCTTTGCGTTAAAGCCATTTCCAGTTTCCGTGATCTTTCAGCATGTGCATCAATTTCTTTTGTTGTCTTCAGTTTTTAGAGAATTGGTTAAGAATTTATGTAGTGAAATTATTCAACAAGTCGAACATGACTCTAAGGTAGCTCTGGTTATCAGACTCTTCATTCACTCTGGTCTTTGGACGAGCGTTAGTCTTCTTCTTCTGGGGTACCGTAATTCTTCATTCACACTGGTCATTGCAACCGAATTAAAGCCATTTCCAGTTTCCATTAGACCAGGGTGGTTTTACAGCATGTGTATCAGTTTCTTTTGTTGTATTCAGTTTTTGAGAGAATTGGTTAAGAATTTATGTATAAATTACACCTAGTAAAATTATATAACAAGTCGAACATGACTCTAAGGTAGCTAGACTCTTCATTCACTCTGGTCTTTGGACGAGAGTTATTCTTCTTCTTCGTAATTACACTGATAATGTTTGGACAATAGAGGACGTCTTCAAAAAGATTGATCCTTTGAGGACTAAATAAGATTGTAGGAACTTTTAAGGACAGCCGCATAAAGAAATCGTCATAAGACAGCCTTGTGATTCATGGGGAGTTCTCTTTACGGTCAAAAAGTAAGGGGAAAAAAATATAGACATATTGGACATTTTTGAAATCTCAACCTAAGACATAATCTGAACCTGCATGATTCTGAAACATGGAAGAACTGTCTTTTGGCGCCTTAGTACTCCTGATTCTATGAATGAATTGTGTGATTGAATTATTGAATAATTAAATGGTTGTGACATGGGAATGTCATATTGGGGGACCTGAGATGATATACAATAGAAGGGGCCTGCTAAATGAGCTTTTGTGACCGAAGGTGGAGACTGAAATACTGAATGAGGGACGGTTGAATACTGACACAATAATAAGCGTCAGAAATTGGGTCAACTTTCATAGCATTCATGAGTGCAATGAATAGCTCTTCATTTCTGGATTTTTATTTATTTATTTATTCTTTTTTCTAGAGCAGCCTACACTTTTCATTATAGATGCGCTGTGGTTGGCAGTAACTTCACTTGTGGATAATAGTTCGCAGTAATATCACTTGCCTATAGTAGTTGGCTGAGTACCAACACTTTTTATTTATGAACTATGGTGAAGAATGTAAGATAATCTAACACCGCTTCCGTTAAAGTGCACACGTAAGATGACAAGTGCAAGTGACATAAATTTACGATGATTATGAATTTCATAGGGTGCGTCTTATCATGCAATTTTTGAAGAGTATGTTGTAAATTGAAGGGGATTGGCGATCATCAACCCCTTGTTCTGCAACTAAGTATACAATTTTTTTGAAGTGAAAACCAAAAATGCACATTGCGTGTGCACTTCACTTTTAACGGAAGTGATGTTATAATTAGAGCATCTTGATTCTTCCTTGAATTAGCGATAGGGTCCATGGTGCATGCGCTTGTAGCTCCTTGCATGAATGTGATGTATCTTAGGCTCCGGTTTACACAATTGGAAATACAAAACATACCTATATTCTATTGGTTCTTTCTTGACTTACGAGTGGAAGTTGCTTGTGCAATGAGACATGAGTCATCTCACCTTTTGAGGTTCAATATTGCTTGGATACAATGATATTAACAAAGAGAGTTAATTTAGGAACTTGTAGAGACTGCAAAATTTTCAAAAGGTTCGAAAGTTGAGGAGCTTCTCACATTTTGTGCTATGGAATGTAGAAAAACAAAAGGTGTCCATGAAGATAGGAGTTTTACTAGTGAGAATAGAATTGGAGCTTTCCACCCAACCGTAGAGGTACGATCAAGATACGAGTCAAGATACGATCAAGAGCCTCACCCCCACAATTGGTTTAAGTGTTTTAGACCATTCACAACAAGTGTGAATGCACATAGTTAATTATCTAGTGGACTATGGTTGACTGCTATGACGGCTGACGGCTATGACGGCAACTACGGCTACGCCGCCTACATGTTGTCAATTAATAACAAAATCAAAGTACATAACTAACACATGTTCTAATAGGAATTACTAATACAATAAATGTACTTTTAACATGGAAATTTCCAGTTGTATTGATAAATGGGAGTTTTGATTATGCAGGGAAGGAACGGACGGGCGTACCTATTCACAAATGTGGTGAATGTGACAGTGGGGGTGAAAGAAGATCGAAACCTGATGACAGGCCTGCACACAGTCGCCGACATCTGTTGCTTCCAATGCCAGGAGGTTCTGGGATGGAAATATGAGAAGGCTTACGAAGAATCCCAGAAGTACAAGGAAGGCAAATACATTCTGGAGAAGGCCAAAGTCATGAAAGAGAATTGGTAAAGCAAATCTTTGATTTTCCTTCAAAAATCGTGTACATAATCTGTGGCTGTACAAGTGTGCTCTGCGTTTTGGATGCAATTCCAGTTGCTCTTGAAAATAAGCTCATCAAAAATTCGGCAGGTAAATTCGCTTGGGGTGTTGGTAATTGTAGAGGTGCACTATCAAGGTCCGTGTTGATGTCTTGCAAAAGCATGATCCAAGTTCTTCAGCATACTTTTCAGGTGTACAAATCAGGTGGTTGTCATTCATGTCCGCACATTCTTGCAAGGCTGCGCAATTGTGGCCAGGCTCACTTCTTTCAGACAGATTTGCTTGCTGAATATCTGACGTTGGTTTACATAATTGTCAGCTTGTGCTTAGTGATGCACATCTTATTGTTTTCTTGTACCATATACAGTTAATTGACTGATACTGTCACTGCGCTTACTAGCTTGTCTTGTATGGGATTTGTTCATTATCTGTTTGTGTCAAGATTTTGTTGTTGACATGACTTGCAGCGGTCATCATGACCTTGGTCTTCTGTAAAGCTGGCGTTGACAAATGTTAGTTTAATTGCAGAGTTGCAACTGTATGAGTTAGATTCAATGAGTTAAAAGTAACTCACAATTTTACCCTCCCACAGTCACAGTTTGTGTGCGCTGATTTGAGATTTCGCTGTGAGTCATGTTCCTCCAGAACTTACTTAGTGTCTTCTCTTGAGAGCTATGTAACTCTGGTATGTTCTACGCTAAATAAGGTAGATGGACTTGCTCGGGGAGGTCACTTCCAAATATTACGCAACAACGTGGGAACAAGTGATTTCAACCCTTATATACTTTTTCATAGTTTGATTTAGCTTTAAATTTTTTTAGCGTGGTCACATAATCATTATATCTTTTATTTCTAAAAACTCTTATTTCAAAACCAGCTCTAAAAACACAAAATTAGTTGTATAGTGTATTTATTTACTTCAAAATTTTATAAGTAATTAATTTGAATAAAGAAAATTCCAAAAAAATTCACAATATAAACTTTCAACATAGAGAAACATCCTATAATTTTTCAAGTTGTTTCATTGATTATTTACAGTGTAACATAGGGGTTCAAAGATTTGATCGCACGTGATATGCATAAAATACATTGAGTGAACTCCCCAAGGGGACTTGATTCCAACCCATTTAATCCTTAAACGTTACAACGTTCAGTTTCTAAACGACTAACAGATTCAAACTCACCCTACGTTCTCATCAATGCTTCATGAAAGTCATCCAATTTTTTGGAAATACTTTACTAAGTCGTTGTCCTATGGTTGAATTTAGTGATATTTGAGTACATTTTTTTATATTACAAATGAAGAAGTATGTCAAGTTGTTGACCAAGCCAAAATTGTGTTGACTGTAGTTCAAAAGTGGTCTTGCAAAAATGAGGTTATAAATTTTAGGAACATAATTTTTTTAAAGAATCACCATGTTTAAGAGTATCTCATTTCAAATCCATTCTAACAAATTTTACTCAAAAAATATTAAAATTTTGTTTGTAATCAAATTTAGAAGGAATTTTTAATACTAACTTTCAAATTTTATAACTAAATATTGGTGAATTAAACCGTACGGATGGAATCTAAAATTCAAAATCTAAAACTTTCATTTGTATATCGGTTCCAAAATATTCTTCTAATTAGTACTTTATTATGATTTCTCTCAAATCGTCAATTCCAAGGACACCTTGGTACGTTTAGGGGTTAAGGATTTTTGACCTTGCGAATTGATGTAATAAATCTGAAATTTTTATTATGGCTAAAAATAAGGTAGCATAGGAAGTCAAGAATGATTGACTTTCACAAAGAAAAAGTTTGACATTGGAGTAAGTTAACTCATTACGGATGAAAAGTGCATTGATGAATCGTGCATTCGAGTTAACTAAACTGCCATTTTTGGTGTGACATGATTAGTGACTTGGTTGCTCTAGTCAACTACCACTACTAAAGAGATGGGGTTCCGGTGTAAGAGAAAATCAACAGAAATTCTGTTGGTTCGTGTGCGGGTTAGGAACAGTTGATTCCGGATCACAATCAACAGAAAATGTCTTGGTTCGGTGTTGCTTCAATATCCAAGTATACAGATAAAGAATGTTTCTAATCTAGCATTCATTTTTTTTGGCTTGCCCGAGGAAAAGTAGCTGCCCCGAGATTTTGGGCTGCCCGAAAAAAAATTAACAGCCAGGGCCAAGAACCCCAACCACCACCGTAGGGCCCACCATGGTCGACCGAAGACCAATCACCGGCGGCCGGATTCGAACACAAGACCTTCTACCCCCCAACCACTTACTAAACCACCGCACCACATACACACGCTCATGCAAGTACATGAATTATCTTGTTAATTATAAGAGAACTTAACCATTGGCAATTCGTTTGCCATGTACAAAAAGCTTTTTTTTTCAATTTTTTTTTGCACTATTTCATGCAGGGATTTTTCTATATGTACAAAAAAATTCAGATTTTTTTGAATTTTTTTTTTTTGGACAAAATCTTGAAGGCTGGAGCTGTTTTTTTTTTCCCAGCAGTCTTTGAATATTTTTAACGATGTAAAAAAAACTTTTTTTTCAATTTTTTTTTCTGCAGTATTATATGCAGGGATTTTTCTGTATATAGAAAAAATTTCAAATTTTTTTGAATTTTTTTTTTTTTGGACAAAATCTTGAGGGCTGGAGCTGTTTTTTTTTTCCCAGCAGTCTTTGAATATTTTTAACGATGTAAAAAAAACTTTTTTTTCAATTTTTTTTCTGCAGTATTATATGCAAGGATTTTTCTGTATATAGAAAAAAATTCAAATTTTTTTGGATTTTTTTTTTTTGGACAAAATCTTGAGGGCTGGAGCTGTTTTTTTTTTTCCCAGCAGACTTTGAATATTTTTAACGATGTAAAAAAAACTTTTTTTTCAATTTTTTTTTCTGCAGTATTATATGCAGGGATTTTTCTGTATATAGAAAAAAATTCAATTTTTTTTGAATTTTTTTTTTTTGGACAAAATCTTGAAGGCTGGAGCTGTGTTTTTTTCCAAGAGAGAACTTGTTGGTTATGTACAGTTTTTTTTTTCCAAGAGAAAACTTGTTGGTTCCAAGAGAGAATCTGTTGGTTCTGTGCAGTGAATTCGGTTTTGCAACGTTAAACCCAATCTCTATTGGTTCCAAGAGATGTGTCTTGGTTCTGTCTTGGTTTTGACGCACCCTCTAGTAGTGAATCAACAGGAACTTGTTGGTTTCAAGAGGAAAATCAATAGGAACTTGTTGGTTCCAACAGAAATCAACAGGAACTTGTTGGTTCTGTGCAGATGACTAAATGTTTACTACGTTAAACCCATTCTCTGTTGGTTCCAACAGATGTGTATTGGTTTTGTCTTGGTTTTTACGCACTCTCTAGTAGTGTACTCTTAACTGGAGTGATATAGTGATATAGGTTGGTAACTTTGTCATTGGAGCTACTTAGCCATTGGGTAATGAACTTCATCATTAAAATTAGCAACTCCTAATTGAAGTGATATTGGTTGATAAGCTTGTCAACAACTTCATTAAGATATAATGCTCCAAAGACCATCGTGAATAAAAAGTCCATTGAATGTAGTTCATCTATCTAGAATATAGATGGCAAGGTTTATCAATTAGTTGGAGCATAGTAATGGTTGATGAACCTTGTCAATGACATCAACCATTTCTAATTGGAGTGATAGTGGTTAGTGAACTTTATCACTGAAGAACTTAGCAACTCCTTGTTGGAACTCTTCATTTGATGTCAATTGAACAATTTGATCAAACTTTCACCTCTGCATACCCACTCTTGGAAATATCTAATTACACTTGATTTTACATTAGATTGAACATGAGAGATTTTGAACCCCAAATAGTTCCCTCATTAGCCAACAAATTCATGTGAATAGTGATGTACAATATCCTTCAATAAATATTGGTCACCTCCCAAAATGATAAAGAAAAGGAGAATTTCGAAATGGCACCGTGTACTCAAAAATCCTTCAATTCAAGAATTGTAAAGTGTATTGGATAGACAATATAGTCTATTTTTGTGGTATAACAAGTTTTCAAAATGAAAGAACCGAAATTTTCAAAGGAATAGAGTTTTTTTAGAGTAAAATATCTACTACCTAGTGCCACTGGCATGGGCATTGATTACACCTCCATACGAAAAGGCATACTAGCAAAGAGCACATCTAAAGTCTCCATGGACACTTCTTCCCATGCGTGTTGAAGCGTTTTGACCAATTCATCCTTATTTTTCAGTAGAGACTCTTTTGAACATCCTCTTTTGGTAGAGATTCTTTTGGTAGGGACTCTTTTGAACATCTTTTTAGTAGGGACACTTTTGAACATCTTCGAAATGTTCTTTATAGGTGTAATTAAGACAATGCAAATTATCTTGAGAACAATAAAATTTGATATAGGTTTCAATGTTTCTATGGAGCCAACAATTTGTTTAATAATAGAAATATAAATTTTCATGTCAATTGCTCTTCTCTTGTGCAAGCAAGCTTTCACTGAAGACACCGCTCTTTCTTGTGGTGGCATGGCACCATAGACAAGAGGATGTTCTAAAGAGTCCCTACCGAAAAATAAGAATGGATTGTTCAAACGCTTCAACGGGCATGGGAAGAAGTGTCTATAGAGACTTTAGATGTGTTCTTTGCTAGTATGCCTTTTGTATAGAGTTGTAATCAATGCCCATGCAGGTGACACTAGGTAGTAGATATTTTATTTTAAAAATTTGTTCATTCATTTTGAAAACTCGTTATACCATGAAAATAGACTCTATAGTCTATCCAATACAATTTTTGAATTGAAAGTTTTTTGAATATATAGTGCCACTTCAAAATTCTCCTTTTCTTCATCATTTTGGAAGGTGACCAATACTTATTCGAGGGTATTGTTCAATGCGTAAGATAAACTTTATTGTCTCTACATTTGTACAATGTAACAATCAATAATAACATGATTGTAAGGTGGTAAGCTATTGTGCTTAGAATTTTAGAAAATCAAATTAGAACTATTTTTGGCTGATAGACATATAAGATTTATAAATAAAATTGAAAAATTAATAAAATCTATATTAAAATGTATTTTTTATGAAATTTGGAAGTGAAAACTCAGTCATACCCCATTGGTGCAATATAAATGGTGGTTTTTCCTACACAAATAGTATCATGAACTACATCCTAAATGCCCCAATTTTGCCCAGTTGTAAAAGCTTTTTGGTTGGATGACAACTAAATCAATTTTAGATTCCTTGTGGATTAGAAGTGGTTGGATTTAGATTCTTTGAATGACAGTAGTTGGAGGCACCTACATGACCAAAATGGGAAGGGAGAGGGGAGGGGGGATGGGCGATTTAAGTTGCCTCGACTTTACATGCTTTGAATTAGTAGGGAGAAGAACAAAAGCAACATTGGGTCATGTCTATAGATCTTAATTTTCGCTCCCGACTAGATTTCACTGACAATGTTTTGTGATACTGTAGTCGGTCGTCAAGATCAACAAAAATTAATTATGAAAAGAGAAGCCCAAATCTTTAGGAAATTATTTTTATTTTCTATGGTGAAAAAGAGAATCTAATTTAACATTTATTGAAAAAGTAATTTTCCAAAAAAATTAATCATTCGGCATGACCCTGACGGCCGGGGTACGATAAACTTGCGTGCAAGCAGACGACTAATAAATAGTTTGTCGACTGCAGACACATGCTAGAAGACAAACTAAATTGGAAATGCAAACTCCTTGTTTATCAGGGCCTGTTTACACCATGGACCATGAACTCGTCCCACGGTTGTGATTGGATGTTAAACTCGTCCCCGGAGCATTGCGGTTTACACCAAGGAAAAAATGTCAGAGTAGCCACGGAGTTTGAGGTCCCCAAAAACAATATTTAAGGCCTACATTATCCACTGACATGGTCCAACGGCTTTTCCATTGAGAGAGGCAAAAGAGGTGGTCTTGTAGAAAAAGCAAGGGCCCATGGCAGAGAAATGCCGTTATAATATTTTTTAATGAGCAATTTCAAAAGAAGACAAAAGATTAATTTCTTTTCCAAAACTGCCATTTTTGGACTTATACTAAAAAAATCAGCACATCTACTTTTTGGTACATGATCATTCCTCTTGGTCCACATTTGGTTTACACCTAGTGAAGGGCCCATAAACCTTGTAAATTGATTTTTTTAATAACTCGGACCATGGAAGTCGTCCCATGAAGTCGGACCATGGAAAATAGCCATCTTCCATGGTCCGACTTCATGGTCCATGGTGTAAACCGACCCTTAGATCACTGCCTTAGTGAATGAGGCGAATATAGTACACCAAACATTGTAATTAAGTTACTCCAGCTACCGGAACCACATTGTAGGTTTGTACAAGTTGTGGCAAATTATTTAATGATTTTGGTGCCACCTAGACTATTTTGTAGGTTACAGCCAACGCCTCTGTAACATGCGACAAAATAAATTTCATTAACCTCTAAATGTACCGACCCTTTGAACACAAGTAGATGCTAGCCTCAAAAATATATATTAGCATGGCTCATATGTATATGAGGTGTACATGAGAGGACCACTGCAAACATAAAATCTACCCAACAAACTTGACATACTTGTAGTTGGAGGCCTCTCCAATATTATCAACTCCCCATCACAAGAGATTTGTTGTAATGGGTAGAGAATTTAATAGTTTTACAAAGGTGGCTTGGATGAGAAAGTTGCAAGGCTTTGAATCTGTTCGTGATTCAGTTTCTGGACGCTGGGGCGTTTAAAGGTTAAACTAAAAAATAATTATTTTTGTATGAACTTGCTATATGGGTATGATATTACTAATTATGGAAACTTACTACAAAATATCTACGTATTTGGAAGAATTTTTTGTAATTTGAAGATTTTGCATCATGTAGTATATTTGAGGCCTAATAATGGTAAATACGATGCTTGGTATACTGCTGACCACCTTGATGTAGTTCCCTGATTTAATTTTCACTGAGTTGTGAAAATTGGTAAACAAGTAGATATAAAAATTAGTTACACGGTCCTACAATTAAAATTTGCTAAAAAGATCTTAAATTTGTTCATTCTACCTTGTTTTTAACACTTGCTCTATTTTTAATATATTTTTCCAAAAACGATAAAAGAACTTTGGGGGGATAATGGAGGGATAATATATCCTAATTTCAGTTTTAAAAGAAGGAATGGGTTATCCCATATCCCCTGAATTTATTGGCCATTCAATCTTATCCTATGCTTGACTTCTTGACTGAGTGTCTGCAAAAGATAGGAAGTTACTTTTTGTTTCACAAGTCTTGCATTGTATGTCAACAAAGCTTGCGTAGCCAAATTTAGAATACTTATACTAAGGGTGGCTTTACATTAGATTCAACCCAAGCAAATCTTTAAGTTTGAGCACTCATCGGAAAGTGGTCTCAAGAGCTTTATCTAAGGTCCAAGGTCATGAGCATAAAAAATGAAATATTTCCTTGTTAACATGTAGTGTCCCTTGAGTACATAGGAATTTGTCACTTGTCATTCCTACTCCCACTGAGAGTGTCATGTTCCTTCGAGGTGATAAGAGTGACATGAGTTGCCATGCCATGTTTATGCCATTATAAAGTTGTCATTCATCATTGGAACACTACATCCAAAAAAATTATTTGAAGTTTTACAGTAAAAAGTTCTTTACAAGGACACTATTGATCTCCAAAAATTCAAATAGTGTTTGTGTTGAGAAATAGTGTCCTGGACAGTAAATCACAATTTCAGTGTAGCTTTTATAGTAATAAGTGTAGAGTGCAGCTTCAATGAGCAGGGTTGATGGTCAACACTGTAAAACGCTACCCGCTATTACAGAGTCTAAACTCTAAAAGTAAGCAAATTTCTTCACCTCATAAACTTCAGCAGTATGGAGGCTTGGCAGTGCACTTAATATAGCCTGAAGCAGCTTGCCGTGGAGGAGGTAGTTTTGTTGCATCTACAAATCTGACTTCCCCTGGGGCATACGCTAATTGTCTGTGTCTGTCAACCAATACAACAAACCATTCACGTATAAAAACATAACCTAATTTTACTTTGTTACTTGATCCTCAACTATTTGGTTACTTGATTTCTGGTTATTATAGTGTCTACCCTCAAGAGGGGGGAAGTAGTCTTGCACCACCAGTCCTTTGTCTGGTGGACATCGAACCATGGGTGGGTCAAACAAACACTTTATTCATGAAAGAGGACCGGAGTTCTTACTACTCTTATACTATTGTCTATCAACCAGCAACTAGGTTCTTACACACCAATCCTTACATTCTAAATTGAAAATGATAATCCCAACAACCAGATTGTTTCAGGAACTTTTAGACAACATCACAAAAAAATCTTGAGACCTCAAACTATTTGTAACCCATGTCTTAATCCCTAAACGACCAAGAAGCCCAAATTGGACCTTTAGCAATTTTGAGTAAGTCCTATGTAAACTTCTTTTTGTTCAAATTTATTTGTTGTTTGACCAACACATGCAATGTTCTTCACTGATATAAAATTTGGTCTCATCAGAATTATTATTTTCACAATATAATCAGTTGAATTTATCATTTTAAAACCATGAATCCTTGGTCCTTGTTAGTTAATGGCGCATACTATATTAGACATGTCATGAGCATGTTTTGGAAACAAGTAGCCAACTCTTCCCAACCTTCCTTCCCTTCCTACAAAGCCCAAAAAAACATGCAAATCTATTATATTAAATGCACATGGTCACGACCTGATGTCACAAAATGGTCACGTTCTCATCCCAAAACTTACATCCATTCTTCATGTCATTTTTCATCCCCTACTGTGTCACGCCCATGTTCCTTTTATGTTCCCAAATTGTTCTCCACAGTTCCCATTCTGTTCCACCAAAGTTTCCATCATGTTCCCAATTGATTCCCACGTTCTTAATGCAATTCATGCGCTTTCTTTTGTTGTTGTTACATTGCAACAGGGTATTTGCTAAGGTAGAGACACCCATTCCCGAACACTTAAGACATGCACTATACTTGGGATAGATGAATCGATATTTTGAGTTTTTTCCTCTTTTAGCAATAAGAAATTAAGAAGTTTTCATATTAATTTGATATTTTGATAATTATTTGAATAAGTACAAATTTTCAAAGTGGAAGCTGTAGGTTCACCAAAAACCGATCATAGGCTCTAATGTACAAATGAGGTACATCTTCCCTTTCAAAATCTAGAAATTAAGCAGGAATCTAGGGTGGTTGGTTTGGTGTACAGTACATGGTCGGGAATGGGGGTCTCCACCTTAGTGACTTAGAATTTGAGCACCGTGAATATGAAGCGGTCATACCTGCGTAAATCAAGCCCAGTCAATCCAGCTTCGAGAACTGAGAGGTTGTCGGAGTCCGGAGCCACAATGACGATTGTCTCATTGAAATATTGAGTCTCTAAGATGGACATGAGTTGTGTGACTCGCACTAAAACATCGGCCACACTCTCATTCGGAGTGCCGTCAGAGTAGGGTGGGGGTCGCAGGTTGGAAGATAATGCGTCTACATCGTACACCTGCAAACAAATATTTTATAACTCCATAATCAGAATTTATAAGAGACATCATAACATTCTCGAAAAAACAGAATTTACAAGAGACCGTTAGAAAGAAAGAGACATAACATTCTTTCTTAAAAAAGAGCTGCAAACACCTTGAACTCAACTGGTAATTCAAAGACGAATCAAAGATGTTCCGATTCTCTGACATCTTCTTTCCTTGCCACAAATCCTCACATTTTGAGTTCAAGAATGAAGGCGTTACTACTATGCGCTAATGTATTACTACCAACTAAGATGCGTAATCAACACTGTTCTACAAGATAGATAGAAACTCCGGACCTCTTTCGAGGCCGGCGTGAATAAAGTGTCTGTTCATCTTGATAATGAGCCGATGCCCACCGGACAAAGGGGCATTATTACAAGACTACTCTCCTCTTTCGAGGATAGACCACTGTTCTACAATATTAGAGTTATCCTTAAAGTCACCTTGTGTTTGAATAAGATATCATGTCTTTTTCTTTAATATACTCTTATTTGTTCACTCCAAGTAGTTATAAGAGCTTGGTGGCCTCTTGAGTTTTCCTTGAGCTTGGTGGTCCGTAAGAAAGACACTAAACTAGTTTTCCTTGAGTTTAGAGGCCACCAAGCTCTTACACACCTAATAATGAGAGACCACCAAGCTTTTCTATACCTTATAACTATTTGGAGTGAACAAATAAGAGTATATTAAAGCAAAACACATGGTATCTTATTCAAACACAAGGTGACTTTAAGGATAGCTCAATTCTAGATACAAGTTGTCCGTTGCATTACATAACATTTAGTAGTTAGAGCTGCCTTTGTCTTGTGAATGAGAGGCATATTCCTCATCATCATCCATGGCCCATTAGTAGCTACCCATTTTTCCAAACAGGTGAAAACTTAAGTGATTGACATGTGTGCAAGGAGGGAGGTGGAGAACCCATGTGTTGTACAGTCATCCCTAAGACTCCAGCTCGTGGATGAATTGGAAAGGCAGACCACACTAGCTACTGAATGTTATGAAGTTTCAAAACTCTGATGGTGAACACCGACAGATTCTAGTGATGCCACAAAACGAGTGAGAATTCGAGTTTGAGCATGATGGTTCAAATCCCTAACCTCATTCACAGCAGCAAGTGCTCTACCTTCAAATGCCCCCAGCCCACGCGCATCCAAAAAGCTGTATTCCGGCACTATCCGACTGTTAAACCCACCAGATGACATCCAAAAACCATCGGTAAGTGTCCATAACATTCTTTAACCCCCTGAAGAACCAAGCATTCACAAATTCAATTGATCATATTTGTGAAAAATACAATTCACAATTAGCCAAATTTTATATCACTGAAATTGGTGAAGAACATTGCATGTGTTGGTCAAACAACAAATCAATTTGAACAGAAGGATGTTTACATAGGACCTACTCAAAACTACTAAAAAAAAATACTCAAAACTGCTAAAAAAATCATGAGGTCCAATTTGGGCTTATTGGCCCTTTGGGGGTTAAGGAAACCTGTGACATCTTGGAATAGGCGACGATGAGTATTCTCACTTTCTTGATACAACGAGAGGAAGGGTGAATGATGAAAAAAATAATAATATGATGTAAGCATAAATGTACATAATTACGTATGAGTGGCTATGGAACCAAGCAGGAACACTGAAAATAGAAAGGGTACAGTGATTCTATGGGTAAGGAATGTTATGCCATCAAAGACTTGAATAATTATATGCTACCATCAATTGTTTACAACAACGTTGTTACACCTCATTCAATTTGCTCTAATATGTAATTGCTTTGGCATTCCTGAATGAACAAACAAAAAGAGAAGATGGAAAGATCAACCTGCGGTTAACATTGTTGACATAGGCAATAATCTCCGCTGTTTGGTAAGCTCTTTGGTTGATGGATGGCCAGATCCAGCAACTGTCATCACAAGCACCCAGAGCTCGTAAGTCCTTGGCAGCTTGAATGGTCTGTTTCTTGCCCTCCTCGGAAAGCCCGCTGTCCACTGACGTCTTCGCCACCGGGTTGGTGTTGATGAGCCCCCGCGTCTCAAACATGGACTCCCCAGCTCTCACCAAGTAATAGCTATTCATCACAATTCACTGTTAACCAAGGATTCATAGTTTTTGATCATATTGTGAAAAATATAGTTCAGATAGGACGGATTCTATATCAATGAAGAACATTACATGTGTTGATCAAAAGACCAATAAGTTTGAATGAAAGGAAGTCTACATAAGACCTGTAAAAAACATGAGGCCCAATTTGGGCTTCATGGTCCTTCATGGTTTAATGAGTTGCAGGTTTTGACGAATTCATACACGCATGTCCAAGTGACAATCTGAGAGGGAACACTAAACTTGTTTCCCATCTCTTCCACTTGATCAATTCTTTTCCTCTTTTTACCAACACATGCAATGTTCTTGGCGATGTAATTTTCAGAATCGAATTCGTCTTTTCAAAAACATGATTCCTTGACAGTCGATCGGTTTTTTCAAAACCATGATCAATTACTTGACAGTCGATCGGTGTTTTCAAAAACCATGATTCCTTGACAGTTGATTGATCTTTCCAAAACCATGATTCCTGGACAGTTTTGGAAGAGGGAACACTAAACTTGTTTCCCAATTCTCCCGCTTGATCAATTCTATTTTGACCAACACATGCAATGTTCTTGGCCATGTAATTTTTCACAATCGAATTGCTCTTTTCAATACCATGATCAATTCCTTGACAGCGCCCTACGTTGTTCAAGAAGTTCAAGATTAGGGCTGAAGAAGAGTGAGAAATGGGAGATTAGAGCTGACCGATTGACGAGGCGAACAGGAGGCATGAGCAGCAACCCTGAGGCATGAGCAGAAGAGGGGGCACCCACAACATGGTCAAAGAAGGAGGCATTCTCTGGTGTGGGAATGGCACCTACAGCAGCAACGCCATAGCAGAACACACTCGTCAGCGCCAACCGAAACGCCCGTTTCACCCAATGCACATCCTCGCTGGTGGCCTCCTCTTCGGTTTCCAATGCACAGGGGCTCGTAATCCCCACCTTCGAGCCCGCCGTGACACGAGGACTGGGAATGGTGTTCCTCGTCAACAGCAGCGATGGTGAATGCCCGGCGGGCATGGCCATCGCTGGCTTGCTCCGAGAAAACACAAGCTCGACCACACAATTTGTTTGACTGACTTCAGAAGCTCTTGAACATCTTCTCCAAATTCACGCTTCGAGGCCGAAATTCTCCTTCGCCTCGCAATTCAGTGATGGTGTCTGTGAGCCACTCAAAATTTTATGCGCAAAGCTTGTTGCGAATTGTGCAGCTGAAGGTGGGTGCGTGCCAATTGCGCAGTCCCCACGCTGGGATGGCAAGCTTTTTCTTGTTGGCCACTGGGCTCACGAAGACAGGGCGCGCCCCGCACTCTTTAATGTCACATACGCAACCCACGTGATAATATGGAGTTGAATGGCCGCGCGCCTAGACCTCTTTAATGTCACAGACGCAACCCACGTGATAATGTGGAGTTTAGTGTAGGATAAAGACTTAGAGCCTCCTTACATGTATCCGTGGGTGGTGCTTTCACCAATGTTGGAATCTGCAAAGCACCTTCTTATGCCTTCTACAGTGAATTTTATATTAACATTGGTGGAACTCACAAACCGGTTTCCGCTCTCACTGATCATCGGTAGAAGACACTCTTGTCCTGTAACCACATTTAGAGTTTTCTTTGCCCACCGGACTTACATGTAAGTCCGCCCTTAGAGAGTTCGACCCCTTGGTACTATAGTCTGTCTTTGGAGGATGTTTTATAGGATGTGATATTAACTTTAAAAACCATGATTCCACAAAAGTATATTTAAATCTCAAGCAATTGTTTTCAAACAACAAAAATTCAATACACATTTAGTACTTTTGTACAAAACAACTACAATTTGCACATTGAAATTGCACTTCAACAAGGGAAATAGTATTCAAATTAGATCTATAAGTTAGATACAACGATAAATTTAGATTTTCAAAAATCATACTATAAATGATGATTAAATTAGCATAGCATTCAGTACTGTAGTTTGTAGTGGCTCTGAGTGGCCTACAAGAGAATGCACAACATATTCCACACCCAACATGACCTTCATTAGTAGCTAATTGGACAGGTTAGACTGGTGGACTCCCAAGATAATGAACATAGTGCCTGAAAGGAAGGCAAAATGCATAAAGGTTACTAAATGTTATGGGTGTCCAAATTGAAGTTCCACATCGTGTTGTTCGAAGTCCACGGCACCATCAACCAATCACAAGATGAGACGTGGCACTTAATTAAGAAAATTAAAAATGAATTAATGCATGTCGAAACTGACCTCGACGGAGGGCACGGTTCTGGGTGCGATCAGCGGCAATAGGTCACCCCATTGGGACGGTCATAGGAGGACATTGAGCTTCACTGTTTGCGGAAGCTTTTTTTAATTGCAGACTGAGCAGATTCAGCTCTGGCCGCTGCTTCTCATGATTTAGGAAGGACTGCTCCTCTTACAATTTTTTTTGGACACAGATTTACATTAGCTTTTGTATGAAGAAGATTTACTGTCGGTAGAGTGATTAGCACCACACATAACTGCAAGTTTAGGGTTTCCTTTTTCATTTTGTGTAAGCCAAGCGGGTTTATGTAAAGCATCCTCGAAGTGCTTTGAGCTTTTCTAGTCTCAATTGATGTCAACATCTTCTAATCACTCTGTTTTTATTCTTGTTTTTCAGTTCCATTGCCGCAAACTCTAATTCGTTGTGAGCTGAATTTAGCCTGAATTTAGGGTTTAGTCGTATAGACTCCTTTGCTCGTATAGTCTCCTTTCATCTTCTAGTCACTCTGTTTTTCTTTTCTTCTTGTCAGTTCCATTGCCGCAAACGCTATTTCGTTGTGAGCTGAATTTAGCTTGAATTTAGGGTTTAGTCGTATAGTCTCCTTTGCTTGCAAAAGGTGAAGAAGTCGCAATGGAGGAGGTGATAGAGGAGGAATTGACAGCCCTAGAGGCCATTTACTACGATAGTTACAGTAAGATTAGTGACAACAGCTTCCGAGTTAGAATCGATCCAGATGTAGAGGAAGATGCTCCCCCTGCTTTCTTCCTTGAGTTTCTACTGCCGCAAGGCTACCCGGATGTGATCCCTAAGTTCGATCTTAGTAATATTAATAACAGCAAGTACCCGGAGCCGGTCAAGGCTGCCATTCTGGAAGGTCTGCAAGCACAGGTGTGTGATAACAAAGCCTTTTTTTTCTTCTCTGGATCAGTGATTGTTTTTTTTCCAGGAGACAGTTTAGCATTTTTGCTACTTTTCCATGGCTTGAAGAGCAATCCAGGCTCCTTGGATGCTCTTTTCATATTAATATATAGGTGATATCAGGGTAATACACATGTGCTACCTAGGTGCTACTTAGGTAATACCTGGGTGATACCTAGGTTTAAGAGGCTACACATCTTGACTTCATGTAGGAAATCTGGCTATTATACCTTTTTCAAAAATCCTTTGTATCAATTAGCCAGCCCAAAATTTATGGCTAAAATTAGCAACAACAAAAATCACTGTTCTGGATTACCGTATTGATTTTTGGCTTTTGTATTATAGGGTTGGTAATAGAACATTCTGGCAATGAGTGCCTCATGTTTTTAAAGCAATTTTGAGGAGGTCATTTTGAAGACTTTCTTATTCAAATTTTGATCAACACATGCAATGTTTTTCATTGATATAAAAATTGGCTCCATCTGAATTTTCATGTCATTGAATCCTTGGTGCTTACTAGGGGCTAGTATCATGTTGTATGAGCTCTTTCATTTTGCAGGGACGGTTCCAGTTATGATGATAACAAGAGCCTGTGTTGAATTGTACTAGGCGGAGGAACAGAAAGGTGAGAGCATGTGCTATAACTTGGTGGATTGGTTGAAGGAGAAACTTCCTCATTTCTATCGCCTCAAACCAGTTGCTGCAGCTCAGGTAATTTAATCTCTCTCTTTTTTTCTCAATTAAAATTTCCTTCATTCATTTGTGTTATTTCCGAGAGCTTCAAGTCCTCTAGGTCTCATTCCCATCAATGGGTAAGGGCGATGTTAACAAAGTGTTGAGAAGTGAATTCAATCTAAATACTAGAAGTTTAACATGGGTCTGCTAATCCCTCCCTGCTAGGACTTTCTGATCAGATCTAGTTTGTACTATAGAGGACACAGAGGAGGAAATACATCATAAATCCTCATAAATCACAAACCTTATGGAGGAGAGCGCTAGTTCATGCAAGCTACCCTGCATAATTTTTTAAGAAATAGAGGTTGATATCATTAACCTTTGGTTTTTATGAATACTCTAGGATTCTCTATACTTCAAATAGGACTTCGTTACCTTCCATACCCTATATTTGGGTCTGCATGGGGAGTCCTCTATACTACTCCTGTCCCCTGAGCAGGATAGTGAAGTGTTAAGTCCTCATTTAACCTTAGAATAACTCTATTCTTCACTTAGTATCACTGATTTATAGCCTTGGAGACCACCTGCTATTGAAAGAGAGGAAAGAGAAGCATTTTCAATGAAGAATCGGTCAATCAAGAAGCGGTCAATCCACGCTTTTGGTGTACATAGTTATACTCCCTCTGTTCCAGTTGATTGCCGTAAGCTAACACTATTTCTTTGTTCATTTGCGGCAATCAAACTGGGACAGAGGGAGTATATAGTTATACATAGTCTCTTTCACAAGTTGCGTTGCTTAGATGGGAACTCAAAAGCAAGGTAAAATCATTGAGCTCGAGACATGAACTCAAGATCATAGCTTAAAAGAACTTGCAGGTATCCCAGGAGGTATCTTGTCTTGGATGCCTAGTCATGGAAGGTCTTCTATAGAATTTTATGCATCAATGGGATTGTTATTAGATTCACCATGATACTTATATTCTAAGGCCATTTCTATGCATCTCGTAACATGAGCAAGGTGCACTTGTACGCAGGAGTCAGAGGATTCTGACAGTGAGCATCAGCAGCATGTGGGTGGTGGTAAGAAAGATGCTTCAGGCAAAGACAAGATGACCAAGGCGCAGAAGCGGCGTCATTTTGACAAATATGGAGCCGGCACTGAGAAACCTCGCGGCTGGGACTGGGTCCCTATACTCTCACATGTACGTGGAAAGCTTGCTCTGCTCTTGTATCAAAGGTCATGCTTGTGGTATTGCACGCTGATCAATGACACTGTAAAAGTTTAATTAACCCCTAAGCGTCCACTGTATTTTCTGTAGTGTAGGAAAATTGGGCCCCGTGCTGCAAATCATCTGTTTGTGTGAAGATGACTTCAGTTTGACACGATCAACACTGTTGATCTTGTAGTATAGAACAAGAGCTTTAAAATGATGTATTGCATTCAGAAAACCGAGGTAAAATGAGAAAATGCCACCGTTGCAAAGGTCAGTGATGCAGATGGCCATATGAGACGCTTAGGGGCTAATTAATGAGACATTGGTTCATGAGCAGATCCATGCATCCTTTGACTATGTTTGCTAGTTGGTAGTTTTTGCAATTCTAAGATATATTTTGTTTATTCACTCTACTTGATTTGATTGATGAATCCTTACTTAGAGCCGTCAATCATCCTCAATTATATGATGCTTGACAATGTTTAGATTCTGACTAAGATATGAAAGGTCTTTAACGTTGGATTGATGCTATGCTGGTGTGCAGTTGGGTCAAGTTCCACATGTACCGGTTGTGTGATTGCCAATGAAGCTTTTCAACTGGATTTACTATCTTGTGCGTCATGGAGCTCTGGGAGGTGAAGTTTATGAGTAGCTGGATGCATAATCTTTAGCAATTCTTCTTTTACCATAGATTGTTTATCAGATAGGTAATAATGTTTGATCTACAAGTATGAATTGTAAACCATATTGCAACAGTATTTTAGACTAGGTTATTTAACCGTAACTGAGTTGATGAGCATGATCTTTATTTCCCTTGATGGAGTAAATGATTGTGTTCTGTAGAATCTCTAGAAGAGGCAGATGCCAAGGCGATGAGAAGAACTGCAGCCATTTTTATGAAAGACAATCCACGTGCACATTCTGTGGGAGTGCCTGAAGGAAAACTCCAGATGCATAATTGGGAATTTAACAAACAGAGAAGGACTTGCATGCCGTGTGTTTTTACTAATCTGCTTGAAAAGTAATTTCACATTCTATTTACGTTCTATTGTATTATGTCTTGCAAGTTAGTTGATAGTGAAAGAGATAGACAAGTGAGCCTCCCAAGACCGAGACCAAAATGTAAATTGGAGACAAATTGGAGATGAATGGACACAACATCGAGGTCTAAGTCAGTTGAACAATGGAAGAGATGGATAAGCGAGCCTCCTATTTCATTCCAAGGGTTTGTAGGGTTTGTAAGTTTGTAAGTTTGACACTCGAAACAAGGGTTTGTAAGAGATGGACAAGCGAGCCTGTTGAGATGGACAAACAAACCTTCTTATTCATTCTAAGGGTTTGTAGAGTTTGTAAGTTAGTTGACACTAGAGGAGAGAGCCTCTTAGTCCATCCCTAGGGTTTACAAGTAGTTGACACTAAAACGAGCTTCCCCAATCCAAAAGGCAAATTAGAGATGAATGGACACAACATCAAGTTGACACCAAAACGAGCTTCTCTAATCCAAAAGGCAAATCAGAGATGAATAACTACAACATCAAGGCCTCATAAGGATTTGATCTAAGAGCATTCCAATTGTAGAAGAGTATATCTAAAGAAGATGTCTTTCTTCATCTTTGAGTTTGCTTTTCTGTCCCGTTTGGGGAGAGACTATGGAAACGCTTCATTTTCAAGGAGTTACATGGGTGAAGAGTATAAATAAGCTGTAAAAGTAAATCTAGGGTAAATACTAAAGCAAAGACTACATGACTAGCCGCTTATTTGTATACATTTTATATTCACATTTCCATTAGTGTTTATTTTTATGGAATGTTAACAATGTTTGGAATTTTTATCTCTTCACTTTCTTGAGGCTCAACTCAATCCAAATGTTGATGTCTTTGTTTATTTTTTTAGTTGATTAAGCCGTTTACATTCATGGCACAAGCTTGAGTGGTTTTCATCATGGTTTACCCTAAGGTTGAACGAGCTTCTTATTACAAAGGTGCACATGTTTGGAATTTTATTTTATTTTTGGCACAAATGAAACCAATTTCATTGCAAATAAACAAAGACAACTCTCAAAAATCAAGCAAAGCCCAATTCAAAACAATAATTTTCATTTTTTGTTTATTTTAGAGGGTGACTAAATGTTTTATAACAAATGTACCAATCCAAAAGCAATTATTCACCCTTCCGATCACAATACTAGTCCAAGATTTTATTTTATCTTAGGACACAAACGAAAGAGATTTCATTGCAAATAAAAGATCACAATACATCTTATCATTTGTCGGTTTTAAAAACTTTGCCTTATCCTAAGAATCTCTCACTTGTAAAGGATTGTTAGTTTCTTTGCATTGAATCTTTCCAATTCTCTTTTTCAAAAAGAGAAAGAAAACTTGCTAGACTATTTTTAAGTGAAAATTTAGTTGCTAATATTAAAGTGCTATTGATTTAACTCCTAAAGATCGAAAAATTCTTGGTTTTATAATGTTAAATTCAAACAATCATATCCTGAAAAATATAATTCAAGATAGAATCAAATTTGATATCACTAGAACCAGCAAAGAACATTTCATGTATTGATCAAAAGAAAAGAAAAATCAAACAAAAAACTCCACTAGACGTTGATCATAACATTCTTCAGTACTGCACTGCCTACTGCTTGGTTGATCTTTTACTGATACAATAACTTTCCTTGGAACTAGAGGAAAAAATGACACTTGCCATTATATGAGGGAATTTTGTAGGAGTCGAACAAGTAAGAAAAATTTAAGACATGAAAACAAAGAGCATCCAAAAACATCAGAGAGAATCTTAGAAACTTTAGTAGGAATACAAAGTCTAGAGCTATGTTGATGCGCTATTGATTTCAGCTGCACTTACGGTAATTAGGTCACACTAACCTCGAAGACGAAGACGGGGTTTCGCGCGCGGTTGACCGCACGATCCACCACGTGGTTGTGTCCACCACCGCGCGGTTGGCTGGTGGCTCGTCTCCTTCCTCTTGCACAACGCAGGGCCTCATTGGTGGCTGGATTGCTTTTCTACGAAGGAGAAGGACCACAAAAGAAAATCCCCAACTCCTCATCGCCCAACCTTCATTCTCTTCACCACTTGCCCTCTTCAATCGCATCACCACCAACTCCCTCTCCTCACCTCTTCATTTTTCTCTTCAATTCAAC
This sequence comes from Pohlia nutans, assembly GCA_022496805.1. NCBI lineage: Eukaryota > Viridiplantae > Streptophyta > Bryopsida > Bryales > Mniaceae > Pohlia > Pohlia nutans. The sequence goes on from CM040097.1 coordinate 16,303,972, forward strand.
ACAGCAATTGACAAACCCAGCTACTACACCTCTGTTTTCAAAACCTTCGCTCCATTCTCATTCCATTTCCACTTTTCTGGGTACCAGCTCATTGATTACACCACGGCAAAACAGATTGCAAACCGGGGCAAAGCATTGACGTGATGGTAGGGCTTTAGAATTCACCAATTTGCAGTGCGGGTATGATTCGTCTCGCCTGTGCCCGTGTTGGATTCCTTCAACCCCCTAAACCATGTCAACTCCCGCTGGATTTCCAGGTTCGTCGCCTCTCCATTTCAACCTCCTTTTCTTCATTAGATTACGCTCCAGGGTTCTCACACATTCATTCAAAAGATTAAAGCGATTTGAGTGTGTTGATTGATTTCAGGGCATCTTGAGGGGATTGGTGTTCGCAACTTCATTCAGCCTCTGGTAGTGTTGAAAACGGACAGCTGCTCTTCCTGCGCATGGCGGTCGCCCCGAACGCTCAGTGGCTTTCTCGCCAGCACACCGCAAGGCGGAGATTCGTGTGTTGCATTGGGCAGAGGCTCCCTGCATCATCGCTCTTCTGTAAGTCCCTTCATTCAATTTTATTCCATTTTTTTGTTGCATTAAGTCAATTAACAGTCATCCTTATCTAATGAAGATGAATATTACACCTTATGTTGAAAATGCAATTGTAGTGTCGGCTTATAGTCATCCTTATCTAATGATGTGAATAGGTCTTTTTTGGTGCTTCAATCTGAATTTGTGTTGAGCTTTAATCTAAATTCTGTTATAGCGATGGTCTTCGAGTCAGCGTTATGATTATTATTATCTTATGCAATCATTTAAAGTGAGTGGTTGTAGATCACTGTTCAAGGGAGAGTAGATAATCCTTTTTAATAGTGGTTATAGAGATTTAGCCAAGTTGCGTTTATATCAATTGAAGTGTTGAGTGGAAGAGATGAGTTGCTGTTGATAATAAGGGTACCAATTTTGCACTAAGTCAATTCCATAGAGCTAATCTCTGTTACAGCTAAACCAATATGCTTTCATTGGGAGATTACTCAATAGAGCTCTGGAGGGATCACACTTTGAGTACTACCAGAGCCAAACTCTCTTGAGATCAGCTTTTTTATCACTCAATAGAGTTATCCTTTAATTCTAATTTAAGACTTTTTGGGATGAAGGATAACTCTAATGTAAGTGGGAGGTTGTAGACCACTATTGAAGGGATAGTAGGCAACCCCATTTCCATTGAAACATCAGTGGCCATAGACATAGAAACATCAGACATAGAAATATAGACATAGACATTTCCATTGAAACATCAGTTCCATTTCCATAGACATGCTTTCACCGAACTTGCTAATTGAAGGCCAAGCAAGTGTTGATTGGAAGAGACGAGTTGCTGTTGATAACATGGGTCAATCAATAGGAGACGGGATTATGGTTTTAGCATCGTTTAAATGTTTACTTGTGGCCTGTTGGGATTGATTGATTCAGTGCTTGGGGACCAACGGAGGAAGGGACTATTCGACAATTGTACATCAACGGAGGCCTGGAAGGGCCAGAGTGACCACTTGTTGTGCTTCCTCAAACGACTCTTCGTCTTTCTCAAGCAAAAACATCACTCCTATCACGTTATGGGAGGTAGGTTTTCTTACAGAGTCCTCAGAGGCTGGATATTATGGTCCTTACAGATTCTCATATGAATGATGGTGATGCCTTAACACGTGCTGTCTCTTTTTCTACAGAGTTTAAAGCCGACCATCAGCTATCTCTCGAAAGCCCAGCTAGGGATGGTGAAGGATGCATTGAAGGTCAGTACGATGTTGTGTTTTTTGGTGTATGATTTTTGGATTTATGTGTGCTGACCCTAATCTTTCTGAAACACTTCGGTTTCCAAAGAAAGTTCACTTTGGAAAAGTACAGTTAATTATATTGTGGCTTTCTAAACCTATCCCTACCGTCTATTATTGTAGGCCATGCTTTCTTCTTCCATACTTCCTAGAACTTTGTAAATGATTCTTTTCTTTGAGAGTTTCGGTTGTTCAGGGAATTGATGATTTTGTTATTGTTGCAGCTGGCGTTTGAAGCCCACGATGGTCAAAAGCGCAAGAGTGGAGAGCCTTTCATTATTCATCCAGTTGAGGTTGCCCGGATTCTGGGAGAGCTGGTACAACAATTCGTTAGTCTCCTTGCTTGTTCGTCTTAATACTCTTTTGGTGCTGTTTGTTAAAGGAATGTCCACATTCGTGATTCTTTCTGTGAGAAATATCATAAGGGACTTCTTTTAATACTCGAATTTTGTGAGTGCATAGTGCTACTGAACGTGGCACCTCAACAGTATGGAGAAGGGTGATCTTGTTGTTTTATTTGATGAAATAAACGAGAAATGTGATATAATGAATGCGATGTATGAAAATTGTTGGAGAGACAACCTTTGAAGTCAGTGATCAGTCTGGAATGAGACAAATGCGTTGGCCATGTACAGGAGATGGATTGGGAGACGATAGTAGCGGGTCTATTACATGACACTGTCGAGGACACAGAACATGTGACTTTCGAGAGAATTGAGGGCCAGTTTGGACCTGCAGTACGGAGAATTGTGGAAGGAGAAACCAAGGCAAGTTTCTGAAACACAGTAGAGAATCGTTTTTTATTTAAATGGTACACTTTGTGAGTTAGTTTCTAACACATTCCGTGCAGGTGTCGAAGCTTGGAAAGATGCAATGTCAGAATGCAGACACGTTGGCAAAGGATGTCAAAGCTGATGACCTGAGACAAATGTTCTTAGCCATGACTGAGGAGGTACGCTCTCTTTTCCTTCTTGTTCTGATATCCGATCGCGTTGTTGCTTGATAAGTAAACTCACATCTCAAATGTGGCTTGCCACGTAGAAATACTAGTTATCACATTGTTTTTGTGTGTACGGAGGTCGTGCCATATCCGCACATGTTTGTGCATTCTACGAACTAAATCAATGCAAAAAAACACCTATCAATAACGTACGATTTCTGTAACGTTACTAGTGTGGTTGTCGTGCATTTTGGATATCATATTCGTACGATTAAAGTACATAAACCATGCATTTTTAGTAATCATTCTAACGACACTGTTTTGTGCATCAAAACGTGTGAATATAACACGAACCTATGAAATAACATAAATCGTGTTATATTTGCATGAACCTATGAACCTTGTAAATTAGAGAGAAGTAAGCAATTCAAAATGCCAGGTCTGTTTCTGGAAGCTTCTTTCCCATTGAAGTAGAAACTTAACTAATTATCCCATGTTGCAGGTACGGGTGATCATTGTGAAGCTTGCAGATCGACTTCATAACATGAGGACTTTGTCCCACATGCCCGCTCACAAACAGGTTTGTAAGTACATTTTGGCAATATGCGTGTTAAAGTTGTTGTTTCTTGTAGTATCGTTTCTGATGTTTTTTTTCTTGTCACTATAATTCCGTTCGCAGAAATATATCGCTATGGAGACGCTACAAGTTTTTGCACCCTTGGCAAAGTTATTGGGAATGTACCGGATTAAGGTACGAATCTCTGCCTGTGCGAAAATTCTGACGATGTATGATGATGTTTCTAGGATGTAGATATCTTAGAGGCTTAGGAAAGGCAATGAAATGGAAGCATGGCTTAGAAAAGATTGGTAAGAAAGATGGAGTGCCTTGTTCATTTGGGCATGCTTTGGGCATCCTATGTTGCACGGTGCACTTGCCTCTGCCGTAGGTGGTAACGCCCTCAGTATTAAGGATTTTTGTGCCCTCTAATTGTTACAATTTGGTTTCTTAAAAAAGACTTGGAATTTGAAACAGTCGGAGCTGGAGGAGCTGTCGTTCATGTATGCCTATCCAGAGGAGCATGCTGAGATAAAGGAGCGGGTTGAAGCACTTCGTAAGAAGCAAGAGGACGTGGTTTCAGAGGTGACTGGCAGTTTCGCACTCAATATAATTTGATCTTAACCCTTAAGTGTCCACGGTGACCAGAATGGTCACCATGTATTTTTTTATTAGTTTTGAGTAGGTCTTCCTCTTGTTCAAATTTATTCGTTTTTTGACCAACACGTGCAATGATCTTCACTAGTTCTGGTGATATAAAATTTGGTCCCATCTGAATTATGTTTTTCACAATATGATCAATTGAATTTGTCATTTTAAAACTGTGAATCCTTGGTCCTTTAAGGATTAAAGGCTGTGTCATCTTGAATCTGATATCGTATCTGGCTTGTGATGGAGAACAGGCCAGAAAAGTTCTCCACGAAACAGTTTCAAAGGATCGGTTTCTGGGGTACATGACGGCAGACATAAAAGTGACCACTCGCTCTAGAGAGCTGTATAGGTAATTTAGATCTCCCCTGTTTTCTGTAGAATATGCATTGAAGCATACTACGGTATTATAGAGCTTATGATGTTTTTTCTCCTTGATGTTGGGACAGTATTTTCAAGAAGGTTGGGGATCAAAAGATTTCAGCAGATGAGATTCGGGATATTGCACAGGTATGGTTTCAACTGTGATTGCTCTTCCCGGCATTAGTTTGAGATATCATTGACACCTGATAATATGAGAGATTTTGGACCCCGAGTAGTTTCCCTCATAAGAATAAAGTTTCATAATCTGTGCTATGTAACAATAGTAGCATTGTGTAAGTGAAAAGGCGTCACGGAAAGTAACGTTGTTGAGAAGAATAGTGCTATTGATCATGAAACAATGAGAACATCTTGTTGAGGAGGCCATTTCAATCATATTTGCCCTCTAATATTTGATTGAAAGTAACAATTTTTTCTAGTGCTTTTTTATAAAAACTAGCTTGACCCGTGCCGGCCACCAGCACATAAAATATTTCAAAATTTTAAAAGAAACTCAATGTATTTATAATAGTCATATTTTCCCTAAGGTCAACATTGAGGTTTAAAATTGGTATTTTGAATAACCTTTAAAATGACCTTTGAAATAACCTTTGAAATCATTTATTAAGAAGATATTTAACCTTTGAAATAACCTCGCAGGTTCCACTCCGGAACTTAGTCAAATAACCACTTATTCCATGTGTAAAATGTCATGCGCGGACAGACACACAAAAAACACCCTTCTTCCTTATTATATGGATGGTTTGTGAATTTAACACTAGTTGAATGTGGATGTGTGCTGGTGCAGTTGAGGATCGTTTTGAAGTTAAAACCAAGTGCATCTGTTGGCCAACTTTGTAATGTACAGCAGGTACATTACATTACATTACTTTGTCATTACATTACTAATGTACATTACTAATGTACATTACATTACTTTGTCGCTCTCAGTTACGCTGTGCTGTGGTTACAGTAGGAATGTACATAAATGACTCTTGTTTCTTTTGCAGGTATGCTACCATGTGATGGGGCTGGTTCATGCCATGTGGCCTCCACTTCCCCAAACGGTGCGTAGTTTCTTACTTCATTACAGTCTAATATCATTTGTAGATGGCCATTTATATTTCTTTTGCTTTAAACCTCTTGACAATACCCATGAATTTTACGCGTGCAGATGAAAGACTACATTGCCACTCCAAAGCCTAATGGCTATCAAAGTCTGCATACTACAGTTATTCCATTCGGCACACAGACTTACTTTCCTCTGGAAATTCAGGTATTTGGGATGAATAATAATTGTATCACTTTATAACCTTGCATAACCAAGGAGTGGCTTTTGTTGTAGCTTTTTTAATGTGGTTGTCATTCTAGACTCTTTTATGAAATCTAGACCATTGATCCTTGCTCAAGAATTTTATTCTATTTTACTCTTTTGAATCAAAAATCACTTCAAAGGTCATTTTAAGAGTTGTTTTTATAATTTCTGGACTATTTTGAATGTTGAGAGGATTTCAGGTGTTTATTAGTTCTTGTCATTTCTTCCAAGCATTTTTCTATCAAAAATTTAGAGTTTACTGTGTTTGTTGGCAGATTCGAACGGAGGAGATGGATAAACTTGCCGAGTGGGGCATTGCAGCTTACCATAGCGGGAGATGGGTGGCCGAACGTGAATCTGATGCCATGGGACCTTTTGCACGCAAAGGAGGAAATGGTGCTGCAGCTGGATATCTGGCTTCAAACTCTACAGGCAGTTGCTTGAACGACGCTGATATTGCCAGAAGGGTAAGTAGAGGGCTGAATTTTGATACTCCCTCTGTCCGCAAATAACTGTCCTAGTTTTTGGCATTTTTCAACTTAACGTTTTTTTTTTCCAAAAAAAGCTGTCTCAGTACTTGAAAAATGGTCTATCTTTAATAGTAGTATGTAATTTTTGTGTCACTCTCATTGTCCTCCCCGTTTGAAATGGACAGGGCTCACGTTTTAAGTATAAAACATAGGACAAAAACTAGGAAAAGAAAATGCCAAAAAGTAGGACAATTATTTCCGGACAAAGGGAGTAGATCTATCTGTTTAGCATCATTCACCAATTTTATGGACTGGAAGTTTCAATGACATTTAGTTCACTTCCTGTTTTGGACTCTCGTGCAGGTGAGCTGGCTCAAGTCTATCCGAGATTGGCAAGAAGAGTTCGTAGGAAACATGTCATCAAGAGAGTTCGTTGACACAGTGACTGGCGATCTACTTTCGAGCAGGGTCTTTGTTTTCACTCCAAAAGGAGAGGTAATTATTTACTCTCCTACCTTTGCGAGTCACAAATAGAGCGCTTTTGCTTAAGAAGTGTTTTATCGTCCTTTTACTTCTTTAACCCCTAAAGGACCAAGGATTCGTGGTTTTAAAATGTCAAATTCAATTCATCATATTGTGAAAAATATAATTTAGATGAGACCAAGTTTTATATCACCGGAATCAGTGAAGAACATTGCATGTGTTGATCAAAAACACAAATGAAGTTGAACAAAAGTAACTCCACATAGGACCTACTCAAAACTGCTAAAACACATGAAGCCCAATTTGGGCTTCTTGGTCCTATAAGGGTTAAAGTAGGATATCATCTTTAGGTCTGTTTTATTTAAGTATACATGGTATTCACCTACTGCAAGCCTCGCCGGCATTTGTGTACATGGTTTTCCTCTTTTAATGGATTCCATCTGTGTGTTAGTGGTTTTTTATATTTGACGTGTTACAAATATTGTATCAGGTGAAGAACTTGCCGAAGGGAGCAACTGTTATTGACTATGCTTATCAGATCCACACAGATGTGGGAAACAAAATGGTAGCTGCAAAGGTCAGACGAGAAAAAACCAGTTTCCGCTTTTATCCTGCTGATGGACGCATTTCGGAGTTGTCAGTGCTATTGTTAAACTACTTGGGAATGCAACTCAATTAGACAAACTTGTGGCAGGTTAATGGCAAACTGGTTTCACCCACGCATGCCCTGGCGAATGCTGAGGTTGTGGAGATAGTAACTTATGATGTAAGAGCCACCTCTTCATAGCCTCTCATTTTCAGTTGCAAGAATACCTTAGTTCTTCCACTGGTTGTGTTGATTCTGCTGTATGCAGCATTTTCACGAGAAGATTATAATGATCCAGCTCCTTACTTGATAATCACCTTATGATGTGCAGGGTGTTTCCACGAAAAAAGTGTTCCAGTTACATAGGCAGTGGTTGCAATATGCAAAGACCCGAAGTGCTCGACACAAACTTACCAAGGTGAGCAATTTGCACATTATAAAACATAACATCATTAAAGAACTCCAGCAGGGCCCCGTTGCCTCTTATGAAAGCAGGGCCCCTGCTAGTGGCCACTTTAATCAAATTTCCTCCCCAAAAATATTAGGGAGATGTATTTCATCCTCCGGTGAGGTCTCATAGAATGTTTTGAACCCCAAAAACGTGCGATTACTGTGGTGGTACTAATTGCAAAGAATTTACTTTTTACTACCAAAAAAATTACATATACCGAAGAAATCCACAAAATCTGATTTGCAATCCACAGTATATTTGTAGCCCACTATATTTCCGACCCTTACTAATTGCACATTTTGGGGAGATGTATTTCATCCTCCGGTGAGGTGTCATAGAATGTTATGACCCCAAAATGTGCAACTACTGTGGTGGTACTAATTACACAGAATTTTACATTTTACTGCCAGAAATTTACATATATGGAAGAAATCGACAAAATCTGATTTGCAACCCACAGTAAATTTGTAGCCCACTATATTTCCAACCCTTACTAATTGCACATTTTAGTTTGATTCCCATTCTCACCTTTATTTCGTGCTTTTGTGCAGTTTTTGAAAGAGCAAGCAACATTGTCTGCGGAAGAGATAACAGCAGACACGGTGAATGATTTCATTGCCGACCTGGATGAAGACGAGAGTAGTGAAGAGGACTCTTACTCCTCCTCAGACGAGTCCTCCTCAGCCATTGCTAAAACCAATGGGAAACCACTGGGCACAAGCAATGGGGACCCTTTTCTTCGCAATGCATTTAAGTTTGATATTCCAAATTTCATGGCCAAGTCCAACGGGGCTACGAACGGGGCTGCTTTGAAACTGGCTGAAGATTTGGTATCCAAAATAGCTGGGGGGAATGGCTTCGCCAAATATAGTAAGGTCCGCTACATTCAGGATGAAGCTAGAGCTGGTATAGAAGCCTGGCAGACCGACAAGATAGCCTTGTGGCACAGCTCTGGATGCGGCCCTGTTCAATGGTTCTGCGTCTGCTGTTATGACCGCAACAGTAATCTTCTTCACCTAAGCCTTTATGATGGAAATTAACCCCTAAAGGACCAAGTATCCCGAATTAAGCCTCATGTTTTTTTTAGCAGTTTCGAGTAGGTTTTATGTAGACTTCCTTTTGTTCAAATTTGTTTAATTCCAATGATATAAAATTCAGTCTCATCTCAATTATATTTTTCAGAATATGATCAATTGAATCTGTCATTTTAAAACGATGAATCCTTGGTCCTTTAGTATGAGCTTCTCTTTCTCATTGCAGTAGTAGAGAACCCAGGCCCCAGAGGTGTCCGTTTTAAACCTTGCCAATTGTAACGTATGGATTGGTTAGCTTCGTGACTTTGTGTATTGATACACATGATGAAAAAGGTGAAGTGGTGAAGTGGCTTGTTTAGAAGTCGATATCTTATTGAACTTTGGAGTGTGCGATTTGACAGGTATGCTTGCAGAGGTTTCAGCGGCTCTTGTTGCAGCAGGAATTCGAATAAGGGCCTGTGCAGTAAGTCTCTTGCCACCTACTCTGTTGGTTCCTCTAGAAATAGAACGTTTCAGGAACCTAGACATCAATAAGCCAAGTTTCGCAACTAATGTTGGGCTTTGCAAGCGCAGGCTGAAACGGATAGAGTAAAAGGACTTGGAGTGATGCTTTTCCATATCGAGGGAACTGTTGACGATCTGGTGAGCACAAAACATTTTGCAAAGGAACATCATCTCAAAAGGTCTCCCCATTAAATTGACCAGGTTACTAATTGTAAGTTATTGTTAATCTAGTAGGACGTCAGATCAATACTAAAAGAATTTTGAAAGTTAATGTTAACTCAATAGCTGCCAATGTAATACTCCCTCCGTTTCACAATAAGAGTCCACTTTTTTGGCATCTTTTTTTCTTAGTTTTTGTCCTAAGTTCTATACTTCAAACATGAGCACTGTCCACTTTAAATGGGGCGGACAATTAGAGTGACACAAACTACATAATACTATTAAAGACAGATCATTTTTTGAGTATTGAAACGACTTTTTTTGACAAAGAAAGCGTTAAGTTGAAAAATGCCAAAAAATTGGACTATTATTGTGAAACGGAGTATGAAGTTAATGTGAATAACATTAAAGTAACACCACGTGTTAAACTAACATTGATTTAACATGTGGATTATTTAAATCTAATGTACGTTAACTCTGTCAATCTAATAGGGGGTTACTTTTGGGATGACAGGACTTTGGTCAATGGAAAGAATCGAGTCAATTTTGCAATGTGCATTGATGGTGTAGCTTTTTTTTTCCATCTACTGAGGCAAGTTGCCTGTGTCAATGCAGGTTGAGAGTTGCGCAAACGTGGGGTCACTGGAAGGCGTGTTGGAATGGTCTGTGGGTTGCAGTTGGCAGAAGCCACCGCATTTTCTACGCTGGCCCAGTTCTCAGACTCTGTTAAGTTGTTGGTACCCTCCAACTATGTAACATTCATTATGCGATCTTTCTCTTTCTCCTTTTTAGTTTTAGTTCTAAGTCATTATGTGATGATGTTGCTTCTTTTTGTGAGCTAGTGCAACAGTTAGAAAAAAGAGTCGTATGTATGTACTTCTGCCTCTGTGCATATTGCAGAAGCCATGATGGCCAAGAGGAAGATGTCTTTCAGGGATGTATTTGCCAAAGCCTGGGTCAACCGCCTTTGGTGTCCCACAGTTGCTGTATCGTATATCAAATCCCATTTCAGTCCCTTGTCTTGCAGAATTTTCTCTGGGTTTTTTAGGTTATGTTTTGGTCTTTGAGCTTTACATGTTCTTGAAAGCAAAAGCTGCAGTCATTCTGTTGCTAGAGTTCTTTTGCTTGTCATTCTGTTGCTAGAGTTCTGTTGCTTGTCATTCTGTTGCTTGAATTGCTAGAGTTCTCCTAAAAAGCCCATTTGCTGTAAGGTTGGATGTCCTAAAACCACCAACTTAGGAAATATGGCCTCATTTTAACAAGGTTATTTATGAGAAATATTTTTCTGTCATTTGGAAGAAGATTTCTCACGGAATCTACAATTTTTCGCAATTTCAATCCCAATATTCAAATTGATACAAATTTTCGAAGTGAAAAGAACTGTGACCCAAATCAGATCTCTAGGTTTTCCCATGTCCACACCATGTGATACTAATTTTCACTCATAATGATACCCAAAACCACCAACTATTTCTTCGCAATGCTTGGCATGCCATTGGTTTACTTGAATAGTGAAATTGGTGGTTTTGAGTCTCAATTGTGGTGGCCCCAAGAAAACTCTACATGTCATAATTGGGGGAGGTGGTGGTTTTAGGACATCCAACCTTAATCTGGTGAACTCTTTCTTGTTGGTGACCTTTTGTCATCGGTAGGCCATATGTGGAGTAAATGTTACTCACAAATACATATTTAGAATTTAGTAAATATGACAATGTATAGTGGGGTCCAACAGGTCTAAGTAATTTTTGTATTGTCATCGACGGTTATACTTCCCATTTGCACAAAAATGGTTGAATACGTATGAAATTTTGAATACAACAATGCATCTTCATGAACAACATATGTGCCAAATTTGGTACAATGAAGATATAGGAAAAAATAAATAAAAAAGAAGAACAAAATTTAACTTTTGATACGTAAAAATTTATAGCAGTTACATAAATGCTTTTTACAATACTAAAATTTGGATACAAGGTAGAGGTTGTGATGCTAAACAATATGGTTAATTTCACATATGAAATGGAGAACTGTCCTAGACGGGTGTATATCATATAATATGCCATAATTTTGTCTCCACTATCTTAGTAAAGTACTACGGTGGAAGAGGGAGAACAATATTCTGGACCTGCGAGTGTTTCGTGGAGCAGCTGATGTCCTGATTTGAAGTCCCCATTTGAAATAACATTGTTTATCTCCAGGACTCCCGCACCTGCTCGTTCTCTTCCACGGCCTTTTGCTCTACGGGCGCCTGCTCCTTGCCTTCCCCGCTTCACGACTATCTGCTCCAACCTGCTCCACGTCCACAAGCGCCTCTCCACGGGCGGCCTTTTGCTCTGGGTCTCTAACTTGGCTGCGCCCGCTCCTCATCCTGCTCCGTGCCTCCAGCTTGCCGAGCCTGTACCTGCTCTTCGCCTTCGTCTGCTTCGCGCCTGCGTATGTTCCTTGTTTTTTTGTGCATCCTCATCCCAGCCTCTTTGCCGCGCCCAACATCGTGCTCCATATCCTGGAGGTATGGGGTTTAGGGTTCACATTTGTGTTTGCATTCGTGTTTAGGGTTTAGGTGTTGATCGCCTTCCTGTCTTCGTAGTAATCGTGGTTTAGGTTTTTGGATTCAAGCACAACAATGCTTGGAGGATCGGGAGGTGCAGTTCAAGCTGAAGGCATTTGGAGTTCAAGCTTCAAGGTATGGTTTTTTTTTTTTTTTTTAGTTTCAACTACACAATGCAGTCAATTTAAATTGTAATATTCAAATTGTAAATTGATGGACGCTTCAAACAAGAAAAAAAATTGGTTGAAGCATTTGATTGCTACTTCGTGAGGTTTAGGGTTTTAGTTTTTGTGTAGATTTGGTGTTCTATTGTTTAGTGTTAAGGGTTGTTCCGTATGTTTAGAGTTCTGGCTGTTTCGTTCTTCTGTAGGATTTAGGTTGTTTCGTCTTTGGCTAGGGTGATGCATTGTTTTCGTCTAGCATATTCCGTTGATGTGGTTTGGGGTTTTCTTTTTGAAAATTGCAGTCGTCTCTTTCATATGGGTAACCGGGAGCCCACACAGAGGGAGATATGTGCTGCATTGAAGGCAAAGGCCACCCCTTTGTCTTTTATAGAGGATTTGCCGAGAAAGATTTAGAACTAGCTTATCATGGCACATGTAGGTGTAGTTCCTGATGTAAGTTGCCATTACTCTCACTGTCATCTTCTGGTAATTGTTATCTAAACTTAATGTCTATGTTCATTGCGGAACAGGCCTAACCCTTATAATTTCTGGATGCAGCTGAAGTGATCTGCTCAGAAGGGAAAAGAAGATGTATGAAAGTGTCAAGCCACTTGGAACATGGAACCAAATCTGAGGTCCCCATTTGCTTCACGACTGAGGTCCCTATCTGCTCCGGCAATGTTCACAGCTCCGCGGCCGCGGAGCAGCTCGCCCGTCCGCCCTCTTTCACTCTTCAATATCTTCGTAATCGTAATTGGTACACCACTTATGAACTCGATGGTAACCCAACTCATTCTTGTCTTTGAACTGGCTCTTGCACCATCTGTAGTAGAATGGAATTATAGCCCGTTTCGCATTTGTTTGTTTCCTAGCCTTCATACGCCAACGGAGATTAACTTTCACCAACAGCCAATCGAACTCACTTTGAGTATAGTACTCATATAGATTTGGTTCCATGTTCCAAGTGGCTTGACACTTCCATACATCTTCTTTTCCCTTCTGAGCAGATCACTTCAGCTGCATCCAGAAATTATAAGGGTTAGGCCTGTTCCGCAATGAATATAGACATTAAGTTTAGATAACAATTACCAGAAGATGACAGTGAGAGTAATGGCAACTTACATCAGGAACTACACCCACATGTGCCATGATAAGCTAGTTCTAAATCTTTCTCGGCAAATCCTTTATAAAAGACAAAGGGGTGGCCTTTGCCTTCAATGCAGCACATATCTCCCTCTGTGTGGGCTCCCAGTTACCCATATGAAAGAGACGACTGCAATTTTCAAAAAGAAAACCCCAAACCACATCAACGGAATATGCTAGACGAAAACAATGCATCACCCTAGCCAAAGACGAAACAACCTAAATCCTACAGAAGAACGAAACAGCCAGAACTCTAAACATACGGAACAACCCTTAACACTAAACAATAGAACACCAAATCTACACAAAAACTAAAACCCTAAACCTCACGAAGTAGCAATCAAATGCTTCAACCAATTTTTTTTCTTGTTTGAAGCGTCCATCAATTTACAATTTGAATATTACAATTTAAATTGACTGCATTGTGTAGTTGAAACTAAAAAAAAAAAAAAAACCATACCTTGAAGCTTGAACTCCAAATGCCTTCAGCTTGAACTGCACCTCCCGATCCTCCAAGCATTGTTGTGCTTGAATCCAAAAACCTAAACCACGATTACTACGAAGACAGGAAGGCGATCAACACCTAAACCCTAAACACGAATGCAAACACAAATGTGAACCCTAAACCCCATACCTCCAGGATATGGAGCACGATGTTGGGCGCGGCAAAGAGGCTGGGATGAGGATGCACAAAAAAACAAGGAACATACGCAGGCGCGAAGCAGACGAAGGCGAAGAGCAGGTACAGGCTCGGCAAGCTGGAGGCACGGAGCAGGATGAGGAGCGGGCGCAGCCAAGTTAGAGACCCAGAGCAAAAGGCCGCCCGTGGAGAGGCGCTTGTGGACGTGGAGCAGGTTGGAGCAGATAGTCGTGAAGCGGGGAAGGCAAGGAGCAGGCGCCCGTAGAGCAAAAGGCCGTGGAAGGGAACGAGCAGGTGCGGGAGTCCTGGAGATAAACAATGTTATTTCAAATGGGGACTTCAAATCAGGACATCAGCTGCTCCGCGAAACACTCGCAGGTCCAGAATATTGTTCTCCGCTTGTCTGAAGGGAAAACCTTTTTCAATGAAAAGTAATTTTCTAAGAATCTTTTCCGGAGTGAAAAGGGAAAACAAGGGAATCCTTTTAATATGATAAGTCTTCTTTCATCTTGTCTCCTCTAACTTCTATCCAAATTCCAATCATGTGTAATTAGGAATTTGTTGAGAGTCCTCAATCGAGAGTCAAGAGCCAAGGCCTTGGCCACCTCTCGGAGTCTCATGGTTTAAGATCTCAGTTTAAGGTTGCTTAGTTAGGCTTGTTGTCATAGTTCAAATACCCAATAATTATTTGAACTCAAGACTTATGTAAAGAAAAACTTCCTGAAAAGGAGTTACTAGTCAAATTTAAGCTCTCACAATAAGTCATCTATTTATACAACCAAATGACTTATCGTATAAATGTATAATGATAAATGTATGACAAATGTATTAATAGATGACTTATTGTTAACAATAGGGCCAGTAAAATAGGGACACACTGCTTAGTGAGAAATAGTTGTTGTGCCAACACAGAAAGCATTACGACAGACAATGATGTGAATGTAAAAACACATGCATACTGTCATTTTTTTAACTTGCCATCAAGAATCTTGAAGTCTGTCAGTTGCTGAATATCATATTATCAATGTGATCAAATTCAGTGCATTCAGAAATTTGACTATCAAGCACGTCAGCTGCCTAGGGGTCCAGGACATCACTGACTCAAATTCTCCGGCAATAGGAGTCTACTGTAAACTAACCGACCAACACTCTTCACTCTACAACACCTAGATCAATTAAATCCGTCATTAAAATCACCTGTGCAGTTTATAAGCGTTTATAGACCTGAATCTTCAGGAGCAAAACAGCGAGCATGTCGAGCCTGAAGCCACGGAGGTAGAGGAACCCTTGGAGGAGGTGGTGTCACTGCTGGTTTGGACTCCCTCAGTTCATTCGGCCGATCAACAAACCTGCCCAATCCAGGTCAGACAACGTTGACACGATTCATTATATAGTGTCCTAGATTAATTGTAGAGGCAAAAATACTACTCCCTATGTTCCAATACTAAGCGCCCCTTGGAGAAATACCGTAAAAATTGTGCAGTGATTAGACTCAGAGATTTCCTAGGAGCAGAGTTGGCAGATGAACAAAGGTCCTAGGTACCCAAAGATTTCCTACGGAACAGAGTTGGTAGATGAGCAGAGGTCCTGGAGCACGCTAAACAAGCATTAAGTGATAGTTCAGGCCATGCATGACTGACAGTTGATGTCATGTGTGTCCCATACACAAGATAGTTTAGTCTGGAACATAAAATGTGTCCACATGGGCGCTTAATATCATAACAGAGGGAGTATGAGATACATCATGTTTTATATCTTGGTGCAACTTTTTACTTGTAACAAAGTTTCTAATTTGTTATCTGAAAACAGAACTGCTTTTCAAGCAGAGTTCAAGTGGAGTTCTCTTTCTATAATTATATTTTCTGACAATCATTGTTCATGAATAGTTTCCATGGTCGGTGCTCTTGGCTTGGGGGAGCGTGTGGGAACTCTCCTCTAGCATTGGGGAGGTCACAAGTTCCACACCTCATAGTGGTGCAGGGCCTTGCTTTAGATTGTTCTCCAACTCACCATAGACTGTTTTGTAGTCTTTTTGAACTCAAAACGAGACTATGGTGAGTTTAAGGTTTCTTTTCACTTTGAGACACTCTTTTCGGTTAACTCTATTGAGAACCAAACTTTTAGTTAAAAGCTTTAGAATTAGTTTGGCCCACAATGGTGTACTGAAAGGAGGGAAACGCTTGAAGAAGATATTTGAATAGCGCAATTCTAAATAACATATAGATTCAGGATAGAAGGCTTGAAAAAGAGTAGAGTTACTGACTCGATATAAGCCATTGGAGCTGCGTCTCCTTGCCGAACTCGTGTAGCCAGCACTCGAGTGTACCCTCCTGCTCTATCCCTGAAAATGCAAGGAAACCATCTCAGATGCAAAGTAACAGATCAAGCAGGACCAAGTAATCGGCACATCTAAATTAAATGTCTGGAATAAGCAAGATTAGGCCTCTAATACTTACAGGAAGGTAGAGAATACTTATCCCGTTTACTATACCGATCCCTGTTACCAACAGGGACTCATCTATTCATACACTCGGTTGGCCTTCGATTTGCAAATGGTGTAACCATGACTTGGCTAAATGTGTATGGCCACTGCTCTTTGAATGAAATGGAGTGGTCTTCTATCACTTATAGTGGTCTATACCCTCCCACTCATGCACAGTGATTAAAAAATTGAGCTCAAGAGAGTTTGGCTCTTGTACACGAAGATCTCTCCACAGCTCTATACTAATCTACCAAAAATTACACTCCCAAAATGACGGTATCCTTTACCTTACAAGAGTAGATCTTCATTAGCAACAAAAAAAACAACACATGCTGTAAATGACTGGATCCCAAAAGAAGATGCGGTAATCCTAATTCTAAACTCCCAACCCATTCGGCAAGGAACGTAAAAATGACAAGAACGGCGGTGAGGACTCAAAGATGACCACAAGAATGATCGGAAGTTCTGCACGCAGACTTACTTGTAACGAAAAGCTAGTTCTTGAAAGACCTTCTGCAGGTTTTCATCCCCATGGATTATCGATGCAGCTCTTCGCCGTGCAGCCAAAGTGCCCTACAGTAGATGCCAAGTTGTAATAAATTGTAAAGTACTCTAGATATTATGGTAGCATAGTTTTGGTGAATATCACCGAGCATAATCCAATTCCATAATCATAATCCAATTCTGGAACACAAAATGTACACCTCTAGTACATGAGGAAAAAATTGTTAAATGTATGGTAATGGATATGTCTACCTTATTTAGTAGATTGAAGGTTCACAAAATAGAACATTAGCAGCGAGAGGAATTGATTTGACAAGCAAGACAGTCCAATTCTCATTTTCCCGGCCAATCCATGAATACAAAATGAATCCGTGGAGAAATAGCTACCTCTTTTCCAAGTTGCACCATATTATCTGCCACTCTCCTCAACTCCTTCGCCTGCCACGTCCAGTTACGACCAGAAATCAACTTCTCGTTGCTAATTCAAACGAAAACCTAAATCTTAATGACATCACTGGATTGTGCCTTGCACTTTCAAAATTAGACCAGAAACATTGTGTGCTATCCTTTCATGCAGCATCCGTAAACAATGAGTTGCACCGAAACCTGACATTGTGGGCCAACATCAAGATTTGACAAAAACCTTGTAAAACCCTAACTTAGTATCTACAAACGATCTCCGTTTTCATCATCTCAATCCACTTGAAGGACACAGAAGCTCAACAACAATGATAAATTCTGCGGGATGCATTGAAGTAAAACTGTGGTTATCCACAAAAATTCTACACAGATTCATAACCTAAAAGTGCAATGCGATTAATGACATCACCAGATTATGCCTAGCGCATTCAAAAACAGAGTGTCCAGAAACATTATATGCTATCCTATCATGCAACATCGAAAGACACGGCCGGTTAACAAGATGCAATGAAACCTTGTAAAACCCTAGAACCTACAAACGATATTCGCCATTCACTTGAAGCTCGACAACAATAATAAATTCCACGGGATGCATTGCAAGATTCAACAAAACCTTGTAAAACCCTAGAATCCGCTCTAAAAAAATCCACGGGGTACATTGGAGTGCAGGAGAGCTAACCTTAGGAACAGTGGTCTCGATCCGCTCATGCTGTACCAACTGCGACACGAGATTCCTGCACTCATCCAACCGCACGAGAGTTACCGAGGGGATTCTATTCTGTGTTTTTTTGTTTTGTTTTGATTTTTCTTTCTTCCACAAACAAGGAAGGCATGCTGCGATTGATTGCATTGCAGTGCAGGGGACGTACCGCAGGAGCGCCCATCGATGGGCGGAGGTGCGGCCAAGCTTGCGCATGGAGTGGCGGTGCTTCATGATGGAGGACCGGCGATTGTCACAATGGCCACAGCATTGATTGCAAGAGAGAGAGAGATGAAGAAGAGCAATGCTGCACCAAGCCCACTAAACCCTAAACCTCCTGTCTCATGCCCTTGCCCCACTTTGTACACTACACTAACTTACCCATGTTTGTAGTTTTTTTGGTTTTATTTTTGGGTTTGTTTGTTTGTTTTTAAATAGTTTTAAAACAAACATAAGGGAGTAACCCTCAAAGAATATGTCCAAATTTAGAAGTAAAAGGAGTATTTTTGAGTTTTAACCTCAAAATATAAAAATTAATTCATATTCTAAAATAGTGAGTACATACTATTCTTGTCATGAATGATGTCTAAAACAAATTCATACAAAAATTTATCCATTACTAGCAATCCATAGTCAAAGTGATTTGAAAACTAAGAAAACTAAACCCGAGGGGCTGGGTATGTCTTCTAAGAGTTAATTTTTTGACGGGCATGGGACTTGTCAAATACCGACCTACTGCATGATTATATTTAAAGATTGGAACCCATCATAAACTATCACTAGCGTAATCTCCCTTGCTTAAAAGAGGTTCACCCCCATGGGCGAGAATTAGTGTGGGTCACAAGAGCAGGTTGTACTTGGACCACGAATTTTTCTGCAAGTTTTCATTTTTGGAATGGGTAGCACCGATGAAACAAGTAGCACTTTCATTTAGATTTCAGATGAAGTCATCATAATTGAAAGAGAATTTGCTACAATGGATGAAAATATGTCAACATGGATTCATATTTTGACGATAAAGGAATGAGTTTTGTTCCACATTTAGATATTTCTAAAAATAATCTTGATTTTTGGCTATATTTCGCCAGCTAAAAAGGATTGACTTGGAATACTTAGACTACTTGGACTACTTGAACATTGTGTAAGGGAAGTATGCCACCCCTAAAATATAGCAGTGCATGTGAAGATTCAATTCCCAAATGTAGAAGACCTCACTAATAAGCCGTTTTTAAATTTTATCAAAGCTAAACTATCTAGTATCAAAGCTACCCCATACAAAGTAACCACGGTCTAAATTTATTTCAGTTTTTGATTTTTTTGAGTCACGTTTGCAAACACTCTTTATATCAATATGCATTTAAAGAAAAAATCAAAAGTAATTGACTTTATACCATCCATTTGCACATTGACAAATTGTCTGCACAAACTAAACTTAAACAAAACAATTTTCCACCTAAAAGCTATTGATTGAAGATCTCAACTCCACAACATATTGAAATTACATTAATTTTAGTTTTTCATGGCTCTTGATACCAATATATACATATGAATAGAACTCCATGTATTCGTTTACAATTATGCACATCTAGATAGAAACACCGACCCTTTTGCAAGGCCGGCGTGAATAAAGT
This sequence comes from Pohlia nutans, assembly GCA_022496805.1. Classification (NCBI taxonomy): domain Eukaryota; kingdom Viridiplantae; phylum Streptophyta; class Bryopsida; order Bryales; family Mniaceae; genus Pohlia; species Pohlia nutans. Next base: position 16,323,533 of record CM040097.1, read on the forward strand.
GTCCGTTCGTAATGTCAATGACCCGGTGCCCACTGGACAGAGGGACATTGGGACAAAACTACTCTCCCCTTTCGAGGATGGACACTATAGTAACCGAAACAAAGAAACAGTAACAGTAACAAAAAATAACAAATTAATGATGGTTAGGTGCTAGATAGTATAAAGGTATGTTTTGGGTTAATTATTATCGCCAAGTCATGAGTTCTTTGGTTGGTTGGTGAAGGGCGTTGTATCACAATTATGTAGTCCGGGTTCGAAACCTATTGGGCTCGTTTGAGCAGTGGTGTGATACACATGGCTTGGTGCTGCTAGTGAGTTGTCATGGCAGGAAAGTTTGTACCAACCAACCTGCCCTACCTATCCGTGAGACAAGATGATCTAGTTGTTTGAAAAGAGTGGCTAGCAGTGGTTTTCACCACTACCCCCCCCCCCCCCCTTTTAATGTACTACGTCTGTTGTTATTGTTTGATTATTCTCTATACGTCTTTTATGTAGAAGGATAGATCCGGCATACTGTATGGCAATGATATTTATTGCTTTGAATGTGTGTTTTATGGAGGTTTCGCAAATGTTGAATTTTGTTTCTAGTTGTTTCATTGAGGGGACGTGTGTGGTTCCTCTAGCTCCAGCTGTAATGACTATGATAGGATCTACTTTCCAACCTTGTTGTATGATGTTATTAATTAAAGGTTGGTATTTTACGATTTTTTTGCCAATTGTTTCTGGTGAAAATCTGTCGTTTGCGTATGTGAATTCTATAAATTGTATGGTTAGGGTATCATCGGGGTTTAGGGATGTGGACTTTGGTATGGGAGGCCTATAATGCATAGTATATCTGGTTTGAATCTGGCATTACATTGACATCTTTGTTGATTACAAGTACATGGTAATAACCATGGAGGAACTGTGTTTTTTTGTGGATTATTATTGAATGTGCCCACATTCATGAGAGTGTAGCATCTTGATTTATTTGAGGATAGTATTAATTTTCTTAATTCCCATACCGCTTTATTGTGTCTTTTGGTTCTTAGTGCGTGTATATGGTGTTGTTTGCATAGTAAAAGTACATGTAGCCATGTATCTGCATCTTGTGAATTACAGATGGGACATGTTTTTGAGGGGAATCTTTGTATGCCAAAAATTAATTGCTTTCTGGCATTTCCCATGTATTGACCGGTTCTAAATTTTAGTATGCTTGTTTTTTGTGAGTCTGTTATTTCTAGATTATTCCAAAAGTCATTGGACATTTCGTTATCTATGATGGAGTTTGTTGTCCATTTGTTAATGTTGGGAAAGTCTTCTGCCAATATTTCTAGGTTATTTTCTCGGTCATGTTTCTTTATGTATTCTTCCAAACATCTAACTGGTCCTTTGTCTGGTCGTTTGATACGACCGGGCCATGTGTCTTTTTGGAAGTAGTAAGGTGTGGTATGTGCAAATTCGTGTGGATTTGCTGCAAATTGATAACCTCTTTTCATGGTTCCTTCTTTTGCGAGTTGATCTGCGTGTTCATTCCCGTTGATTTTAGCGTGTGCTTTAACTTTGTATATTGTGGTTGGTTGTGTTCGCTTTTTTAACATTTTTACCATTTCTTCTAATATGGTTTTATCGGCGTGGTTGTTTTGTTGGGTTGGGTGTTTTAGTTGTGTGTTTAGAACGTGTATACAGTTGAGACAATTAGTAAAAATATGTGCAAGTTCGTTTATGTATTTAGTGGTGATCAGTGAAAGCGTTTCATGTATGGCCATTAGTTCTGCTCTGAAGCATGTTTGTAGTCCAGGCAGTCTTTTTGATATTTGTACATCTGGTTTAGATGGGTTGTATATTCCATATCCTGCTTTTTCTTTTTTCCAATGGCCATCATCTGCTTCTTTTGGCGGTAAAAAGGAACCATCTGTGTAGTAGCTGTACTCCGGTAGGAATTTTACTGTAGTGTTTATTTCGAAGTTTGGTAGGGGTATTATGTCAATGTTTTGTGGATTATTGTATGGTGGGTATATTAGTTTGTTCCATTTTGTGCTTTTGTTAACTTTTGTGTTCGACGGTGTGGGTGGTGCTGTTTGTGTATGGTATTGCGAAATTTGTAGATTTTCTATTGTTGTGTTTATGGTGTCTATTTGGTTTATTGTGCCAATGTTGTTGTTTTGATGGTGAATACATCATATGTGCATTGCAAGTGGTTCGTTTCTGATTTTGTTTATGCACATCTATATATATGTTTATGCATGTTCAGACGATCATGATTTGTGAAAAGCATCCATAATACATGTATCAATCATTTTTGGAATGAAAAAATATAAATAAATATATAAATAAATATATAAATTTTATATATTTATATATTTATATATTTATATATTTATATATTTATATATTTATATATTTATATATTTATATATTTATATATTTATATATTTATATATTTATATATTTATATATTTATATATTTATATATTTATATATTTATATATTTATATATTTATATATTTATATATTTATATATTTATATATTTATATATTTATATATTTATATATTTATATATTTATATATTTATATATTTATATATTTATATATTTATATATTTATATATTTATATATTTATATATTTATATATTTATATATTTATATATTTATATATTTATATATTTATATATTTATATATTTATATATTTATATATTTATATATTTATATATTTATATATTTATATATTTATATATTTATATATTTATATATTTATATATTTATATATTTATATATTTATATATTTATATATTTATATATTTATATATTTATATATTTATATATTTATATATTTATATATTTATATATTTATATATTTATATATTTATATATTTATATATTTATATATTTATATTGTTGGAAAGAAGGTAATTATGCAAGAGCTACGTAATAAGGGTTGATTACACATATCAAGTTGGCTTTAAATTGCATAATGGCAGATTTGGTCTCTAAGACATTCTTAAATGTAATTTGGTCTCTGAGGCATTCTCAATAAAAAACTCGAAGTCGGAATCAAAAAAATTGGATCCCCATTTTTGTATCAACATACCAAATTCACATAATGTTTTTCAAATAATTAAGATAAAAATTGAGACCTTAGTAACCTACCCAGGTTTATTTTAAGAAACGCCCAAAATACCCATTCTCAAATTGAGAACTGTAAAGTGCAATAGGAAGCTCATATTATCTAATTTTCAGTTTTTGAATCAAGAGCATGTAATTTTTTTTGAAAATATGCACGGCCTTCAATTGATCGGCAAAGGAGGTGGGGAAAATGTCTATCTTAACTGCCAGGTACTGTACAATGGGGTACAAAAATTATTCGAATTTTTATTCTTCATTTATATCGCCACAAAAGATTAAAATCTCATATTCTATTAGTCAAATTGGAACATGTTGTAATATACAAGATGCACTACACACACAGTATAATAAAAAAATCTGTAGATGTTCAATAGAAATCGCCCAGCTGGCCCCCTTACCCAGAGCAAAAATTTCCATCCTGCACTGCCCAAGAAGTGAAATAAAAAACCCTGAAATTTATTATTAGGTCATGCTGTTGTGCAATTCTCATCATAAAAATCTTACACACTCACACCATGATATAAACCTGGATTTCTTATCCTTTGCTATGACATTATGTACACAAGGACAGTTTTATCGCTGAAACTGTTGTGTCGATCTCCAGCACATCTCAACCTAGTTTATTATATAATACTCACCATGCACGCACATACAACAAGACGGTTCCATCCATAAAATTCCGGTACATGACGGGTTCAAAACGGGTCAACCTATTTTGTTACAATATAAGGTGGAAATACCTAAAACTGTCCAAGACCCAATTCCACACCCTATCATTGACTCCCAATTCCACCTTAGGATTAACTCAATTTCACCTTAGGATTAACACAATTCCACCTCACTTCAACTGCACACTGAATGCAATAAGTGATAGGTGGAATTGGATGTAAACAAAGAGGTTTTAGGCTCTTCAATGATTGACAATGACATCACAAAGTGATAATTAAGCAATTAACCCCTATACGTCCTCACCTATGTCCAGTTTAGGCAGTTTTGCAAAGATGCATTATAAAATGCAATTAATATGAATATTTAGAACTTGATGTATGAATAAAAGTTATACATTTTTAATTTTAGATTCTATCTATACAGTTAGATCTATGACTACTATGACTAATCTTTTTTTATAAATTTTGAAACATAAAATAAAAAATTACTTTGTAATTCAATTACGAATAAGATATTGACAATATGTGGATGAAATTTGTTGTGATGGGTTATAATGTAGTACTTTAGGTGTAGTGATTTTTGGAGATTTTTTGGATGCTTGATTTTAATAGTTTTTTTTTTCATGAACACTTTTAGACCAAAATCTTCAAGATTTTCGGTGAAACACTACAACACAAAATGAGGCATAATTTTTTCAAAAATTATTTCCTTTTCGATCGGATCACACATACATGAAGTTAACTACCCATAAAAAATTCAGTAAAAAAAATCACACCACAAAAAGTGAATGACGGATGAGAAAATACGGATGAAATCTGTACATCAGGCCAAAAACGCCTGCTTGGGCAGTTAGGGGTTAAGACAATTAAGAAGCAATTTAGCACGGCAAGTAGATTCATTGGATGTAAATGGGTGGAATTGAGTGTAAATGGGGCAGTTTAAAGTAATTTCTCTATCAACTATAGGTTGATTTTGAATGATTATAGAGCATTTTTGGAATGCTCATGACCCCCACTCTAGGTTTTGTATTTTCAAGACATGCCGGTACCACTTTGAAAATTCATAGACATTACAAATTTTATGGGAAAATATGATTTCACTTGGATTCAACTCCACTAAGATTTATCTTTCCTTCATAAATTTGTGACGCACTTGATATGTTTTCCAAAATGTTCAAATTGCATAAACGGATGGTAATAGGTACTTCCACCTTACATGTGATATCATGATTTGGTCATCTATTGTAGAAAGTAGAGATCTTCATAATGCCGTGTTGTAGGGATTGTTATGGAATACAATTTGTTACATTTACTAGATCATAATGCAAAAAACCAGATTGTCATGTCCAAAGATCACATTGCTATAACAAAAGACCACATTAATGCTCATAACCCAAAGATCGTAGTGCTATAATCAATGACCATAACCTTCAGCAATGTGGTTTCCGGCTTCGACACCGTAGTCTTTGGCTTCGGCTACATGGTCTCTAGCTTCGACAGTACGGTTGTTGGCATCGGCAATACGGTGATTTGGTCAAGGCATTTTGGATTTGGTTAGGGCATTATGGATTTATGGTGTTTGGCTAGGACAACATGGACTTCAGGGCTATGGGAATGTGATATTTGCACAACGCATTCGGGCATTACATTATGATCTAATAATGAAACAAATTCTATTCCATACGGAATAGATTGTAAGGATTTACAGTACCGTAGTAACAAGTTCTTCTTCAAGTACTGCAGGTTATGCGAACAAAACCATTTATTAGCATGGAGGACCATATGACAAGTGGAATAAATAATGACATTACAGTTAACCAAAAAGAAGCTAAACTCTTGTTAGGTAAGGTGAGTTGGAAGTGAATAAAGGGCAGCCGAGTCAACTAGCATGGTTCCCACTAAATCCATAGATAGATAACATGATGAACTAGTTTTGCTAATTTAAATAGAGAAAGTTTTAAAAAAAATCACCCAAAAAACTGTGGTTTCTTTAGAACCACCCTGGGCACTAAAGAGCTAAAAAAGTCTCTTGACTTCTAAACTTCTAAAATACCGTCGCAAACAAACAATGACAAATAATGAATGTGTATATGAATTAAATTATGATATCCAAAGGTATAAAAACCGTAGCCAAAATGACTTCCGATCTAGTGAAAGTGAAGATGACAGGTTGAACCAATTTGTTAACATATATTGAACATGTATCACAACCATGGATGAACTTCGGTAGTGTAAGTATAAAATTCCCAGCTCTCAATGCAACGCAAACCCCTCCGACCAGTCGGACGCACTCCCAACTCATCCCTAATTGCTCTGTTTTGAATCTTACTGAAACCCAAAACATGCCGTCAATTTGAATCCTCCCGAAACCTAAAACGTGCCCTCAAATTGCCTCGTGATGGCAATGGTGATGATCATGCATAGAAACGAAACGAAACAAAATGATAGATATAAAGAAATGATTGGAATGGCAAAGAAGCACTAACATAACGACAAAGCAATGCGATGGCCAAGAAGCTATTCGATACCCGGACCCAATGCGTGATACCCATACCCCGATACCCGGACCCAATGCGTGATACCCATACCCCGATACCCGAACCCAATGCATGATACCCATACCCCGATACCCTCCAATTTGTGTGTAGTGTGAATGCGGTTGTAGATGGGAGTTAGAAACTGCACTTTAGAAATTAACCCCTAAACGTCCCAGCATCCAGAAACTGGATCACGAACAAATTCGAAGCCTTGTAACTTTCTCATACAACCTCACATGATTTTCAGCCAAGTCACCTTCGAAAGCCTATTAAATTCTCTACCAATTACAATAAATCTCTTGTGATGGGGAGCTGTTGATAATATTGGAGAGGCCTCCAACTACAAGTATGTCTAATTTGTTGGGTAGATTTTATGCTTGCAATGGTCTTCTCATGTACACCTCATGTACATCTGAGCCATGCTAATATCTACTTTTGAGGCTAGAATCTACTTTTGTTCAAAGGGTTGGTACGTTTAGGGGTTAAAGTCGATGTGGGACTGTGCTAGTCGATGCTATAGTCTCTGTCCAAAGGACAGAACCAATAAAAATCATTGAAAATGTAAAATGTGATACAATTTCATGACTATCTGCACTTAAAAGTAAAGATTTGAAAATGATTACCGGTACTGGATGCCCTTCGTTCTCCCATAATTCACAAAATCCATGAAGTACTAGGCTCTCAAAAAATCATGGTGATATTCCTTAAAATGGCATGTTTCAGAGCACCAAAATTGTGACATTCAGGCCCAAAGCTCTGAAAACTAGGACTGCTATAGATTTGAGGTTTCATTCAGGTGACAAACTGCACCAATTTCACTAAAATCCACCATTTCAACAAATATTCCTGAAACACATGCACATGAATACTATGAGCCCAGTACTCTTTTCACGTCAAAGATGGATTATCCATGCTTTAGACGCACCCAAGGGTGCATAAATGATGTAATGGAGATTAGTCACAGCAACTTCCAAACGTAGAATACATAAGCTAGTCCAATTATCAACTTTCTATCGAGGTATTTCCAGCCTTCATCTAATCGAAGCTGCCAATGCAAAACGAAGCATCTTCCATTTTCAATGCAATATGCCAAGGTTACAAACATACTATTAACAATTGTGTTCCAAATGCATCCACTACAACTGAAAATTTATAATCACTAAGCATTCGAAATCACTGGGCCACAAATACTCAAATCACAAAGATTTCTTCCACATACATACATATTTTTGTAGTGGAAAGAACTTCTTCGTAGTTAGTAATACCCGCAGTAATTACAATTTTTGGTGTACTAATACATTTCCAAAGACTTCACTGGCTACTTTTGAGGAGCGAAACGGATGAAGAGAGCTCGAGAAATGAATTTCCAAAGCCTTAGTGCACATAGCCCCAGTTCATCCACACTCCAGCCAAGACAAGAACTTACTGCTTTAAGAATAGAACTTGTAGCTGGCCACTCTTTGGAAAAAAATGATATTCTCACTCAAGCAGGCACACGCGTGGCCAAGCTCATTTCCCCTAATCTTGCTTTCTGCAAGCATACAAAAAGCTTTAAGAATTGCTCACAAGACAATACTGAAGCCCACCTGCACCATGTACACAAAAGCTTCAATTCGCCCATATACAAAGATAAATGGAAGATGCACATAAAAAAAACTTGTGTAATATGATGAAAGAACCATTGGCATACCTTGAGATGTTTGCAGGATAACACAACCCGTCACTTCTAACAAGCTGATGGCAGGCTTAGTCTGAAGAGAAGTGTCCATTGAAATGCCTGGATACGTATCAAATGTAGGATCAATATAGGATCAATAAAGAATCAATATAAGCTCAAACACGGAACTGGCTCAAGATCATATAAAGCCCATGGAATATTGACAGTAGCGTTTTCTTTCTTTTCTGAATATAAATATATTTAATCGGAAGTGATATGACAGAAGTACCTCTTGTTGAGTTTTTCAACTGCATCAGAAGCGAGCAACAGGGTATCACTTCCACGCTCCTGCACGGTGTACAGTTCTTGTCCACCCCTTGCTCGTACGACTAACCAAGCATTATTCTTTGATCGAACAATAATTTCAAGGTCTGGATTGTGCTGAGAAACCTTTCTCTCAGACCTTCCCTTTTCCAGGTCAATGTCTGCCCGTACAATGTTAAGTACTGCAAGCGACTCCTGCGATGTCCATTGAGCAGCCAATGTAAACGACCAAAACTCGAAAGAAAAGGAACAAAATTATCCTGACTCGGCTTGATTAACCTTTAAAGTGCCCCCAAATGGCCAAAAGCTTTCATATCTATAAGACTTGAAATGAATCATTTAGGCAGCTTCATCAAAGGTACCAAAATGTAACTATAGAAAGAAGAAATCACTTCCTACAGTTTTATGCAAGAGTATGTTTTGAAGTTAACCCTCAAAGGACATACCAAGACCCTCGGGCTTAGTTTTCTCATTTTTTAAACCACTTTGACCATGAATTGCTAATAATGGAGAAATGTTTTTATGATTTTTTTTCAGGCATTTTTTAGAATGTAAATTGCTTCTACATTTTGAGGTTAAAACTCAAAAAGATTCCTTTCTTTCTAAATTAGGAAATGTCCTTTAAGGGTCAAACTTGAATACCTTGGAGAGAGTTGCAACCTTGCTTGGTGGGGATGCCTTGGTAGTCTTGCTGGTGCGATCACAGCAAAGATAGCGATACCCTGGAACGTGAGCTGCGTTTATTCCTTTCCATTCCTTCGAAAGCCTTTCTTCAAGTTTCTGTATCCTCTGAGCCCCCTGAGTGCACGAGAACAAAAAAAATGATTACTGTAGTGCCACACCATTGTACTTTTATAACTAGCCAAGCATGTTGTTAGGAAAAAGTCTATTATTGAAGTGCTCTCATTCAACATTAAGCCTTAAGGACATGCTAAGCCCCACGGGAGAATCTTGTTCATAACTTCTACTCCATTGAACCAAATGGGGTTTTTTAAATGCCAAAACAAACAATTTAAGGCATCTATACTTCTTTAGAATATAACCAAAGTAAATTAAAAAGAGAATCGTACTTAAAACGTATCCATGGCCTTTCAACAAGATGAATACCTTCTCAAGCAGCCATCCTCTCAATAGCGATAATCGATCCAAGCCATTAACAGAAGAGTTTACAGGAGTCAACATGATAATGGTCACTGTCCGACATTGATAAGTACACAATTGCATTTGCTCGTTGGTACGTTGTAGCCAAAGTGTAGGACCCAGTGAATTAACATCAGATCCCCAAGCGTCAGTAGCCAGAAAATCATCAGCTTCTTTCCACCAGCCATCAGGTTTCATAGGTCTTGGCGGCCTCCTTGGACCATGTTCTTCACTTACTTGAGATGAGGCAGATGTTCCATTAGTGAACAGGTTCCGGATCTTGGATTGACCTATATGCACAGCCTTCCCACGTTTAGTCCCTCTCTATAACTTCCAGCAACGAGCTACAATGTCATCACAAACCAGCAGTCTATCTGATACACTTAGCTTAGTCTCACTCTTTGTTAACCCTGAAGGAACAAGGGAACCGATTTGAGCTTCATGTATTTTAGCACTTTTGAATAAGTTATGTGATAACTTTCTTTTGTTTAATTTTATTTGGGTCTTTTAATCAAAGCATTGCTTCTGTCTGGTGAGATCAAACTTAGACCCGTCTAAATTATGTTTTTCACAATATAATCAATTTGAAACAATGTGTCCTTGGTCCATTAGGGGTTAAGTGCACTTACAACCACACCCCATGCATTCCCAAACAGCACAATTTCATATTGAAAAATTGCCTGAACAAAGAAATTGAGGTTTCGGGCGTACCAGCAGCTGATATCGCAGATACGCTCGCTGCTTGATTTCTACGGTTAGAGAGTGAGATTGCAGCTGGTGTCAACCGGAGTGATGCATAGCAAAACAATCTTGCAGTATCCTCCTGTAACATTCAGGAAAAGAAAGACTAAGATCGAAATGACATCCAGTTCAATTACAAGAAGAATTGGATAAAATTTGATATCCTTCAACATAAAAGCACAAATGATTCACAAAAGGTGCATGGACGGAATCTCAACTTGACGACTGCTTACACAGGTAAAACTCATCTTGTAGCAGTTAAAATGCTAATTCAATCACAAGTCGAGAAAATCAAAATAAAATAAAATCACAGATTCAATAACATTCAGCTACAAATCGACGAGTATCACAAATTTAATCATAGAATGCTAGTAGGTTTCAGCACCTTCGTACATGGACTCTCATAGTTTGCATAACAAATCACTAAGTTGCATGGGAAAGTAGATAGGGGCAGGCATACCGCAGATAATGTGCTCGAAACCAGATAATTGTGGAAAAGCACCATAGTGTGACACGCAGTTCCACCTCCAAACCACGACTCCAAGAGCCCTATCAAAGACTTCACACAAGAAGACTAATCACTTGTCTGTTCCCAAGACCATCTAAGTTATCCACGTTGTCGTGTAAATAAAGATCGCCATACACAACAGATTGAGTACCATAAACCATCATCAAATCTGCAATCAAAAACCAAACAAGAATGCATAACATACACAAAACCCTAGTTGGATGAAGTACTCAATGAATGAAAACTCCCTAAACTAAAATAGACTACATAAACTAACATAGTCTACAAAATAAATCCATCCGACGTCGATGCCACATCACGTGACAACATTACAAATAGCATGCCCAACATTTGAATAGAAAAGTGATCCATACCTGTGCTTGAAGGAGAGTGTCGCGGTCAAGCGTGACTGGCTCCACCATGCCCCGCTCAGTCAGACCCTCTCGTATTGACGGGAGTCGTAGTTTCTTGCCCACCATAAATTCTGATTTATTTCAACCAACGTAGCGACAAATGTCAGAAAAAGATCATGCAAAATAACAGCATCTACATTCTTTATTCTATAGTGGCATACATGATTTAATCTAACACCAAAATAATGTAAATGAATTCTTTTTATTAGATTGTGGACCTTGGTACCATCATCAAGAAGTTAGTTTTTCAGTGAATAGTCACTCAAACAACAAATATCTGATCGACAAGTGACCAACACAAGATCCAAAGTGTTTCATAGGACCACAAATGGTGTTTCATACACTAAATAGAATAAACGGTGTGCTTCCCAACTCCGAACTTAAACAATACTCAAAATTCAAAGATCATGGTGTTCCCGTACTTCGAGATGTCAACAATGTACCAAATCCTTGTGGAATTCAGACGACAACTATCACGAGGAAGTTTGAATATCAGTTTTTGATTCATAAATAATAAAATACTGAACGCTTACATAAAGATCTTACCTGCAAGATAATCAGGGAAGAATGCATGCAGGCAGCTGCGAGCTAAGTCTCCAACGAGTTGCTGTTGTAGCAGTCCCCGAATGGAGCCAAAAAACATGACAAAGAGGTCGTGAGCTTCCTTCAACATCCCTTCTATAGCAGCGACTCTGACCTCCTCTTCCCCTTCTTTGCTCTTCTCGATGACCTGATTCAAAGAATTAAAATCTCGAAAAGAGTAAATCGGACTGCTTCTCTACAAAAAGGCTCCTGCAACTTGAAGCCTGAAGAAACTTAACCCCTAAATGACCAAGGATTCATCATATTAAAATGACAAATTCAATCGATCATATTGTGAAAAATATAATTCAGGTTGAACCAAATTTTATATCACGAGAATCAGTGAATAACATTGCATATGCTGGTCAAGAAACAAATTAAATGAAACAAAAAGAGGTGCACATAAGATCTACTCAAAAGGCTAAAAAAATATATGAGGTCCAATTTGGGCTTCTTGGTCCTTTGGGGGTTAAGTTCTCAAAACATTTGCAAATACGTTAGCAAAATTCTCACCATAACCATCCATATGTCGGGTTCACAATTGAAGAATATGTGACAATGCCCCTCTGCTTGCATCAACTGACAAGGACCCTCAGGTGAAAATATCCTGCAACCATAGATACTCATGTCATTTTCCTCTCACACTTACAATCATAAGGTAGGGACACCCAGGGACCAAAACGTGCCACTTGATCAGATGTTCAGCTGGCGCACATGCCATTCATCAACATGTACCTATTGTCGAAGAGAACATTTGCATATAAATTTTACATATGGTATCCAAATAACTAATTCTTTGTTGCGTTGGAACACTCTTCATTCACCAACGAGAACATAAAATAAAAAGTTGCCAGCCTAATAACAGTAAATATATGGCATTTTTCGGTGTCCCTACACACGCAAGTGGGTGAACTATATTTTTAAATGTACAAATTACCTTGTGAAAGTGATCAGACCTTCACTGAGCCCCACCACAGAGAGCTGCGAAGGTAGAGGGCAGTCCAACGGGAAGAAGAAGAGAATCTTATCAAGCTCATGACCTTCCTGCTGCCCTCGTCGCATATCAAAGACACAAACCTACAACACCAAACTTCAATGAATCAGCACCTTATAAACCCTAAACCCCGATAATGAAGTGCCCAATGACAGAAACGAAAACCCTAATTCCGTCTCGCAACTCATCTCTTCCGATACACTCGGTTTGACTTCAATAAAAACATGTCAGGTGTAAGCATGCCTTGGCTAAATCTCTATAACCACTAATCTTTTAACCCCTAAGCGTCTAAAACGCCCAATATGGCCATCCGCATCCCTGACCTTTGCAACGGTGGCATTTTCTCATTTTATCTCCGTTTTCTGATTGCAATACATCATTTTTAAAGCTCTTGTTCTGTACTGCAAGATCAACAGTGTCGATCGTGTCAAACTGAAGTCATTTTCACACAAACAGATGATTTGCAGCACGGGGTCCAATTCTCCTACACTACAGAAAATACACAGTGGACGCTTAGGGGTTAAAATGCTTGCATAATAATCTCTCGCCATTAGTAAGAACACAATGTCCTACAATTCTCGGTGCCCGATCATTGTTTCCACTCTGTTTTCTAAACAGAGTTCCATTGTTTTCCATTGACAATCCACTCAAACAGAAATTATTCAACGAAGCTGTGTTACTGACCTGCACCGACCGCGCCCACGCTCCCATGGTCGCAGACTTGCTGCAGCCGAGCCTGTGTTGATTGTCGATGAACGTTCAAGGCGGAGAACTGCACGAAGCACGCCAAGCAGGTGTCATGTAGGATTCATGAATGAAATGCAAAATTACAAATTAAAAAATTACATGAATTTTGATAGTCATACCCCATTTTATTGCATTATGATCACAATGTCATTACCGCCGTTCAGTAGATCTTTCTCGTTCCGGAAGAAGTAGAGCACCGGATCGAAAGAACGAAAATTCTACACTTACATTGTCGATACTGGCGATGGCATTTCGCCGGGAGAAAACCCTAATTCGGAGGATGCACTCCGAGGTCTCATGTCTAAGGTGCCGTAAGGTAGGGACACCCAAAACCGCCCATTTTTTTACTACACTAAATTGTGATTTAAGTGTCCGGACACTATTTCACAACATCGTCACTATTTAATTTTCTTTAAGATCATTACATCAATTATCTTATTTAGTCCGACTCGGGCTATTATTTTATTTAGAAGAAAGTTTGAGTCGAAATAATTGAGATAACTTGTAGTAATTGTGGTAATGTAGGTATAGTGTGGTCTATATTAATATTTTTCAATCCAAATTACTATGAATTTACAATGCCATATATAAATAAAATATTTTGACAATACTATTTTTAATTGTTTAAAAAATAAAATATTATAATCTAAATAAAATAATACTATTTTTTTTTTAATATTCTCATACTCATTTAGATAGTGCATACCATAATTAGTCCAACGATTTGTAAAAACAAATTAGATTAATTGTAGCTCTCATAGTAAATACAATAATGGATGTAGTGCCCTTGTAAAAAGTTTTTATTGTAAATTTTAAAATGATAAAAGCTTCAAGTAAACCTTCTTGATGTACCAGTAGTGCAGTTATCCGTAAAGTCAATACATGGTAGCATATCTTCTGCCTTCCATTCTCTTGCTTCAAATACACACTATTGTCTATCATTGACATGAACATCTTAACACTAAGCTATAGGCGATCATATGGTTGTTGTGGGTCGGGGACACATAAGATTCTTCCATGGAAACTTGAGTGTAGTTTGGCTGAGCTTTTTTTGCATTGGAAAGGTGTGGGATTTGAATCTCTCTCACAACGTAGAATGTGGTGATTGGTCTAAAAATCCATAGGGTAAACTTGTTTTTGTTGCCTTTTTAGTTATAAAAACCAATTCTACCTTGTTTTCTCTTCTAAAAAGTTTTGTTGGACTTTACGAAAAACTCTAGTGTTCCAATGACAAATGGAAACTTTATAATAAACATGGCATATCAAATCATGTCATTCTCATCACTTGAAGATAACATAACACTCTCAGTGCAAACTCCTATGTACTATATGGACACTATCTCTCCTCACCTTTGAATGAACTGTAGTAAAAACATCAATTCTCGTTGAACACTAAATCACAATTTAGTATAATGAGCATAGTGACTATTATTATACTTGTCATTTTTTTTTCATTTTTTTCTTGTGGGTAATCGAAAGAGGATTCCAATGCACCAAAAAATGCATCATTTGGATAAGATAACATAACCTAAATGTGATCCTTATTGTGATTGTGATAGAGGACATAGTTTGAAATTTGAAATGAATGTGTCAGCAAATAGTAAAGAATCACAATGCAAGTTGTTTTATATTTTTTCAATACTCTAATACTATTCTAGAGATTTCCTAAGTTAATCCCTAAAAGTTCTCACCCTTTTCAGATTTGGCAGTTTTTTAAAAATGCATTATAAAATGCAACTACGAGGGATATTTTTAACTTGATGAATGAATGAAAGTTTTACATTATGCATTTTAGATTCTATCCATACGGTTAGATTTGCGATTGCTATCACCTATATTTGTGTATAAATTTTCAAACTTAAAATTTAGAGCTCTTTTGTAATATGATTATGAATAGGATATTGATAATCTAATAATGAAATTTGTTGGGATGGGTTGAAATGTAATACTCTAAGTGTAGTGACTTTTGGAGATTTTTTGGTTGCTTAATTTTAGTAGTTGACTTTTTCAAGAGCACATTTAGACTAAAATCTTCGAAATTTTGGGTGGAACACTACAACATGAAATGAGGCATCAAAATTTCACAAATCATCTCCTTTCTAATCGGATCATACATGCACGAAGCTAACTTCCCATAAAAGTTTCAGTAAAAAATCCACACCACAAAAAATGCATGATGGATGAGAAATCGGAGTTCAAATCCGTACATCATGCAAAATATGCATGGTTGGGCGGTTAGGGGTTAAGAGTATAGGAGAACTCACTATTGACATCAGATTACCGTTGATCAGTAGTTCAAAATAAATTTTCATTTTCCATTAGTTACATTTGATGGTTTTAGAGATTGTAGATGATTACTTTATGTATACAAAAGTTATGAAAAGTCAACAGCTTTTTGATAGACTTTTTAAAATCGATTCTTCATTCAAAATAAATACATAGGCACGTACATGAGGGGATTAAAGGATGTAATATACATGAGGTGAAGATGGTACATTTGGATCACTAACACTTAAGTAGCCACATAGTATGTTCGTAAAAAATTTGGAAATTTTAAATAAATAAATAAACTGTATGATGCAAAAAAGGCTTTGGAAATAATTGTAGATTTTAGCATTTAACACATGGAAATATTCCAAAAATAATTATTATTTATCACAAATTGTACAAACTTGCTATGTGGGTATGGTATATAAAGTAGAAAATTCCATTGTTACGCCTTTTCAAAAATTGGGTATAATTTCTATTATTGAATTTATTGAATTTATTATCACTAGTAGAAATATCATTTTCTGATTCAACAATCAAAACAACAAGTTCGCATGTTGGATTGGGCATGTGGAACGTTTCAAGCGACGGAAATTTACGCATACATTCAAGGTTAGGTAGTAAGTTTTTGTGTACTTTCCATACAAACTTTGTTTTTTTGTCTTCAATGCATGATGAGTTAGATTTTACTAGGTTCATCAAAAGTGCTAACCAATGGATTCTAAAAAAGAGATATCATCCAATCACTCAAATGATTCACAATACAAAATTCTTTAAAATCACATGATTGTAAGGAAAGAGGTCATTTAATTCAATTTGAGATAAGATTTGAGAAACTTACAATGACAAGTAGTTTGTTGATAACCTCAAAAAAGTTTTTTTAGAAGACATTTATAAAGTACTTTCAAAGTATATTTAGAATGTTTTCAATCTTGAAGAATATTCTAAAAATATATGTATTATTTCATAGAAAATAATACATATATTTTTTCATGTATCATTTCGTACAAAAAATCATTTTCCACTTGAATCAATGCAAGTACCATGTGACATACAATTGTTGGTCATTACATTGGAAAATTTGATATGGCATAAAGCTGCTTGATTCAAAGTGTTATAATTACTGTATACATAGAAATCATGTACATGGCACTCCTTGTAGACTTAACTATTAAAGGACATGGCTTTCTTGATTCCCACATCCAAAATCTCTTTTAAACTCCATTTTCAACACGATTATCTTTTTAATTTACTTTGAACTATTCTAAAGAAGTGTAGATGTTTTAAATATGTTCACTTCTGTACTTGAAAAACTCATTTGGCTCAACAGAGAAGAAGTTATAAGCAAGATTCTCCCAAAAAAAAAGTAAGCCTGTAGGGCTTAACTAGTATGTCCTTTAACCCCTAAATGCCCAAGCATCCAAATAGTGGATGGTGGTTGGTCAAATTCGATTTCAACCTTAAAGATGATTATTTTTGCTTTCAAGTTCAACTAAAAAAATGGAGATTATCAAGTCTAGTTTCTACTTCACATTGTAAATTTGAAAAAATCATAATATTAAGTATTTTATTGCACTTGCAATGTCAAGTGGTCATAATCCAAACTACACTACAAAGCATATGTCATTATCAAATTTCCAAATTTAGAAAATATATTTTAAATTGAATTTTCCCGTATGGTTCTTCATTGTAACTTGAACCTTTTATATATATTTTTGGTAATTAGGAATTTTTTTGTAATTTATATGAATTTCTTTGTGTATTTTATTTCAGAAATCATATTAAATTTATAATGCAGTAAGAAAAATTGAAAAATTGAGGATCAACAGGAAACATATGTTTACATTTATTAAAAATATTTCAAAAAATATATCAAAGGTTATTGATGAGCAAACTCCATATGAAAGTGTTGTTTGACTTTTCTGTGAATGCCCTGGGCATTTAGGGGTTAAAGGTTAATCCTTCTAATTGGTAGTTCTTGAAAGAAACACAGAGTCTAAAGATTATTGTTAGAAATCAAAGCATCCTTGACATTATTGAAGGAGAATTTGTGCATGTGTTTAACCCTTAAACGTCAAAGCAAGCTCCACGGGCTTGTTATAAAGGAATAATTCAGGAAAAAACTAGTTTTTCTCAACCAAATCAAGAGATAATTGGTGCATTGGAAAGTTACTGAAAAAGCGATTTAGATTCTTGATTAGCGCCTCATTTGGGAGCTTGTAGAATCATCCACAAGCAATCAAAGTAGTCAGAGTGAACAGGAGTTGAAGTTGGGCAGTACAAGTCGTTTTTGAAAAAGTGCCGCAGTGCAACAATGCCGCAGCAGTAGCTGGCCATCAGAGCCGTTTTTTTTTTTTTTTTTTTCGATTTTTTTTTTTTTTTTTTTCCTCCAAAAATATTTAGATACCTTCTGGGCTGCCCCGCCCAGGCCTTTTTGACGTTTAAGGGTTAATTCTAAGATATTTTGTGTTTTGGACTAGTTCAGTCTCACTATCCCCAACGATGGCTACATACAATTTCAAGTAGGCCGCCGTCGATAAGTAGTGAGAACTTCGGTCCTCTCTCGAGGCTGGCATGAGTAAAGTGTTTGTTTCATAAAAACTCTGGTCTTCTTTTATAGGCCTCATTAGTCATAACATTCTATAGCAATTCTAGAACATTACCATTTGCTACAATGGATAAGAGTAAGTGAACATGCACAAATTTTAAAATCTTATAGGTACATATCATTCAAAAAGTACCCAACACAATTAACAAGGCTTTGTTGGTTTGTTTTGGGCAGTGTATCGCACTCTTTAACCCTAAATGCCTAGAGCCCTCTCCAAATTCAGCAATTTTGCAAGGATGCATTATAAAATGCAACTAAAAGGGATATTTTGAACTTGACGTATGAATAAAAGTTGTACATTATGAATTTTTGATTCTATCTAAACAATTAGATCTACAATTGCTATCACCAATATAATGTGCAAAATTTGAAACTCAAAATTCAATTTTTTTTTGTAATTCGATTACGAATAAGATATTGACAATTTGTGTATGAAATTTGTTGTGATTGATTGAAATGTAATACTCTAATTGTAGTGATTTTTGGAATTTTTTTGGTTGCTTAATTTTATGAGTTGACTTTTTCAAGAGCACTTTTTGTTCTAAAATCTTTGATATTTTGGATGAATCACTACAACATGAAATGAGGCATAAATTTTTTCACAAATCATCCCTTTTGTAATCGGTTCACACATGCATGAAGCTAACTTCCCACAAAATCTATAGTAAAAAATCCACACTGCAAATAGTGCACGACAGATGAAATTTGTACATCATTCAAAAAATGGACGCTTAGGCAGTTAACATATTTGGACCTATGCAACCACATCCTTCCAGATATTCTTCAATAAATGAGGAATGGGAAAGGGTTATTGTTCAAAATAATATGTTGGACACAAAATACCACTAATATTCTAAGGGATAAAAAAATCTCCTATTACCTATGACCCCATGCACAAAAACTTTCAATGTGCAGTGGGGTCAAGAAATCATTTGAATTTATTTCTTCAAGCTAGAAACTATGATCTTTGAGAAGCTCCTTTGGGCTCAAAAATGCACCAAATCACAAACCGTAAAGTGCATTGGATAGGTAATAGAGTCTAGTTTTAAGCTTCAACAATTTTGTATTAGTATTTAATAATTTTTTATAAGATTTTCAAAATATGATAAATTTGTTTGCAAAATGGTTTGAAACTCAATCAGTTATATTCTAGTAAAAAAATCCCAAAAATCGTGATTCTTTTTTGTATTTGATTGTTAAGATAATTTACATATTTTCTATTAAAACCTTGAATAACAAAAATTGTATCTATTTTTTTCCCAGAGAAAAGGTTTAAAATGGGATATTTTCTTTTAATTAAAAATAGGTCAATAAATTCTTTTTTTGGATTGAAATTCATATGTATGTGTACAATTATAGTGCATCTTGTAACTACAACATGTTTAACTTTGGTTCATAGAACTTAACCCCTAAACGTCATATCAATGTCCAGTTTTTGGACGATTAACAGATTTAGACTTATCCTAAGTTCTCATTAATGCTTGAATAAAAGTCATCCGATTTTTTGGACATATTTCATCAAATTGTTGTCCTATCCAATGGTTGGATGGATAATACTAAAGTACATATTTTCTAAAATTACAAATGTAGAAGTATGTCAAGTTGTTGACCAAACCAAAATCGTTTTGACTGTACTTCAAAAGTGGCTTTGCAAAAATGAGGTCAGAGATTTAATTAATACAGAAATTCAAAGAATCACGACGTTAAGAGTATCTCATTCCAAGTCCATTCCAACAAATTTTACTCAAAAAATGTTAATGTTTCGTTTGTAATCAAATTTAGAAGGAATCTTTCATTTTTACTTTCAATTTTTATAATAAAATATTCGTGATAGTATTGGTGAATTGAACTATACGTATGGAATGTAAAATTCAAAACCTAGAACTTTCATTTGTATATGAATTCCAAAATATTCTTCTAAATACTACATTATGATGATTTTTCTCAAATCGTCAATTCTAGGGACACCTGGGTACGTTTAGGGGTTAAATTTCTCATTGGAATGGCAATACATATAATAATAATAAAAAAGAAATTCGAATTATTTCTTGACTACATTGTACAATACGGTGCTTCATAGCAGAATAGAGCAATGGGAGCCATCACCCTTTTGCAATGGGACTATAATCAATTACAATTAGAAACTAAGTACACGTGGCTTTGACACAATAGTTCCAAAATTCATGGAATACAAATGGCATTTCTTCATTACTTAGAAATGTGGATCTAAGTGAAGATTCTCTTTCGATCCAGTTTTCAAAAGCATAACATTCAGTAGCCTTCACTGGCTCTGCGTTGCATTCCAGGAGAGTTGTAGCACATGCCGCATGAATTGGACAAATTTTTTAGTAGTTACTCAAGTTGACAGGAATTCACAAGTTAAACCCTAAAGGACCACAGCTATGTTCCTCTCCAAACACTCCGCAAAGTACCCCTTCTCATAAAAAGACAAATATTTTTTGATCTATGATCTTTTTGACCAATCCAACCGTAGGATGTTTTAAGCAACTTGAATTTATTACAACCTACAAATTTTCAACCGTTCAGGGTTCTTCAATAGTAAGATTATAAGCTTCAAAGTTGGTTGCACCTTTCTTTTTTGGCATGCTGCCCATATTTGAAACGTTCTGAAAATGCCGAAAATGCAAAGTTTAGTCTCAAATTTGGTAAAATGAATTTGGCAATTGTGTGCATGAGGGAGTTAGCTCATTGTGTGCAAAAATTTAGATGCATAGCTCATTGTATGAAAATTTTCAGGAGCTGCCCGCAGTTAGGTTTTTCACCTTTGCATGATTGTATCTTTTGATTCATACATCGCCTACATATGCAAATTACCATCCCATCTTCGTTACAAAAAGTAGAATCACCACAAAAAATCTCAAGAATTGAGGATCAATACTCATTCCACAGTGAGCTGACCGAACTTGGAAAATCAGCCTTGGTCCTTGAGGGGTTAAAAGCAACAGACAGTTGCAAGTTAGCAATGGAACTCTCATGCATGAACAATGTCTTGCCTTGATAAAATAAAATTGTCCCCACATGTTTTGGTAGCTGCCTCACTTCATGTGCAATTGAAAGAAACAATGTAATTGCAAAACAAATTGCATGAACAAAACAATTGCAATTGCAATAAATAATTTGCATGAACAATTTGCATTGGGAGAAGGGCAATGTCATTTTTTAAGTGAAGCTGTCAAGAACTAGGAGAAGTCTGGTGTGGGGTTGGAAAGATTGAATCTGGTTTCTCATTCATGTACAGTTGGATGAAAGATTTTCATAGTGGATGTGACCAAAAGGTAGAGCCAATGAAGGCTACTGAATGTTAAAAGGGTGCTCCATTGTACTGCTCTATTATGCTATGTTGACTCTTGTCACATGGACAAAGTAAAGAATAAAGAACTCTTCTAGAATTTTATTTGTTTTAAAAAGGGCTTACAATCTTACATCATGGGGTGATGTACAGTACAAGGCTCCTATAAAATGTTAGAGTTTGAAACGCCGTCTGGTGAGTGACGGCAGCAAAATTCTCAACCATCAGCACAGAGTGAAAAGCACACCTCTGTGGCTTCAGAAGCAACAGAGAACACATTTTCCAGTCAATAATGATGTGCTGCTGAGGAGGGCTATGATAGAGAGGCCAGGAACCATTCCTTGATTTGCAGATGACTGATTTGTCAGCAAAATCCTCTAGGTTGGAGACTTCCTACACCTATCGCTATAATAAGGCTGCCAATATTTCGAGGTAACCAGAGGACTAGCTCATATGGAAAGTGCATTGCAGTGATGCATACAAAAAACTATGAATTAATTACGTACCAACTCCGTTTGTGGCATCGATGTATATACAAAGCACAAATTGTGCTCTTGTGCATCATCTGGTGAGGTTCACGAATTGGTATACAGTTCTGTTGCTTCAAATATCCAAAGCTTAAGTTGTCAATTGCTAAAGCTTGCTTCTCTTTTCAGGTACAATACTCAACCTTGAGAGGGGCATGTCCATGGCTCCTCCCTCTTCAGTAGATTGGTGAACATTAGCTATGGCGGAGGTATAGAATGTCGTTCGATCTAAGTTGCATGAATTGTAAGTAGATATCTACTTGTGATTATTAAGAAATTGCAATATTATGTACATCCTATGCATACTTTGTTTACGATGTGTTGAAGCTTTACACAACATTGTGAAAAGAAATTGTACCTGTTGTTCTGCAGGATATTGTCAGTCTTCTTATGATCCTGACTGACTGGTGGTGGTCTTGAATTGTGGCTCGTAGGTGACGACTTTGATTCCATGGCCATCAAGTTGTATGGGGCGTACTACGTTCCAAATGCGAACAGGGCACTTCTTGCTCTCCATGAGAAGGAGGTCGAGTTTGAGCTTGTCTATATGAGTGCCTTCAAAGGAGATCAAAAGAAACCAGAGTACATGGCTTTGCACGTGAGTCTTTCTCGGTACCGAGATTGCTTCTTTAATTGTACTAAGCAATCGATTACGTGAATCACAGAATCTGACAACCTTCTGAAACGCCGTTTATGCAGCCATTCGGAGTAATTCCTCTTCTGCAAGATGGTGACGTCCAATTATACGGTAACCATATTCTCATAACCCTAGTAGCTCCCCGATTTGTTACGTTTATACGTTTATACCCTAATCTTTGCTATGTCTATTGACACAGAGTCCAGGGCTATAATGCGCTACATTGTCGACAAGTACGAAGGCCAAGGAACGCCGAAGCTACACGGGTCCACGCTCGCCGAGCGGGCGCAGGTAGAGCAGTGGCTGGAGGTCGAGAACGGGACGTTCTCCCCGATTGTCAGACTACTCTTACGAAACCTCATTGTGATGCCAGGGGCGTTCAACACGCCGCCAGACCAGGCAGTGGTGGAGGAATGCACCGCGAAGCTGGCGAAAGTGCTGGACATCTATGAGGCGCATCTGGCCGGCTCGGGAAACAAGTACTTGGCGGGAGATTTCGTGAGCATCGCCGACCTTTCGCATCTGCCTTTCGCTTATCCCTACTTCAATCTTCTCCAGAAACAAGAGCTCTTGAGAGAAAGAAAGCATGTGGCCGCGTGGTGGGCTGAAATTTCGAGTCGGCCTGCTTGGCAGAAGGTCGCTGCTCTTGCTATGCCGGAGTATACGCCATGGCTCAAGCGCGTCCAAAGCTTCCCTTCCACGCCGTGAGAGAGACGGGTTGCAAATTGGTGAAGGTGATACTAAATATCATTATGATGTAAAATTAGTGTGATATGAAGATTTCAACCACTCAGTAAAAATTTCAGCCCCTCGCTGATTTTGAGATTTGGCAAAATAGTGTGTGTTTCGGGAATTAGTACCACACGCACTAAATGGAATAATCCGTGTAGTTTATTTGTTTTATTGTCTCTGTCCCACCTGGGGAGAGACTACGGAAATGCTTCGTTTTTAAGGAGTTACATGGCTGAACACTACAAACACGGTGTAAAAGTAAATCTAGGGTAAATACTAAGGCAAAGACTATGCGACTAGCCGCTTCTTTTATTTTGTTTGTATGTAATGTTGAGATCTCCCAGACCATGATCTTCGTACCGCTGGAAAGCTCTTGACGAGGATAGGTGCACCGAAGTGGTTTCGTCGCATTTGGACATACGAGGTGATAATTATAGAATTTTGAGTGATTTTCGTCACCATGAATTGAATTAGATTATGAAAAATGAAATATGGGAAATTTTGATGTCATTCTAAACATCGTTGGAAAGCTCTCAAAGAATAGGGGTATACCAAAGTCGTTTCTTAGCTTTTGGATATATAGTGTGAAAATTATGGATTTTTAATTGCATTTTGTCACCATAAATTGTATTAAATTATGAATCAATTATTCTAAAAAGGAATTGAAAAAACACGAGGAACATGGGGAGTATGGGGAGTGCATGGAACATAGGGAATACGGGGAGCTGCACGGGGAGCACGAGGGACATGTGGAACATTTGGGTTAACGACACATGGCCACACTAGTTTTATGACAAAATATGTAATCTATTTTTATTTTTTTTTGAAACACACAAATTACGTTTTTCGCAACCTGCGGCAAGGACTTTTCCATTAAGTTAAGAGACCATTTCATGGCCAAGAATCAAACTGCCAATCACACCATTCAGTTTTCGTACCTCTTCACCATCACTCATTAGTTTAGAGGCATCACGGACCAAAAAATATGTAATTTTAATCATTTTTGAAAAGTGTTGCAAAAGTGTCACTAGGATCCCTCTATATTAGACAAAAATGCAGCCCATAATGATCATTGTCTTTGGACATGTTTACACCATGGACCATGAACTCGTCCCACGGCCCTCTAAAAGTTGTACTTGGATGTTGAACTGGTCTCGGGAGCATTGCAGTTTACACCAAGGAAAAAATGTCAGAGTGGCCACGGAGTTTGAGGTCCCCAAAAAACAATATTTAAGACCTACATTATCCACTGGCATGGTCCAACGGCTTTTCCGTTGAGAGAGGCAAAAGAGGTGGTCTTGTAGAGAAAGCAAGGGCCTATGGCAGAGAAATGCCGTCATAATATTTTTTTTAATGAGCAATTTCAAAAGAAGACAAAAGATTAATTTCTTTTCCAAAACTGCCATTTTTGGACATATACTAAAAAATCAGCACATTTACTTTTTGTTACATGGTCATTCCTCTTAGTCCACATTCGGTTTACACCTAGTGAAGGGCCCATAAACCTTGTAAATTGATTTTTTTAATAACTCGGACCATGGAAGTCGTCCCATGAAGTCGGACCATGGAAAATAGCCATCTTCCATGGTCTGACTTCATGGTCTATGGTGTAAACCGCCCCTTTGTCATTATAATTACCACAAGTCTTATATTAAATGGTCATATGTTTAATCCGAAATGGGCACACGATTTGAATATTTTTCTACATTGGCTCAACAAAATTGGTTTATGCTCCTAGACCGCCAATTTTAACGTCCATATATGCCACTTTGACATTTCATTCCCATATTTTTTTTGAAAGAATAAGTTGATGACACAAATGAAGTTTGTGGTAAGTACCACAAATAGTCACATATCATGAATGAAATGCACTATTGCATTTCATTAAGAGAACAAGTGAGCAACCCCCTTTTTTTAGTATAATTGTTGAACTATTGCTTAATATACAAAATTTATTCAACAATGTTGCAATAGAGATACAATGTACTAGAAATTAGATTTACATTGTTGGATTGGTGTTGCATATAGATAGACTATTGTTACAATGTAAATGCAATTGTTTATCCGTTCATTACATTAAATTTGGAAGAACCAAAATAGCATTCCTTTTGCTCTAACAACTTTGTTTTTGGAGCATTAGTTGCACATTCCTCTCCATTTCCTTTTCCTTTCAAATTTTCTCTTCAAGAGCTTCCTCATCTTCTTTTATTTTCAATTTTTTACTTATTTTTGGACAAATTTTTAAAGTTTCCAATGCGGACTTGGCTAGTGTTTTGGGCGGAATCTCACGCAAAAGGGATCCCTCAAAGAAAGGATGCTCTCCTAGGATTTTTGTCTATTAGGTTTCCTATGATTTTACAGGCTTTTGTATTGGCATTAGATGTTTATTGTATTGTAATTGGAAGGTCTTATTGAAGCAACATCAAAGGTTTGATGTAAAGTCTTTAGTGTCGTAGCTTCCTAGTAGCTTGGGCAACTTTTTGCCTAATAATTAATTAAAGTGCAAAAAACGGTTAGGCAACACAAAAATAAAAATAATAATAATAAAAATCGGACAGCAACATACATAAAATATATATTGAAACCGTTGGCCTTTTAATATATATAAGGTTATATACATATTTGGGCAAACCAGATCAATAATTTCCTAGAAATTTAGGCACTATTTTAATTATTTATTTTTTGACCAAACTGCTAGGAAGCTTTAGTATTAGCAATAGAAGGTGTGTTTGAATACCATACTCAGCTATTAGAATTGGCAACTCCTGCCGAATATTTAATTAAAGTGCCGAATTGGTGAAAATATTATCCAAGATTTGGTGGATATTCTTGAAGATTTTTTTTCACCATAGAAAATATAATATTTTATAAATAAATAAAATCCTGAAAGTTTGGGCATTTCATTTTATAATTATTTTTTGCCAACCATGACGGTCAAGTACGATAATGGTCTTTGAAATTGTATGAGATCTTTGATCCAATTGTTTTTGCTCTTTTGAAAATATATGGCCTTTGAGATTTTTAAGCCTTCCTTGAAATAGTAGGCTCTTTGCTCAAAAGATCCAATGCGTGTTAGTCTTAAAAATATACATGATTTGAGACATAGTGTCACTTATATTGAGCAAATATAATTTAATAATATTTGAACTAAAGTATGATCACCAAAAATTATATGATAGAATACTCTCAAAATATTCTATATGTTTATTCAATCATTTGAAAATGAATCGATCTGACGATGTGAAATTATCTTTGCGGATAATATCCAAGAGCAACCACTATACTCTAGCTATTTTAGGATATTTATAATTTAATGCCATTACTTATAAAAGAAATGAAAATTAACCCTAAAAGTAACCATTTGTAATCTTCAACAAACATTAAACCAACTACATTTGTTTCAAATTTGAGGCTTCTATAAATAGGTGGAATTGAAGCTTCTAGGATACAATTTATGATACATTTTGTATTAATAAACACCAATATGTCACAAGTAGGGTATGACTATTTTTTTCTTTTGACATTCATACATTTTATTTTAATTTGATTTATTTTTCATTTAATCCATTCATCTTAAATGTCCTAGAAGGTGTTAAAGTGTGAGCTTGTGAGGCAAGACTCTATTACGCGCTTCCTACATGGTGCATTTTTGTAATCCATGTTTACAATCACGAGACTCTCACCAACATAACATTCAGTAGCCTCTATGACTGCTGCCTTTCTCCCAATGTGGAATATCCCACATCATTTCATCCCCCCAATGAAATGATGTGGAATATTCCACATCACATCAATAACTATGGGAGCAGGTGGCATTAAGCAAGAGCAAGTAACCATGGTGAATAGGAATCGAAAGCACTCACTTAGTCACAATTCAACAGTGTCATGTAATTTTTATTTGATTCAATAGCCCATTCAATTATATATCACTGGTCACTCCATATATAAAGGTGGATGAAACTAAAAGGCAGCCTTTTTGAAGGCTACTGAATGTTATGCAAAACAATTGCCTTCCACTTATGAATTGAAACTGCAAGGTTCCACTAAGATTGATATACCCATTACCATGCATTTAAATGTACAATAGGTATACATTCGTATTCAAGAATGCATGCGACTAGTATTTAAGGGCGAAATTGAGTGTGGGGTGGTAAAGGGTACGTCTACTTTATTGCTTTTAAAAAAAATGGAGGCCTCGTCCTCCTTAAAAAGTTCCTTGCAAAAGCATATTGCAGAAATACATGCAAAAACAGGGACAAATATTCACACTTTGACATCCTAGTCTACCTTAGAGCATCACTATCCATAAACGTTACACTGACTCGCCATGACGAGACTCATATTTCAAAATTATAGTCCTTCACACCATTCTCCCCATTCTTCCTTGATCACGACATACATATGAATTTTACATAAATAGGTCAATAGATAAGAGATTTAGACATAATTGTGGAGTTTGAGGATGCTTGAAAAGACACTCTCTTTTCTACACCCTACAGAGATGTTGAGTTTGAGATCTCTTGTGTGGCACAAGTAGGGTTAGATACGCATACATCACAAACTTGGCAAGTCATGTTTTTGCAATGTTTACGTATGTTGTTGAGATGAACAGGGGTGATTACGTTCGACATATGTATTACGTATGTTTATCGTATAAAAAATGTATGAATGACATATTACAAACATGAAAAGACACATCATGATAAAATTTACATGTTTGTAATATGTCCTTTGTACGTTTTTTCTATGATAAACATACGTAAAACGAATGTCGAACGTAATCACCATTGTTCATCTCAACAACATACGTAAAACATTGAAAAACCATAACTTCCTAAATTTGTGATGTAGCGAGTATGTTCAAGAGACACATCAGTAAACTTAACCCCTAAAGGACTGCGGGTTTCCCCTGTTTTTGAGCATCATTTTCATCTCTTTCTATTCATTTTTTTGTGAATTTTTTTTTTGTTCTTGATAGAAAATACCAAATCAAAGATTTAAATAAAATTAAAGATTCTTTTTGACCAATTTAACAAATTTTCCCATGTATTCAAAGACGGTCAGAAAATATCAAAAAAGACAGCAATTTCATCTTTTCACTTCAAACGCTATAAGCTTGCAATTTGTACGGTCAAATTCTATGAAAATTTTACCATGCACTCCCGGTAATCTAAAATAAGATCCCAGAGTTAAAGTTGAAAAATGATAATTTCTAAGGTTTATTTTGAGACCTGCCGACACTGCCCATTGTCCCCCCAAAACCCCTTTTGTTCTATAACTTCCACTTAAAAAGTCGGAATAAAAAAATAATTAAATCCCCATTTTTGTATTGATATACCGAATTCACATAATTTATTTCAAAAAATAAAAATAAAAATTGACATTGGGAACCTATACGAACCTTGAAATGTCCTAATTAGGAAACTTGGTTTTTAGAGGTTAAGAAGGATCATTTTGATGTCACAATGACATCAAAATGATATATGCTACAATGATGTAGGGATTAATGCCATTTTGATGTCAATTCGATGTAAGCTTCACATCCATGTAGTATAGGCCATTTTAATGTAAGATTAACATGTATCATGTTCATGTTAAGTTTACATCATTTTGACTTGAGACATATTAAGTTAGCATCATTTTGACATCAAAATGGCACTAATCCCTACATCACCGTAACATATCTCATTTTGATGTCATTTTAACATAAGACGACCCTTTCAGTTAACCCTTTACCACCCAGCTAACCAGAACATGGTCACTGGGGCCTCTAAAAATGCAGTAAATTAAAATCAGAGGAGATTTTGATGGCACTCCTTGAAGTTCAGATGTGTAATGGACATGTATACAGCTTCTGTGCAAATAAAATTGAGATTCCAAGGTCTGGAAGCACACAGAAACGCGTGTACAAACTCGAATATACGCTCAATACGATAGAGCGTTCAGAAAGAAATCTTGATTCGTATAAAGAATGCTCCACGAGGATGGATGAGCGTACAGGACTGTAGAAGGGAACTTTGTAGTCCCACATGGCCTCGTCACGGATGAAGGCAGGCGTGACAGCTAGTTCTCGGTACCTCCATCGTCGACAGTATGTGCGGGGTTTGGATGTGAATCTGAAAGAAATGACAGGTGTCATCACCGGACGCATAAAGAGAGTTTTTGAAAGAGCATACAAGTATGCTAGTACGCACTGTAGCATATTCCTATATTTCGGGCATTCAAACATGATGCGATCTCACCCGGGCGCAAGTAGTAACATGAACA
The DNA here is from genome assembly GCA_022496805.1 of Pohlia nutans. NCBI lineage: Eukaryota > Viridiplantae > Streptophyta > Bryopsida > Bryales > Mniaceae > Pohlia > Pohlia nutans. Next base: position 16,353,300 of record CM040097.1, read on the forward strand.
TGCAGATATTTCTCACGTGCTTCCTTTTGTGTACTCCGATCTAGAGAAAGATTAATAATACGACCGGAATCAGATGTACAGATTTTTTCCTTCAACCATATACCGATGCTTGTGTCGGGGTCAAAAAATCAGTGAGAAATTTGCGGTAACATAAATGGTTTGTGCAATCGCTAGAGTTGCAGAACAATCGTTCAGGTATAGCTTAACTAAGTTCAAATAATTTGAAAAATTGTGCACAATCGTCAAAGGCTGCTGATACACGAGCACCCCTGAAACGGAGGTGTGGAGAAGCTACATATACGGTTTGATCGCACTCTATAATCTCAAGAACGATCGGTCAGATGATTAAAAGAATCTGTAGAGTCGTTCACAGTCGACTGGTCCGCAAGTTCATACGGTTGGATCCTTACATTTCGGTGTGCAGATCGATCAGGTTCAATCCGATTCCATAGATCACTGAAAAACCTGCTTCCAGCGAAAACAGCCCTGGGCGGTAAAGGGTTAACTCATGCAGTGGCGAATTGGGGATGCTCTTGGGTCATGCCTAAATCTTAAAAATAGAGCGATCCTAGAGGAATTCTAGTCCAGTGTGGCGAGCTCCAATTGGTGCAGCCATCCAGGTCAGCGCTGACGTGGCGGCCACTGAGTAGCCAGTTACTATTCACCAACGTGTCACAATCTTATGCCGTGTCGCCAAGTGTCATCCACCTGTTGAATCTCGGTTTGGCTCCCAATGCTGTACTGCATAAGCAACTATTTTTCCTTCACAACACTACGGGCACTCTGTGTGCAAATAGTGCTGGTAACACTAATTTTCAAAGATTTCATTTTCCAATGATGGTGAGGAATTTAAAAAAAAAAAAAGTTAGTAAAGAAAGTAAAAGTAGACAGGAAGAATCTCATTGCCGCCTTATCACTCACTCACTCATCATTCTCTCCGTGCTTCTCCAGAAAGTTTGATTCAGAGCTTTGAATTCCTGTCCGATCGCAAGCTCGATGAAATCCTTGTGTACTTAGACATGCTCAAATCTTCTTCTTACTTTTTTGTAGGAAAAAATCAGCTCCAGAAACCGTTTTCTGAAGCAATAACAACGCCGATTGTTGCAAGATCGCTCAATGACCAAATGAACGATCACTTGGCCAATTGCTCGTAATGCAAAGGACGATGAGCTCTCCTGTAATATAGCATCATTTTTTTGTGTCTGTTTGAGGGATCGGGGGTCCAGCGATGGCTTTGTTGAAGTTTTTGCAACACGCGGAGTTCGGACAGCCGGAATGGTGGATCGCGTGTGGCATCTCCGTGTTCCTGGTTCTGTTTGCGGGCATCATGTCGGGCCTCACGCTGGGCCTCATGTCGCTGGGCTTGGTCGACTTGGAAGTCTTGCAGCAGAGTGGCAGCGCCGCGGAGAAGAAGCAAGCCAGTGAGTGCTCAACCCCGAACCCTAACTGATCCCTCGTTCTTGCCTTGCCTCCTTCTTCAGGGTTGAGTCCTTTGCAATGAGGATCTGATCTGTGTGCGTGTGATGTGGATTCGTTTTGGAGTTGGATTGGATTAGCGATGAATTTTCAATTGAAAATCTTGCTGCGAATGTGCACATGGTGAGAATTAATTTTGAGCTTTTTTGGGTTGTTTTTAAGAGGAAATGGAACTCTACGCAAGTCGTTTTGGAAATTTTGGAGGTGGATTGAATTAGTTATGAATTTTCTATAACCAATCCCTTATTTTTGACTTTGTTATGAGAAGGTTGAAACCAATGCACTTTGCACAAATGGAATCGTAGTTCTCATTGGTGCCGCTTGAATGGCAATAGATGTATGGTTTAATTCTTAAACGACTTAGCAAGCCCTACGGGCTTATAGTATTTTGGGAGAAGCTTGGTCTTGGTCATAACTTCTACTCCGTTGCATCAAATGAGGTTTTTTAAATGTCAAATTGAGCACCTTTGAGTGATATATATTTCTTTAAAATAGAACCAAAGTAAATTAGAAAGAGAATCATGCTTAAAATGGAATTTAAAAGAGATTTTGGGTGTGGAATGAAGAATGCATCTGTGCTTTAAAGGTTAACCCCTAAGAGTCCACGATGACCATTCTGGTCACCATGTTTTTTTTAACAATTCTGAGTAGGTCTTACTTGAACTTCCTCTTGTTCAAATTTAATTGTTTTTCGACCAACACATGGAATGATCTTCACTAGTTCTAGTGATATAAAATTTGGTCCCATTTGAATTATATTTTTCACAATATGATGAATTGAATTTGTCATTTTAAAACTGCAAATCCTTGGTGGGAGCTAGGTGGGATAGGGACATCTACTTTAGATATCCATAACCCTCCGCAACAAAGGTGCGCGGCACAAGAGGCTGTTGTGTTGTGAATGCAAGCAGGATGAGGTCAGCGTGAAGCAATTTTTCACGGTGCGGCCCTCAACGCCCTGGCCGTGCTTGGAAATCAGGGACAAAAGACAATAGGGTGTGTTTTTTAAGGAGGATCACAATTGCATCTCATTCTCTTGTGCAGCATCTGCAATAAACTGTTGGTGTTTGGCTGGGTCCGCGTTGATGTTTGGTGCGTCACAGTTTGGTGGTGGATGCAGCCGGTGCAGTAGTCATTTCTGACAAGCTGACTCTTTCTGTGCTTGTTGCTGTTTTGTGGCAGCTAAGATCTTACCTGTGGTTCAAAAGCAGCACGAGCTTCTCGTGACCTTGCTCCTTTGTAATGCCGCTGCCATGGAGGTAAGCGTTGAAAATCAATAAGGGCTTCACGTTTCTTTTTAGCAGTTTTTATAAGGACTTTCTTTTGTCCAATTTCGTTTATTTTTGGATCAACGCATAAAATGTTCTTCACTGATTCTGGTGATATAAAGTTTGTTCCCACCTGAATTACATCTTGCAAAATATAACCAATTGAATTGGCTTCCTTATAACTAACCATGAATCCTTGGTTCTTTAGTGTATATATATTCAGCGTTCTATTCGTTCCGGGCATTGCAGAATGAATATAGTCTTCAGACTTTGCAAATTCATTCAATGCTGTTTGTGTGGGTGCAGGCCCTTCCTATTTTTCTGGATGACATGTTTAACGAGTTTGTGGCAGTGATATTGTCGGTCACTTTTGTGCTTGCTTTTGGGGAGGTACGTTCAAATTCCATTTAAGGTATGCACACCCAAAAGAGACCTGCCTCAAAAATTGACCTTACAATTGGACCCAAAACGGCCAAAAGCAACTCTAAAACCTAGATATTGATTGTACAAAGATGTACACAATCAGAACATGAGAGCCCAGGGTCAATTTTGGGTATACAGATAATTTTTTGAAAATTCGTAACTTATTTATATGGTGTCCAAATACTGCATGCTAAAATGTGTTGCAATCCTCTTTTATTTGCCAATAAGATCCAATAAAAATAATTTGTGTTCAATAATAATAAATATGCTCAGTTGCTATTAGTGGCAATTATGGGTGCACATATCTTATTGCAATTTTTGGCTCTACAAAGAAGGGATTAGAATGTGCATAACATTCTTGAACACCATGAAAAGGAATCCAAGATTCTTCTTGTGCACAATCTTGAACTTGTGTTATGTCTGCAATGGCGGATGTGGCTCACATTAGAATTATTTATTTCCTTTCATCTCGTCCTTGCTTGGTATGATTGCATGTGAGCTTATTTCATGCATGGCAATGGAATAAATTCCTTCAGAAGGAGGCTAGTTCCTCGATGTTTCAGTGCACCAGATTCTTTTCAGTGGACAAGGGTGCAAGCTGTATACTATAAAATGTTCTGTGCATTACAGGAAGTTTTTTCCTTAGCCCTAACTTTAGGTCGTCTAGTGAGGTTTTGTATATAAGTACGTCTTCGTTGATGGCCACTTTGTGTTTGTGCTTGCTAATCAGGTGATACCTCAAGCAGTCTGTTCAAGACACGGACTCGCCATTGGTGCCAATTTGATTGGCTTGGTCAGAATCCTGATGATACTCTGCTGGCCCATCTCTTACCCTGTAGGAAAGGTGTGTTTTCTATATCACAAGAAGTGTATTGATCTTCATTTTTCTGCTTCATACACTCTTCTGTCTACTTAGTGTGTGGGTTCAGAAATAAGGCGGGCGCCCTATCTATCATGGAAGCATAGGAGTGTGAATAGTGTTGTTATCAAGCTATTGAATTTAAGACAAGTGGCCCACACAAGAATGTCATTTTGTTTGAGAAACGGACATTAGGTCACTGTCTGAATGACATTTTGAATGCAGATACTGGACTATCTATTAGGGCACAACGACTCTGCACTATTCAGGCGGGCGCAGCTCAGGGCACTTGTCAGCATTCACGGAAAAGAGGTAGACTACCAGAAATTATCATTATAGCACGGTTTAAAACTCTCTTCATTCTCAACGAGGCCTAAATCCTGTGAAGAAAGGAGAGCCTCGGATATGAACTAAAACAGATTTTCCTATTAACCCCTAAAGGACGAAGGATTCATGGTTTAAAATGACAAATTCAATCAATCATGTAGTGAAAAATGTATCATTCACATGGGACCAAATTTTATATCACCAAAAATCAGCGAAGAACATTGCATGTGTTGGTCGAGAAACAAATGAATTTGAACAAAAGGAAGTCCACATAGGACCTACTCAAAACTGCTAAAAAAATCATGAGGCCCAACTTGGGCTTCTTGGTCCTTTACTCTATGTTTTTTTGAGCATTTTTTGAGTGAGTCATATGAGGACTTTCTTTTGTTCAATTTATTTTTGAACCAGCACATGCAATGTTCTTCACTGATTCTGGTGATTTGAAATGGGGCCCTGTCTGGATTCTATTATTTTCACACAACGATCAATCAAATTGATCATTTTAAAACCAGTTGAAGACGTTGTGTGCTATTTCTTGTAGGCTGGCAAAGGAGGAGAACTCACACATGATGAAACGACGATCATTCAGGGAGCTTTGGACCTCACGGAGAAGGTAATAAATCCACTTTCCTTAACTAAAATGGGAGGTTCATCACAACATGAAGTTTACTGCTCACATTCTCTTTCTATGGACGAAACTATGCTTCTTATTACTGCCAATTTATGATGCTATTCATCTCAGACTGCGCTGGATTCCATGACCCCTTTAGAGTCAACCTTTTCAATGGACATCAACACAAAATTAGACGGGTATGTCTCTTTACTTTTCAAGCTATAAGCTGAATCGTATATGCTGATTCCTTACAGTCAAATAATTACTCCTAGCTCATCCATACTGGCCTTGTATAGTCTACCCTCCATAATATGACACTCCATAATATGACACTCCATAATATGACGATATTATTTCTTCAAGCAATACACATGTGACAAGTCATTTCTGTGACTAATCCATGCCTGCCACCTTGAAGTTAGGGCTTCCCAAACATGGCATAATAGAGAGGGACAACTGTAGAGGTGTTCTAGAAAACCTGGCCGCGCTAATCCTTATCAATTGTAATGCCATTTAAGATAGTTTGTAACGTAAACCCTGCCAATTGTATTGGAGAGCAACTCTTGGGGAGGGTTCTTTACTATGGTCACAAACCTCTGTAGAAAATTAGGTTCATGTAATAAAGCTTCAGTCGTTTTTAATTTTATTTTTGAGCTGGAGATCTATTGTAAGTGCTTCTCTCTTTCTCTGAAGTTCTTTTCTAGGTCACACAGTAAGGACATTATTGTGTTTTGGTAACATACTTATAATTCCTGTCACTGTGGGTGTTCACCAGGGAGATAATGGCGAAACTAGTGGCTCGCGGACACAGCCGTATCCCTGTTTACGATGGGGATAAACGAAACCTTGTTGGTGTCTTATTGGTAATCTGCACACTAGTACTATGTTAACTTAGGCTTGAAGCTGTTGGATGGGTTTAGGTTTCTTTAAGTTCAGGCCCTTTGACGGATTACTTGACAAAGTGTGGATGGTGTGTCAATGGCTCTCATGTTGGATACTTGGATGTGGTCAAAGTTCACAGAGTTGCTGACATCAAATGCCAGAGACTTGAGCTAACCCAAACTAAGAATAAAAAGTCCACTTTGGAAGCTGATAATAACTTTCAAAATGAATTTTCATTGTTAAAAAATGTAGGGTGTGATTTTTCTTTCTATTGGTACATTTTATTACCTTCCTAAATGATTTATTCCAACTCCTATAGATATGGAATAAAAAATTTAATTTCCTGAAGGATGAATATTAGGCTTCACGGATGAAAAGAGATGGGGGTTCTCGTCTTACTATCCAGGTCTTGTTGCAGGTGAAGAGCCTTTTGACAGTCCGTGCCGAGGCTGGAACCCCTATCAGTGCTGTCACCATAAGAAGGATACCCAGGTATGAGTTTCGTCACCTACATGATCTTAGTTTAAGGACCAATTAGGCTCAAATTGGGCCTTGTGTGTTTTAAAAAAAATTAAATTATTTTTAAAGCAATTTTGACTTGGTCATATGGGCCCTCACCTAGAGTAGTACAAAGGATCCGACCATGCAATCCCAACATTGTATAGGGTATGGAAGGCAATGAAGTCTTATTGGTTCAGGACTAAGGTAGTTGTAAGATCAAAGGACTAAATTGCAGTCTGATATGTACAAAGACATCTAAGTAGTATATTAGTAACTCTGGGCGAAGAAGACATTTCTATTGGTAAGTAATGTGTTTTTATTGCCTAAAAAGGAAAGTTGAATGAAATGAAAGTCAGTCCCTTCTATAGCAATGCATTTGCGAAAAAGAAGTTTCACCTGTTGTTACACTTAACTACCTTTCTAAAACCTCTTTACACCTTTTTCTCCTCTCCTTATTTCATCCAACTTTCCTCTTTTAGGCAATAAAAACACATTACTTACAGAATAACTCTATCTTTTGTGTTTCAGACTATTACAATAATTCTTTCTAGTATTTCATTCTGCTCCAAGAACCAGTAGAAAACTCACTCTCCAAAATTGGTGTCAATGGCAGAGTGCCCAGTGACATGCCACTGTATGACATACTGAATGAGTTTCAGAAAGGTGGCAGCCACATGGCAGTAGTAACCAAAGTGAAGAACAAGAAAAAGAATGTCAACCAGGAAACGCCCACCATCTCTGAAGCAGACGTAGAGACGGGTTTGCTGGATGACCAAGACTCATTGGAAACAAAGAGCAAGGTGGAGGACGACGACGACGACGTCAATGTGGGTGAAGTGATTGGGATCATCACACTTGAAGATGTGATGGAGGAGCTCCTACAAGTATGACCCCATATCTCACCAAAAATAAATAATAAACTTTTTATTAACCCCTAAAGGACCAAGGATTCATGGTTTTAAAATGTCAAATTCAATTGATCATATTGTGAAAAAGATGAGGCGAAATTTTATATCACCAGAATCAATGAAGAACATTGCATGTGTTGGTAAAAAGAAAAAATTGAACAAAAAGAAGTTCACACAGTACCTCAAAGCTGCTTAAAGAACATGAGGCCCAATTTGGGCTTCTTGGTTCTTTAGGGGTTAACGAACTCCAATAGTGCTTCAGGTTCATCACTTTTCAGTGCCGAAATGTAATTTTACAGGGTTGCAACCAGTGTGGTGATGACACATGGCAAATTTGATTCAGAATATAATTGTTTTCTACCAAAGTAAGAATTAAACGTCTGTTGATTCTGATTTACTTTTGTATCGTCTATTGCAGGAAGAGATTGTTGATGAAACAGACGAGTTCATTGATGTTGCTAACAGGTACGTTTACTTTGCCTTCTTGTGAGTAATGTGTATGTTGCATAGACCTGAAGAGGAAGAACATGTATTGTCTTATTTAGTGATAATCAGGGGCTCCAAAGTGCCATGGGAAGTCTAGGTTATGTTCAATGAAATGATCTCTTGAAATTGCGTAAGTTAGATTGTGAGTCATAGCATTTAGTTGAAAGCGATGTTGCAATTTTCTCAATTCTTTATCCACTCCAATGTAGGGCAACTTAAACTTATGAGCTTGTGCACAATTACTTTACATTGGTAAAGCCACTCGAAGGACCAATCAATGTAGTATCAAGTTTAGTTGAGAGGGAGAGGGTTATAACCATAATGCTTTATTCTATGTGAATCCTTTGATGAGACCAAAAACACGTCTCAAACATTCTTCATTTAAAAGTACAACTTAACGTAATATCCTATAATCTTCTTGAGCCTCACAACCCTCAAAGGTTGTTTAGCCCATAAGGTCGTTGTCAGTAATTGCAAGGATTAGGGTATCAAATTATAAAGTTGTTTGTGAAAGTGTGTTAAGCTTAATTGTATAGATTAGAGTATCGGATTACAAGATTGTTGGTGAAAGTTGCTAGTGCAATGTTTAAGGTATCAAATTACAAGGTTGTCAGACTATGAGTGAAAGTGTGCTAAACTTATTTGTCACCAATAATTGCAAGGATTAGAATGTCAAGGGATTAGAGTGTCAGATTGTAATGAAAGTATGCTAAGTTTACGTGTTGCCAAGGATTAGGGTGTGGAACGTTTTAACTTGAGGTACGGTGTGCAGGATAAGAGTGGTAACTGGGGCACAACAAATGAATAGAGGAGGTTCCCTGGTTCGTGGTATTGCTTCGTTTAAGAATCCGGTAAGTGACTTCTCCGTCACATTATGATACAGTAGTGCAATTTAGCTGACAAATCCATCTTGTCCATCATCAGTCTGCCTGTGATTGTTAGCTGCATGCAACTGGCTATCAGAAGCCAGGCATTACAATTGACATGATGAGCTATGGTTGCAGCAAATGGGTTTATCAAAACAAGGGCAACATGCGATCAAAAAGGTCCGGCAAGTGGAGAACGAGGCCAGACAGAATCGTTTGGCTACTCTTGGTATGAACAGCGGGAATTTGTCAGAGCCACTGTTGGACAGTAAACAGTAAAGAGTCAGTTGCATTCAGCGATTTCTAACTAGGCAAAACTTGGTTGGAGTGTGTACGAACTTAGCCTGAGTGATCTTGGGGGCTTTATTCCAGAGACGCGTTGGTTGTACTGTTATACATTTAGGATCACAATAGGAGGCAGCCAGACAGACTGCCTCTCAAAGTTTCAAAGCAGTTCAGTTACAGAAATTGCTTAACACTATCCAGGTAGCAATCTTAGCTGTAGTATTACCAATTTGGAGCATGTACTGCTCAAGGCGGAAATGATAGGAAGGTTGAGGTTACAGTACCTAGTGAAGTGAACTCCATTTGAAAATCATAATAAAACTCGCTTCTCCTCAATTGTCAACCTGCACGCCTTCAGAAACCTCATTCCAGGTATGCTTGCAATCGTATCTGTACAGTGATTCTCAATTATTGCTGTTGCTACCGAAATTGCTATCGACTAAGAGCCCCTTCCCACGAGGCACCCAGCCGTTTTGTGTCTTAAATAGACAACTGGTTCATTGTTCAATTTCCTCTCAAACTCCACTAATAAAAGTGAGAGCGGCCTTGGTTTGAGTTTGAGGAAGTGGCAAGCCCCTCCAACCTGTCAAGCACCCGTCCTCTAATCCAAAGCAGGAACTAAAATTAGTTTATTCCTTCTTGTGTGAGTGGGCACGGGCTCTTCATGGGGAGGTTCCCTAAAGCTCTCGAAATTGGAATGAAACCAAAACCACAATAGCATTGCAAATAAGGATGGTGACCGATCTCCAAGAGAAACTGGATCCAATTCTTGTGGTTCTTTCGAGTTTTGGATGGCAAACCGATGTGACAAACTCATTCTGATTCACGCTTACATAGCTGTTGTGTTGATGTCTCCTCCAAAACCCTTATGGGAGCAGGATACCCAACATCGGGCAACTCCAAGGACTTTATGGGAGCGGGATACACAACGTCATTGCTGATCCATTGTGCTCTCTCGTTGGACGACTCTTCGAACCTGACTCTAGCTTCGTAGGCAGATTGCCAAAGCAGCCGTTGGTCTCTTTCTTCAGGTGACTCCTCAGCCCTGACTTTAGCAATATATGCAGCTTGCTGACGAAGCCGTTGGTCCCTCTCTTCGGGCGATTCGTCGGCCCTGACTCGAGCTTTGTATGCAGCTTGCTGAAGGAGCCGTTGCTGTCTCTCCTCAGGCGACTCCTCAGCCCTTACCCTCGCTTCGTATGCAGCTTGCTGTCTGAGTCGCTGTGCTCTCTCCTCTGGTGTCTCCTTGGCTCTGACTCTCGCTATATATGCAGCTTGCTGTCTCAGTCGTTGTGCTCTTACCTGTGATTTTATTTTTTCATTTTATCAAGGAAGTCCCATTGGCGATTTGAAAATTGAAACTTAAGAAATAGATAGCATTTTTTTGGCAATTTACAATTTCTTTTACTACAAATACATAATTGTTGGCTATTCGTACCAATAATAAGGGAAGATTATGGCGATACACTCCATTTTTTTACCCAATTTTTCTTATAGCAACATAGGAAGCCCATTTTTCAAATAGCAAGTTGGCGATATATATCCACAAAAAGAAATACTGGTGCCTCTTACCTCCGGCGACTCCTCAGCCCTGACCCTCGCTTTGTACGCAGCTTGTTGACGCAGCCTGTGTGCTCTCTCCTCGGGCGACTCCTCGGCCCTTACTTTGGCTATGTATGTGGCTTGCTGTCGGAGTCGTTGAGCCTTGGCCTCGGCCGTCTCTGCCTTCCTTAGACGAGCACGATTGGCAGCTTCATCGTGCCGTCGTTGCTCGCTCTCTTCAGCCGATTCTCCCGCCCGCACGCGGGCTCGGTACGTAGCTTGCAGAAGCCGTCGTTGCTCTCTTTGGTCGGCTGATCGCGCTTCCCTCGCCAGTGCTGCACATTCTCTGCTTCTAGAGTGCTCCTCCCGTAACGTCAGACCACTCCGCCTAGGAGGCATAGCTACAAAACGAAAAACCGAACCATAAAGAACTAACCAATCCGGGGCATATTGTGAGTGATTCATGTATAGCTGTGAGTTCTGCTCTAAGGATGTTTTTGTAGGCCTGGTAGTCTATATTTGTTGTTTATGTTTCTGAAGCATATCAAAACATTTCAAGCATCATGTTTGTTTTCTCCTGCATGAGCACCCCATTCAAAAGCTCTTCACATCAAGCAAAAAAAACCCTCTGTCAATAGCAATCTCAATTGCAAAGAAACAAATATACTTCAAACTCAAAGCACAATATCTTCTCCCTAACAATAAACAAGACAAGAGCGCACTCAGAAACCGGACAACAAGTACCATGACTTATGCGATTCCAACACCCTAATCTTCTTCACTCAGACCGCAAGTATTGGACGCCAAAGATCTTAATCGAGCACATAAGAGAGTAATAATAAGCCTCGAAATAGCTAGGGTTCCAGCTTCCATATGATAGAACAAACCAGAACAAGCAGTCCGGGGCATGATAACTCTCAATTGCAAAGAAAAATATAAATATAAAAATCACAGGACAATAACCCTCTCCCTAACCAAAAAAAAGAGCTCACTGACAATAAGTACCATGATTTTTGCGATTCCAACACCTTAATCCCCTTCACTCAGTTCGAGACCGAAAGAATTGAACGCAAAATATCACACAATAGAGCAATAACAAGCCTCGGAATAGCTAGGGTTCCAGGTTCCTTCAGTGTGACATGGTGGAACAAACTGAACTCACCAATTGCAAAGAAACACAAATACTTCAAAATCAGACGCTATCCCTTACCAAGAACAAGAGCTCCGGACAATAAGTACCATGATTTATGCAATTCCAACAGCTTAATCCTCTTCACCCAATTCGAGACCGCGCAAAAAGCACACAAGAGAGTAACAAACCTCGGAATCGCTAGGGTTCCAGCTTCCTTCAATGAGACGGAATAAAACAAAACCATTTAACTCTCAATTGCAAAGAAACAGAAATACTTCAAAATCAGAGTCTCCCTAACCAAAGAACAAGAGCTCCGGACAATAAGTACCATGATTTATGCAAATCCAACAGCTTAATCCTCTTCACTCAATTCGAGACAGCGCAAAAAGCACACGAGAGTGTAACAAGCCTCGGAATAGCTAGGGTTCCAGCTTCCTTCAATGAAACAAAACCATTCAACTCTCAATTGAAAAGAAACAGAAATACTTCAAAATCAGAGCACAACACGGTCTCTCTAACATAAAACAAGAGCTCCGGACAATGACTTTGTGCGATTAATCCTCTTTCACGGAATTCGAAAGCGCAACAAAAGCACCACACGAGAGAGGAAGAATAATTAAGTAAGCCTAGGGTTTCATCGCGACATGATCGATCGCATTGCACGTACCGGCCAGGTGTCTGCATTCTTGTTGCCGTAACAGGAGCTTGAAGGTTTTGGAGACGAAACTGGTGCAACTGAGGTGATTTTTTTGCAACAGAAACCAGAGAGGCGATTGCTGCTGTGTGCATCGAACGACGAGCTGGAGTGATTGTTGCGGCCTGGCCACAAGAAGTTCCCAAGCTTTTTACTACTGCACTTTGGCTCACTCCATCTCTGAGGGAGAAGAAGGAGACTGTCTGACCTTGTCCATGTCTTTGTAGAAAAGCAAAACAGACAGCCGTAGCTATACTGATTATGGCTATTAGTGTGTGTGGGCAATTAGTGTCATAAGAAATTAGTGTGTGTCACTATTTGAAAGAAAGAGTTCTAAGCTTTCTACTACATTGAATTGCATATTTAGTGTCTAGAGATAATTGATGACTTTTACCACAATTTGTTCAAAGGTGGAGAAATAGTGTCTCTTGACACTACATAGGAGTTTGCCACTTGTCATTTTCACTTTCATTGAGAGTGTCATGTTCTTTTCAAGTAATGAGAGTGACATGAGGTGGCATGCCATATTTATTATAAACTTGCCATATGTCATTGGAACACTACATTCATTTTTTTCTTACGAGGACACTATATCTCTTTAAAATTAAATAGTCTCCGAATTTGAGAAATAGTGTCCCATACACTAAATACGCATTTCAATGTACACTGAAATCACCATATATTGTGGGTGGGTGAATGGTGTGGGTACATCCATCCATTTGGACAAATTCTCATCCATTTGAACAATGTTTCATCAAGTTTGGATGAATTAAACCACAATATTTTGGAAAATAATTATTGGTAAAGCCTCTCATAAATACCGTAGGTTACAGTATATGGTGATTTTACTATATTGCACTTTGGTTCTGAAAAAGAAAAAGACTATTCGTTTCTAGTCTCTCTAGAAAAGCAAAACAAATAGTTGTAGCTACTCTAATTAGTAGAGTTATCCTAAAAGTCAACTTGTGTTTGAATAAGATATCATATGTTTTGCTTTAACATACTCTTATTTGTTCACTCTAATGTATAGAAGAGCGGTTAGGTTAGCAAGATGACTAAACTAGTTTTCCATGAGTTTGAAAACCACCAAGCTTTTACACACCTAATAATGAGAGGCAACTAAGTTCTTTCATACAGTATTACTCTTTAGAGTGAACAAATAAGAGTATATTAAACTCAAACATATCTTGACTTTTAGGAAAATTTTAGCATATGATCTAGAAGTGATGAACATTCTTCCTATCAATTTAAAAAATAATCATGGACATATATTAAAAAAAAAAATTGTATCAAAATTTTGATCAGTCTTAATATGATTGTAAAAAATTGAAATCAAGTGTTCACACATCATCCTACATAGCATAATACACTACAACAAAACATGTAAAATCTCACTGGATTTTCTTACTCAAACAAGTAAGAAGCAACTAGTTGTTATACACTTGAGTAAGAAAATCCAGTAAGGTTTGAGTTGTTTTGTTGCAGTAATAGAGCAATGGGAGCCAACATCCTTTTGCAATGGGACCACAATCTAGTTACAATTAGAAACTGAGTTTATGTGGCAATGACACGGTAGTCCCAAAATTCATGGAATACAAATGGCATTCCTTCATCACTTAAAAAAGTGGATCTAAGTGAAGATTATCTTTTGATCCAATTTTCAAAAAGGTGCTCCATTGCACTGCTCTATTATACTATGTAAGGTGAGTGGGCCAATAACTGATGCCGGCCATTAAGAGACACCTACATTTGGACTTGCCTTGTTTGTAGGAACTATCTTTATTTTAAGTTTCTTTATGACCCTTAAAAGCATATACACTATCAATTTCAGCCTATGTCTCGTGCCACAAATAGGCAACCTAGACCTTAGACTCTGAAAGTTCATAATTTATTCAACATAACTCCAAAAATTATGATTCAACTTGAGATAAATTCAAAACCATTTTGCTAACCCATTCAAACTATCACAATGCACCTCAAATTACTATAAATAAACGTAGTGCTTAAAATGTCGGTTTATGGTCCACTCACTTTATATGTACAACACACTGTTTGGGAAGAACCGGCGGTTAGTTACAAATCAGCCAGTTGATTTATCGAAATAACTAGTTAAATCTCACGAATAGAGGCAAAAGACCGGACTAAATGACTAAAAAATTAGTTATATTTAGTATTTATAGACGAAATATACGGAATATATTCTTAAAAACCAGTTGCTTTGGGAAAATAAAGGAAATTGACAGGTTGGGTCAAAAAGTATCCCAAACATTGGTACGAAAACACATCCAAAATTTGCTAAAAGATTCTAAACTATCAATTAGTTATGGCGATTTTTGAGGTATGCAAAGAAAGTGTACAGTAGGGCTTTGGATGGAGAAGCTTAAATGTCATACTGCCTAGTTTTCCGGAGCCTATTCTCGGTTCAAGCGGGTCTCGTCATTTTACCCAGCCGCCATTTGACACTGGGGGGGGAGGGGGTAAACAGTGAGCTGTAATTCCAATTTTTTTTTGGCCCGCTCGATTCCTGCCCGACGCAATGTTAGTCCAGATCTACAGTGTCAGATCCAAAATTAGTGTTATTCAAGATCCGGATTTTCCGGATCTCGACTCTAACGTCCCTCCCCCGTATTCGGATGCCATACGTTCTCTACGTGTATTCTCTACATATACAATCCGTATACATACCACCTAATTTTAACACTTGTTTTGTTAAAAGTGCACGTGCCATATAAAAAGTGCACATGCTGAAATTTTGTACCTTTGAAAGAATTTTAGTCATATTTTACCTATAAAGTGCTAAAATTGAATGGACATTACATAAAAAGATATGTAGTGCAAATTTTAAAGGGGAGTGGATATGTTCTCACCCCCGGCTCCTTAAAATCAAAAGGAATGTAGTGCAAATTTTAAAGGGGGGGTGGGTTTTCTCCCATCCCCTCCCCTTAAAATTAAAAAAAAATGTAGTGTAAATTTTAGAGGGGGGTGGGTTTGCTCCTACCCCCTCCCTTTTTAGTAAAAAAAAATGTAGTGCACATGGCTATGTGCACTTTTAACAAAACAAGTGTTACTATGTACGCCAGATTTCAAATCAATGTTATTCCAAATCCAGTTTAGGGTCATGCAAGACCATCCGGTTATCCCATATGGTTAGTGGCGTTCAAACTCACAGTGGAGAGTATATAGCACCGAGGGTTCAATGGGAGGAGCACACCTTTCTCGGTCTCATGGCTCAAATCAAGTGTGGCCCTCTTGATGTAAAAAGCATCTCTGTGATCTTGGAAGAAATTTTGGGGTTTCGTATAAATCCCATTTGAAATGCCACATCTGCAACCAGCGTTTTGCCAGATCTCGAATGCCAACTGACAATTCAATATTATTTTCGATATAAAATTTTACATATACATCGCCAGATCTGAAATCAAAGTTATACGACATCTCAAATCCCAGATTTGAAACCAGTGTTATGCAACGTTCGATACTTTGTTAAGCTTTTCTAGATCTGAAACCAGTGTTATGGAATGTTTCAGAAAAAAGGTATTCCTGTGGACATATATCCTATATGGTTTGTGGTGCCTAAACTCAAATTGGAGAGTACATAGCATCGAGGTTTTGTAGAGAAGAACACACCTTTCTCGGCCTCATGGCCCAGATCAAGTGTGGCCCTCTTGATGCGAAAGGCATCTCCGTGATCTTGGAAGAAATTATGGGGTTTCGTATCAACCCCAGCTGGTAGCTCTGTCCTCATAAATATCTTTAGCTCTTCACAGTGTTATGCTAGGTCTAAAATGCCACATACGTAACCAGGGTTTCGCCAGATCTCGAATGTCAAGTGACAATTCAGTGTTATTTTTGATATAAAATCTTACATGTAAACCACCAGATCTGAAATCAAAGTTACACCACATATCAAATTCCATATCTGGAACCAATGTTATGTAACGTTAGATACTCTGTCATGCATGCCAGATCTGAAACCAGTGTTATGAATGTCCCAGAAAAAGTATCCCACTGGACATATATCCCATATGGTTTGTGGCGCTCACACTCAGAGTGGAGAGTATACAACACTGAGGTTTCGTTGGGAAGAGCACACCTTTCTCGGCTTCATGGCTCAGATCAAGTGTCGCCCTCTTGATGTGAAAGGCATCTCCGTGATCTTGGATGAAATTTTGGGGTTTTGTATCAACCTCGGCTGGAAGCTCTACCTTCGCAAACATCTTCAGCTCCAGACAATGTTATGCTAGGTCTAAAATGCCACATCTGCAACCTGCGTTTCGACAGATCTCGAATACCAACTGTCAATTCAATGTTATTTTTGATATATAATATTACATAGAAATTGTCAGATCTGAAATCAAAGTTACATTCTAAAACACTACCCTCGGGAACATCTTCAATCAAGGACAGTGTTACGAAAGGATTACGGTGGCGTGCCATATCCGAATTGCCAAATCAAAAATGACAAATCTGAATTCAGTGTGAATTGTGAACCACAATTCTTATATTGCAGCCTTCAGGCTAAGATGAAGTCTGCCACGCCTAAAAAAGAAAGTTCAGATGTTGTGTTGGAAGGAAGTCACTGTTTACCCCCCCAATGTCAGATGGCGGCTGGGTAAAATGACGGGACCCGCCTGAACCGAGAATAGGCTCCGGAAAACTAGGCAATATGACATTTAAGCTTCTCTAATCATGGTGAGGTCAGCCGTTGATTTAGAATCCATGCATTGTTTACTTAGTAACTAAGCCATAGATTTCTTCAAGTTCACAGTATGATAGCTCAGGGATTAAGTGTACTCTGTTTCTTCCACCCTCTTACTATCAGCATTGGGTACAACTATTGTTAGGAAGTAGTGCACTACACTAAATAGTGTATTTAGTGTGAGATAATTATAAGATTTGAAAATGTTATAGATTTTTACTCTCGACAAAAAAATTTACCAAAGACATTGATTCCAATACTATTGAAAGATCCCCATCTTGACCAACACTAGTAGGATTTTGGTCCTTTATAACTGGTCTTTTATGACTTAAATGGTCCAAAACGACTTCTTTTCTAAAGAATTGAGTCACAAAGGACCATGTAAGTCATAAAGGACTAGTTATATAGGACCAAAATTCTACTAGTGCAATATAGAGGGTAAAAAAATTGGTCAACAGTAAAAACCTACAACATGTTTATGTAAATTAGTGTATCTCACACTAAATACACTATTTAGAGTAGTTCTTTGATGCTTCCTCACTTTTCAGTTAACGAATTAATATATATTTCATTTTGAAGATAAAAATCTATAAAAAAAAATATGCATTCTTCATGGCCTCTTTTGTTCTACATTCCAGTATTTTCTAGGAGAGCATACCACAACTGCATATGTGCAAATCACCTTAACTTCTTGGTATTAGGTGCTCCTACCTTATTGGTTTCACTTCCATACAACTGCTTTTATATGGGGACTTGTTGTCTATCACAAATTTTTAATCGAGAACTATGAGAATCTAATCATAATAAAAACTCAAAAGTTCAAATCATATATTATATTTCCTAAGAAAGTAGGATCACAGTTTGCACTCCTAGAGCATCCGCACCCTACCATTGGATGAAAAGTGTTTTTATTTAATGCTAAAAATTCAAGGTGGGTGAGAGAGCCATGGAATATGAGCACAAAACAATGATGTTTGAATACGTCCCTCTGTAAGTAATTTAAAGAAGGGCATAGTATCCTAGATTGATGAACAACAATAATCACCCATATATAGTGATTGTGATTGGTTCACGAACTATATAGAGGGACACATAGCAGTTTAAACGTGTGGAGATGATAGCTTGTGCCACCAAATTTTGGATGTGATGATAATAATCATGGAGTGAATTGAAAGGAGACAGGTGCGGATGCCCTTAGAACATGCACAACCCAGGGGCTAGAGCCAGTTGCATCCACCAACAATTCTCATTTCACTGTGATCCATCAAATTTGAAAATGGACCCAGTCAAACACTAGCAATTTATAGTACTTGTATTACGTAACAAGAGAATGAGATTCAACTATGATCCTCTTTAAAAATCACACTTTAACATTTTGCTTTGATTTTTGAACATGGCCAAGGCGTTGACAACTATGGTAGCATGTAGTGTCGGGCCTCATTTATGCCCTCCCATGTGGCTATTGATTGGAAAACTACTTCACACTATATTCATCATGTTTACTTTCACAGTAGCCTCCCGATCGTGTCTCTACTATTGATGACTATGCATGTTTGTAGCCGGGATATCAAACCTCATTGAGCTCATAAATTATTTTTTAGGAAGAAAATGGATGCATAGTTTGGACTATTATTGTACCCTCAGTTATCAAGATTGGCAGCTCCTGCCAAATATTTAATTAAAGTGCCAAATTAATGTGGATATTCTCCAAGATTCAATGGATATTTTCAATGATTCTCTTTTTCACCATAGAAAATTTAATTTCCTGAAAATTTGGACATCTTTTTTTATAATTATCTTTTCCCAACCCTAACAATGGAGTACAGTAGATGTTATCAAACTTCACTAGTGGAATGATTGGATATGGGCACCCTTGAGGGCACTGAGATAGCTTAAAGTAAGTGCATGCCCTTCAATTGACACACAATGCCAAGGATGATATTGACACCTGGCTTGATAAATGTAAGGGCTCCATGACTTGGGTCTCGTATCCATCACTTGTAGTCTACCTTGAAGAAGAGTCACCAAAAAAGTCACCAAAGCTAAATTTTGCTATCCATGTCCTTGAAGCATAGATAGGCAAACTACATCTACGGGACTTTTGATTGACAATGGTTTTTGGGTCATTGTTATGAATATTATTATGCTAAACATTGTCATAATCATCACATATTGT
Organism: Pohlia nutans; assembly: GCA_022496805.1. Taxonomy (NCBI): domain Eukaryota; kingdom Viridiplantae; phylum Streptophyta; class Bryopsida; order Bryales; family Mniaceae; genus Pohlia; species Pohlia nutans. Next base: position 16,372,437 of record CM040097.1, read on the forward strand.
ACATGTACATGTGAGGTACATTAACATTTGTCAAGGCTATTTTTAGCATATTCATATTTTTGAGAGTCAGCTATTGAAAACCACCTCAATGCCAATTTACACTCGAAATCAAAGTCAAAAATTGCCCTTGAGGCCATGAAATTAAACCCTCATTGGCAAAGGAGTCTTGGTAGTTGGCATGGTCCAAAGCGTCTATTCATTTTCGACTCCTAACTTAGTATATGCTTATCAAACACACGAAGGAAGCCTGTGAAGCAGATGGAGATAAAGCAGAAGGCGATTTAATAGAAAAAAACTCAGACTGCAAAGACCAAGCTTATTAGAGACAGGCTTCTGTGAGGGTAGGGCCTTTGGGCTCCTCAACACCATCGTCAGAAGCTTCAGGGCTGCCCACAGGCTCCAGAAGATCGCCTTTCAAACAGCCACCCTCCCCCAGTTTGGGTTCCATGTCTATGATGCCACCTACTAACTCATCTTCCCTCGCTTCACCTAAAGGATCCACTACAGCATCCTTCCCATCCTCTAGTAACCCTCCAGTGTGCGGCTCCACACAGCTCTCACCCTACAACCAAGAAAATCAATTACGGCACCACAATACATCAATATATTTGATGAGAACTTCATGAAAGGCTAACCCTAAAGGACCACAAAGCTGGAATCAAGCCTCATGGATTTTTTTAGCAGTTTTGAGTAGGTCCTATGTGAACTTCCTTTTGTGTATTGACCAACACATGCCATGTTCTTCACCAATATGACTAATTGAATTTGTCAATTTTAAAACATGAATCCTTGGTACTTTAGGGGGCTTACGATACATTTATGTACACAATCTGCGAAGGCCACTATTCAAGTACATATCCTGTGACCAGCTCTACTAAGGTCCTGGTTGACTCCACTGAACATTTAGAAACACTAGTAAGAATTCAATTGGTTTCATCCAGAAGGTTGAGGATTACCGGTTTTGTTCCAGTCGTTTCTATTGTGATATCCTTCAAATCCCCATCTGTGGGCATAGGATTCGAAATACAACCTCCGATGTCCTCAGCCTTGCTCTTCATGTTCACTTTCAGGCTTTCAGCAGCTGCCTTAGCCTTCTCAGCTGCTATCCGAAATGCTTCCTGATAAGCCAAGTTGATATGATTACATGAAAGCCAAGCCAGAACAGTAATTGGCTAGAGGATACTAAGACCATTAGGGACCTGATCCTGTCTCTTCATCTATTCATACACTTGATTGGCCTTCAATTAGCAAGTTCGGTGTTAGCATGACTTGTATGGCCACTCAATTTTTAATGGAAATAGAGTTGTCAACTATCACTTCAATAGTGGTCTACAACCACCCACTTTGACTGCTTGCATATAAAAATTCATACATTGAGTGAGAAAAAAGAGTTTGGCTCTATACTGAACCCTCCAAAGCTCTATACTGATCTTCCAATGAAATCACACTCCTACATATTGATTAAAATGCTTAAAGTGACGCAAATAGCAGCCTCTACCCTAGTAACAAGTTTCAGAACATTGAAATAACCCTACAACGAGTCCAGAATTCATTAGATATGCATTTGAGAACCATACGCTAAGCGCTTACTTCTTCACGGATTCTTAATTCCTCACACATCCTCGTTAAAAATTCCTTATACTCTTGAATCATATTCTGAAACAAAGCGATACCAAGTCATAAGAGACACACCTTGCCAAAGATAGAAACAGCTACTCGTGACCTTCATATTCTACTATAATCACAGATGGCAACATCGTGGAACACCGTGTTGCCCTTCGTCTGGGACGTTGCCATCACATCTACATAAAAACAATTGTACCTACAAAACGGTGAAGATAGGAGACTGACAGGGAAAGTAGAGAGGGCCAAGCTATACCTGGATCCCTTCAATCGGTAGTGCACAATCTTCGAGACCAGCATCTTCCAGCTTAGGAGGCAAGCCGGACAGAAAACCTGCATTTCCCTGAAACTCCATTTCTGTACCATGTACTTAAAGCGCTTAGCAGCTTCAAACAACCCTACTACCAACATCAATTCATCTCTTCCAATACACCATTCAATTAGCAAGTAGGGTGTATACATGACTTGCCTAATAATTTTTCGTATAACCACTTAAAATGGGATTGTCTACTAACCATTCAATAATGGTCTACAACCTCCCACTTGCATATGAAATTCATTGAAAAATTCGATTCTCTACCATGACAACAGAAATTGAAACCCTAAAACCGAAACCATCACAACCGATCGATCTAACGCGCAGAACTCCCCCATTCGCGATATGGAATGATTTTTGTTTTGAAACAAATGGAGGTTTATTCCACTGAAACAGTACCGGAGAATTTCAAAACGAACCTAGGATTGTCTACTAACCATTCTATAGAGATCTACAACCTCCAACTTGCATATGAAAAATTCGATCTCAAGAAGTTTGGCTCCAAAGTAATCTCCCGACAATGAAAGCACACTCCTACATATTGGTTGAAACAAATGGAGGTTTATTATTCCACAGAAATGGTGCCGGAGAATGAATTTCAAAACGGACCTAGGAAGAAGGCGGAGAGTACGAGGTCGGGGGAGATTGAGGAGGAGCTTGGGAGGCCTTGGGCGCGAACTCAAAGCGGCGGCGGAACTTGGCGAGCGTGCCGACGGTCTCGGATTGCTTGCCGGGGTCGCGGACGTAGGAGGGGCGGTCGAGCTTGAAGGCTTTGGCGGCCAGGACACGAACCAAGCGGCCGTGCGGGGAGATGATGCGGATCCACTGCAGCGCTGGGTGCACCCCCTTCTTCATCGATGCCTCGCTATGCCAATGAATCAACCTGCAATTCCAGGAGCAATTGATGGAGGTCCTCACTCTCTGCGACGGTTTGCGATTGCCAGAACACAAGCGTCGCCACAAGAATGGAGGAGACCCAGGGTTTAGGGTTTGGCTCACTGACGGGGGTTTCGTGGATGAATGTCGTTCGTGGATCAATCGCTTTGGATGATAAATGCCGGATTTGGTTCATTAGTGCCAATTTGGTGTCCAAAAACTGGCTACTCTCTAACGTAGTATCATAGCTGGGTGGGTCGCCAGAAAATAATTCAGAAAATAAAAAACGTAGATAATCAGAAATTATGAGGAAAACACCGAAAACAGAATACAACTTTTTAGCTATATTTTGCTATTTCTAAGCTATTTCGGGCCATTTTGGGCCATTTTTAATCCTTTTTTTCCTCAAAAACGAAAATTAAGAAATTCATTTTTTAAGGAACGAACCTTATTTTTCAAAAACTATTAAATATTCATTCGTGGAATGGCGACCCAGCTATTGTACTACGGTATTCAATTCCAATTGCTACAAGGACGATTTTCATTCAATTTTTTGTGTGAAGGATTTTTGTTGGTCATGCCACCTTTTCAAGTTAAATTGAGATCATTTCAAGCTATTTTTGGATTTTATATGGAGTCCCAACTACAAAAGGAGTCGTAAAAATGGTTCACTGTGTAGTGTATTTTGGATTTTTCTATTTTTTCTACTTAAACTAAATTTAGGCCATGAAAATGAGTTCTATTGCATTTGAGCTTCACTAAGAGCATCTCCACCCATGCTCGCTAAAGGTGACTCGCTAAAATTATTCATCTATATTTGAAGAGCCCTTGAAATCACACTCCCCCACCCTTGAATGCCCCTCAAGCACCAAAAGTGCACGTCAAATAGTCAATGCACCAATCACAAGTAGAATGTCAGATTCAGTCAACTAAACTTAGATTTGGAGGGCCATTTCTTAACACGCCAAAGTTGAGGGCCAAGAGGCATTTTTGAAGGGCCCTTAGCATTTTTCATCCACTTATTGCGTGTGTCAGACTCTTGGCGAGTCCCGGTGGAGATGCTCTAACAAAATGAAGCTTACCAAGTCTATTTTCTATTCCACTTTGAATTTTCGGAAAACTAGGCAATTGAGTGTTTTATTGGAGTTACAAGTTCGACATGTACTACCATGGTGTAAGAAAAAATCTAAATTTAGATACACGGATGATTTTCATTTCCTATAATGTTCTTCATTGTAATTTACACAACAGGGAAAAAGAAGGGGGGGGGGGGGGGAGGGAGTGGTATTAAGGGGACCCATACTAATTATCAACATTTTCACATTGTATAAGTATTAACCTCACATTACTGTCAAATTTTTATTTTTTACTATAGAAGTACACCACCGCCGCATTAGGCCATGTAATCTATCTACAAGTTACTGACTAATCTAATCAATCAACAAGTTTACCACGAGGTAATTTTTAACCCTTAAATGCCTAAAGCCCTCTTCAAATTCGGTAGTTTTGCAAAGATGGATTATAAAATGCAACCTAGAGGGATATTTTGAACTTGATATATGAATAAAAGTTGTACGTTATGAATTTTAGATTCTATCCATACGGTTAGATCTGTGATTGCTATTACCAATAATTTTGTATAAAATTTGAAACGTGAAATTCAAAATTATTTTGTAATTCAATTACGAATAAGATATTGACAATCTACAAATGAAATTCTTTGTGATTGGTTGAAATGTAATACTCTAAGTGTAGTGATTTTTGGAGATTTTTTGGTTGCTTAATTTTATGAGTTGACTTGTTTTTTACCACTTTTACACTGAAATCTTCAAAATTTTGGGTCAATCACTACAACATGAAATGAGGCATAAAATTTTCACAAATCATCTCCTTTCTAATCGGATCACATATGCATGAAGTTAACTTCCCATAGAATCTACACTAAAAATTCCACACTGCAAAAAATGCATGACGGATGAGAAATTATGGATGAAATCTGTACATTGTCCAAAAAATGGACGTTTAGGCAGTTAGGGGTTAAACAGTAAGTTCTCCTGATTTTCCAGTCCCCTTGATACCCCCATTTTCATAACATTTAGTGGCCTTCATGCAGACTACCCCAACCTCGGAGAGAATATGGAAAATATTATGAATGTTCATCCACAAAACAACCAGTAGCTACCCTTTCTCACAGAAAAGTGGAGGTAATGGCAACCCAATGGGAAGGTGAACAAGAGCCAGGAGCTCATAAGCACTTTGAGAGTTTTCTACCACATGAATTGTAGCAATCATGGTTTGTGAAACTAAACCGTGTGCAGACATGTGTACGTTTCACCATGCTGCATTGAATTTTAAAATACTCTGAACTATGCAAGGGCCAATCTCCAAGGAATATTAACCCTTAAGCATGCATAGAGTCCCGTGGGGCCATGTTTAATCGTTTTTCAGTCAAACGTTAATTTTCACCTAGTTCCTAACTTCAAATGAAATTGGTCCCAACTAGGAATGTGTGGGGGTTGTCTTTTACTTTCTAGTCCAATTTATGGTTCTACAAAATTGTTAAAATTGCGTTTTTTATAGCACTTTAAAGCTCACAGCCCTAAAATTCAAGTATACACTTGAGTTAACCGAAAACAGAAGAGGAGTTGAAGAGGAGTTGAAGAGGAGTTTCCTCTCTATAATTAAATTTTCTGACATTCATTGTTCATGAATAGTCCCCATGGTCGGGACTCTTGGCTTGGGAGAGCGGATGGGAATTCTCCTCTAGCATTGGGGAGGTCATGAGTTCCACGCCCCGTGGTGGCACAGGGCCTTGCTTTAGATTATTCTCCAACTCACCATAGACTAGTTTTGCCGTTTTTTTGAATTGAAAACGAGTTGAAGGTGAGTATGAGGTGAGTTTTCACTTTGAGACACTCTTTTTGGTTAACTCTACCACAAATTTTTTTTTCAATCAAATTTCTTTTTATGTAAGCTCGAGAAGCATGCAACCTTCATCTTGTTGTTCATCACTATTATTTACATTTTTTCTAAAAAAAATCATACTATTTTAGACATTTTTGTAATGACTATGGCTATCACAAGAGGAAAACTTTGAAAAATCTTATAAAATTCATTTTCCTTTAAATAATTATGAAAAAATCAGTGTAAATTGGTTTATGGATATATTATATGAGAAAAATACCAAAAAATATATAATACGTTTAAAAATGTGACAAATTGATGAGTTTTAACCAGATAAATGTAGTGTGGATGCTCAAGGGTTAGTATCCACTGGCCTTTTATTAACATGTTGCATGCATGACATCAGAAAAGTTGGGCCAGACTATTTTGGTGCCATTTTGACACCAAAAGCCGCATACAGGTCATTTTAGTGTCATTTTATCCATACTAGGTTGGTATGGAGGTTGGCACCAAATTATCTTAACCTTTTAGTGCCCAGGGTACTGTAGCAGACAGCTCTGGATTTCAATGGGTTTTTCCACTGTGGTTGAGACTACCAAAAATAGAATGGGTTAAATTAGAAAGTAACCGTACAATTCTATTCTCAACTCGAGAGCACACATTTTATTAAAATTTGAGAATCATCCGATGGTGGGATCGGAAGATTATAGTATGTATTTGAACTGTATAATGCACGCTCAAAAACGAGATTTTGGGGGGTGTGTGACTTCAAAGTTAAATAGAATTTGAGGTAAATTTTCAAAAATAAAAGCAAAGAAGTTCAGCTATGCCCTATGTCAACACCTCTCCGTTGCAATCTTTCATATCAAAAATAGACTCACACATAATTATTGTGAGATTTATAAGTGAAAGTGACTTGTCCATGTACGGTTTAGGACAAAATTTTATACGTTGAAAATTGACAGGAGTGGGTACATTAGTCAAGATCGGATTACACACACTAATGGAAGATGAAGAAGAGAACACAATCCAAAAAAATAAAACAAGATAACAAACTTCCAAACACAAGAAATACTACACAATACATATGTTGTATTTGTAAGTATTTACTGTATTTTCAAGTATTTGCAGTATTTTTGCGTTCTGTTGATAGGTATTTTGATAGTTGTACAATTCCAAATTGAAAATTTATTTTTCTGGAAGGTGCGTAATGTATGTGCGCAAATCTGAACTTCAAAACTGAAGTTCCAATTCTTCACGGATTCTCTGCTATTTGCATTTCGGACGTTGTAGTGACCATAACGTGGTTTGCTGGGCACTAAAGGGTTAATTGCATTTCAATGCACCATCATGGCACCATGTTCACATGCCTTGAAGTTCCTGATGGATGGATGGAAAGGCAGAACTTTGGAAGGCTACTATATTGAATGTTATGTTAGTATAGAATTGTTGTTCTCTCTTTGACTTTGATTTTTTTTTAAATTTTGACTTCAATTACAAAGACTTTTACCATGATAATCCGACATTTGGCATCAGTATGATCTACAACATATCCAAAATTGTACAGTCACAAGTGAGGAAGCCTCAGAAGAAACTCCCAAAATCAACAGACAAGTAAGAAAAAAAAAAAAAAAAAAGTGGTTGCCAGACTGCTCTTTTTTCAACACTCAGAGCACTCATGCGTATACAGTAGCTGAATGGTTGCTAGATCTCCACAAGTGTCCATCTCTAGCAGACTCCCAATCTCTCACACTTTGTGTCCTCCACACGCCACAAGGTAAAGCGCATGCTTTCAAATTTTCAAATATGTAGAAATATCCATTTCAAGATATCCATTTCCTTTGCTTCGTAGCCTCCGTGTAAAGCTTAGCTCGGGTCTTTCTCACGTAGAGCTTTTTGTCATAGAATTATGAGCGACACAGTACAACCTTCACTCACCAGTTGGGTTTTTGTGCTTCTTCCTCTTTGAACAGACTTTGTTGTTGTTGTTGTTGTTGTAAAGATCGGTGAGCTATGGCGACGTCGTACTCGGGGCTGACAGCCAAGCACACAGCGCCGTTGGTGCACTTGCTGGGCATCGTCGCCATCGTGCTCCTCATCGTCTGGACGTACCATTTCCGAGGCGGCTATGGACTCTCGGGAGCGCCTGTCTTCAATGTAACAACACTTCTCATTGGGTTTTGAAATTTTTTGTCTGTTTTGATGTAGGGTTAGGAGTGGAAAATCGCTTTGTTACTTTTTTGTGAATGATCTTGAAAAGAGATTGTTTCATCTTGCTTAGAGCGTATTAGTCGATGTGCAGTCTTTTGGACTTCTTGGTTGTGTACATTCCTTAAGCTATCTACCGACTCTTTTTTTCTGCTGTAATGGAATGGTTTTAGTTCCCTTCCCTACCATAGCATTCTTTAGCAGTTGTGAGAACTTACCCTAGGATGGCAATCAATTCATAGCGAGGTTGTAGCTTTTGGTTACTCCTCCTTGAGAGAGGAATCTAGATTCTAGTTCAAAGGGTGTTGAGGCAGCTCCTCAAACATGATTCTAGGGTCTGTCCGGTAATTGTCCTAGTTTCTGGCATTTCTTTTTTGCAATATTTGTCCTATGTTTTCTACTTCAAACGGGAGCTCTGTCCACTTCAAACGGGGCGGACAATGAGAGTGATAAAAAACTACATACTACTATTAAAGAAAAACCAATTTTCGAGATAGAGGGAGTATATAACTCGCACCCTTAGCACACAAATAATTTGGAATAGTAAAACTACTGAAAAATCAGGTTCACTTTTGAAGCAATTTATTCCATTGCCAGGGATGCAATCGCTGACTGAATAAAAGGAAATAAATGAGCCACACGTGCCTTTATAAACGTAACTGGAGCTTAGAGTTCTGCATAAGCTGGATTCGTTTTCTTGGTTCAGTGTTCAGGCAGATGTTATGACTGTTGTATGGAATCATTTTTGGATTTAAAATTCTAACCTGTGTCGATGATGGATGGTGGTTTCGGAAATGTCTAAAGGGGCCACTTGCAGTTTTGGGAAACACTATGTAATAGTAGCTTGTTACTGAACGTTGTGAGTGATTGTGGTAATTGCAGCTTCACCCCCTGTTCATGTTCGCAGGCTTCATCTTCTTGTCGAGTCAAGGTGAGAGCTCTTGGTTTTGAATTGTGCTTAGTTTGAGTGCTGTCATACTAGTGAGAGTGTGTTTCGATTAAGGAAGCTCATCAACCTGTTTTTTTTTTTGTTTGCAGCTATTATTGCTTATAAGACTGTCAATGGAGACAAGAAGTACCAGAAGGCAGTGCACATGACTCTGCAGGGAGTTGCATTACTGTTGGGCATTGTGGGAGTGCTGTGTGCATACAAGTTCCACCTCGATGGCAAGATTCAGAACTTCTACAGTTTGCATTCCTGGTTTGGAATCGTGGTGATCCTTTTCTACCTCGTCCAGGTAAATCTTTTTCTTCTCTATCTTTCCCCATTTTCATAACAGTGTTGACCACCCATCCTTTTCACTGTGGGTTGAAAAAATTTAGGTGATTTTGGGTTGAAAATAGTTTCGACCGAGGGCCGCACAGGGAGAGCATTTTCAATTGTTGAGAGCAAATCTCAATCCTGGTCCCCTTTCCTCAGTTGAACATATACACTACTACATTCAACGGTGCCTCCCCGCTGTTCAAGTTAATCCAATTTCAACCCTCTATTGCAAACACTCAACCCAGTTGAAGAACTCTACCCGAACTCAACTCAACCAAACCCTCTATAGTTGGTAGTAACTACAATTGCCTTATAGCACTTAGCTTAATACCAACACTTACATTTTTAAATTCAAGATTTGAGGCGCTCTTTGCTAAAGAAAGACGATGTTTTAGAGAATCAGATTCTTCCTGGAATTAGCAGTGTGTTCACCACTGCTAAAAAGTGTAAGTTTCAAATCAAGAATGTTACGTTTCAAAGGCTGAATTTTTTTCCTTATTCATTGCACATGCTATTGTGAAAAACATAAGCCAGATGTGACTAAATTTTATAGCAGTAAAGGAACACTGTATGTGTTGGTCAAAAAACCAAATGAATTGAACAAAAAGAAACTACTCAAAAAAACAGGTTTCTTCATCCTTTAGGGGTTAAAGGCCTGAAACTCAAAATTGATGCATTAATATTTGGAAGAATCGAATAGTTCGATTCTTTTTGCATTGTGACATGAATTGTCATTGAGACAGGGTTGTATGTGTTTGCAGTGGGTGCTTGGATTTGTGGCCTTCTGGACACAAAGTGTGTCTGCATCGCAGCGAGCGGAGATTCTTCCATGGCATGTGTTCTTGGGGTTGGCTGCGTATGTGGCAGCCCTGGTTACAGTTGAGCTTGGATTGCTGGAGAAGCTTACTTTTCTACAAAAAGGCTCTCCACCGGTGGACTTCTGGGGTGCAGAGGCCATGCTTGTGAACTCCATTGGTCTTGTGGTCATCCTGTTTGGAGCTCTTGTGGCATTGACAGCAGTGACTCCCAGCCCGCGGCGCCAGGAAGGGTACAGTCCCCTGGAGTAAGTTTCACAAAGTGTCATTTCTGTCAACCTGAATGTAAAGTTTTCTAAAAACTTGTAATATAACGCCCTTCTAAGAGCCCTATCTATTGTTTAAGAGTCTCGTCACTAAAGTGTCTATTCTCGGAAGGGAAGAGTAGTCTTGCACCAATGGCCCTTTGTCCGGTGGGCATTGGCTCATTGTTGAGACGAACAAACACTTTATTCACGCCGGCCTCGAAAGAGGTCCGGAGTTTCTATCTATCTATCTATCTAAGAGTCTCGTTTTTTCTTGCTTTTGTGCAAACTTCAAGGTTGTAGATTGGATTTTGTTTTTGTAGGGGAGTATTTTGTCAACATTGTAGTATTTCTTTTTTTGGCCGTAGATAATTTTAGCAAAAGGTGACTTCTTGCAACTGCTTCATCAAAATGTTATGTAATTGTTTTCGTTCCGTTGTGTGCAATTTGAACACTTTAAGAATTGAATATAGTTCCCATTTACTCTTGCATTTGTTCATCTTATGCAAACTCCAAGGTTATAGATTGGATTTGTTACACCTATACAATAATCATTACTTTGGAAATTTATAGTTTATTCATATGATATTTAAAATAAAGGATATGTTGGAATTATCTTTCAATTGCCAATAAGAACCAACACACGTTAAGGTAGTCTAATAAAAAAAACCTTATGCAAATGATTATTTAGACATTTTATGTATACCATATATACATATCGAAATCATTAACGACATTGCATACTCTACTCCTAAATCATGTTACCATCAGCAACTCATTTATTCACAAACTTGGTTGAACTTACATATTTTATGTTTGGCATGCTAGCAACCGGTGTGATTATAGTTTGACTAAATGTTTAATTATTAATGTTTGAATGAAAATGGGGGCATTGTCAACTATCGTAGTACACTCTCTTACTTTGAAATCGCATAAAATTCATACATAGGGATAGAAGTTTAATCTCGACATATTTGACTCAAACATAACAGTTCAAAAATGCTTATGACACCATGCTCAACAATGCCAAGAACCCCAACTATTTTTTAAAAGTTTCATTTATTCTTACTTTTGTTCATTTTAACCCTTTAAGGACCAAGAAGCCCAAATTGGGCCTCAAGTTGTTTATAGCAGTTTTGAATAGGTCTTATGTAGACTTCCTTCTATTCAAACTTATTTGTCTTTTGATCAATACATGCAATGTTCTTCACTGATTCCAGTGATATAAAATCCATTCCTATATGAATTATATTTTTCACAATATGATCAATTGAATTTGTCATTTTAAAACTATGCATCCTTGGTCCTTTAGGGGTTAACCCTTGACGCGCTTGCGTCCATATAATGGACGATGAATAGATTGTAAGCCTTCTCTTGACTACATCTTGTATAGTTTTTCATCCATCCAAATTTTTCTTCGTTCTTGAGCTAGTTCACTACCATTTGTACAGTATGGATCTTCAAAATAAGATATTGTGATTTTTTTAAATGACAAAATTGGTTTATGTCAAGTTTCATTCTTAGTTCAAAAAATGAGACCTTAACAATGATTTTCCAAAATAAGTAGAATCAAATAATGAAAATTCTACTATCTCATAGTGCATACCGGTATTATTCCAAATTCTTTGTAAATTTTTATATTAAAATTTTGTTAATTTGGAATTTTAAAAGAAAACCTTGCAAAATTAATTAAAACTGTTAATAAAAAATATGATAAATCCAACTGTACAGATGCGATCTACACATTGAGATTTACAACTTTTCTTTATATATCAACTCCATTTTTGTGATTTATCAAACATTTTATAACACATCTTTGAAACCGGTAGTGGATCTGGACGTTAAAGGGTTAAGCAAACTCCAAGGTTATAGATTAAATAACTTTTTTACAAGGATTGCCATGTGCATGCTTTCTACAATGAATGCCAACATTTTAGTATTTCTATTTTGACTACCATCAACAATGGAGAACTAAAGCAAAAAATAGCTTCTTACAACTGCATAAGAATGTTATGAAAATCTCTCTACTACTGTACACATCTACCAAAAATCTCACACTTACATAGATAATATACTCTACCTTAAGGAAGACGACTCCAACACCAAAGCTTTAAAGATAAAGTAGCCTCGATGCAATTGAAAGTAGCATTTATGAGAAGAAATGTTAAACCTAAATGTGAGCAACAACTCTATTGTCTCCAACTTCACTCTAGTGGAGATTCTATTAACCCTTAAACATCAACTCCAACCCCTTGGGCTTGGTTTCTTCAGCTTTCAAACCACTTTGACCATGAATTGCTAATAATGGAGTCGTGTTTTTATGAATTTTCTTTTTCAGGCATCATCCGTGACAAGAATAGTATATGCCTACATTTTCAGAATGTAAATTATTTATATATTTTGAGGTTGAAACTCAAAAATATTCCATTCTTTCTAAATTAGGAAATGATGTTTAAGGGTTAACTCCACACAACATTCAAAGTAAAATTCAAAAGAGAGATTGTTCTACTGTGGATAAATCACCGACAAAAACACAGATAGTCAGACGGAGAGCAAGTAAACAAGCAAAATGACCATCACAATAAGAGCACCTCGGAATTCACCTGCAACACTTGAAAGGGACATACAGAACTTTGAATTTGCCTTAAACATCAATGGAGTAATAACAAAATATGAAAGACGTTCTTTGCGCCCGAATTGGTGTCCTTGGTGAGTGCGGTGGTATACGTGGTCAATCACCATCTTCTCCTTGCACTGTATCGTGACCACATGTGCAGCCAAAAAATGAGAGAGGTCAGACATTGTCTTGAAACCCTGTCACTTTTCATGTATGGCTTTCGTTTCGTGCCTAGCTAGCCTTCTAAGGAAAATCAGTTACCAAAGTTACAACTCTTGTATGACCAGGACCTAAACTCTCAGCCTCAGCCAGTCCAGAACTTCTAATCTACATGACAGCAGAGGTGTCCTTGTAAATATGAATTTGAATAGACTACTGTGGCATGCCACCGGGCACGGGTCTGGCCAATCCTGGCATGCCAGGTAAGGGTCCACCTGGCCCTGGATCGGACGAAGAAATCATAGGCCTCCCCATCATTACTGGAGGGGGAGGGTTGTTGATTTCTGGAGGGCCTAGTTGTTGACGCCCAAGCATATGAGGTGCAGTTCCTGCAATCATCATCTGTCTTTGGAAATGGCCTGGTTGCATGCCCATGGCTCCTGCATTCATTGAATTTGCCAGCCCTTGGTACATTTGTTGTTGCACGAACGCGGCATGGTTGGGCATTTGGTGGTTTTGAAAACCATGGCCATACATTTGCCCTGGAAAAGAGGGAGGAGGAGGGGGTTGGGCAAGGACCAGCGCCTGATGCTGCTGCCTGGGTGGAGACGCGAGCGGGTTCGAATTAGAGGCTCCACCCACATGCTGCGCTGCTATCCGGGCATGATCCGCAAAAAAATTTAATCGGTCACGGTCCACTGTTTCGCATTCTCTTCCTATTGCGGCTTCTAACTCGTTCAGGAACTTTAACTTCAGCTCCAGCTTTTTTGACTGTTTGAAAACCAGGAAAAAAGAAAAAAGAAAACAGTTTAGACCGAGGACAATTATATATGCCAAAGTGAGAGGCAATGGTTGAGAGCACTATGCAAAGGAAAGCATTGGTAAACAATCCAATGGCATGGGCAGTGCATCTGATAATGCTAACTTTGACAGTGCTAAGTTGTAAGAGCCCAGAAGTAAACATCAGAGCAGTGGAAATTACCTGTTTATCAATGACATCTTCGATTAATCGCTTCATCTCACGCTCTTCCTGATCAGCCAGGAGCTTGGCTTTCACAGAGGCAGCTGCTATGGCACTTGCTGCTGCCCGCTTCACGCGCCCGGCAACTTTAGCTTCCTCCAGGACATTCAAACTTTCTGGAGCATCTGATTTTGGAACAATTTCCTTACCTGCATGCGCCATTCAATTTCTCTAAATAATTGGCAAGTAAACACGATTGCAGAAACGAGTTAAATTAGGAAATGAGAAGACCGACTAGCCAGGTTTACATCACCACTATTGTTTACTTACTTGAAAACCAAGTTTTATGAAAGAAGTAACAACACGTAGCATTACATGAAAAAATGAACGATGGGATTAAATCTTGAACCTAAATTGGATTCTTGTCGAGGCTCTTGTTCAGTGGGTGCATCATCATCATTTTGAGCAGGAGTGCTGTCAGACACGGGTGGTTTGACCCCAGCGGCAGGGCTTGGGTCAGCATCACCTGTTGCTGTGGTCTCATCCCCACTTAGCATTTCCTCTTCAGCCTGACCTGATCTGCATATTTCAAACACGAAAATAAATTGGGATGCGCTTTAGGTCACCTGGTTGTGAGAGACAGATCTACAGAATAGTAGAAGCGTTAAACAACGCACAACGATTGATTGAGACTGATCCTGACCACACCACAAATAACTTTGTTCTCTCGTTACTCAGACCTATGACTCATAACCTATTGAGTACCAATACATGCATGAGCAGTTACCGGTGACTTACAACACAAACCCCTGATTGCCACTACCATATCTAGGTAAATCATTTAGGAAGCTCCCAGGAAGGTAACAAAATGTACAAAGAGGAAGAAGAAACCATACCCTACGTTCTTGAATGATAGAAATATGTTTTGAAAGTTACAACTATAATTAATTGTTAGCTTCTAAACTGAATTTTCTATTTCACTTAGCGGCATAAGAGCGAAACAAAGGCAAGATGAGAGAAAAAGCAGAGAAAATAATAAACCTGCCCGGATGCTGTGAAGTACTTGGTTCGACATCAGCAACTGGATCTTCTAGTATCATAGCAGTCCCTGCCGCAAGATAAACCCCAGGGTCCTTAGTTGACAGTGCTGCTAAAGCAGCCTGAGCAGCCTCTGCACCCAGCTTTGACCCAATCATAGTCGCAAGGAACGCCATCTACAACCCACCAGAAACTGTGTCAAGAAAACACTCCTGCAGTATCTACTATGATGATCTCCCGGAACAAGAGACAATTCAGAATTGATCCTCGACAGTGAATTATGTGGTAGGGTTTAACCCTTAAAGGACCAAGGATTCATAGTTTTAAAATGACAAATTCAATCAAACATATTGTGAAAAATATAATTCAGATAGGACCAGATTTTATGTCTCTGGAATCAGTGAAGGACATTGCATGTGTTGATCAAAAGACAAATAAATTTGAGTAAAAGGAAGTCTACAAGGAGCTATTCAAAACTGCTATAAAAACATGAGGCCCAATTTGGGCTTCTGGTCCTTTAGGGGTTAAAAACCGTCTCTTACCAATCCCACAAGGAATTATCAACCACAACACAAGTGCCACTGACGGGTCTCAAGCACATCATCCCCAGTGACTTCATCGGCCCCACAAGCAACTGAACATTCACAAGACGGGTGTCTTATCGTGGAATATCAAGCCCTCGTATATAAAAACTGGAATGCTTTACCCAAATCAGGCCTCAATTTATTTTTTAGCAGTTTTGAGTGATTCATATGGAGGATTCTTTTGATTCAATTTTATTCATTCTTTGACCAATGCATGCAATGTTCTTCATTGATTCTGGCGATATAAACTATGGCCTCATCTAAAAGTATTAATTTTTCACAATATAATGAATAGAATTGGTCCTCTAGGGGTTAAACTCTATAAAGACGTGTGCACTGCAACTGTAGATCTCATAAGAACAACGTACCTGAGCCATGACAGGATTGCCAGCTTCAGCAAAGGCAGCAAGGTTTGGTGGCATCACGAGCTCTCCACCCCGGGGCTCTGCGGCATTGTCCGTGCTTGTTACATTAGCAGAGTCATCTTCAGGTTCTTTCTCGGCAGTTTCCTTTTCCTCTTGTTCACCCTCGACCTCGAGCGTACTATCTGTTTGTGAAATAGGAGTTGTGGTGGGCGCTGCAGCATTGCTGGTCAAAGCAGGCTTGTCTGCGTCTTCTGAAAAGGTGTCCTCAACTGGAAGCCGTATAAAATGCAATATGCACTGCGACTTCGACTTGGTCGCCACATGCTCAGCTATTTCATTCCAATTATCTCCATATAATTCTAAAGCCTCCAGTAGCAGGAGCGTTTCCTGATCCGTCCACCCTCCCCCGTTCGCATTTGATGCTTCTGTGACATCCATTTTAATGAAATCCGCCGACACCATGTCGGGTCCAAATAGCCCTTCATTATAGCAATCAGGGCACAAATCGAAATCAGCCTGCCACCACACAAGAAATACACAGTCTCAGTCGGGTAATGAATGTAACGAGATTATTACAAGACAGTCTCTGCAAAACGCACTTCCAAACACATGCAACTCACCCTTTCTGGGCTTTTCTTCATGAGAATAAAGCCTATTCAGAGTACAAGTTAGCAGGTGCATATATGGGGAGGATGTTCCGGTGAGGAACAGTCATGAGCCACAAACATACAAGATGGAGGAGCTGCAATATATAACCCCTAAGCGTCTAAAACGCCCAATATGGCCATCTAAATCGCTGAACTTTGCAACGGTGGCATTTTCTCATTTTACCTCGGTTTTCTGATTGCAATACATCGTTTTAAAGCTCTTGTTCTATACTACAAGATCAACAGTGTCGATCGTGTCAAACAGAAGTCGTTTTCACACAAACAGATGATTTGCTTGCAGCAGGGGGTCCAATTTTCCTACACTACAGAAAACAGTGAACACTTATGGGATAAGCGGCAGGGATAGAAGGACGTACCTGCTTCTGACAATGATACCGTTGTTTACTGCAATCTGCAGAACAAGAATTGCAATGATAGTCCACTTCTGCTCCTTCCCCAAATGCAAGCATCTCCGCAATGACCGCATCTGTTGCTTTTGATTTCACGGGACTCGGCAGGAGGACAGGAGTGCAAGTGGTATCAACATGATACAAATTTGAGCCTCTCCGCGGCAAAGCCCGCAGCATCAGCGCTGCATCCGACTCCTCAATAGAAGAGCAATGCTTCCAAGTAGGTAGAAACTCAGCCGGAGCACTATAGTTAATCAGACCCCAATGATCCAAAAATTCCATAATTCGATGAATGGATTTCTCATCCACGCCACTGAGATGCTCTTGCACATCAGCCACGCTGATCACCGTCCCCAAATGCTCACGGTACTTCTTCATTATTGTATTCCTGTATTCCATGTACATCTCAGGAGATTTCCCTGGCACTTTGCCACTGAAAAACTCCGGCAATCCCCTCTTCTCCAATGTATGTATTTCGGTCCATGAATACCAGCCTGTCAGAACAACACAAAAACCGAGCTTATCCATGCAATGTTCTTCACTGAGTCTGGTGATATAAACTTTGGACCCATCTGAATTATTGATGTTTCACAATATGATCCTTTAGGTGCTAAATATACGTGTCAAAGGGTTTGGAGTCTCGCAGCATTCACAGACTTGATACCGACTCCTTCATATATCCAGCTCACAAAGAGCTTCTGGTACAAAACTAACTGGGGCATGTAACACAATTATAAGACGGAAGAATTTTCTTCCTACCAGCATGACTGGGAATGGTGTGGTGCTTCTCTTCCTCCGCCTGCGTCGTGACACTTGATGTCGCCAAAGAGGATGATACCTGCACAGTATGATGTAATGTTGTTTCAAAATTATCACATTTACTATAGCCTTAAACCATTTTCTAAATTCTTCAACAATTTTGTAGCAACTTACTATACACTCTGAAATCATTAATGTCACACTCTCCAATACCACAAGTAGAGAATATTTCCTTCGTGATTGGCCACTGTCCGACTGTCACGTTCTTAACACAGTAGCCAAAGGCGAGACATAAGTGTATTTGGTACATTTTTGGCTCACCTGCTACACTTTTGCCTAATGTAATTAGCTAAGAATTTTCTGTTCGAGTCATTTGCAAAAGAAAAAATCACTGTACCTGCACGCCAGTGGCTACTGACTGATCACCGGAGACATTCACATCTGCTTTCGGTCCAGCACTGGCAGTTGCGTCTACTGCTACTGTTGCTGTCACTTGCAAATCGCTCTGAGAATTTGAACAAGCCTTGATGCCTTGGTCGAGCTTCTTCGGCTCCAGCGAGGATTCATCAGGTTTTGCTTGAACGGGGTCCTGCTTGTTGTTGACAGCATTGAGATCTGTTGTGATGTTGGATCCTGCAAGTTCTTTCTTGAGCACTGGCTCGTTGGCTGCTGGCTCCCCGTTCGCAGGCGACTCCTGGCCTCGTGGTGGTCTCTTGCTAACAGCCGGCGACCCCGGCGGAGTTAACCGCTTGCGCTTCAACATTCTCGCGTTATTGTTGTTGTTGTTGTTGTTCGTGTTGTTGTTGTTGTTGCTGTTGTTGTTGTTCGTGTTCGTGACGACGGCGTCGTCGTCCTCACCACTCTCTTGTGGAGGACTTTCCTTGCTCTTCTTCGCTTTTGCTGCTCCCAATCCTGCCTTCACCTTGATCTTCAACCCTAGAACACGACAAGATCATCGCGTAAACAATCCGCACATGAATAACCTATCGCTTCTCTCAATCTAGTTTGTAGTTAGGGCTACTACTATAAAATCGTTCATCAGCTGCGAGTGAGCAACAAGAGATTACTTGTTCAATTACCGCCACTCACCATCGCCCAAACGATTTTTGCATTTTGCTTGTGGTGAGCTACAAAACGTGCCATCGACTCGCAGAAGCGTGGTCCGATCCTAATTCATCACGTTGAAGATGGTAAGTGGTGGTTTGATTCTAACTTTCAAATCCAAACTGCCATTTCGTCGGATTCATTCTTCCCGTTCTCTATTGCATTGTCCTACTAATGCGCATAACGGTCCATCTCACAAAAACCTAAACTCTCGTTTGCTCGAAACCCCAAAAATCCAAAACCCCGCCATGCAATTCATCGATTCGAATACCCCGGAAACCAGACCCGAAACACAACCGAAAACACTCACTCACCAGTTGCAGGAGACGACGCCGCAGCAGCAGCAGCTCGCCGCGCGGCCATGAGCAGTCAGTCACAAACGTCTTCGCAAACCCTGAAACGGCCCTCAAACCCTCACCAACCTAATAAGCTTCGCTCCTGCTTGTTGTTGGTCCGCCATAGCCAGGCTGTTGGCTGGCCAAATGATTGCTTGCTGCTTAGGATTCTGCTTCTTCTTCTGTTTCTGTTTCTAATGCTATTGTTGTTCTTCTTCTTCTTCGTCTCTCTCGTTTGTTCGAAGAGGAAGGTTCTCAGTGTGCATGCAGTTGAGCTGTATTGTTGTAGAATTGGTATTGTTGATAGAAATCACTGTGTTTTGGTGATTATGAAAGCATTGGGCATTGAGTGACGAGTGATGAGCGAGGGAGGGAGGGAAGATGGGTCCTTCATTGTTGGTAAGTGGACTAGGCCGGGAGTGGACTTACTTCCCCTTTGGAGGGGGGAAGATTCTCTCCTCTTCATTTTTTTTCCACTTCAAAACCTTTTTTAAATTTTTTTTTTTATATAGGTTGCATAGCATACTAGAACACAAAAAGGGAGCACCCTTTTCAAAGTGGATCTCAAGGAGAATATTTACTCTTTCAAGTAGTTTGAATGCCACTTATATCCCATAAATTGTGGGATTTCCTTGTAATTGGCATGTAAACTTAGTTTTTAATCATGACTAGATTGTGGTCCCGTTTGAAAAGGGTGTTTGCTCTAGTATGCTATGTGGTTCTTTGTGATGGTTAGATTTTGACATAAATTTAAAAATTTGGGATTGTTTGAGTTTCTAAAAAATATGTTAATATTTTGTAAAAATTGGAATTATCTTTAATATAATTATAGGAATTCTTTTTTTTTACAATACTCTATTGTACCTGATTGACTAAAAATAATTATAAAAAGAGAAGTCCAAATCTTTAGCAAATTATTTTTTCATACAAATTTTATTTTGTACGGTGAAAAGAAAAATCTTGTAGAACGTTTACATAATTTGGCATTTGTTGGAAAGTGATTTTCCAAAAATAAGCATAAATCAATAAGATATTTTGGTTACGATAGTGTAAATGACATTCTAGAAAGAAATACTAAAAGACTTACAATCATTGTCTAAAGCATGTACTGTACATGGCACTCTTTTGTAGAAGATCAATCTAATCTATAACCCTAGAGTGTATTAAAGGTGTGCAATAGTAAGAATAAAAGGGGCACTTGTAAAATAAATGAGAATCTTGTCACTATTGAACATAGTGTGTAAAAATATTGCTTATGTAATCTTTGAAGGGTTCCATATGTATATTAATGTATATTTACTCATATACAACAAATTAATAGTTGGTTCAATGTTGATGTACCAGATAATTATTATTTTTGGGTTTTTTTTGTTATGGCACTGTGATTCATTTTTCTTCAAGTTTCTTTTTTACTATACTCAAAGAAGGTTTTCAAAAAATAAGTTCTAAAAATTCTTGAGGTTTTGTTTTTTGGATTAATTTATGCTATGTTAGATATTAAGCTATGGCTATTTGTTTGACTGTGTAAATGAAAGTGAGGTGCATGTAAGAAATGCGTCTAAACCTTTCAATGTTATAATTATTTTTTCACTTAGTCTTCAAACTATTGTTTTCATTATGATCTAAAGGAGTTAGGCACGTGCTTAGGTAAATTGATCTCCTGTATACTTTTTACTTTTGTAATTTTTTTAACTCGACACATGTTTATTTTCAAAGAATGTGAGGTACATGTCTGTAAGCAGATCACATTGTAGGGAATTCTATGAATTTCTCAAATAACTACAAACTGATTGTTTGTAACTAGCCCTCGATGCAAGCGAGCGAGTAAGCGAGCTAACTAGAATAACTCTCAAAATCGCTCCACAACTTTATCTAGCCATGCAAAAAAAACCACCATTTGGCCACCACATTCTCCCTCCATGCCATTGCCTACTACACCCACTGGAAACACACACCAAGGTCAGAATAAACATCGCAAACAGAGTAACATCCCAGGTTGCGTGTGCACAATTATGTAGAAAGGGCCATCACACATGAAGGCCCCTACATAGCCACCGCAAAATTTGTGGATACGCCGGTTGCAGACAACACAATACCGGCGGACAATTGGATGACCCTCAATTTGATGAAAGCCATTTGGTGTTAGATTCTGCCTAGGACCACGGACGTTCTCGGGACGCAATCGGTCACATAGAAGGGACTCGACAAGATCATAGTGCCATTGTTGTCGTGCTTGCAGAGGCAGTCCTACATCTTGTTGGTCCATAACGTACATGACATGCGAGTTCACCAAAGAGGAGTCGGGATGAACATAAACAGCCTGTGCCACCACTTATGTAAATGTAGCTACACTGAGTATTCTTGTCTCTGCTGGTCAACGAAGTCAACTCATTGCATGCTTGAATGTTTGATACTATAAAAGGATAGGTGATGTTAAAAAAAGTTAACCCACTACCTGCAGACCCACTTCATAGTGATCATGTTGCACTACTAGAAAGTTTAGTGTCCAAATCAACAAAAAAGTGTTGATATTTTCAGTTGTTTCGAACGAGTTGTACATGACAATAATCAACAGAAATTTGTTGATATTTTCTGTTGATTTGATAAAATAAAAAATGAATGAAAATTTTATAAAAAATAAAATAAAATAAAACTTCATTTTTCGCTACCCAGATTTTCCTAGTAAAAAAACTTTTCCAAGCTGCCTGGCGCCTCCGGGAAGCCAAGATTAACATCCATGGTTGCTACTCGGGTTCGAACTTGGAACCTTACACGTATGATTCAACA
This sequence comes from Pohlia nutans, assembly GCA_022496805.1. Taxonomy (NCBI): domain Eukaryota; kingdom Viridiplantae; phylum Streptophyta; class Bryopsida; order Bryales; family Mniaceae; genus Pohlia; species Pohlia nutans. The sequence goes on from CM040097.1 coordinate 16,394,454, forward strand.
CTCTAACCAACTCACCACCATTAGAATTTGATGACTAAAGCATTATTTATTTTCTTACGTACACACTTACAATTTAGTGTTTTGGAACTCAGCAGACTTTGAAGACCATTTTGGCATAGTAAAATATATATATTTTTAAATCTTTAAACTAAGAAAAGTTCGGAAATCCAGTTAAGTTTTATCTCCAAAAAATCCATTTGTGATTTAGAGCCCCCATTCAAAAGTTATAGACAAAATTCAGAGACGATGTTTGAAAATATCAAAGAAAATATTCCTTGCTACCCCACTCCTGATTTTGTCTATAATTTTTGAGTAGAGGCTTGAAATCTCAAACAGATTTTTTGAGATGAGAGTTGCCTTGGTTTTCCAACTTTTTTAAGTTCATAGTTTTTTGAAAAAAGTTATTATACTATGACAAAATGGCTGCCAAAGTCTGATGAGTTTTTTTTTTTTTTTTTTAAATTGTGAATGATTAAATTTAAAAAATAAATTCAAAGGACATAAAACTTCAACCATAGTGTTTTAAATGTTGCCCAAATGAGGGTGTTTTAAATGTTTTAAGTGTTTTGAAAGTCATAATTTTGTGCTTTGATGTCTTTTAACTTTAGGGATTATGTTCACAATCTTGTTGAGAGTTTGTATAACCCTTAAGTGCCGAGGCAACCCAAAAGTGGTCGTTTCAAATATAGAAAGTTTTGTAAAATGAGCTAGGAGTGTCCAAATTGAGTGTTTCTTGGGCCTAACCTATTTAGAATCAAATTTCCTATAAGAATGTGTCATTGGATCACTAAAAATGTGTTCACAAAAATTCAGAAAAAATAAAGAACGTTGGGTGGTGTAGATGTTGGAACAATCTACAAAAGTATCAAATTTGTAAATGTGTGAAAAAATGCATGATAAAGTATATTTTGTATAGACGTGCAAATATAGATTATAAATTATGAATTTTAAATCAAATATATGCAAATGGATTCCTAAAATTCATCATATACAATTATATATATATATAATATCTAACTAATAAACTTCCAAAATTCAAAACAAATACAAAATTAATTATTTATCTTTGATTTTTGGTATGATTGGCTAAAAGCATAAGGTTAATAAGATGCTTAAATACCCATTGGAATTTGTCTCATTTAAACTATTAATCCTATACTATTCTTACGTAGTGTCGTGTAAATTGACATTTTGACAAATTATAAACTCTAAATCTTGGCAACTTCTATCGATGTGATGAACATTTTTACTTTTAAGTAATAATAATTTAATTCAACGTAAAATATTGAATAATATATTTTTTATGAATATTCAAAGTTTTTCTTTTAAAATTTATTTATAAAAAATCTAAATGGTTTTGATGATATTCAACCATATAGATGAAATTTAGAGATTACACATCACAACTTTCATATTTTACAAACTTCAAAAAATTCATATATAACACATATTACAACACATTTAGTTTGTAGCAAAAACCCTCAGGAAGTTAAGGGATAAAGAATTTCAAACCAATTGGATCTATTTGTCATGGATGCCCGAAATTGCCCAAAACTAAAAAACATCACCTTTTGAAAAATAACTTTTTAATTGCAACTTAAATTGATCAAAAAAATTCAAGGCATTAACTTAATAGTGAAATACAAGTTTATTAAAAAATTCACATCTTGTAGAAGAATAGTATTCAACAAATATTGTATCAAGAAGTGCCTACTCAAAAGTGGAAAATGGTTTGAAATCATGACTCATGGTTTCGAGGGTTAATTAATTATTTGGCATCAATGTGTCAACCTTGCCCTACTGCTATGGTATAAGAACATTCCAAAATCTTATAAACGTACAAAGTTGAGTCCATAAATTGCAAAAGATTTCAAAGATTCTAATATATTTCAAAATATTCCAAAAAGAATCCAGATTTACTAAAATTTTGTTGATTTGGTCATCGCACTATTCAAATTAACAGAAAGTAGGTAGCAATTTGTTGATTTTTACAAAAAGTTCAAAAATCAGCGAAATCGGTCATTATAGTGCCCCAAACAACATAAATCAGTTGGTTTTCTATTGATTTGGTCACGATTTTCTAGTAGTGTCGTGTGCGACAAGGTTGTATACTATTGAAAGTAGGAAAACAGGTTCTGAGTCTACTTATGCTATGGTCGAGACCTTCTGACGTTTGTGCATCTTCACTATCAAGTTCCCTCACGGTGGTAACTGCGTCTTCGGGAAGCTAGCGAATGATGGAGGGAACCCCTTCGTAGTTTTGCGGACTGTGCAAGTGGTCCAAAAACCACGCTCCATCAATGTCATGAATAGCTTTGGAGAGGTAAAATAGTTTTCGGTGATGATGATAGACTCTTCCCTTTAGCCAGACAATTGTTGTAAGAACAACATCATCTCCGACAAACTCCCCTTCGTCCCTCTCCTCGCCAACGCCAAGATAAACAATGATATTGGAAATGTTCAAGGACTGGACAGATGTCAGTGCCTAGACTTTGATGCGGAATTTGCACGGCTTGGCCTTCATATAGTGGCCTATAGTACAGAATCTTCCCTTGTAAGGGATCATGATCTTGTCAACAATGCATACCTACTCGTTGTTGTCGAAGGACTTGGAGATACTCGCAAAAACCTTCACGAACCAATGGTATTTGCCGATCTTGTTGTACTTTGGATAACCTTTATTTGTGGCAGAATGGGTGTTATCCACAAGATGAACACAACGAATGATGGCCTCAAAGTGCCACCTCTTCATTTTTTGAGAAATCATTGGGCATGCATAAAAGGACCTTCAATCCCATCAACACCTAATGTGAGGACTTCCTCGAGGTCCATGAGGATTAACATGACAAACCACGCAATCAACTCCTCATTGTTAAGAGAGGTCCAATTCCATGTCATGTTTATGACATCTGCAGCAACAAAGGAAGATTAAGCATCATATCTGTAAAGACCAAGATACGGCAATTCGAAGGCATTTAGTCTATAGGTCGGCCCAATGACGTGTACTAATAAATATAGTGACTGTACTTGACACTGCCTACACATACAAAACACCTCCAAATAAAATAAGACCTACGTGCGAAGTACAAGGGACAACATTCTCATGATTATCTCGTCAACAATCCGCTGGAGGACCTTATCGGGCCAAAACTGCCTAAAATACTTTTTGGGGGAATGTCCAGCATACATCGTCGGTCCCCACGGGGGTCCTGAGAAATCATATGTGTTTTGCACCAAAGTCGGTGATTGAGATTGCACTACTAAAGAATTTGTGTCACTACTAGAAAATGGCAACCGAATCAACATAAAACCAACAACATTTTGTTGTTTCGTACATTGTAATGACCATTTTCACTGATTTTCAAACTTTCTGTGAGGCAACAAAAAAATTTGTTTGATTTCTGTTGGTTTAGGCACTATAATAAAAACCGTGACCGAATTAACAAAAATCCAACAATTTCAAAAATTACCAATTTTAAAATGTTGAAAAGTGCATTATAAAGCGTCAATTTTACAAAAACGTTAAAAACTAGATTGAAAAATATAAATTTTAGATTAATTCTTTGAAAATAGAGTCAACAAGTTCATTGCATATAATAATGTAGTAATATTATATATAGAACATAATAAAACTAAATAATATTAGAATAATATACTACTTATTTTCAAGGGTGCTTTCATACTACTTGTCATTGTTTTAAACAAAAATAAGTTCTAATGTTGTAAAAGAACTGTTATACGACATAATATAATAAATAGGGAAAATACCAAAAATATTTTAATATTGTAAAATGAAATCTTTTAGCATCTTTTCAAAATATTTTGTATTTTCTAGAATCTTTTGGAATATTTTTAGAATCTTCTTAAAAGTATCTTTACAGTAAACTTTCCCAAAATAGATTTGGATCTTCATTTATAGATTTTAGAAGCAATTAACATTAAAAATTCAATAGAATTACATTTTATATGTTTAGAATTCAAAATTTGGTATTATTGGATATAATTGTACTTTTCATCATAAAAGTTTTTAAAAAATACATGTATTGAAAAGAACAACATTACTTTTCCTAAATTGTAAAATTTGTAACACAAAGTAATGTAGAGGTGTTGTTTATTTAAAAGTCCTCTAAGGTGGAGTTTAACCTCTAAAAGCCCGAGGGGTATATGACAAAACATAGATGTGTTATAATATGTGCCTTCCATATGTTTGATGAAGTTTGGTTTAATAGAAAAAATGTAGGGCATCATCTCTACAAATTATCTGTACAGTCAAACTTGCCAAAAGAACTTTAGATATCTTTAAAAATAATTTAAAAGCATTAAAATTTGAAAATTTGTATAAATTACAATATTCACTTTTAGAGTTTAAAATTTAGCATGATTGGTTAAAGTTGATTTATTCATTGTAAACTTCAAAAAAGAAAAAGAAATGATGGAGGGAACATCATTACTTTCCCCAAATAGCAAATTTTATAACACTAAAACAATGTTGAGGTGATCCACTTTGAAAATTTCTCCTAGGTGAGTTTAACTCAGATTGACATAATTCAAATTGCATTGGAAAGTAGACTTGATGTAGTATTTTAAAATGTTTTTTATTTTTTCAAAATCTTTTTTATTTTTTCTAGGAAGCTTGCTAGATTCGGACAACGACCAGAAAATGGTTGTTTGAGCGTTTAAGGGTTAACTTGGATTGGCATGATTCAAATTGGGTTAGAAAGCATATTTAATTTCCTATTAGAAATTAATTACAATTTAATTGGATTTTGAAATTTTTAGTCTCGGGCAACTCATGAAAGGGGGCATTGACCAAGAGATGATCTCTCAAAGCATTATAGGTTAAGTTGAGTTGAAAATCAAACTTTCTTTGAACTCAATTTGAACTCCAAAGTCCACTGAACAAAAACAGCTCGTATGCTCCCAACATTCACGATTTTGTCAATAAATAAATAAAAATTAAATCAAGTTTTTTTTGTATTTTTTTCTAGATATAAAATAAATCCTGCATGATTTAGTGCTGAAAATAAAATTTGATTTTTTATTTTTTTTATTTACATGGTAAACAAATCGCCAATGGTTACATTCATTTATAATTATCGAATAAATTCATTGGCTTGCATGAAGAATTCTATGTCATGTGGTGGTTTAGTGCTTGGTTAGGGGTTAGAAGGTCTTGTATTTGATTTCGGCCGCTGGTGATGGAGCTTGGGTAGGCCATGATGGACCCCGCGGTGGTGTTTCGGGTAGCCTAGTCGTGGGACTGGGCTGCAGAAGTTTTTTTTGGGCAGCCAAAATTTTCAAGGCAACGACCTTTTTTGAAAAGTCCACTTTTTTTGTTCGTGCAAGCCAAAAAAAATTGGGCAGTTGGGTGCATTCACAATATAATGAGCCAACGGCACCCAAGTCTAGGGACTCTTGATGAGTGCTTAGGAAATGATATCTTCAATTTATGTAAATATTAGAAAAAGATTAAGTACATTTTGAGAAACATTAAGGACACTTTAGTGCTTTTTAAGGACACTTTAGTGCCTCGGGTTTAGTGCTTTTTAAGAACACTTTAGTCCTTTATAAGGACTAGTTACAGCCATATTTTAGCCCTTTTTTCTCAAACATTGTCTAGTTTTAGTATATGGTAGAATGACATACAACATATGTAATTACTAATCTGATAAAAATATTGCCTAATAATTTATTAAAAAAAGCACCTGTTACACTTTTGATGGCTCATTATGCACCCAGATTTTATATAATTTCATCATGGTTCTTTTTTATTTTAAGAAATAAAATTATATTGATTAAAACAAGATTCTTGAACAACATAATGCAGTTGGGAAATGTCCAAGACAACTCCTCCTAATCAACTGCCGCGATCAAAATTGTCTTGTTGATAAGGTCACAAGATTTTCTAGTAGTGTGTTGAAAACAACAGATGTTTCACTGAAATCTGTTGTTTGTTCTGGTTGTTTTGAATGTGTTGTCCAGCTCATTGATCAACATAAATTTGTTCATCCAAAACATTAAAAAATTAAAAAATAAGATTTTCCAAAACAATATCAAAGTTGTTTGGAATTAATTTTGCCGCATGAATCAAATTATAGCCTACTTGGTCAAATTTTTGGGTTGCCCAGGAAATAAATTGGACTGCCATAGGGAAAATTTTGGGTTGCCCGAACAGTGCTGCAGGGATCCACCACGTTTGCCCAAGCCCTGTTGACGATGGCCGGAATCGAACCCCCAACCTCCATACTCCGAACGAAGCACTTAACCACCACACTACGTGAATTTCTTCATGTAGGTCAATGAAAGTTTTTGTTAATTATAAATGAACGTAACCGTTGAGGATTTTTCTGCCATGTAAATTTAATTTTTCTTCAATATTTTGCAATAGACCATGCAAGTTTTTTTTTTTATATCTACAAAAAATTTCAAAAAAATTTGAATTTTTTTTCGAAAGAAATCTTGATTAATGAAAACTGTTTTTTTTTTTTTTTTTTCACAACAGAGTTTGGATTTTTTTAGCCACGTTAACCCCTTCAAGCCCGAGGGGTATATGACAAAACATAGATGTGTTATAATATGTGCCTTCCATATGTTTGATGAAGTTTGGTTCAATAGACAAAATGTAAGGCATCATCTCTACAAATTATCTCTACAGGAAAACTTCCAAAAATAACTTTAGATAATTTTTAATGAATTTAAAAGCATTAACTTTGGAAAATTTGTATAAATTATAATTTTCACTTTTAGAATTTAGAATTTAGCAAGATTGGTTAAAATTGGTTTATCCATTGTAAATTTCAATAAATCAAAAGAAATGATGAAGGGAACATCATTACTTTCTCCAAATAGCAAATTTTATAACACTAAAACAATGTTAAGGTGATCCACTTAGAAAACTTCTCCCAAGTGGAGTTTAACTCAGATTGACATATTTAATTCAAATTGCGTTGGAAACTAGACATAATATGGTATATTTTTTTTTTTTCCAATTTTTTTTTCCCAGACAGCCCTTAGATTCCGGCATCGACTAGAAAATGGTTGTTTGAGTGTTTAGAGGTTAAAAAATCAATTTCTTTTCTAATATATTAGAGTTATCCGTAAAGTCGAATCTAGGTAGCTTGTCTTTTGAACAAAGTTTTGTTCTATAAATAACTTTCACTGTCCATCTCTGACATGAAGCGTCGACTTTAGGGTGTGGGTGAGTATGTGCTTGGTGTGGGGGTATGTGGAGATTTTGCCTTGGGAACTCGTGTGAGGTCTAAGGGAGCTTCTTTAGCATTGGGGAGGTTCCTCGAGAGGTTCAAGGTTTGAATCTCTTTGACAATGTAGAGCGTTGTTATTGGTCGAAATAAAACGAGCCAAAATTTGTTTTTGCCGCTTTTCAAGCACAAAATCCATTTTTGCCTTGTCTTTCCTCTTGTGGAATTTTTTGCTCGACTTTACGGATAACTCTATCATGCAGGATTTTTCTATGTCTACAAAATATTTGAAAACATTCTAAATTCTTTTTTGTGACAAAATTGTGATGGCTGAAGCTGGGTTTTTATCTCACAATGAACTTTGGATATTTTTAGTGGCACTAAAACTTTTCTTTTTCATTTTTTTGTAGTAGACCATGCATGCGTTTCTATACATCTAGAAAAAAAGTATATTTTTTGAATTTTTTTTGACGCTATTTTCTATCTACATTAAAAACAAGTTTATTAGAAACAAAACAAAATCATAGTGTAAATTGCCTACTAGAACATTCTTACTATATAAATTGACATTTTTCAAAATAAAACTTCAGTAGACAACTTCAAAATGAAACTTCAAAATAACTATAACAATATAATATAATATTATTATTTTATTATTTTATTATTTTATTTGTTTTTTGTTGATTCGGTCACTATTTTTCTTGTATAGCTAAAACCAATAGTAATTAGAAGACGTCTTTACCAGAAGCTGTTAAATATAGCAAGTTGTGACTGCTAGTGCGCGGAACAAGAAGAGATTATTGATTTTCTGTTAGTTTGGTTGGCATTTTCTAGTAGTGATTTTGGAGGCGGATTGCACACACCACCGCAGCTAGCGACTGTGCGTTCCATCACACGAGACGATAATTTTGAAGGGAGTATTTGGAGACGAACAAGAAATCTCTGTCGATTTGACACTCAACAATTTCAATCTTGGTGCTCTATTGCTTAGTACCTAGACATGACAATCGTTAGGAGAGTATCATTCACGGCTGCATCAATGTGAGGAGCCTTTCTGTCTGTTTACCGAGATCCTGATGGAGGTCAGAGAACATGCATTGGAGGCTGACAACACATTGTCTACCACTCGCAGCCCGGGAGAGTGTGTGCGTGTCGACCACAAGGCCTTTACAAGACATCCAAAACAACTAGAACAAACAACAAATTTCAATGCAATATTTGTTGTTTGGACACCGATTCTCTAGTAGTGAATTCACGTCAACTGTGTCCGAAATGTCAATGGACTTGGCTTTGTTGATCCTCGCAAAAACTCTCTAGTCCAATTGCACTACAAATTCAATACGCTTTGATTGTTCACCTAAATTGCCGGTGGTTGCCACCCGCCTGACGATAAAAATTCATGTGGTTCACTTATAGATCTTTGTATTTGGCCCCTCGTTGCTCTCCGCATCCGCCTTGCCCTCTCTTGTGCCCTTTAATGTGCACAAACTATGGATTTCCATTGGTGGCCCTCGCCGCGATTGTAATAGTCAGTTCTCGCGTCAAAGTGGCATATCCGCGGCCTCTTCCGAAAGGGATTCAGCTCTCCCGTGCTGGATTTTTCTTCTCCTATGTCCGTGCAAGAATCGTCCATGGCGGCATTTCTTTTTGGCTTTGATGAAGGGAGTCAGTTATGAGGACCAGTATAAGATTTTTTACACCGTGAGCACTCTTTGTTCCGTCCACCACCAAATTCTCCTTTGGATAGGTGACCGCCGCGATCGCTGGTGGCTTCCTCTATTGAATGTGTCGTCGAAACAAGTACCTATACTAACGAAAATCTGGCGTCCCCTGCTTCCTATATGTGTGTGGAGGAAGTTGAAACTTGCACGTCCAACGCAAATTCAACTACCCTACAATGCGCAATGTCTGACCTTCAGTTGCTCCATGCACAATTCGAGGTACAATTGTCCAAGAATGTAGAGTTATTGCAGCGTCCTCTAAATGCCTTGGAGCTGGCGGTTCAATGCGTGAATCCACGAGTAATTGAATTCCAACTTTACCTCCAACACTACGCGCAATGAACAAAGAAGGTATGCATCAAACTTCCTGCCCCAGAACCAAACTTCTAAATCATCGCCTAGCTCACAATTGTCGCGTTAAAACCCTGAAAAACATAAGATATTGATGTCGCCAAACTCTGAACACAACAAAACATAATAACAATTTGCCCATGCAGGGTGCATCCACTACGGAATTCTTAACACGACCTATGCACCACAACCCATTCTCTCCTTTTGAACTGCGCGATCTCTCGCCAAGACAACGTACTCCCGCAAATCTAGCTCCAACGGCCACAACCACCTCAACACACCGCGACCCTGGGAAACATTAGGTCTTATTTGGACTATGGCCAAGAGCATACTGTGTACCCACAACTATATTTTATTGTATACCATCCACGTCGTGTCCTCAAATACAACATGTAATATATTGTTGGATGCCTTTTTCGTTGTAGTACCTAACTTTGTTTTGTATACAAACAACTTTTAATATCAATATTTCATTGAAATACACAAAAAACAAATGTATTTGGCCAAAGTGGGCTTTCAAGAGTTAAAACTTTATTTCTACTTTGGTCGTTCTATATTTGGTTCCATCTAGAATCATTTCCTAGAGTAGTAATCCTAGTCAATCTAAGTCTTAGTACTTATCCTTTTGAGATTGCTATGTATCTTTATCTCAAATATCATTCACTTGAAGCTGTTTAATTCAAATGCATTTGTCCTAATCTTAGAGCGTTTTATGTCGTTGACACGGTAGTACGAACATCAGATGCTGGATATTTGTAAAAAAAACAGATTTACACTTTTCAATATTTTATTATCTATAATTTTTCCTAATAATATTACGTCCAACAGGATTCGAACCTATACTAGAGGTTTAGAAGACCTCTGTCCTATCCATTAAACGATGGACGCTACTTTAGTGTACTTATCACGTAAATGGAGTTGTTTAACTCCACTGCACAACTTTTTTACTTCCTATCAAATTCTTATTCCTAAGTCATATTTAGGCACTCTACATGAGCACAATTACATAACTTTAGAGGGTTAGATATACAGTAGATATCAACTCAATTTCCTTATTTAAAATATATAAAAAATAAATAAATTAAACATTAAAATTTGTGAATGAATATTTTTTTGGGTGAAAATTAATCATGTTTAACTTCCTACACTTCCTAAAACTTTCACAATAATTTTCTTAAAGGGTCGGAATGAGGTTAACAGCAATTTCAAATTTTGGAGATCCATTTCGAGATCGTCGTCAGAGGAATCTGACATCCCAGAGCCTGATTCGAAATCCCAATTCAGGTGACGAAACGGTGTAGTCCCCAACGCCCATCCCGCCGCCGCCTGTTAAAAGCTTTTGAATTCACACTTGCTAATCACATTCTTCTTCTTGCAAATCACACTGCTAGTGATCTTGTTGTTTTTTTTTTCGAATCTTATTTGCTTTGAGAGCGAGCTTTTCTTTCTTTTTTTTCAATTTTTTTTCTCTTAATTTTGTCTCTGTGAGAGCAATCGGTGAATTGCGTGGAGCAAAGAGGATTGCGTGATTGAGATATTGGACGCGGTTTTGACTTTTGAGTGCACGAAGATTGGTATCTTTTTTGTGCCTTTTTTCCCATCTGTTTTACGGAAGCACTCTGACTTGAGAGCTCTAGGTGTAACGGCGCATCGGAGAATTTCGTTGATTGGCGGCGAAGTCGTGAATTGGTTTGAGGTTTTGTTGTGTGTAGGTATTGGTTCTTGTGTGCTTCTTTTTTTTGATTAAATACTTTGGAAATCTTACGCTGGTGCGAGTGTGGTCAGTCTGAAGCTAAGAGTTAGTGTGTTGCGGCGGGATCTACCGGTTATAGATTAGCTGCGTTTTTTCTTCTTCCTGAATCTTTTTTAGTATCATTCCGAATCGATATTTTTCGACTGGATTGATGTAGACGGAATTCAAAGCTTGAAAGTATCGGGAGCTTTTTGATTTTGGAAGCGTTCGGTGCGAGATGGGAATCTTGACGGAGATCGAGGACGAAGTGGAGTTGAGTCGTGAAGTTTCCGACCTTCAAATTGCTGGATCACGTACTAACTATGCGGAAGCAGAAGCAGGTGATGATGAAGATGAAGAGGCAGATGATCTGCTGGTAGGGTTAGGGTTCGTGGAGCCAGTGGAGGAGAAATGGAAGCTGGCCCGGCAGCACTTTCCAAGCAAGCTTGGCGGATGTCCCGCATGGTTGGACCCGGTGAACCTCCCTAACGGCGCTCAAACCACGTGTGGAATCTGTGAGAATCCTCTGGAGTTTCTGCTCCAGGTTTACGCGCCCATAGATGATGTGAGCGAAGCATTTCACCGAACTTTGTTCGTTTTCATCTGCTCCAACGTGGCATGCATGGAGCAGAACCAGCATCACCAGAGCCGTAGTGTGAAGATCTTTCGGAGTCAATTGCCGCGAACGAATGCGTTTTACTCGTACTCCCCGCCTGTGGGCGAGGATGATATGCCGACATGTGATGGTGCTCCGTTGTGTACGTGGTGCGGGACATGGAAAGGGCACAAGGCGTGCGCTGCTTGCAAGCAGGCCAAGTACTGTTCCCGGAGTCACCAGGTCAGTGAATTTGGACTTCTCATCTAATGAAGAGCTATGAGCAACAACCTTAGCATACATGGAAGTTCCCATCGAACGTTTTGCCCAAAATTTGATAATGAAATATTCTTTTTTGAGTGTATGGTTTAAGTTTGAATGTAATGTAATGCTTGGATGCTCTTTTCATATGAATATATAGGTAATATCAGGGTAATACACATGTGCTACCAAGCTGCTACTTAGGCAATACCTGGGTGATACATAGGGTTAAAGAGGCTACACATCGTAGAAAAGCTGGCTAGTATTCCTCCTTTTTTTCAAAAATCCTTTGTATCAATTAGCCAGCCCAAAATGTATGTAGCAATCTGGCTAAAATTAGCAGAAAAAAATCACTGCACCAGGTGGAGCATTGGCGAGGCGGGCATGCTGCGTATTGCCGGCAGGTGCAAGCTGCTCGGAAAGAAGGCAACGACGTGGATGCTACTCCCATCCCCGGCCCTGTGAGTGAGAAGCAATGGCCAGAGTTGGAGCTTGTTGTCGACGAAGAAGACAATTATGAAGGAGACGAGGATGAGGAACAGAGCCTGAAACCGACGAAAACGAAAGCTCAGTTGCTGCTTGAAGATTACGAGAGGAGACGAGCCTCCGGGGAGGAATTTTCAGCTGCTGATCTGGAGGACGTTCATGAAGCTTCCGAAGACATGCAGTTATGGGCCGCGTTTCTGGCCAGGATTGGAAGGGCACCGCGTCAAGTGCTCAGGTACTCATTGATGTTTTTTTTGTCATGAGACAGTTCAGCATTTTAGCTATTTTTCCATGGCTTGAAGAGCAATCCAAGCTCCTTGGATGCTCTTTTCATATTAATATCTAGGTAATATCAGGGTAATACACATATGCTACCTAGGTGCTACTTAGGCGATACCAAGTTTAAAGAGGCTACACATCTTGACTCCATGTAGGAATCTGACTATTATTCTTTTCTTTCTTTCTTTTTTCAAAAATCCTTTGTATCAATTAGCCAGCCCAAATTTTATGTAGCAATTTGGCGATAATTAGCCCAAAACATTTTCACTGCAGGTACTGCCGTTCCCCTTTAGCAAAGCCCTTGTGGAGCTCAGTGAATGGGCAACCGAAGAGCGGTGACATCCCGCCTTGCACCTCCTGTGGCAGCCAACGTATCTTTGAGTTTCAGGTGTTGCCTCAGCTGCTGAACCACTTGCAGTTCAAGGATGTGGCCAATTCTCTGGACTGGGGAACCATTGCCGTGTACTCTTGCGAGCGGTCTTGCGGCGCAGGCGTGGCCAAGGGTTATGCCGAGGAGTTTGCTTGGGTTCAACCTCCTGCTCAGTAGTTGGTGAACTCAGTGTTTAGGGTTTATGGCTACCGGGAGCTTTATGAAGTTGATGTATCAAATATGAGACCTGACGACCGATGCTGGTAAAAGCTGCGGAGTTTGATTCCTCTTTGCAACTATCGCTATTGCTGAAGCAGGTGAACGGATATTAGTAAGTAAGAATCTGAACTCCTTAAAAGTGCTGCTCCTTTCATGTCAATCAAGGGGTAGCAACGACCAAATTGACCTTGCTGAACTTAAGAGCAAAAGAGCGGCGACATGGGTGCAGATGGTCTTTATAGTCTTGAGTGGATGCAGTATTTACTCTGGTAAATTCTTAGGCTCTTCATGTAATGGCGTTGCTGTTTTAGTCGAGTGCCCAATATTACTATGCTCAAGCTGAGTTTCTATACATGATATGCACCTGTCTCGAATGAATTAATTTCAGGTGTTCACTGTGTCTTCAACTTTGGTCTGTACAGCTGTAATATACAATACCGTTCTCTTGAATTAGAATTGGTGCTCTAGACTTGACCAAGATGCTTTTTGAGTACCGTAGTCAAGTAGTTTCAATGCTAAAAACCATTATCCATCACAACATGTCAATAGTAACAATTTTTATTTATTTATTTTTGAAACAAGAAGATGAAACCCCAATGAATTAATCGGAAGATTGCAATCACAACAAATTTTATAATGCATCTTTGCAGTTCTCCAAATCTGGAGAGGGTTGTATGCATTTAACCCTTTGACGTGCCAACGTCCATATTCTGAACGTTGGATGATTTTTGACACGTCCCTTTACCACATATGGTGATGTTTTTCATCCATCCAAAATTCTCTTGATTCTTGTGCTAGTTGACTACCATTTGTACAGTATGGATCTTCAAAATAAGATATTGTGAATTTTTGAAAAATAACAAAAGTGATTTATGTCAAGTTTCATTATTAGTTCAAAAAGTGAGACCTTAAACATGATTTTCCAAAATGAGTAGAATCAAATATTGGAAACCATACCATCTTGTAGTGCATGTTATTCCAATTTCATTACAATTTTTTTTAATTTTTTTGTGTTAATTTTGGATTTTTAATTGAATTTCAAGGGAAAACCTTGCAAAATTAATTAAAAAATATTAATAATGAATATGATGAATCCAACCGTACAGATGTTATCTTCACATTGACATTTATAACTTTTCTTTGTACATCAAGTGCATTTTTGTTTTTCATCAAACATTTTATAACAGATCTTTGAAAACAGTGTTGAATCGGGACGTTAAAGGGTTAAGAGTTAACCACGTGAAAAATAATAACCACCACAATAGAACTCATCCATAACAGTGCTTCTTAGTCATTCTTCACAAATTTGAGGTGTCAAGGATTCTTGTTTGGAAATATCATGATTAACCCCTAAACGTACCGATCCTTTGAACACAAGTAGATGCTAGCCTCAAAGATAGATATTAGCATGGCTCAAATGTACATGAGGTGTACATGATAGGACCATTGCAAGCATAAAATCTACCCAACAAATTTGACATACTTGCAGTTGGAGGCCTCTCTAATATTATCAACAACTCCTCATCACAAGAGAACTATTGTAATTGGTAGAGAATTTAATAGTCTTACAAAAGTGACTTGGATGAAAGTCATCCGAAATTGTATGAGAAAGTTGCAAGGCTCTGAATCTGTTCGTGATCCAGTTTTTGGACGTTGGGACGTTTAGGGGTTAACACTGGCGTATTATGGAGGTGGACTTTACACGATCTGTAGGGCTTGGATAACTTGAAATGCACTTCACTTTTTGGTGCTACACTACTTTTGAGAATCTAGGCTAGAGTATGTGTCAACATGAACGGTACTACCCCATGCCCATGCATAGACAACCCCCATTCATAGGCAACCCTACAATTGGATGGTTGAGTTGCACATCTTTGCTTCAAAATCTTTGTACACTCACAACTCCATTATATCACACCTTTGGTAACCAACGTACCTTAGTTCAGAAAGTGTGGAAAGTGTCTGATCACATGTCTACACAAGGGCAGATATTGGAATGTGATATTGGAGAGTGTTATAATAACGAGTTCACAGTGCATGCTTGTGTTCTATGGATTATGCCGTCCAAATTTGATGAAATGACAATTTGTATTACACTCCAACATTTGTCATTGTGTACGCACGTAGTTGGACACTTTCCACGTGCCAAATTCTAAACTCATATATGTTGGTTACCAAAGGAGTTGTGAAAACTCATTTATGTTGGTAAGCAAAGGTGTGATATAAAAGAGTTTTTAAAAACTCATATGTTGTACATTGGTAAGTAAAGGTGTGATCTAAAAAGAGTTATGAGGAACTCATGTACGTTGGTTAGCAAAGGTGTGATATGAAAGTTTATGAGTGATTATCCGTCACTAGAGTGTGTTTATTCTTGATAGGGGAGAGTAGTTTTGCAATTATGGCCGTCATTACGAACAGACATTTTACTCACGCCAGCCTCGAAAAAGGACCGGAGTTTCTATCTATCTATGTGAAAGAGTTATGAGTGTAATAGAAGATTTTCAAGGATTCAAAAGTTAGGTACATTGATGAAAGCGAAGCAACAAAATAGATAAATAAAAACTCCGGCCTTCTTGAATAAAGTGTTTGTTCATAATGACAATGACCCATTGCCCACCAGACAAAGAGCCATTGGTGCAAAACTTTGAGCCACTGCGAAGCAGCAAAATTATATTACATGATGTCTGCAACTTCCAAAGGTAGGCCCCAATCAACTGAAAGTAGAGAGCCGGATCTAAAATCTTCTCTGTGGTTGGGCTCGGATGGAATGGAATGCCCTTTGCTTTGAAAAAGTGAGGGTTGCAGTTGCTCCACATCGGCCAGTCTTCATTGGCCACAGGCTTCCCCCTCCAAAAAGTTGTAATTGCACAAGTTGTGGCCGCCTGGGTTGCTCCAAATCATGTGGTGATTTTTCACAAGCACCTCAACTGAGTTTTCTTGACTTGTTGTACATAAACATATCTTGGGATTTATTTATTTCACTGATTTTTTGGACGTATGAAAAGTAACATAGATGGGTTGTCAAAAATAAATAAAAATAGTTTAGTCAAATTTTACAAAAAAATTACTACAAAGTGTCAATGAAGCGGATGGACCCTTCGATCCCTTGAATGTTCCTTGAGTTAATCTTGATAGCATTCTAATCACTGTAATTTTTTTATAGTATTATTCCTACGAGATTGAGAAAGAATGCACATAAATGCATTTGAAGTCTCCAACCCCAAAGGATTTAGAGGCAAGAAGTGAAAACTTTACTTAGGTGCATGAACGCTGAAAACCTTCAAATTTTCAATGTTTTTTTTAATTATTTTTTAAGAAAGATAATTTTTTTGGGTTATATATCATACTTGTATAGCAAGTTCAATACATACCTATTGAATAATCTACAATTTAGAAGATTTCATATTTTACATATGTCAAAAATGTTTGAATAATCTTCACAATTCATTTTCACCATACAAAAAATTATAACAATGCAATGTTGTATGTAAAAGTGACTTTTTGGGGTCACATAAAGCACTAGTTAGAGTGAATTTGGAACCTCTACTCTCACAAAATCGAACCCTGATTTCACCAATTGCTAAGGATGTTTGCCCAAAAGCCACACCTTTAAGCTTGTTGATTATTTTAGAGTAGAGAAAATAAAATATCATCCCTTTTGTTTAAATAGTGTTGCATTAAAATTATGTACTCTCCAAAAGGGGAGTGTTGCCACTCAACATTTCCAAATAAAATAATGCTCCTCAATATGGCGACAATGGAAAATTAAAAAAAAAAAAACACCATGATGTAGGAGGTCTAGCGGTGAGTTCGTCCCATGCATAGAAACAAGCTCTTAGAGTGAGCACAATAACAAGCCTGATGCTAAAAAAATCACTGCCTAGATTGGCTATAGAATCGAGTGCCAAAAGACTAACAACTCCAATTGCAACATTTGAGTGTATAATAGGATTGTCTCTAATGCTAGAGCTGCAATGCACCAGGCTCAAAAGGTTGGAACGTCTAAGCAAAAGTGCGCATCTTCATCTATACCTATACATCAAGGAAGGTGGTTTGTTTGTTTAGTTTGTATTACGTTGAGATCTCCCGAAACCGTAGACACGCTAAGCGTTCTTGGTATCGTCGGAAAACTCTCAACGAGAAGGAGTACACGGAAGTTGTTTTATAGCTTTTGAACATACAATGTGAAAGTTATGAATTTTTAGTCAAATTATTCTAAATTCTAAAAGCAATTCTAATATATTTCTTAAAAAAATAAAAATTACTAATAAAAAATACAGTCTAAAAATGAAATAAAATAATTCTAAAAATAAAAATAAAGTAAAAACATGGCTAAATCACAGGGCAACCGGCATGAAAGAAGATAAGGAGGGTCACCGGGCAGGGACTGATGAAAGGAAAAAAAAAGAAAAAAGGAAAAGAAATGGAGCAACGGAAAGATCGGCCACGGTCCCCCGTGGAACTTGCGAAAAAGATAACGAGTGGTCCGCAAGGCGGCACCCACTCACTGCATGGCAACCCCCCATCCAACCCGGCCCGTGATCTTACCCGGCCCATGATCGGGTTGCCCGCGCCGCGCCCTTCCACCCTTTTACTTACCCTATACCCGCTCCCTAAACCTGCTCACCCCAAATCAATTGACACAAGTTGCCGGACCATCACATTGTGGATAACATACCTTGCTCCGATTTCGCACTCAATTTGCAGCTTGGAATTTGGGACCAGGGTTTGAGACGGCGCGGCGGTGTCGTTTGAAACGATTTGGAGCGAAGTGTGGAGACTTTGATCGAGCAGTGATTGAATTTTTTTTTAAACGAAAGATTGGAGGCGCGGTTCATTGTTTTGGTGCTTTATTCAAGATTTTGTGAACGCTTTGTTTTCTTTCCTGGTGTGAAGAAGTCTATGGGAGAAACGGTCGTGGTTATTACGGCGAGCGGCTCGGGTGTGAGGACTTTGGAAACGTTGTTCGGTGATTTCTACAGGGACATGCGAACGCTGAGCATTTAGTGAAGAGTTTGGAGGAGTTATTCGGTGATTAAGCGTGGGAGAGGATTTTGATAATTCGAAGGTGCAAGAAGATAGAGGCGAGCTACGTTGTTGGATGGTCAGAGTTGTGTGCGTAGGGTTGGCCTCTTCCAGGGCTGCGCAATTGGATGAACGGATACTAAGGAGCTTTAATAAGTATGGGGATCCATACCTTGTTGCGTCCCTCGTTGCACCCCTGCCCGCGGCAATCGACCAAAGTCGTTGCAAGGTCACGCTTGGCGGCTGGAATTTCAAGATGTAACAATTTTCAAATTATTCATCAGGAACGGCTGCATGCTGACCTAAAGTCTGCTCTCAGGTGTGATATGATTCTTGATCATTCTTTGGACGCTAGTTCGAAATTCTCACCTGTAGTTTGGATTTAGAATTCATGTTTCTTAAGTTTTTCGAGGGATCTGTGGAGCTAACTTGATAGTCGGAGCTTTTGATGCAATCTTTGAGTTCTCCTGTGCGGCTACTTGCATCCTTTTTTGAAAAAAATTGGTTGTTTGCCGTGGCGCAATTGAAGTTTGCAGAGTTGTTGAGGGACCGTGTTGTTTGAAACGCTGGATCTGAATAGATTTTTCAATCTTTAAAATGAGTTATGGATGTTATGCTGCAGGCGGAACGTTGCCTATCCTTCGTACAAGTGCTTCTACCAAGATCATGGTGCCGAAGTGATACAAGTGGTTACTGAAGAAACCGTGTTGAATCCAGTATTCGCAAGTGAATTAGAAGAAGCCCAGCAGGGGATCTTTCCGCTTGAGGATGAAGCAGTCGTCGAAGTCTTGTTACCTACGATGCAGGTATGTGTGCTTGCCGCGCTGGAGGATCTGGTAGGATCTTAAGTGGTTTAGCAGACATCGTCGTTGCATGTTGGTTTTCAGATTACGAGGGAAAAGAGAGGTTGTTGTGGATCTACTTAGTGAAATGGTCTCAATGTGATCAGTTCCTTTTTTCTTGGTGTGATTTAACGAACAGACTCTGAAGTAGATTTCTTCACCTGTATACAGTCTCGTTTTGTAGATCTTGGCAAGGTTGTTCGGTTGCCGCTGGATGTTTTTCGATTATGGTAATGAGTTGCACTTGAATCCCTTCAAGGGAAGTGTAATTTGGGTACGTTGATTTATTTGAGATGTTTTGCCACTAGGTTCAATCTTTGGAAGAGCAAGAGAAGTTGGCCGCTACTCCAGCACATCCTGAGGGTCTTTACGGTAAGGATCTACCCAGTCTGACTCAGTGAATGCTTTGCTTGATTTTCTTTTGCCTTTCGACGTGTTGATAAATTCTCTTAACGATATCGAAATAACGATATTAACAGGTAGTTAATTCCATTGGGATTAATGCTATGTGTCTAAGGTTTCATTAAGATCACCAGCATGTATTCGATAGATTCTATTCACGATGCTCAACATAACCTCTTTTGACGAAAACTTCAAAAAAGTTCTAAAATACATATTAAGTTTATGAAGTCTTTGTTTATTTTTTTCATTCCGTGTACATGTGCTCGCATTTGGTCAATTCAAATACGGATCACCATAGACGTTGCGTCTGTCTTATTATTATACTTAGGGTTTTTTGCTTGACCACAATTTGTTCATTTGTATGCGAGTGAAAATATTGGCATAATATCTGCATCCGGGAGTAGACTGAAGTCATTCCAGGTGTTGATCTGGTACTATTCCCGGAATGAGCAGTGCCAAAGAGTGAGGGACGGTTTTGGCTGTTGAAGGCAAGGGGTCGGAAGATAGTTCAGGATGAAAAAGTCTTTAGGTTGATACGTTGTCTTAAGAAATAATGAGAGGAAGCCAAGGTGAAACAAGGGCCGCGGGCTTATATGAGGGACGGGGTTGGAATGCTGCCATGCCAGCAATGTATCCTACATTTATCGTAGCGTGCTTTATGGAGCGAGTCTGGCGCTTTGCACTACCCTTGGTGGTAGCCCAACTGCACAAATCTCTGCTTCCTGTTGCTGTGGTCAGCTTTGTTGGCCAGGTACTTTCTGTCTTCCTGCCTTTCTCTCTTACGGAGTGTTGTGTTGCTGGTTTTCTTGCGTAGTTCAGCCCTCTTTGGCAGCTATTTTGCCTCCTGCTTAGTGGAGCACACCTGGCGCTTTGCCTGGCCTGCTGTTATAGCCGTGATGCATCATACCCTCCTTCCTGTGGCTGTGGTCAGCTTCGTGAGCCAGGTAGGTTCTCCCACCTTTAAGTTGCAGTAATTCCCGAGAATTGCAGTTGATCTAGACCTCCGGCTTTGACTGGCCGAGATACAATCACAGTTCAGGTGGTTGTATACTTTTAAGCCGATGAACTAAATTAGGTTCACGTTGTCCGTTATTTTTCTCAATTCTTGTACTACGATGTGAAAGCATACTGATGATTTATGTGAATTGCTGGCAGCTTGTAATATTTGCTGCAGGTCCTTGGGTAGGAGCTCTAATGGACTCCATGCCACGAGTGGATGCCTTCAAAGCTTTATGTGTCGTGCAGGTTGGTGGTTTTTGTATTTTGCAATATATTGTGAAGCACGTAATGTCTGCATCTACTTGGTTTTGAAACTCTTCTCAGGAGGAAGTTTGTCTTGGTGATCTCTCCTCTTTAGTCGTAGTTCTCTACTAACAACGGGTACTGTTATTGATATTGCAGACACTGTCCATGTTGACTTCAGCAGGAGTCACTATATATGCTCTTAGTGGAGCAGCACCAATAGCTTCTACAGCAACCGTTTTGTTCCTCCAACCCTGGTTTTTGGTGCTTGTTGCTGCCTCTGCTGTGGAGCGGCTGACCGGGCTTGCTACTGGTGTGGCGTTTGAGAGAGATTGGGTCGTTTGTGTAAGTTTCAGTGTTGATTGTGGTATTCAACATGTGTATTGCGTGAGGGCTGTTCTCATGCAAAATGACCATTATTAATAGCCTTTTTAATCCTTTTCAATTGCTCTACGTATACTAAGTCGATGTATCAAGTGATACAATCACACGTAGTTTGGTCTTGGAATCGTAATGTTCCTTTTGGAAGTGACTTGGGCTGATCGTTCGTGCTTTTACAGTAATCCGTGCTGAGACTGATTTTTAGTTTTCGTCTGGTCAGCTCGCAGGTGCCAACCGTCCTATCGCTTTAGCAAAAGCGAATGCTATTCTTCGAAGGGTTGAGCTCGTGTGCGAGGTATTTGAAATGCCCTTTTTCTCACGACTTATTTACTTGTTTTCTACCATCGTTATGGTGAATGCTGCCACTTATTGCAATAGCCCTTTCTGTGTTTGTATTTTACAGATAGCAGGACCATTCATTTTTGGATTACTTTTGTCTAATTACGACCCAAAGTTGTGCGTGAAGTTGGCAGTGGGAGCGATGGTCATCTCTCTTCCTATTCTGGTATGTATCGAGACGTCTCTTTAGTGAACTTAAGAGGAATCCTGATTTACAGTTTAATGAGTGCAACTTCAATGTTTCTATTGCGATTAAAAGATTTCTCTTCGGAAGTTCAGCATAAGATTGCCTTATGCATACATCTTTGTTTGACTATCTTTTTGTATATTTGCAGTTGAACCTGGTAGATATTACTGATAAACAGTCCAAGGGAACGTTACAGCGTCCAAAGCACGCAAATTCTGGGGACAAGACGAAGGGTAGTAATACAGACGGACAGCATGAAGAAGCAGGTAAAATCGAAAAGCTGTGTGTCGGTATCGGTCAATGGTTGGCAAGGTTGATGTTGAAAAACTAAACATGCTAATTTCCTGGATGTATCTCTCTCCACTGCGTTTTTAAGGATTCGAAGTCAACAACTATGACCTCGAGCAACATGCTAATGTACTAATATCAGAGGATATTTTAATGTGCAGCTGAGGGGGGCTTACAAGCTGTCATACGGGGTTGGAAACAGTACCTGGCGCAACCTGTACTACCTGCTAGTCTAGCATATGTGCTTCTATATTTCAATGCGGTCTTAGCTCCCGGCGGTTTGATGACAACATATCTTACTCAACAAGGTACTTATGTCTTTGATTATGTCTTCGCTTTGTATCATCATGGGCTCTAAGTATACCTGTGTGTTAGATGTTCTTAATGAGATGCGTATTGGGGTAGTTATGTCCTGTACACATGATTAGAAGTTTTATCTTATAAATCTGTACTAAATACGTATTTGGAATTCCTTAACATTGATAGAGAAGTTCAAATCACCCCAACGATTAGTGCCATAATTCACGGGTTTCGTTTGAAATTGCAGGAGTAAATCCTTCATTGGTCGGGCTATTCCGAGGACTGTGTGCACTCATGGGATTTGCCGCAACGTTCCTCTCAGCTACAATGATTAGCAAGATTGGGGTGTTGAAGGTAACGTTGCTATCCTTATTTGTCATAATGCATTGGTCAAATTACGTACGAAGTCAGTGTTGTAAACAAGGATTTTGGGGTTTTCGTTACCGATTCTTATTCTGTGATTGTAGCGTATTCACGTGGTTTGTGTGCTGTCTACGAGCAGGCAGGTGCAGCTTCTTTGATATTCCAAGCCCTGGTACTTGCAATGGCGGTCACAGTATACTTGAGTAGCCCTTTTGGACAGAACGGCTCACTCATTTTGTTTCTCTTCTTAACTGTAAGTGCTAATCTACTCTCTGAAACTTTTTTTGTGTGCGTAGCAGGCAAAGATACTCTACATTACAACTATTTGTTCCAACATTATCCGACAGAGATGTATTATGGGCCACCACCCTTTTGTAGAGAAGCAAGGACTTATCGCTCTGATGGTTGACAACTGCAGGTTATCTCTCGATTAGGTTACTGGGCGTATGATATGGTGGATGCTCAAATTTTCCAAACTGCAATTCCAGCAACGCAAGCAAATCTCGTGGGAACGACAGAAGTATCATTAGCAAGTTTGGCTGAACTCGTCATGTTGGGGGTGGCAATCGTGGCTAACGACGTGAAACATTTCGGAGGTTTGGCAGCCCTATCGATGGCTTCAGTGGTGGGTGCTGCCTGGATTTACTGGCATTGGTTGGCAAACCCAACCGATGATCAACGGCGATTATTTCCCCATGATCCGCACTTCGATGATTCCGAGAAAGCTCGACAACTGGGTCTTCAAACGCTCGTCCCATCGTCTGTGTTGTAATATTATTCGTAGCATCTTTCAAAAAGTAGCAAACTAGTATTCTGCAAAAACATTCATTGGTCAAGGATTCTGGAAGGTTTCAAACGATTTGATCACTCAATGCTCATTTGTCAGTGTAGGATGTACATGCGATTGATAGTGTTCTGAGGTCAGATTTATGCGCAGATGAGAGTGAAATTCGCATTCAGGGATAAAGATCCACGAATGTGGGGACCGGTGCTTCATCTGGTGCTTCATTTGGTAATATCTGCAGTATACTACTACCCATGTTTACAGTATTGTATATAAAGCTACTATTCATTGCAAGATTTTATGACCGATTATTGGATGTAACCGAAAAACGTTATCGTAATTTGTGAATTTTCAATGTCAAAACTTTTAAATTCAATTGAAAAATATTCATTTTTTTTCATACATAACATTTTTTTCCAAACATCATTCATTTTTTTCCAAACATAACATTTTTTTCCAAACATCATTCATTTTTTTCCAAACATAACATTCATTAGCAGCCTCATTGTTCATCCTTGGGAATCAACAATGCAAGCCAAAATCATTGTACGAATTGTAATCTTCTGGAGAATAAGAGCCATCTCTAGTTAATGATGGCTTGGTAGCTCAACAAACTTCTGTTTTTTAATAGTTTTTACATGCTCATTATCAATTTCCTGTTCATATGTTAATTCTCTGCACAAGCAAAAGGGTGTGTTGCAGTACTAGCTAAAGAATGTTATGAAATCGAATGTACAATAGAAATGTCTTTTAATCACCTCATTGTCATTACGAGTAGGTACTTTATTCACGCCGGCCTCGAAAGAGTATAGAGTTTCTATCTTCTAATCACCAAGTCTTATAGTTGTTCTTCAAGTTGAATTAAACAAAGTTTGAGAAGCCATATCTTGTGATACCCTACACTATAGTCAAACAGTAATTCAATAAATAATTAAAAATGGTGATTATTGAAATTTTCAGAAATTATAAGTTGGTATTATTGAGTAGTGTAGAAAATATTAATGAAAATAATCTAACATAAGGTTCTTTTGGCCTTGTAAGTTGTACGTTAGAATAAGAATAGTTGCACGACAATTGCTGTAGTGAATTCTAAAATATTGGACATGCCGCATAATTCTTTCTCTAAAGAATAATAGTAGAGAGTTGGAAATCCATTGTAGCCCTGCTTCAAGGATCACATTAGTTTTGAATTTTTGATCTTTCATGCAGTGAGAGCAAATGGGTGAACCTTTGCGAGGGCAAAAGAACCTTATGAAATTCATAAAAATTCAAGGTTTTTGCAAACAACCTACCCAAGTACAAATTATAACACTTTCCATCAAAATTCATCACAAATTGCAAAAGGAGCAGAATGAAATCATCTTATGCTATATCAATGTCCAAAATTTTTAACAATGAAAAGTTCAATGAGGTGTACCAAATAAAGTTTAGGATCAAAAGTCATAGGGAAATATTAAATATCACAAAAAATGAAATTTGAAGAAAATATAATTTCACTTGATGAATGAAAAATAACCATAAAATAAATTCATTTCGTATGAGACCTCATCACACTGATCCAAGGGTACAATACATATAAACTATGTCCAAAAGCTTTAGACATTTAGGGATTTAATGAATAATAATGCAAAGTGAACAATTAGAAAAAGATGCAAATAAACCATGCACTACCCCCATGCCAAGACTATTAATATAAAAGTAGAATAACATAAACAATGGTTGATATCCCATAGACATGTGAAACCTTCAATCAAAGTTACTTTATTGTTTGATTTCTTGACCAATTTGATCACTGCCTTCAACTATTATGAATGGTTAAAAATGTAAAAAGGACCATGCTACACATTCAATTCTGTCAGTTGCCTAGGACTTGTTTGCATTAAATTCCAAAACTAAATCCTCCACAATTTAAAAAAAAATCAATTTCTTTACGTAAGTTTCTAAAATTCTCTCCGATGCTCTTGGATACTCTTGGATGCTCTTTTATGTGCATCTTAGGTAAATTTTCTTTGTTTGATTCTTACTAAATTCCCTCATACTATGCCAAATGTCCTCTCGCACCATAGTTCGAAGAAAAGTTATTGCATTTGTGAAATTCGATCCAAGCACTAGCCTACTGTTATAAATTGTTATGCACTTTTACTATATAATTTTCAATTATATTTCTTTTTACATGGTCATTTTGCTATTTTGACCACTTAAGATTTTACTACCTTAATCCTTAAAGGACCAAAGATTCATGGTTTTAAAATGACAATGTCGATCGATCATGTTGTGAAAAAACTGAATAGAATCAGATTTCATATTCTTGGAATCACTGAAAAAAATTGTATGAGTTGATAAAAAATATAAAAAAAAAGAATTGAAAAAAAAGAAAGTCTATATAGAATTCACTCAAAACTACTAAAAAAATATGAGGCTTAATGCACGTTTCTTGGTCCTTTCGAGGTTAATGCGTCCTCAAATGCACACATTGTAAATTGTGCAACATAAATAAGAAATCTATCTTGCATGCATATTTTTCATTTATTCCGTGCCTTTTACAATGTTGCATAAAGAACGCTCTTGAATCATGTACTTTGACCACTTCGAAGCTACGCAACTTGTTGGGTATGGGACAACCTTTTTTTTTTTAGGCGAAAAATCGCATGATTACTATGGAAAATTTTGTGCATTGGTGATAAATTCCCACTTTTTCCAAAAAAATTCGCCACATTTGTTTTAGATATTTATATGAATTCACCATATTTGGATGAAAAATTAATACAAAATTAATACATGTTTAGATAAAAACATGAAGCATTTGAATGAAAATACTACAAATACATAAATAAAAATAGTTTTGGTCACCACTCTCCAAAAAAGTACGTCGCCAATCTCTCTTTTTGTCCAATGCATGAGTGCCACCTCGCCAAAAGTGAGCCTCATGATGTCACAACCCACACTAATTGACTGCAGACTTTCCACTCGCTCATTTCAAGAGTCTTCTTCAGTCTTCGATTACTGCGTGATTGTCACTCATCGCCAAGTGCAGCTTTCGCAAAGCGTACTCCAGGAACCCTTTTGCAAAATTGTACAGATCTAGAGTGAGGGATCAATTGCACAGATCGAGTGGACGCTAGCTCGATCAGAAGAAATGAATTAGGGTTACCGTGAGGGAGGGATCGATGGAGGGTGGAAGTGGTTTGCCGTTAGACAAAGTGTACAGTCAAGCGCGCCGGGCGTTGCTAGGAACGCGCGATGGTTTGGAGAGGTTAGAGCGATTGGAGACGAGTAGTCAGGATGGACCAGCAACGATGGCGCCCGACCTTGTGGAGAATTTGAAGAAGGAGATCGGGCAGTTGCAGGCGTCCAGTGTGGATTTAGATCGCATGTGGCGCAACCAGATGTTGGCTAAGGGGCAGCGCGATCTGTGGAAGCGCCGTGTGGAGCAAGTTGCCGAGGAGGTCGAGGCGCTCAAGGCGGGATTGGATCGGTACCTCTTGGGCCAGCACCGGCGCCAAGTTGAAGAGCAGGAGCGTGCTGAGCTTTTCCGTCGCACCCGAGGAGATGGAGCTCATATCTTGCAGGTGAATTTCTCTTGAAAAAATGTGCCCTACTTTTCTCAGCTGGAAAGATATGAAAATCAAGATGAACAAAAGCGAGATGGACCTCATATGAATTCTCTTGAAAATTTTCCCTAATTTTTCAGAGTATAAGGTAAGAAGACCTAAAAGCGACTGTTTAACCTCTAAAGGACCAAAGATTCGTGATTTTAAAATGACAGATCCAATTGATCATATTGTGAAAAATATTATTAAGATGAGACTGAATTTCATATCACTGGAATCGGTGAAGAACAGTGCATATGTTGGTCATAAAACAAACAAATTTGAACAAAAGGAAGTTCACATAGAACCTACTCAAAACTGCTGGAAAAAAAAAAAAAAAAAAAAAAAAAAACATGAGCTCAGTTCAGGCTTCTTGGTCCTTTTGGGGTTAAGTAACTGAGCATAGTTCTTTTTAATTAATTGACGTAATTTTTAATGTCTGGTTAGCAATTAAAAGACATCTTCAATGCATTTTATTTGGATACTATATGAATAGATTATGAATTTTCAAAGAGATTTAGGCTCTGGTTTAATCAATATCTACATTCTGGCCAAGATTTGGTAGGGGTTGCTTTTGGGTGTTACTACCTTATTACAATTCTCTTGCTCGTTCTTTGTGTGATAGTCTACCCTCCATAATATGACGATATTATTTGTTTCCAGCAATACACCTGTGACAAGTCATTTCTGTGATTAATCCATGCCTGCCATCTTAAAGGCAGGGCTTTCCAAACATGTCATAATAGAGAGGGACAACTGTAGCATTCAAGTGTTCGATTTTTTGGATTGACAAGTTCTGACAGCAAACCTGTTTTTCTTCTGCAGGTGCATGATGTTGAGATGCAGGCACTGCAATCTGCGCAAAACTCGTCGCGAATGTTGGATGAGGCGTATGCCACTGGAGTGGCTGTTTTGGGCTCTTATGCAGTTCAACGGGACCGTCTCAAATCTGCCCAACGCAAGGCATATGATGTGTTGAATACCGTGGGCTTGGGTAACAAATTGATGCGGGTGATAGAGAGACGGCAGAAAGTGGACCGATGGATTGTATATGGAGGCATGTTGGTAACCATTATCATTCTTATCGTTGTTATTAAATGGCTCCGGTGAAGTGAATTTGCATTTTAAGGTTAGTAGATCATTCTTTTTGGCAAATACAATTTTGCTTATGAAATAAGAGTGCCACTATGCATGTATGTTCATTATGTTATGTATGTATATTGGTGCCACTATGTATGTATATTCATTATGTTATGTATGGACAATGAATATACATACATAGTGGCACCAATAAGCATTTTTCTAGGGCAGATGTGCGGAAGCAGGTTTACATGCAGAGCAGGCTTTGAAGTCG
Source organism: Pohlia nutans (assembly GCA_022496805.1). NCBI lineage: Eukaryota > Viridiplantae > Streptophyta > Bryopsida > Bryales > Mniaceae > Pohlia > Pohlia nutans. The sequence continues at coordinate 16,422,764 of CM040097.1, forward strand.
TGGAGACCTTTCTGCTCAGCTTTCAGGAGGCGGGGATGTAGTACTTGTACCGAAGACTTAACCCTTTAGTGCCCAGCTAACCACTAGGTGGTCGCTGGGGCATCCGAAAACACTCTGGGGCAAAATCCGTGAAGAATTTCAGATGTGTAACATTCAGGTATACACCTTATGCAAAAAAAAGAAATTAGGTTCCAAGGTCTGGAACAACAGAAATACGCATGTATAAGAACTTGAATACGCTCAATATAGTTAGAATTAAAGCAGACGAGTTGAGGAATAGCTGAACTAAGTGCATTTTAATTTGGAAAATTTGCAAAACCGTGCTTACAAGGATCAAACAGGAGCACCCCTGAAACAAAGGTTGGACAAATCAGAATACATGGTCCCATCAAGCATTATTTTCTCTGCACCCATCGGTCAGATGCTTTCAAGATTTGCACAAGTCCTTCACACTTGAGTGATAAATATTTCAATATGGTTCGATTCTGTGTTTCCTCCGAATTAGAACACCTTGGAAAATCATGCCGCAGCTCAAAACTGTCCTGGGCGGTAAAGGGTTAAACAATTCTGCAGCTGTTGTGCTTCTGGAATGTTTTCAGCTTTCATTTGATTTTGTTTGCTTTGCTTTATTTGGGTACACCACTGGTATTGATGTTGAACTTCTTCATTCTGAGAACAAAGAGGCTAAAAATTATAATTCAATTCCAAACTCCTGCATTCTCAACCATCAACTGCATATTTTGTTTCAATCTCTGTTTTTCAAAAACAAGTAGCTACACTAACAGCAGCTCTGTTGCTGATATTTTCACCAAAAATTAATATTTTTATTGGTGCCACTATGTATGTATATTCATTGTCCATGTGAAAGTTGCCATATGTTTAACAGGATTGTAAAAATGTAGAGGTCCTGGAAAGGTAGAGGTACTCATAGTCGAGAAGTACCCCCATAACAGATTTCTGTTGGCCTTTTAGAAGGTGTGTTTCATGGACCCAAAAGTCAACACATACTTACATAGTAGTTTTCTGTTTGGGAATTTATCTCATTGTTGTTAGTTATAGGTTGACTCCTAAACCTCACATCGTCCAATTTCTGGATGACTAACAGATTCAAACTCACCTTACATTCTCATCAATGATTGAATGAAAGTCATTCAATTTTTTGGAGATACTTCACCAAGTTGTTGTTCTATCAAATGGTTGGATTTAGTGATACATGATTACATATTAGAATGTAGAAGTATGTCAAGTTGTTAACCCCTAAAGGACAGTAAGGCCCCCACGCAGCTTCTGGAACTAGAAAGTGAGGAAATTCGGGTTCTTGGGCTTTGAATTGTAGGATGAGCAACAAAGAGACCCTGGCTCTTTTTGAGAGCCGAATCTGTAGGTACTTCTTGATCAGAAATTCATCAAGTGAGCGATTTTTGGTGATTTTTTTGAGTTGCCTAGTGGATATCTAGGCGTCACTTCAGACCCTCATATCTTCCTCCTCACACCTCCAAATTTTTTGAATTTTTTTGCACATGTTTAAAATGATGATTTCTACTCACAGTAAAAATTTCAGAATTTTTGGAGCACTTTTGAACAATCCGATTTTAGCATGTGTACAAAATACCCCAAGCAAGTTCCATCAATCTTCTCAACGGTGGCATTTTCTCAAAATTTGTGCGATTTTGTTGATCTTCTTTTCATAAAAAAGCTACGTAAGTCTTATTTAGTTTCAACGGTGCCGATCGTCACAATTACCCCACACCAACGAGGAATTGAGCTTGCTACAAGAGCTAGTCAAGAAAACAAGAGCTAAGTTCAACAACCCCCGGTCCTTTAGGGGTTAACCAAGCCAAAATTGCATTGACTGTAATTCAAAAGTGGCCTTGCAAAAATGAGGTCATAAATTTAAGGAACACAAAATTTTCCACGTTTAACCCCTAAGTGCCCAAGGGTTTTTTTAAGATGCTAGATGTGTCATAATGTCCATTTTACTCAACTTTTATGAGCTACAATTTATATTTATATATATATATATATATATATACCACAACACTAAGACAACATCCATACAGTTAAATTTTGATAAAATGCTATGAATTCTTAACTAATCAATTTATAAGAATTATTTTTGAAAAATCATAAAAAATAAATATTTAGTCATTTTCTCTTGGAATGAAGTATGATAGGTCAAAAACATTGGTTTTGTATGGTGGTTAGCTTGTTCAAGTTAGAGCTAATTTTATTTGATAGAAAACCTAAAGATTCCATTCTGGGCAGATTTTCAAAATTGTGACAATTTGAGATGCTGTCACTTTGAGGGCTAAATCAATAAACTTTTTTTTCAAATTTTCTTTTTGGGAAGGTTGATCAGTTTCAATATCTACAAGGGAAAAAAATTACGCTCAAAAATTGTTATTTTTGCAAAAGTTATGGACATTTAAAGAGGGCTGAACTTTTTTTAAACTCTAAACTTTTGGATCGACCAAGTATGGTCAATTAGGGGCAGTTAGGAGTTAAGAATATCTCATTTCAAATTCATTCCAATAAATTTTACTCAAAAAGTATTAAAATTTTGTTTGTAATCAAATTTAAAAGGGATTTTCAATTTTAACTTTCAAATTTTATAATTAAATATTGGTGATAGTATTGGTGAATCGAACAATATGGATGGAATCTAAAATTCAAAATCTAGAACTTTCATTTGTAATTCAATTCCAAAATATTCTTCTAAAGAGTACTTTGTGATGATTTTTCTCAAATCGTCTATTCCAGGGATACCCTGGTACGTTTAGGGGTTAACCTATAGATTAGACATGGGTTTCAAAGAACTTATCGCTTTTTTTTTTAAATAAATTTTTATTCAATTTTTTTTTTTTTGAAAAATATAGTGTTCTACAATTTTTCTGAAAGAAAAATTGAATTAACCGAAAACTAGAATAGAGGGATACTGAGTCTATGACTCTATGCAGAGTCTCCGACTTTATATTACTAATTTATGACGAGGATTCCTCATGAATAGTCCTTTAGGCTTGGGGGAACTTATGGGAGCTCTCTTCTAGCATTGGAGAGGTCATGAGTTCCACTTCCATGAGCGGTGTAAGGCTTTGCTTTAGATTATTCTCTAACTCATAAGAGAACTAGTTTTTCCGTCTTTTTTAACTAAAAACAAGTCTAAGGTGAGTTCAAGGTTTCGAGACATTCTTTTCGGTTAACTCTAATAGTTCAACATTTTTCATGCTAAAGACCTTATTTTATCGGTTATGCGTGCTTCTACCTTATTTGCTAATTGTATTGCTATGCATTGCACATTGAGTGACATTACGATGTGAATGTGGTACCTTATTTGCTAATTGTATTGCTATGCATTGCACATTGAGTGACATTACGATGTGAATGTGGTTTGAGGAAGCATTTTTTAGAATCAATTAATCTATAATTCTATTTAACTATCAAATATAGTCTCCTTGCAATGTCTTTATCTAAGGGAATAGAACAAATAAACAATTTAATTACTAATACATTGAATTTAGAAGAAGGAATACCTTGCCTCTAAGACTATCATAGGCAGAGGGCAAGTTTAACATCACAAAACTTAAAAATAAATACTGATATTTGTGGAAAATTCATCTTTCAAAAAAAATATTTTTTGAATGATGAAAAAGAATGCTAACCTTGTTACAGTAGTAGGAATGAAGAATTTATTACAGGTGATTCTATCAACTATAATACATTATGTATGCAGATATTGTATTAGATGCTATCTTGGTGTATGGATTCTCTTCATTATTGCTTTATATTATTTATCATGGGGTTGTGTGGGTATTCCAAATGTATTTTTATAAATTTATAATTCATGATTTGATATGATATCCACAATTTTTTAAAGGTTTGTTGAAAAAAATTGTAAAATTTGAAGTGGAGAAATTATTAGTGTAATAGAGTTATCCTTTAAATCATCTTGAGTTTGAATAAAATATCATGAATTTTGTTTTAATACATTCTTATTTGTTCACTCCAAATAGTTATAAAGTATGGAAGAGTTTACTAATCTTTCATCATTAAGTGTATAAGAACAAGGGCATCCAAGCCATTGCTAATAAAAAATGGGAATCATTTTAGTAATATAAAAACCATCGGTCATATACATATGGAAATTTGTGGTACTACCTTTATTAAAATGTCAGCAAAACACGATGTACAAAAATTATATAAAATTCTTTTCAAAATTTGAGGGGTTTGTTTGCACTTAATGAAGGGGTATTACTAAGCCTCCATTGCATGCTGAAAGCACAAAAAAGTCTACCACCTCTAATCCCTTTAATGAGTCAACAATGTAAGGTTCAAAAATACATTATAAATTTGAATTTTGTTAAATAAAAGATTAGTAATAAAATAAAACATTTGTTGTTTTATAAAGTCTACTAAAAAAAATTTGAAAAATGATCTTCAACGAGTAGTTATAGATTTTAATTGACATAGAAGTGGCCAAAATTGGAAAAATAGTTACGTACCAATCAACAAAGTTTTATAAAAAATCAAAAAAGTATATCAAAACATTTTTTTTTCTACATTTTTTTTGGACGAGGACCTTAGGTCTGTCATTATTTCAAAGTTCATTAAAATTATATTCATGTTGAGTGTATTTAAGGCCATTAATTTTGCAACCGAGATTGGATTTAGGCATTCATTTTCAAACATTTCTTTTTGTAAACTTTTTTGAAGATTTTGTTTTGAAATTTTGGGTTCAAGTACCTATAAGAATTGTAGAAGGCTTCATGAAATTAAAACCAAAATATGATATATTTTTATATAAATTCATGGCCTTTGACCAAAAAAATTATGATTTCAATATAGCAGACTAACTTTTTGGTACAATTTTTCGTGTTTTCACCCTACATTCCATTATTTACTAGTTAACTCTATGACTCAAACTAATAAACAAAATCCAAACTTGAATGCATATGAAACATTGGGCCCAACCAATGGATCTTGTAGATCTATGAGACATGTTTATCATTGTGTACTTCCTTGATTTGAACTGGAAGCAAATAATTGGTTTGATATTATCCAATGAAATGGCTCAAAACCCTTATGTATGCTTCTAAAATAAATCTACGGTCTAGGTCTACTTCCAAGATGTTGCGAATGGAGAAACATCGGTTGCACTACACCTGCCGGAGTTGAAAGAATGTTTTGCTATTTTTTTAAATATAAAGATCAAAATTGAACCAAATGTCTATTGTTATTGGAAGAAATCGTGCGACTTTTGTGGTGTCTGGTTACATTTTCTATTATGATACGGAACCGTTATGAGCAAATTGTACGGTATTTGCATGTGCACAATGACCATGGAGCAAATACAGATTGGTAAATTGTAGAATTTGACAAGTTGGTGGCTCTTAAATAAAATTAAAGATTAGCACAAGGATATGTGGAACTTGTGAGACAAAATGACAACAATTAAGATGATAATACAATACAAGAAGAAATATTGTGTGTCATTCGTCAATGCATGCCTAAAACCAACCAAATGAGAGATGAAACTTTGGTGCTTTACGAATTCAAGAATGAAATATGTATGGACATTGAGATTTATCGTGGAGTCAACAATTTGTTCTCGATATTAAAGGTTCCATAAAAAGGGTAACGTTATGCAAGGTACAAACGTGGGACATGCATTTTTGCGCGGATTAAAGAATAGAGGCTACATAATGACCATGAATCGTTTTTGTTTTTGGTGCCTTTATTTATGGACCTTTTGGACAGACACTTATGCAACAAACAAGATTAGGTCCAATTGCATTCGCCTTCCCAAAACTTAGGCTACTAAATTCTTTTGAAATAAATGTACTCAAGAATATTTAGAATGGAAAATACATACATTCAACCAATCAAATTTCATAGTGTGGATTGACAAGAAACCGGTTCTTCTTATATTTATGGTTGCAACACCAATTTATGAGACCGGTGAAGAGTGTCCGATGCATGAACAGCAAATAGAAGACAAACAAAAAGAGATACAAACATCTCATATACACTTTCAATACCCCAAATTCATACGAGGAGTAGATATCACCCACTAATCTAAAGGCAATACTATAGCCAAGTTTGTACTAAAAAATAGTGTTATAGGCTTCTTTTTTCTTCTTTGAGACCACAGTGATAAACATATAGAACCTTTATTCTCACCAATTTGTGCTTGTAGACATAAAAATTTTGAGTCACAAAAGTATTCAACTCTATTGAACAAAAAATTTAGCATCACGTCATCTTTAACCCCTAAACGTCCTCACTCCTCTCCAAATTCCGCAGTTTTGCAAAGATGCATTATAAAATACAACTAAAAGGGATATTTTGAACTTGTTGTATGAATAAAAGTTGTACATTATGAATTTTAGATTCTATCCATATGGTTAGATCTGCGATTGCTATCACCAATATTTTTGTATAAAATTTGAAACTTGAAATTCAAAATTATTTTGTAATTCAATTACAAATAAGATATTGACAATCTATGAATGAAATTTGTTGTGATGGGTTGAAATGTAATACTCTAAGTGTAGTGATTTTTGGAGATTTTTTGGTTGCTTAATTTTATGAGTTTGTTTTTTCAATTTCACATTTAGACTAAAATCTTTGAAACTTTTGGTGAATCCTGCAACATGAAAAGAGGCATGAAAATTTCACAAATCGTCCCCTTTCCAATCGGATCACACATACATGAAGCTAACTTCTCATAAAATCTACCATAAAAATTTCACACTGCAAAAAGATCACCACGGATGAGAAATCGACAAATGATTCTGTACATCAAGCGTATTCTGCTTGGTTGGGCAGTTAGGGGTTAATTACGTAGATGTACTTTTCATTATAATTGACATCATGTACTTTTTTCACATACCGATGTGAATTCATTTTCACCAAGTTTGTTACGAGTTTCACTTACAATACCAAATATATTGCTCATGTTATGTTGGGCACCATATGCACATTAAAGATTGTTGGAAGACAACACATCCTTTAATTTTTTATCAAAGATACTTTTTTCATCATTTTCTATCTTCAAATATGATATTATTCAATACCTAAAAGAAGTCACAAAATAACAAAAATAACTATGTTTGTGTGCAAGATTTATAAAAATTTGAAATTCTTTATAAACTTTTTGAGATGTTGTGAAATTTAGATGTCCTAACCCCTAGGGGTCCTAGCGTGTTGTTTGTCTTTTGAATTCCGGAAGTCTACATGGAATTTGAGCATGTATGGCTAAAAAAATTAAATTTAGCAGTCATTGTCTATAAATCTTGGAACACAACATGAAATTTGGGTGCCCCTAACCTCTAGGGACCCTAACGAATTTTTTGTCTTTCGAATTGTGCAAATCTATATCAAATTTGAGCATTTATGACAAAATTTTCTAAATTTAGTAGCTTTTAACTATGAATCTCGGAACCCAACATAAAATTTGGGTGCCTCTAACCTCTAGGAGACCTAATATGGAGTTCTTGATTTAAATTATAAAATTTTATAAGAAATTTGAGTGTTTAGGACTAAATATGCTAAATTTTGTAGCTGATGCTTAAGAGTTAGATCCAAATTTGATATTCAAAATGCGATTACACATAACTATGTATAATTAAAAGTAGAATGATCCGAGGTGAAAATAACAAATGAATGAGACGTTTTCAAAAAAATACGGATTTTTGTAAAATAATGCTTACCTCTAGATAGATAGATAGAAACTCCGATCCTCATTTGAGGCCGGTGTGAATAAAGTGTCTGTTCGTCTTGACAATGAGCCAATGCCCACCGGGCAAAGGGACATTGGTACAAGACTACTCTCCCCTTCCGAGAATAGACACTTTAGTAACCAGAAACTTGTAAAAGTAGCCCACAGTAACCATTAGCAAGTAATTATGTCTTTGTTATAGTATAAATTGAGGTTTATTGTGTTGGTGGTCGCTAAGTCATGATTCCTAGGTTGGTTGGGGAAGGACATTTGTGTTACAATTATACGGTTCGGGTTCGATTCTCGTTGAGTCCGTTTGAGCGTTTAATGTGATATACATTACTTGGTGCTGCTAGTGAGTTTATCATAGGCAGGAAAATTGTACCAACCAACCGGCCCTTACCCGCCTTCCTAAAACAAGTGGTGACAACGTGCTAATAAATAGTGGTCTGCACCACTACCCCCTCTTTTATTTTATTGGTATTGATTGGTTGTTTTCTATTCGTCTTTTATGTAGAAGGATTGATCTAGCATATTGTATAGCAATAGTGTTTATTGCTTTGAATGTGTGTTTAACAGAAGTTTCAGATAGTTTAAATTTTTTTTCGAGTTGTTTCATTGACAGGACGTGCGTAGTTCCTCTAGCTCCAGCCGCAATGACTATAAGTGGATCTACTTTCCAGCCTTGTTGAATGAGGTTATTAATTAATGGTTGGTATTTTTGAATTTTATTGTTAATTGTATCTTGTGAGAATCTGTCATTTGTGTATGTGAATTCAATAAATTGTACGGTGAGGTTGTCTGCTGGGTTTAGTGGTGGAGTACTTTGGTGTGGGAGTACTTTGGTGTGGAAGTTCTTTAATACACAGAAGGTCGGGTTTGAATCTAGCGTTGCAGTGGCATCTTTGTTGTCCACATGTACAGGGTAGGAGCCATAAGGGGATTGTATTTTCTTGTGGGTTGTTGTTAAAGGTCCCTGCATTCATGAGGATGTAGCATCTTAATTTTTGTGATGATAAAATTAGTTTTTTTAGTTCCCATACTGCTTTGTTATGTCTTTTGGTTCTAAGGGCATGTATGTGGTGTTGATTACATTTTAAAAGTACATGGAGCCATGAATCTGCATCAGAGGAGTTGCAAATTGGGCATGTGATAGATGGAAATCTTTCTATGCCAAAAAATAGTTGTTTTCTAGCATTGCCCATGTATTGTCCAGTTCGGAATTTTAGTAGGCTTGTTTTTTGTGAATCTGTTATTGCAGGGTTAGACCAAAAAATATTGGATATTTCATTATCTATGTCAGGGTTCATTGTCCATTTGCAAATGTTAGGGAATTTTTCTGCCATTATTTCTAAGTTGTTTTCACGGGCGTGTTTAGTGATGTATGTTTCAAGGCATCTGATAGGGCCTTTGTCAGGTCGCTTTCTTGGTCCAGGCTATGTGTCTTTTTGAAAGTAGTATGGTGTAGTGTGTGCAAACTCATATGATTTGGCAGCGAATCTGTATTCCTTTTTAGTGCCATTTTTTGCAAGTTGCTCTGCTTGCTCATTTCTGTCAATGTTTGTATGTGCTTTGACTTTATATATTGTAGTAGGTTGTGTTCGTCTTTTTAACATTTCTACCATAGATGTTAATATGGATTTGTTAGCATGGTTGTTATGTTGGGTTGGATGTTTTATTTGTGTGTTGAGTACATATAGACAGTTGAGGCAGCCAATGAATATATGTGTTGGTTCATTCAAGTATTTGGTGGTAATGAATCTGAGTGTTTTATGTATGGCCATTAGTTCGGCCCTAAAGCTGGTTTGTAGACCAGGTAGTCTTTTTGATATTTGTACTTCTGCTTTTGTTGGGTTGTAAATTCCGTAGCCAGCTTTTTCTTTCTTCCAGTGCCCGTCATCATCTTGTATAGGTGGGACAAAAGATCCGTCGGCGTAGTAGCTGTGTTGTGGCGGGAACTTTAATGTAGTGTTTATTTCATAGTTTAGTAGGCGTGGTATGTGTATAGTTGACAGGTTGATATGAGGTGGGTAGAGTAATTTATTCCATTTGGCGTTTTTATTTACGGGTGTGACACCGGGCGTGGATGGGGCCTTTTGTATGTGGTATTGTGTTATTTGTAGATTTTCGATTATTGTTTTAATTGTGTCTATTTGGTTGGGTGTGCCAATGCTGTGGTTTTGGTGGTGAATACAAAAGATGTGTATTGCTAGTGGTTCTATCCGTGGTTTGTTTATGATTTGAGGGATTGTTGGTCCCTTTATGTAATGGTATCTGCGGTAAAATGGGCTACAACATGCGTGTCAGGGAATGGTCCAGTATGTTGTGAGTAATTTTGGTACCAATTAATGTCCGGTATAACTAGTATTGTGATGGTATTTGGGTCATTTTTGGTTGCTAATCTTGCCCAATGTATTGCTTGTTGGGCCATTTCTTCATTATGTGGGTGGGCGTAACCAATTCCTTTCCATTTATATTGAAAGGCGGTGCCGAATGATCCAAAAACTTTGTCTCTTGCGAATGGGGAGTAGAATTGTGTAATGTGTGTAGAACATGTTACTGGTGAGGAAAAATATGAATGTGAGATGTTGAATGTTTTGTGATAGAATCAAGGAGACATTGTGGGAGAGTGTGTTGTGATGCTTTTAGTGGATCTTTTTTCGGTATTTTATAATTATATCTTTGATAGAGCCATACTACTTCTGTTTCAAATGATTGCGTATGAGGTACTAGACCATGTGTGCTATAAATGGCTTTGTTGTATTGTTGCCATAGCCATTTTAGTCTGGTGGTTGGGATGGTGATGAGGTGTCTCCCGGTGTCTTCGTATATATGAGTTACTTCGTTTTGTGTTTGTATAGTGTTTTTCACAGTGGTTATGTCTTTTTCTGGGTTGCATTCTATTACTGAGATTTGAGTGTGTAGCATTATCGTAGGGGATGGTATAAATCTTGTATCTCTAGTTTGTGCAGGAGTGAAATGTGTATTTACAATGTTCTTGTAGTAACTGTGCTGATGTCTTGTGTAGTATTCTTTTAGAAGTCTGATGTTGTGTTCGATTACTGGGGGTTGGTTTAGTGGAAATAGTTCACGTTGTGGCATCCATTGGCATAGGTATGTATTATATTTTTTTGTTATTTTATATTTATCTTTTGTTTCGTTTGATTTGTGGTTTAGTATAATGTGTATGGGAAATCTGAGTGGGTTATTTTTGATGTTGGGGGGTGGATTGGGTTGTTGTAGTTGTTGTGGTATTGTTGGGTGTAAGGGATTTTCCGGTATTCTGGGTGTTAGTTCTCTATTGTCTGATATGTATCTTGTTTTGAGTGTGCGGGCTTGTGGGTGTCTATTACATGGATTTGGGCAGTCTTGATTATAGCTTGAGTAGCAAAAAAGCTGTTCCGCTATGTTTAGTGTGCTTTTTTCTAATTTTGTTGGGGTTTTATAATAAATTTGGAAGTCCTTTGGTGACATTAAGTTTGTGCCATTGGGAAGGGAGATGTGTTTTATTTTTTGTATGTTGTGAGTTAGGAGTTTATGTAGTAGTTTAAGAGATAGCTCGGGGTTTAATTGTGGTAGTTCTAGTATGGCACGTGATCTCCATTCTAGTTCTAGTTCTGTCATATGGAGCTGGAAGTTTTCTTCTATGCTTTTGAGGTGAACCCCTCGTTCCTTTTTTCATAAGAAATAATGTTCGTGTAGTAGGCGATCTGATACAGTCATGGTATTTGATTCTTGGTATATCCTCTGCGCCTCCGTGTTGGCTAGTATATGTTGTATGAGTCCTTTATAGATTATTCCCAGTTTTTCGGGGTCATTTAGTGCGTTTCTAAGTTGTTCACTAATACATCTTAGATAGGCATTTTTTAGTGAGAAGGCTTCTAGTCCAAATAGATCATGTGGTAGCTGGGTTATTATATTTGCTGTGCATTTTGGTAAACCACATATTACTTTCTGGATTCCAATAATCTTTTTATCTAATTTTTTGATAGCTGGTAAAGAGTATGGAACTGCGTAGAAGCTGTAGGCTATACCTGCTCTGATGACGGTATCCACTATGCTAATTTTTTGTTTGATTGTAGCTGGACAATTTGTTAGTTGTTTACATTGGTCTATTATTTTGGTTGTAGTGATGTGTGTTTGGAGTTTCCATTTTAATGAAGGTACTAATTGTATGCCTAAATATACGTACGGTTCGTTTTGGTGTAGTACAGGTAATAGTTGATTTCTGTAGTTGATGTTTTGGGCTTGGATTTTGGCTTTGAATGTTTCAGGTTTTGTTTTTGATTTGTTTGGGCATCCAGTGATGGCACATTTTGGCACTCCCAAGTCCATTCCGGCCCATTCACAATATTTGTCCAATTTGTTTAGTTGAGTTTGTAGAGATTGGAGATTGTTTGTGATAGTTGCTAAATCATCTGCGTATGCTGCAGAACTAATTGTTAGTTTAGATGTGCCAAATGTATATCCATTTTTCCCTCTTTGTAGCCATCGTAGTAAGGGTTCAAGAAATATCAAGAAAAGGTATGGGCTAAGTGTGTCTCCTTGTATCGTGCCTCTTTGTATTGGTATTGGTTTTGTCTTTCCAAAGTGTTCTCCGGTGAATATGGTATTGGAGTTTGAGTAAATGTTGCCTATTAGAGTCACAGTGTCTTCTGGATATCCCAAGTCTTTCATTATAGCTAATAATCTTGCGTGATCGAGAGAGCCGAATGCATTCTTGAAATCGATATACAATAGGTATATGTCTTGGTTTGTAAATCTTGCGTCTTCTAATGCTGCCATAAGAAGTTGAAGTTGTCTGGACGTGCTTCTTTCTGCTCTGAATCCTTTTTGGTTGTCGTGTAGGATTTGGTGTTTTTCACCATATGCTGACAGTATGAATGTTAGAGTACTGGTGAAAAGTTTGTATATTGTGTTTGCGAGTGCAATTGGTCTATGGTTTGGTAATTATGAGGGATCTCTTTTTTTATATAGGAGTATGGTTAAGCTTATTTTCCATAATGCTGAGATTTGTTTTTGTTTGTAACAATGGGAGAAAAATAGAAAAAGTAGTTTGTGGAAGCTTTCGGGCATATTTTTTAGAATTGCGTTGGGAATTTTATCGGGGCCGGGTGTTTTGTTGCTTGCTAGGTTTTTTAGGCAAATGTTATATGTTTCTCTGTCAAAGTATTTATGTAGTGGTGTTTGTGGGTTTCCTCTTTTATTAATAACAAATCCGTCTAAGTCATGCCATGGATATTGTCTAACTCCACAAGTGCATTTTGGTGCGTGTTCTGGTTGGTAATAACATGTTGGTACCGTGGGTCTGTTACTAATTGATTGTTGGTTGTGGATTTCATTGGCTATGTCTACTGGGCTTGTAAGTATGTTGTTGTGTCTGTCTGTGATGCAATCTAATGGGGGTGTTTCTTGGTTTTTAAAGACTCTTTTATTAATTTTCTTTGGACTTTTTTTTCGTATAATTGCCTGTATTTGGATATGGCTTTTTTGACACATTCTTGGGTGTATTTTGTAGTAATTTTACGGGCTTGTACGTTTGCGGTTTTGGCTATTTTAGCTAATGTCTTGATCCATTCTTCTTGGTTAGGTTCTTGATTTGGGGGAGGTGGAATGGTGGCATGGATATGATTTTTTAATTCATCTATTATTGGGTGTGTTTGCCAGTTTGGGGAATTTTTAGTGATGTATATTGCTTTTCTGATTAAATGATAAGTGGAGAGGTGATTTTTCCATTTTTTTTGGAGTTTTCTTGGCAAAAATCCTCCTTGTTGTGATGTATGGTTTGTGACTCTTGGGAAAGAAGGTGCACTGCAAGTTTCTTGGATTTAATCAGAAACTTTCTGTACTAGATGGTCTAATTTTGTACAAGATGTTTGCCATTGATTGTCTGTTAATTGATCATTTATTAATGCGTTTGTAAGTTCATTTATCTGGAGTGAATTTTCTTCAAAGAAATTTGTTTTGAATTTTTCAATATTTACCTGTGGGATAGGGTTTAAAATCCTTGGTGGTTTAATTATTGTTGGTGGTATACAACGGGCTAGTAGTGTATTTGGTGATATATGTAGTGTTACTGGGAAGTGGTTTGAGTTTAAGTTATGATCATTATTTGTGGTTGATGTGTATAGGGCGTTGTTGGGTGTTTTAATGTAATATCCATCTATTAAACTAGTTTGGTTGTAGTTTTGACCACATTGTCTGGAGTATGAGCTGTTTGTGGGGACGTATGTGAGTTGAAGGTTATTCGTAAATGTACGCCATTCTATATCTTCTGCTTGTGGTGGTGTTGTGGTGTATTCGTTTTGACTCCAATTAGGGCTATGTCTCTGTTAAAGTCTCCATATAAAATGTGTATGTGATTCGGGTGATTTGTGGTTTGCTGCGTTATGTTTTGCTGAATTATTGGTATAGATCTTATATCTTCTTCATGTGATGGCATATAAATGTGTATTATTAACCATGATTGTAGAGGTTGGTTGTTTATTTCTATTATTTGTAGGTATGGTGAGATTTCTGCTGGAGTAGGGATTTTAGTGATGTTGCCGGGGTATGCGTATTTTTTATTTATGAGTGTAAGAAGTCCACCTCTTGCAGGTGTATATGGCATTCTTTGTTGCATACATCTTGTTAATGCATGTGTATTGTTAAATATTAATTTATATTGTGGAAATAGGTCTTGTATGTATTTTGTGGATTTTGTTGCGGTTAATTTGGTTTCTTGTATAGTGATAATTGCAGGGTTGTTTGGTGTGTTTGATATAAGTTGATGGAGGTTTGGTAAAGCTGTATTTAGTGATGAAGCATTCCATGTGATGATGTGTGTGTTGTGATTTGTTGTTTGGGTTTCTTGAGTACGTAGAGGGGGTATCTTGGATAGCGGTGAAGGGTGAGAATATTCATGTAGTGGTTCGTTGCATTTTAATGTTTCTGTGAGTAATTTTTCTGGTAAAAATGGGAATTTATTTGTCATTATCTGTATGTTTAATGGTTCATTATTTTGTTTGATGAAGTTGTATATTTCTTTGTGAATGGTGTTGGGTGGATTAATAATGTTTTGATTTGTTTGTATAAATTGTGTATATAGGTGTGTGGTTATGATGTGTCTTTCAGGTGGATTTTGTAGTAAGGCCATTCGTTCTAAGACTATTGTTGTCCAGTCTGGTACTGGAATTTGTATTAGTAAATGGTCACATGTCTCTATTATTGGACTAATTGTGGTGATAAGTGCATACAATATGCGTGGAGGTGGATGATGTTGATTTTTATAGATGTATCTTGAGAGATGTGAATAATCTGTGATTGTGTCTTGGTGTTTTGGGTGTGTTAGATTTATGATAGGAGAGAATTGTTTTGTTAAGTGTTGGTATTCTGGTTGTAATTTGATTGTACATGTTATAAAGTACATTTTGCATCTATTTTTGTGTGTAGATGGATGTGTCTGTAGAATATTGGACATGGGTCCCGGATTGGTTTCAATGTCTCCACTAAGTATTAGTAATAGGTGTAATGAAAATGTTTGAATTATGAAAAGATTTTTTCTTTCTTTGTGTTTTGGGTTCCGTTGTTCTTTATTTTTTGTAGAATCTATGTTTGTTATGTGACTTGGATGTTTTGTGTTTCTTTTGTGTGTTTTATATGTTTGTTTGTTGGTATTTTTATGTGTGGATTTGTATTGGCGTTTTCTAATGATTTTTTTAATTTTTTTTTTCTTATTTTATTTAATTGATTTTGAACGAGGCCGGTAGGCCGAGCCCATTTTAGGTGGCTTTTATGGGTTATTTGTTGTGTTTGATAATTTTGTGTGTTTTTTTTTTGATGTTTTTGGGGGTTTTTTAAAGGAGATGTGATGGTGCTAGGGTTTTTGTGTTTATTTGTGTAGTTTATTGATTTTGGAGTAGTGTGGATTGTGTTAGGTATGTTTTTTTTGTTTTTTTTATTGTCCTTTGTATTTTGTATGGTTTCAGATTTTTGTATGTGTTTTTAGTTTTGTGGAGGTATTCTTTGGTTATGTTTTTCATTTTTTCTTCTTTTTAGGGTTTTTTGGAGTTATGTTTATTTGTAGGGTTTTTTTTGATATTTTTGTTTGGTTTTGGTGAGGTTTTGTATTTTGTTTTGTTTTTTGTTTTTTGTTTCATTTGCATAAAGGCATTAAAAAATGTTTTTTTTTTTTTTTTTTTTTTTTTTTGGTTTTAGATGTTTTTGTTTGTTTAGAGTTTTTTGAACCTTTTTTGTGTTTTTTTGATGTTTTGGGCTATCTATTTTGTTTTTTGTTTTTTGTTTTGTTTGTATGGAAGCATTAAGAAATGCTTCCTCTTTATTATTTTTGTGGGTTTAGTTATTTTTATTTGTTTAGAGTTTTTTGAGCCTTTTTTTGTGTTTTTTTTGATGTTTTGGTGTATCTTTTTTGTTTTTTTGTTTTTGTTGTATTAGTATTTTAGCATTGAATAATGCTATTAGGTAGAAGAACTTTAGAGTGAAAAACTCTGGTGTTGCTATAGGGTTGTTTTTCTTCACATGTTTAGCTGGTTGCTTGGTGGAGGTGGAAGTGTTAAGCGTTCGGGTCTTCCTTCTCTACCCGTGAATGCCAGTGAGATCTCCTTGGAGAATTCTGCCATTTGCCTTCTCATTATTTCGTGCAAGTTGGAGTTGAGTCTTTGGGCGTAGGTGTTTGCAGTGGTGATAATGTCTTCTTTCTGCGTTGCCAATTCTTCCTTGAATTCAATTGTGAGCTCTGCTTTCAACTCCTTCTTCAACTTTGTTTTCAACTATGTCTTCAATACTTCTTTGAATTCGATGATGTCTTCTTTCTCTGCTCTTGGTTTCTTCCCTTGGCGGCTTGGTGCATTCTGAATGGCTTCTATGGTGTTCACGAGGGCGGTGTTGATGTCACAAAATCCAAATTGCTTCTGTTGCTCTTCTGATGGTGGCAGTGTTCTGTCCAAACTCTTCGGGTGTGGAGTGAAAGTAACGTGGGAGTTGTGGATCTTGTGTGTCTTGTTGACAAACTGACGATAAACAGTAGAGTTGAGGTATTTGATGTTGACTGATCCGCTGTGTAGGTTGTCGCGTTGCTTTGGAAAGAAACTAGTGGAGATGTTCTTGGGCCTTATAACGTCCTTAATCTTGTGTAATGTCTCTTCTATTGTTCTTGTGAGCTTCAAACCTTGCAAAACCAACATCAAAACCAACATCTTTTTGGCCACTTGAGTTTTAGAAAGTCTCTCCCCAATTTTGATGGTAGGTGCTATAATTTCATTGCGAAAAGTAGCCTTGAACTTCACAATCTTCTCTGCTTGTGTAGGAATTGGTGCCACCAACCATGCCCATGTCTCGGTGGTATTTTTCTGCACACCCGTGATCTCTAATTCATGTCCCCTCTTGAAGCTTTCTTCAACTACTTCTTTGAAAAGTCCGTGGCCCGTGACATTCCCAAGAGAGAGACTCTTGATCTTTACAGAAAGTATATTGTTCCTAGTTATAGTGTTATAGCTTTTGCAGACTTTCCCAACTGTCATAATGGTATCCAAAGTGAGGATAAAAGGTCTAACGCCACTGAGTAGGTTTATGCCATCAACCCCGGGGTACTTCAAATACAGTTTGATTGTACGAGACCAATACCTTGCAGAACCATTCTTACGCATGATAACAATGGGTTTTGCTATCTTAGTTCCTAGTGAGATTCTCATATCTGTCAATCGTGTCTGCTTTAATGCTAAGATCTTTTCATGAGTGTATTGTCGGGTTGGTTTTGGAAATAGATGGCTACATGATAGTCATATGAAAGGCCTGTATCTGGGTCCGTTTCTACCTCAAATATAAGTTGAGTTATATTAAAATGTTGTCCTTCTATGCCATTCGGGCGGACTAGTGGAAAAAAAAATTGACCAACATGAGGGTAGGAGAATACTGATATAAGGAGCTCTGCTCCTTGTTTTTCTGAGAAACCTTTCTTCACAAAGGTCTGGATTGGGGCTGGTTCGAAGCTCTGCGGTGCTTCTTCGTCTATAGCTAGCTTCTCCATCGCCTCAAATCCAAGCCAAAAATGTTGTGCTGGTGGAGTCTTTTCATTGGATGCTGACTTGCCCTTATTTTCTACTGATGATGCTTTACTCCTCTTTTCCGCTGATGATGCTTTGCTGCCTCCATTCCTCTTCTGTCCTTGGGATGATGAGTCCGTCTCTATCATCACAAAATCTGGGTTGTCTGTAAGATCTCTAGTAGCGCCCCTTCCTCCTCTTGTCCTTGTCCTGTCATCTTGTTTCTACAAGTTATGGCACAAATTAAAGTGATTAGGTTAGATTTGGTTAGCTTAATAGAGATATTTGAGTAAACCAAATGGTGTGAATTAGTGTTGTTGTTGAGTTGTTTTGATGTTGTTCCTCTACTTTCCACTGACGCGTGTAGTGAGGCTTTGTAGTAGAGGAGTTTGTGAATTAGGTGTTCAATTAAAAGAGTATCAAATGTGCTTTTTGAACCATTCCTATCTACTAAGAACAAAAAACAAGAAATAATGTGAAGAGGGGGGAAACGTACCTTGTTAGGCGAGAATGTTGGTGGAGTGGGTGAGGGTTACCTCTGCCTGTTATGCTGGTAACGGGGATCCTACCTGGTTGCAGTTGAACTGCTCCTGCCTCGGATCTGCCAATCTCAAACTGGTTTTCAAACTGATCTTTGGACTAACTTCGAACTGCTGGTCACGAGCCTGCTGATCTCGAACTGCTACTCGAATTGAACTTGAACTAACTTCAATCTTGATCTGATTTTGGAGGCTTGCTGGTCTTGGAGGCAGGGTGATATTGGAGGCTTGTTGGTCTCTCCCTCGTGCGGACGGCTTGGGCGGAGTTGCTTTGCAGGTTTCGGTGATGACCTTGCTGCACGGTGTTTGGTTCTCCTTGTTGTTCGGGACTTGCTCCAGTTTGGCGGTCGATCCTTGATATTCGGTACATGTTGCAGTTTGATGGTTGATGCCGGTTGCGTCTTGATATGCGATGTCTGTTGCCGTTGGTGACTGGTGCCTTCACGATAGAGATACTATAGCGGAGTGAGAGTGAGGGTGCGAAGAGTAGGAAAATGAACAACGTAGTGCAAATGAGAGAGTGGAGATCCTAGTAGTGGGAGATCCACCGTCTGTGTTACTGGAATAGTTGTAGATTTGAATGTGCGGGGGTGAGGAAGGAATGCCGATACAAGAGTTGTTGAAGTGTAGTTGGGTTGCTGTTATGAAGTTGAACTTGCTGCTATTCCAGCTGCAGGATCTTCACCCTGATGCGTGCCGCTCCAGCCCGCTTAGATCTCGAGCTTCGCAGTCCAACTCAGGTCCAGATCTAGATCCGGAAATTCCGCATCTGGTGTAGAGCATTTCTACTTCGTTACCACATCTCTCAGCTACAAGCGGTCATGCAACTATCTGTGAAGCAAATTTCAACAGCGGTTGTCGATGCCGCAAGCGTCCCAGCAAACTACGTCAGCTTCAAAAACTCCTGATCAGCGTTCCTGTACACCCCTCCGCTCTCAAAAGCTTGCGCGTTCATCCTCCTTCCTAGTGTAACTTCTTGCTTACCTCTACTTGTTATGTGTAACGATGTTCGCTCCAATGAAACACGCCTAGAAATAATGAAAGAAAATAAGGTTAAAAACATCATACATATGCGTTTTGAAAATAATTGGTGAAAGAATATCAATTGTGTCCTAAAATGCTTATATATTGAGCATTACAATTCTAACTAATGTTATTTGCAAAAAAACAAGAATAGTGACTACATACTTTAGAAAGAATTTTTTTTGAAATGTGAGATATAAAGTGGGAGATGGGGATTATATAAATGAGAGAAGGAAACAGAGTTTCAAAAAACACACTTGTCCCTTTGGTGCGACTCATATAGCACGCGTTTTCCCAATCCCGCAATGCTCCATGGGATTGAGAAGGATCAGCTGCCCTTTAGCTTTATCCCTGACCCAGGCCGTCTTGCTGGCGGCGAGCGGGCAAGTATTGCAAGTACTATGAATTCAAGCACTACAATCACTCTTCCAAAAGCTCTTGAAAGTGTTTGAATCAAGGAAGTGATTGAAGTGTTTGAATTGCTCTCATAAAAATAGACTACTGTCAGCCCAGTAAGATAAAAACTCGCTAATTCATAGATTAGACTTTAGAGCGTCTTCTCTCGTATGCCTCCAACCATAATCTTTAAACTCAACATGCGCCTTAAGTATCATCTTAATTCCCGCTACACCTTGCAGATATACATTACACACATATAAATAAACATTTGCAATCTATAAGATTTTCAAAACCTGCGTTACAATTCTAAATTATTCAAAGTCATTACACTTCATCTACAATTATTTAATCATCAACCTCTAAATATTAACCATCTTTCATGCACTAAAGACCTAAAAAAATCAGCCCTAAACAAGGCCCCATTTGGAAGCCCCAATCGCATTTGGGATTCAAATGAGACCCCACGGCGATGATCTAGAGCAATATTGTGCCCTACGGGTTTTTTAAAAAATCAACTTTAAACAGGGCCCTATTTGGAAGTCTCAAACGCAATTGGGATTAAAATGAGGGTCCACAGCGATGATCCAAAGCAATATTGTGCCTTACAGGTTTTAAAGAAAAAAATCAACTCTAAACAAAGCCCCATTTGGAAGCCTCAAACGCGTTTGGGATTCAAATGAAATTCACAACGATGACTCATCGCTATATCGTGCCTTAAGGACCCCAAAAGAAATCAGTTTTAAAAAAGACCTCATTTGAAAAACCCCAAATATATTCAAGGCCCAAATGGAACTCACGGCGATGACTCAAGAGCATTTTGAATTTTAGATACAAGATTTGAAATTTAGGTAAATAAAATTACTTACCAAATAGTTTGGATTCGCTTTTTTATATAATAGAAATACCTACCACTTCTCCGCAAGTGCTATGATTTTCAAATTGTTAAACACCAATTTATAAATTCACAAGTAGAAATTGTTAAAATTTTAGTTGAAAAAAGTAGGATACATTGGATTTATGCATGCATTGAAGATGATTTCATATCTAAGGATCTAGGAGTTACTATTATTAAGTAAGAGCCACAACAATTTATAAGGTAGATGATTTTGGGTAAAAAAATAATATTTTGAAAAGAAATTAAAAGATTGAGAGCATACCTCCTTTGAGCAAAAGAGAAAAAAAACTCTGCGCACGCGAACCCTTATGTATATATAGCTCGCGAACCGTAAGAAGGGAAGCTTTAGGACATCCAAGTAGTCACTCACTGTTTAATTAGAAATGGTTAGTATACGATTTGTATGTGTCATTGACATATCGAACGCTTCAACGGTGGCATGTACGTTGTATGGGGGAGCGAGTCTGTACGATCGGTAACGAAAATGCAATGAGGTTCTGAAAGCGAAAGAAAATCAATTAAGTGCTCGTTTAGGAGGCGGATAAAGTTTTTTATTCCGTCACAGTAGGCATGTGAAACAACTAAAGCAAAAAAATGTTCATGTGATGAAGCACTTTAGGACTAAAACACTTAGCTCGTATTATTGCAAACGGCACTACGTTAATTTATTTGTTCATGTCGCCGTAGAGAATTTGAGGTTTGAGATACATTATTTGTACACGAAGTTCAAGGAGGATATTAAGTTTGCAGTGCACAAGAACTTTCACTATGCAACTTAAAAAAAAAAATATGTTGTAGAACAAAAATTGTCTTCTTGTTTGTGTGGCGTATAATTTATGATGTGTCAAAAATGAACTTTTATATCGCGCTTACGAAGCACAAGTATATCATTTACAACAATACGGAGCACTCGGTAAGAAAAAAAATTCAAGTAGTGCAACTCAAGTCATTCAAATGATGTCGATGATATTAGCATTAACATCAGATGTTATGTCACACAGAAATCACACGAAATCAAAGAGCACTATGAAGGGCTAGAGGGTAATAGAGAAAGTTCTCTCGTTCGGTACGAAGTGGAAGAACATTTAAAAAAAGGTGATTAAGGTACATATCGTAAATGTCGTATTACGTTGGTTTAAGGTGTGATTTAACCATGATTGCAATCATTTGAATGCTGTGACGTTGTTAATGTGATTGTAGAAATTTTTGTGCAAAAAATGCGTGTATGAAGGCATTTTAGATCGTTGTGCTTGTTTGCATTATTAATAATTATGTTTAGATGTATGGTATAAAACCGGCCAATTTAAAAATCAACTACTACTTATAATTCTGACTAATATTTCGATTCTTTGATATTGATTGCCTTATCCTTGATGTTCGCAACGATTGTATATGACACTTGAAATTTTGTTATTTTAATTTAAAGAGATGACAGACGTTGCAAGAAGACCGTCGAAGTGAAGGATAGAGTCTACAAGTGCAAAAAAAGAAAACATAGAAGTTGAAAGGTAAATAATCAAGTAAAAAAGCTATAGAGTGAAGCTTTAGACTGAAATAGTTAAAGAGTTATTTTTATCTTTACATAACAACATAAAAATTACATAAAATATAGAAAATAATTAATTCATTACAATTGTAATTATTTAATATAAAACAATTTACATTTGAAAATAAAGTAATGCTAAAGTATTGTTTTTATTGTTTATTAATAAAAGATTTGTAAATTTTGCGCTAATACTTACAACATTTCATTATAAAAAATCAAACATATTTCAAAAATATTACGTTGTTATACACGTCTTTTTATGATTCATGAATAATGTTACATTTAAAGTTTAATTTATTTGATATATAGTATCAAACATTATTATAATTTACAATTTGATAAATTTTACACATAAGACCCAATCTAGTAGTCCTACAAGATTTTATATACATAATTTATAAGTGCGATTTTATAATATCAAATAATTTAAAATTCACAAATCATTTTTTTTAACTATTTTTAAAATCATTATGTTTTTATTTTATATTAACATGTATTACAACATAATGCTTTAAAAAATGAATGACAATTACTTTTATATGTAGTTGGTGCCAACCTTTGGCCTGAAAATAGTTGAAAGTATATCTTGTATATTTAGAATCCTATACATGATTGATTATAATTAAGTTTGAAAGAAAAAGAATATTTATATTAGTATTAGAATAAAATATACACAATCTTTACAAATATTAATAAATAATAAAAATATTTGTTATATTTTTCTGATCAATATGGATTCTGATACAAGCTATGAAACTATGAAAACTCATGTATAACATTTACTAGTCACTACAATTGCTACCCTCTTCCTAATGAAATTATGTGGAATATTCTTCATCTCCATCAATACGTAGATAATCAATATACATGAGTTTACGATTAGAAACTCTATAATATCGTCCTTTTGGGCACTAATGTACATGAGTTTATGATCGTGACTCTTTTAAATCACCCCTTTGCTAACTAACACATAAGTTCAAAATTTGATATGTGAAAAGTTTTTAATCACATGTGTTCACAATAGCAAATATTGTCTACAAATATTGGAATAAAATATTAGAGTGTGATAATGATGAGTTGAAAGTGTACTACTCTAAATAGTGTATTTAGTGTGAGGTGATGAATAATGTGCTTAGCCCTACTACTTGTCTAATACTAATTGTCAATTTGTGGATAAATAGTGTTGGTGGCTGCATGCGTCGCCACCTCTCTTCACAGCTGCCATTTGCACTTGAATCTGGTTGAATACCTTTCGCCCTAGCCGCCAATTGCACGTATCACCTCCTTCTAGCCGCTTTGTACACACTCGTGCTCATCTGCCGAATTGCTGTTCGCTCGTCGCTTAGAGCTGCGCCCCGAATTGTTTCGCCCGTCGATACAGGTGTCTGCGGTGTTGAGTTGCCAATTTGCCGTCGTCGCTAATTCGCCTGGCGCCAATTCGCCCATCGCCAATTCGCAGACGCTGTGGCGTAGTCCCTGTGGCGACCGTCGTCGAGGACGATTGTTGCTGACCGTGTTGTTGCTGATCGTATTGCTGATCGCGTTGTTGATCGACGTCGCCACAGCCCTGGTATTGCCAATCCGTTGTCGTTGTCCGTGTTGTTGCTGATGGCGTTGATGATCGTGTTGCTCATGTTTTCATGTTGATCGCTGCTTTTGTCCTGTTGATTGCCGCCGCCGCACTTCACCTGCCTTGGTCGCTGTGATCGTTGCTGCAGTCGGACTCGCTGCCGACGCCCTCGCTGATCTCGGTCGCTGTCCCTGGATTCGCCCTCGCTGTTCCTGGATTCCTGTCATTGTCGTGGATTCCTGGATTCCATTCGTTGTCGATTCCTGGATTCCCGTCGTCGCGCGGCGGGGGGGGGGGGGGGGGGGTATCTACCTTGCCTAGCTGCTGCCTATCACCAAAGGGTATGGGGCATATAGCCGTGCGGATATATAGATGGATTTTGTCCGTCATCCAAAAGTCTTGCAAGACGAATCGCTCCATGGATTTCCAGGCCTTTACATGCGCAATGTTGCCGCATTTCCAGATCATTTTCGACCGACGCGCCATGCAAACCTTGTACGTGTTGGCCGTTGGTGGAATATGTGAACTCAATTTTGTCCAGAAGACGAGGAACCCGTTGATTCATTGCATTGTGTATGCACCAGAAGTCGTCTCGGCACACGGAAAATGCTGCGAACAAAGGCAGTTTCCGGACGTGGCCCTAAACGGTCCGCATGGGTAGAGTGGGTTTACCCTGAACTTCTTCTTGCTTTTGAACATTATCAAAAGGCTGGTGTCAAATTTTTCGCAAGATTATTGATTGAGTTAGCAGAAACGATTTTGTTTGATCCTACCTCACCCTATACTATCCACTCTAGAGACCCAAAAGACTATACTTCTCTCTAAAAAAATAACCCCTAGTTGGGCGCAACAATTCATGCATACTTATAATTTAGTCCTACTTACCCAACGTGGTCGATTAATTTGTAGTCCCGAAAAGGAACTTCAGATTGAGAGACAAACAGCACACCATTTGGGTGTGCTGCATAGAGGATTTCGGGATGGACTTTTTGACGAGAATTTGATGGAAAATGTTAACGAAACTCATTTTGTGGTTAATATGGACAATGGCTAAACTTTGGGATTCAGAGGAGATACGACAGTCAAGTACGCTGAAGTGGTTTTTGGAGGAAACTCCATGACCATGGTCGTTCGTCTTTCTGGAGGGCGGTGATCTATGATCGAGACACCCATGCTCATATTTACGAATCCAGGAGGTAATTACCCCATTCGCGGTCTCAAGGACAATGTCCCAGGTGTTTGCTACTGTAGGACAGGACCGAAAGGCTGGATGGACCAATCCATCTTTCTTGTATTTTTTGCCGACCCTAGGTCCTTTCAGCCTGATATACATGGACGAGAAAAATTGATCTAGGTTGACAATTGTAGCGGCCACAACATGACTCCGGCATTGACAGCTGTTTTGACAACTAAACGAGCAATTCTGAAGTACCTTTCGCCTTGTTCTACCCATCTCTGTCAACCAGCAGACACCTTCATTATTTCGAAAATCAAGGATGCTTGGACCAAACGATGGGAGGCCAAAAAAACCCAGCTTATTGCTACAAATGCTTGGCAGAATCAAGCTCGGGCTGATGGTCAGTGGTCCGGTAAGCTTACAAATCTTGGTAAGCATTTTTTTTTTACAATTGGCAGTAGATAGCGTGGAAGATGTTAACAGGGAGCTTGATTCCGACAATATGTCGTATGCAAGAAAGGCCATGATTCGTTCGGGAATGTCACTTGGAGTTGATGGAACTTGGAATGTAAACCAATTATTTCCACATCTTCGACTTCTTGTAGCAAAGCATGAACCATATTTTCAAGGGCACATTATAGCAATCTAATTTTCAAGGGCAGATTGCAACAATCTCATTTTGTTATTCAAAGTTCACTTTGTTATAAATTTGATTTTGTTTCCTCATTCTCTATGTCCCATTATCTTTCATTTGCATTTTCAATATGTCTCAAAATCATTTGCATCTATTCTACATTGTTTTCCATTTCCATTCTCATTTACAATTTTGCTCCATTTTGTTATTCTTTCTTCCAAAAAATTTTGCTCCATTTTGAAATACTTGTTCCTTGCTTAACTTTCTATGATTTCAGTTATCATCCGGGGACATTCCTGAGAGCATTGCGAGGATGAGCTCGCTCGTGTTTTTGAATGTTTCGATGAATCAGTTGTGGGGGCGGGTTCCGGATGTGGGGTTTTTCAGTAATCTGCTGCCGAACTCGTTTCTGGGCAATCCTGGTTTGTGTGGGCGGATGGTGGGCAGGTTGTGTCCTGGGGAAGTCGTCACGGCCCAAGGTTGGTTACCATTATCGGCGCTGCAGCTGAAGGTTGTGTGCTTGTGTTGTTCGCCGCGCTCCTGATTCAGTACTTGGTGCATTGCAGAAGGCCCGCGTTGGAGAAGAATGTGCCCGCGTTCAGTTATCATCCAATTTGATTCATTCCATTTCTAAAATTTCAGTTTTTCCATCTAAACTTTCATCTCAAGTTTCATTCCTTACTCACACTAAATATCCATATCTCAAAAGATCACAATGTCAAAACGTTACTATTCTTCATAAATAGTGTGAGAATTCACATTTAGTGTTTTTACAAAAGTAGGTTTTTTGATATTTAGAGTGATGTTCACAATTACAGTGCCTCACACTAAATACACTATTTGGTGTACTATTGTGAAGTGTTCAGACTCAATTTTTTTTTATTACACTCTAAGCCACACACATGATTAATAGGAATTTTATAGGCCTTTAACGCCCAACAACCTAAAAAGGTTGTTTTTTTGTTAACCCCAATTTCTAAGTTAACCCTTAAAAGACCGAAGTGTTTTTCCTCCAAAATCACTCCATGCTGCCATTTTTACTCTTCCACGTAAAAGTTCCAAAAAAATGTTATTTTTTACCTTCTAACCATAAGATCTTGTTCTAAACTACTTGAAAAACATACACAACAAATTTCGTTGATTTTGACCTCACGGATTGCAAGATAAATGCGTTTGATGGAAAAAAAACATCCCAAAAAAAACACATACCCGAAAATTTTAGATGCATTTGACTGTGGCTACATCAAAAAAACCTCACTATTGAAACCTGTCGCACTTCACTTTCACATTCTATATGATGTTACTTAGTTGTGTACCAATTTTTGTTGCGTTTGGAGATGTTTAGGATGTTGAAGAAAACCCTGCACTTGTTCGGGGTTTAAAAGTTTAGAAAATACTCTTTGTTTTTGGAATTGCAATCTTTTCGACTTTCTTTATTTAAAATACAAATCAGAGCGATGAAACAAAAGTACATTCCACCCTCTATAGAATGGCAAAAAAAAAATTTGAAAAAAATAAAAAATCTCCGAGTTTTAGAAGACATGTAGCATATTTTCTAAGAATTTTGGAGGTTAGAGGGGAAATAAAGGATGGAGGAAGGGAATCGAAGTGCCACCTCACCCAACCCATTCCAATGTTCAACACCCCACTAACTCTTAAGGTGAACTGCCACGTGGCAGTCCTTCATTGGACGATTTTTATCTTATTTTTAATATTTTTAAAATGATTTTAATTTTCAATTTTTTTAAATAATATTTTTTAATTATAAAATCTTAACTTTTAATTAAAAATAATAATTTTTATTTAAAAATTATAAATTTTAGTTTAAAATTATAGTTTTTATTTATAAAAAATTAATTTTAAAAATTAAAAAATATATTTTTAATTTTTTTTTAATGAGTTTGGAAAACGGGGTGGTCTTCTGCGTTCCACAATCTACTCCATTTTCCACACTCTGCCCATTTTGTTGCCCCCCCAAAAAAAATTCAACTATTTCTCTACTGCCCCGTTGCCCTTTTTCTCGAAAAAACACATTTCCCCTCACAACTTCCACATACGGTGTCGGAATCCAAAAAAAGAAAGAATTCGCATTCTTGTGGCACATTGGGGAATCTACTATTAAATTTCCTTCAAAATCGATTAAAAATGTGTTCACCGGAACCTACCCAATTCTCTGAATGTCCCAGTTAGGACACTTGGTCCTTTAGAGGTTAAGTGCAATTGAGTTTGGTTATAAAAGTATAGCCTTGACTATCTACTTTCTATGTCAATCGAAATTTCTCAAAGATCATCAAAATTGAGATTTTATCGCAATTTAAAGCTCTAAGCCCAAAATTCCAAAATACACTAATGAAAACGTTTTCATTTGAATTTTTTTGAATATAAGCTTAAAAAGGATTCCACTTACATTGTTAGTTTATTACTAGTATCTCCATTTTCCATGAAATTTTTGTACTATTTGATGTGTGAGCATTTAAAAATTAATAAAAAATTAAATGATATCATATGGGCAAGTTGAACCTTATTATCTGAGTCCATATGACACTACATTTATTGCTAAACCAATGGTACTTTTAGAGTACATACCTTCGTTTACTAGTCATCTCAAACGTCTCAATACTATAATCTCAATACTGAATAATTGTAAAGAATTCATACTTAACGTTTATAATTGAACAATTACTTTTTGAAATTTTTACTATATATTATCACCACATTTGTTGCAACTCATTACATCTCCACATGAAAATTACATTTTAGCATTGAATATATTAAACATCTAAAAACTTACTACACAACATAAAAACAATTCTATCTTCACTTTATTAAGTTGGCAACTCCCTAACTTTCTTGTAAATTTTTTAACCCCTAAATGCCTACAACCGTCTCCAAATTGGGCAATTTTGCAAAGATGCATTTTAAAAAGAAATTAAGAGGGATATTTTGAACTTAATGTATGAATAAAAGTTGTACATTATGAATTTTGGATTCTATTTGTATGGTTAAATCTATGATTGCAATCACCAATATTTTTGTATAAAATTTGAAACTTAAAATTCAATTTTCTTTTGTAATTCAATTACAAACAAGATATTGACAATCTATGGATGAAATTTGTTGTGATGGGTTGAAATGTAATACTCTAAATGTAGTGATTTTTGGAGATTTTTTGGTTGCTTAGTTTTATGAGTTGACTTTTTCAAGAGCACTTTTGAATGCTTTTGAACTAAGATCCTAGAAATTTTTGGTGAATCACTGCAACACGAAATGAAGTATAAAAATTTCACAAATCATCCCTTTTCTAATCGGTTCTCACATGCATGAAGCTAACTTCCCATAAAATCTGTAATAAAAAGTTCACATTGCAAAAGTGTATGACGGATTAGAAACAATGATTTTTTTAATTTTAAGAAACAAAGTACCATGTTGGAGTAAGTATTGTTAAAGTGACATGAAGGAAGTTAACTCTTAAACGCCACAAAAGCCCTCTCAGGGGCTTTGGAGTCAAAAGAATTGTATTTGAGCTCTAAAATGATGTTTTTATCAAAAATAAAAAAACATCTCCCTACAAAAATTTTCAATCCATATATTGGAGTTGTTTTCTTTTTAAAATATTCAATATTAAGTAAAACATGCACAATTTCTTTTTTGCATATTATGAAGTCAACTACACTTTGACCCTGCATAATTCCACAAGGTTTTGTCCAATTATATTATTTATTTTTCAAAGTGTATCAAACAAATATTACTTTGTTTTGGTCTTTTAAATTTCTAATTTAACGTTTATTCTTTCATACAAATTGAGGAAAAACCACAAATGGTCTCAGGAGCACAAATGGTCTTAAAAGCACTTTTTGATGACTTACTTAGGAGCAATGAAAAAATTACTAATTTGATCAATTAAAGTCATAAATTACATATGTTTCTTCATTTTTGCGTACACTTTAGTGTACAAGAAGAATCTTAGTAATCGTAATTTATCTTAATTATTGTACATTAGTAAGTAGTCAAGTATTTAAAAATGTTCTTAAAAGTTTCAAATTCCAATGTAAATTCATTCAGTTGCAGTTACATCGCTATGACCTGCCCAACCGTGAGCTATGAGTAAAAGAAATAGAAATACAAACTAAAGTGAGTGGGCCATAAACCAATACTTTAAGCACTACGCCTATTTTATAGTAATCTAAGGTACAGTGTGATAGTTTGAATGGATTAGCAAATTGATTCTAAATCTACCCGAAGTTGAATCATAATATTTGGAGTTATATTGAACAAGTTATAAACTTTCAAAGTCTAAGGTCTAGGTTGCCTATCTTTGACAGTAGAGTTGGCCTAAAATTAATAGTGCATATGCCTTAAAGGATCATAAAGAGACTTAGAACATACATAGTTCTCACAAACAACATGAGTCCAAGTAATGCTTCAAAGTCATAATTACTTGTTCAATGAGTGATTGTTGGTTTTTGGCATAGTGGAGTGTCACTAATGAGGTAAATATAGGAATCTCATTATAGTTAACGTTACTTTATGGTCCACTCACCTTATAGTAAGAGGTTTAGAAGTGTCTGCCGCTAGCTATGAATATAAGCGATAGAAATACAAACTATAGTAAGAGGTTTATAAGGGCCTGCTGCCTTCAGTAGGGTTGATATCCGACTCAATAAATTGAATGAAGTTTCTTCATAGTAGATGGAGCCAAATGGCAGTCTCAATGATGGCTATTGAATTTTATGTGTTCATGAGCATCAAGATAAAAACATTGTTAGTGAAATGCTATTTAACCCCTAAATGATAGAGGGGGTAAAGGCAAAACGTAGATGTGTTATAAAATGTTACTTCTACAACTTTGATGAAGTTTGGTCCAAAAGAGAAAATGAGAAGCATGATGTTTAGTAATTATCTGTACCGTCAAACTTTCAAAAAATGTTTTAGACACTCATTTAATGAATTTAAAAGCATTTACCATTTAATATTCACCAAAATTACAATTTTATTTTTAGAATTTGAAATTTGGTATGATTGGTTAAAACTAGACATTCTATTCTAAAATTTAAGAAAGCAAAAATTTCAAAGGAGAGAACATCATTACTTTCCCGAAATAGAAAGTTTTATAATAGTAGGACATTGTTGAGGTGTTTGTCTTTGAAAAATTCCTTAGTGAACCTCAATATTGCAAATGAAATGCATTAAACAACACTAGAACATGATCTCTGCCCTTAATTTTGACAAAAATCAAAACTCAAAAAATGTCATTTTCTAACCATGGGTAGTCACTGCTGTTTGGGCTGCGATTAGAAAATGGTTGATCAATCATTTAGGGGTTGATTCATTAACATATATGGCTGCAATATATACATGATTACAAAAATACCTCAAAACTTTTTAAGATTCTTGTTAACTAAAATACTATATGTTTTGCAATGAATGGAACATTCAAAATTAATTATTTAGAAAGTTTTGAAAAAATAACAAAATGTATGAATCTAACAAAACATAACACCCAAAAATTGAACAATAAAAAAGTATTTTGAAGATAATTATTAGCCTCCAAAGTGTACTTTTTATTTTTAGGTTAGACAATTAGGAAGAATAACTTACTATTACACGACTCTCATCCACATCGTCCACCCTCATGATCCATTCATCCATCATCGTCATTCGTGCATTCATTCATTAGGGTTTTCTCTGCATCCTTGTGCAATCTCCTTCCTGAATGCTCTTTCGAGAGAGCCCTGCAGCAGATGATCGTCTCGCTTGCAATTCCGAGGTCGCTTTAAATTTTTGCTTCTTACGCCGACGAGAGGAGCGTCTGCCTCTCATCATTTGCAACTCATCGATCTCTCCGGCATTTCATTTGGTGCACTGTGGAGGTTTCTGTGGTATTATTTTTTCAAGGGTTAGATCGGTTGAGACGAATTGCAGCAACAAAGCTTGAATTTCTGGTGGACTCAATTTCCATAGGTTTACTTTGGCTACTTTACTTTTAATTTGATTAGTTGAGCTGAGAAAGTTGCGGAATATGTTTCTGGAGAGGGGCTAGGGTTTTATATCTTGAAAAAGATTCTACCGACTCGTCGTATACTTTATGGGAAAGCATTATGATTCTTGATAATATTCGAGAAGAGGACGTGGATTCTTTTTGAATATGGCGTGGCTACAGTTGATGCAAGAGGTTAGTCAATCACGTTCCTCTCAAGTTTATTTTAGAAAGGTCTGTGATCTTGTGGCTCAACTAGAACCTCATATGTGTATGTTGAATCGCCAATTGTAATTTCTACGTTCCGGTGGTGTGAATAGCAGCTGGTTAAATTGAATTTTGATTTCTGATTTTTTTTTTAAAATTTTATTTGTGTTGTATGTGAGTTTTTGGTGTGGATGAACCCTAAATTGAATGTGGCAGGGTGGTCATGCTGCAAAGCAAATGACGACATCAAATGCACTGGGGGGACTCGGGAGTCACTTGAAGTTATCACTGTACCGACTCCGTTCGCATGCTCTGAGTCTTCAAAATGAAGGTGATTGTACATTGTTTGTCGTAGCTTGGTATCTCGTGATTCACCCCTAAGCGTCCACCATATTTTTTTAACAGTTTTGAGTAGGTCCTATTTGGACTTCCTCTTGTTCGATTTTTTTTCCTTTCTGACCAACACATGCAATGATCTTCACTAGTTTTAGTGATATAAAATTTGATCCCATCTGAATTATTGATTTTTCACAATATGATCAATTGAATTTGTCATTTTAAAACTGTGAATCCTTGGTCCTTTTAAGGGTTAAAGATTCTGAGGAAGGGCTTCTGGCTTCTTTCTGGGGTTTAAGGAGCTTGTCCAGCTCTTCATTTCTAGACACAGAGCCTTCAGCCTAGAACTGTGCGGAGATCTTTGGGTATAAGGGCCTAATCTGTTGAGATCAAATCTTTGTACGAACTTCTTACGCAATTTCAAAGTGGGAGGTAATAGACCACAATAAGTGACAGTAGACAACCCATTTCAATTCAAAGATCAGTGGCCAAGTCGTGCTAACACCACTTGTTAATAAGTCCAAGCAAGTGTATGAATATATGAGTTGCTGTCTGTAGCAGGGGTCAATATCAGAGACGGGATCAGGTCCCTACTTACCGCTATTTTGTACTTTTGTTGACAGCATGATTCGTTTTTCTTACGCAGGTCGTACATTGTTGGGTGGACAAAGAAAACAAATGTCTAGTTACAGCAGCAATCATTTTCGGCGGTTGGAACAAGCAGAAAATGGGAGTAGGTTGGATTCTGATGATAAGCAAGTCGCGTTGTTGAGGCAATTGAATAAAGTAGACCCGGAAAGTGTTATTCGATGGTTTGAGAGTCGTCCTCTCCCACATCTCAGCTCTGCTGCAATGGCAGAGTATGTGAAAGCGTTGGTGAAGGTTGATAGGCTCGACGAGAGTGCTTTATTAAAGACCCTTCAACGAGGTAATCACTGGCTGGTACTCCCTCCGTTTGAAAATAAGAGTCCACTTCAAACGTATGTATTTTTCTTAATGTTTTTGTTGTCAGAAAAAGTCGTCTCATTACTCGAAAACAGTCTATCTTTAATAGTAATATGTAGTTTTTGTGTCACTCTCATTGTCCACCCTGTTTGAAGTGGATAGGGGTCACGTTTGAAGTATAAAACAGAGGACAAAAGCTAGGAAAACAAATTGCCAAAAACTAGGACTCTTATTTTGAAACGGAGGGAGTATCATATTTTGTCAGGGTAGATTCTTGTAGAGTTGGCTGTGAGGTTGAATCTGGGCGTCTTTCCAGCAGTCCGGTTTGTGCTGTATAATGACAGATGGGAACAGTCAGAAAATTTTAGGAATTTTTTGGCCTTGTTTAGTTTCAGAAACTGATTTTCTATAATATTATCTCCCCTGTTGAAAATGTTATGGCTCTCTTGTTTCTTACCTTTTTTGGCAGTCTGTAGCCGTGCTTGGTTTCTCATATCGTTAATGTTCTTGGCGAGCAGGAGCAGCAGCATCTGCCGGTGGAATGTCGTCTGAACCCAACCTTAACATGGCATCAGCAGGAGCAGCAGCTCCCATTCTTGGAAGTGCAGGGGTGATGACAAAAGAGGGACTGCTAGGTACTCCACAAGCTCCCATCCACATGGTCACTGCGGAAGGTGGACTTAAAGTACAAGCTTGGCGAACACTGCGTACCTTAGCCCTTGGTTTCTTGTTGATATCAGGTGTTGGAGCTTTGATTGAAGACCGTGGAATTGGGAAAGGTAGATGACTGCACATCTGATCGTCCACGTCAAGTGTCTAGATTACAATGTTTAATTATGTTGTTGGAATGCAATGCCGCAAGCTCATGTAGATATTATCTTCTCATGGTTGCAGGTCTGGGCTTGAATGAGGAAGTACAGCCAAGTATGGAGTCAAGTACCAAATTCAGTGATGTTAAAGGCGTGGATGAAGCAAAGGCTGAACTTGAAGAAATTGTTCACTACTTACGTGATCCTCAGGTACATTGTAGTAGATTCATGGACGTGGTGTGGCATATGAAGTTATCTATGTGGATCTTCTACCTTTTGTTGGGTTTAACCAAAACAACAAAAGGACCAAGGATTTATTATTTAAAAATGACAAATGCAATTGATCATATTGTGAAAAATACATTTCAGATGGGACCAAATTTTGGATCACCGGAATTAGTGAAGAAAATTGAATGTGTTGGTCAATGAAAAAATAATTTGAACAAAAGGAATTCTATATAGAACCTACTCAAATCTGCTAAAGAAACATGAGGCCAATTTGGGCTTTTTGGTCCTTGAGGGGTTAAGAGGCTAATCCAACGTGCTGTATGCATGCGCAGAGATTTACTAGGTTAGGTGGTAAGCTACCAAAGGGAGTGTTGTTAGTTGGCCCACCTGGTACAGGAAAGACCATGCTCGCCAGGGCTATAGCTGGAGAAGCTGGAGTTCCATTCTTTTATTGTAGTGGAAGTGAGTTTGAGGAGATGTTTGTGGGTGTTGGTGCCCGACGAGTGCGCGACTTGTTTGCTGCAGCCAAGAAACGGTATGGAACTTTTTTCTATGATTTATTTTTCCATCAGTCTCTCTTGTGAATTGTTTTGCATCCCTTGTGTTGTCTATTGCATGATTCATATCAATATAATAAAGACTTGGGTGGTGTTTTTGTGAGTACATTACCATCATTGTTCTTTACAAGTTAGGGACTAGAGGGTTTAAACAGAGCAGTTCCATACGGGATCAGCACACTCGTTGCTAATCACTTCCAATCTTGAGTTGTTGCAGGGCACCGTGCATTATTTTCATGGATGAGATAGATGCGATTGGAGGGAGCAGAAACCCTAAAGACCAGCAATATATGAAGATGACGTTGAATCAGATGCTTGTGGAGTTGGATGGTTTTAAACAGAATGAAGGTATTATTGTTATTGCTGCAACAAATTTTCCTGAATCTCTTGATAAAGCGTTGGTGCGACCTGGTCGGTTTGATCGGCATGTTGTGGTTCCTAACCCTGACGTTGAAGGGCGCCGCCAAATCCTGGAAGCACACATGAGCAAGGTACTTCGTCTTCGTCCTGTTTTACCTTGTCTGATTTATTACCTGCTGGTTCATTTGTTGCTTTCTGAATGAAGCGATTCTGGGAAAGAACAGCCACTTCTTGCAAGATGAGACAACTACAGTAAACATTTGATGTTGATCCATTCCAAGGCAGAATTGTAGAACCTTTAGTCCTTAGTGTGTTCAAATTTTTAATTGTACGTCATCTCTAGGGGAGTTATGCTCTGCTGACGAAATTGAATTGCAGGTACCAAAATCTGAAGATGTCAACCTGTCCATTATAGCTCGTGGAACTCCTGGATTTTCAGGCGCTGACTTAGCCAACCTTATCAATGTAGCTGCTTTGAAGGCTGCCATGGATGGACAGAAGGATGTAAGCATGGTGGATTTGGAGTTTGCCAAAGATAAAATCATGATGGGTAGTGAGCGCAAATCTGCAGTGATATCAGAGGAGTCTAGGCGACTTACTGCTTATCATGAAGGGGGCCATGCACTTGTTGCAATTTTCACTGATGCCGCTTTACCAGTTCATAAGGCTACAATTGTACCGAGGGGTATGGCTCTTGGTATGGTCACCCAGCTGCCTGATAAGGACGAAACTAGTTTCTCACGTAAGCAGATGCTTGCACGTCTGGACGTATGCATGGGTGGACGTGTTGCAGAGGAACTCGTGTTCGGAGAAGGAGAGGTATGTGTTGTTTCCGTTGTGATTCCTGGTCTTCTCATAAGCACTCAAGGATTTCTATCTGTGATTTCATGTCTGCTATTTTTTTCATATACCTATCCCTGGTAGAATATTGTGGTTTTGTTCACTGCTGTTGATGGTTCCCAGTCATGCCTTATGGTAGCTGCTTAGTAGAAGAGGCATTGTGCTAAGCATTTTAATGAGGAAACTGTACGTATTCTCCAGGTCACATCGGGTGCTTCTTCAGACATTGTTCAGGCAACTAGATTAGCGCGAGAAATGGTTACCAAGTATGGGATGAGCAAAGCAGTTGGTGTGGTTGCCCACAATTATGAGGACGACGGCAAATCAATGAGCACAGACACCCGGCTTCTTGTTGAAAGCGAAGTCCGTGAACTTCTACAGACCGCTTACGAGAATGCAAAGAGAATACTTACTACGCATCAACGAGAGCTCCACACCCTGGCAGCCACTCTCCTGGAACGTGAAACTATGACTGCAGTAGAAATTAAGGCTCTACTGGCGCAAGTGAAGGAGCAAGCTAATAAACCTAGTGTTTCCCTTCCCAGCCCTCTGCCAATTTTGCCTACGACTGCCTCTGCTGCACAAGCAGCAGCAAATGCAGCCGCTGCTGCTGTGGCAGCCGCTGCGTCGGCAAAAACGAAGTCTGCTGCACCTGCTGGGCCTTGATTGTTGAGTTGGTGTCCCATTTTTACTCAACTTGCAACTCACCTGCAGAGTTTCTCAGTTTTTGCAAGGGGCAAGATTCTCTCTGCACTTCAGGTTCTCTGTACATTTGGAAATACAGATGGATGATGATGACAACACGCGCAATGATTCTACCCTCTTTCTCCAGCATGAGCACTGGTAGGTTTAGGACTTCAATTGGATCGGCTTGCTTTCTTCACATATGTATACTTGGGTGCATTTGTAATCAGCATGGTCTTTATTTTTAGCAACTACTTTTCTCTGAGATTAGTCCATCTGGGACTGGTGAATAACTGCTTCTAAGGTAGCGGACCCAATTCCCGTCCGAATTTCAGGTTCAGCAAGTTCTGTTTTTGGAGTGGCTATCAAAATGATTCAGAAATATGTGGAGAGTTTGTACAAGCCCAATCCAACTTGAACCGTATTTTTCAGACTATTATTGAATTACTTATGAATTTTTGAAGTTAGAGATGTAGAGGTGCCAAAAACCGTCCACCCCTAAAATGTCCATACCGGCTACATGAGAATTTCGAGGTCCAACCTAAAATATACGCCCTGGCACTGGTCGGGAATTGGACCCGGTTGGAAATCGGGTCCTCTACCTTAGTAGATAGGAGCTTGTAAAAGAGAGGAGCTGGAGACAGTCAGAAATCTATGTTTGAGACATGATTGGGTTTATACTCATTTTAGATGTCTTGCTGAAATTTTCTGCAGATTGTCAAGGTAGGGATACCCAAAATCGCCACTTTTGCTGTTGAGCATGACTCCTACTTTTTGATATGTTCTTGTTGGTGAGGAAAGGATTCCAAAGCACCAAAGAATGCATGATATAGTGTGCAAAAGTTATGAAGGGTCACAATTTTATTGGTAGATGTTTTAAAATCACTTCTTGACAATAGGTACATATGAATTCTGTTTGCTAAATTGTGTACTATCAAATTTTTTTCTGTGAATAGTCACTTCATCATCAAGTGGTCATTCAACAATTGACCAATCGACAACCAGCCACCAATACGAGATCCAAATCTTAATAAATAGTAAATGATGTTCATCAATAGGTATATTAATTTAGAATGTTCCTATTGCAGAACAAGGTATTGGTAGATACAAAGAACCTTGGTAATATTTTTATTTTATTTATTTCCGCACAATTTTCTTCTCTCCAAACTCAAAAAGTTATGCCAAAAAATTCAAGAGTTAGTAAATAAACTTTGATACTAAGACGGTTGAACTAGGTAGAACATTGAAACCCTAAGTCCAAATATCCCAAACCAAACCTAATAGTGTCAAAAGGGTTATATTAGCAAAAGTGTCGTTTTTGAACACGGTGGATAGTCTCTGAAAGGCAAGGCCCAATAAAAAGTGTAGTTGAACTTATGATTAAATGACATTTTTGGATCCATGATCTTTTGGATTCCTAGCAATTTTATACACAATCTCTTATAAGTAGTTGCACACCTCAAAAATCGTCATGACTAATTGATAGTTTAAAATCTTTCAACAAAATTTGGATATGTTGTAGTATATACTCCCTCTATCTGATAATAAACTTCTTGATTGCTCAAACTATTTGTCCCATAATAAACTTTTTGTTTGCTCAAACTACTATTTCTACTGGCTGGACAAGTTTAAATCTTCTATTTTGAGGGCTGAGGAAGCTTATTACAGGAGAATAAGATAATGTGTGTACACCTAGTTCTAGTGTTTTATCATCATATAAGGACCTATTACTTATTGATCAAATTTTTGGACGTAATTTTTTTTTAATGTATGTGTGATTCAAAAAAACATTGATAGGAAGAATTTTCATCACTTCTAGACCATATGCTAAAAAAATTCATGAATTTTGGAGCTTTATTGAGAAAGATCTTACTACCTGAAATTTCGTCAATTTTTTTCACTTTTCCATATTTCAACCTAAAATCCAAATTTGTTTTAGAAAAATACAAAATCATGTCAATTTAATATTTTTATTTTTTCGGATTTTGATCGGCCGAAAAGTAGAAACCACAAAAGAACAACTATGGGGTACTTTTTATTCATTGCCAAAAAAATTATATAAACTTTGGATCTACCATAGCCTACTTAAATTGCAAAATGTGTGATTATATAATTTAGCATATTAGAAAAACCTCCATTTTAGGTTTAAAGAAGGAAAAAGTTAGTATGACAAAAAATATAGAGGGAATTTAAAAAAAATAGAATGCGTATATTTACAACTACTACATGCAAAATGAATGAATTTTTTTATGGCTGGGGGTCAAACTGTGGATGAAGACCTAAAGTGGTAGTGTCCAGGCCGTGCGTATATCATTGGCAATGTTAGTATGTTTATTGATTATGTTTATTTCTTGCTCTTGTCATTGACCTCATTTCAGCTGCATTGTTTGTAGACTAACCTTTAGCTTTCAAAATCATAAACCAACACTTACCTTAGATGCATGGCATGCTCTAGTTATAATGTGTACACTCCTTTTAGCAGTAAATATGAATGTGGATATACACCAAGCCAAATTGGGGTTTTAAATTTGCCTTCGTAAAGAACCAGTAAAATAAAAAAAAATTATAAGGAATTTAAGAATATTTAAATATTTTGGGTTTTTATTTATAATTACCTATATTTTCTACTTAAAAGGTGCCCTAAAATCCAAAGGTTGAGGTAAATAGCTCTTTGTATGCATGTTGTTACATATCATAAGGAAGAGTAACCCTTCCCCTCCTCCTTCGAGGGTTCCAAGAGAACCAAAGAAATAGCTCAAAGTAGAATCAAAGCTTTTACAGATATTAATCTGTCTCTCAAGAAGGATTGTGGACTTATTCTAATTTCTTGTTTAAACCAATTGATTAGTTTGCAGTGTAGATTGAAATTTTTATCAATTGGTTTATGATTTTACAATGTAAATACGGTAAAGTACCAATAGGTTTACAATCTGGACTTTATTTAAATTCCAATAGGCTTTAACAGTTAGGGAGTAACACTTGTGACCGATGGGTACTTAAGAAGTGAATGACGATTGGAATTTTCAGTTTTTCCTTGCGTGTTGAGCAGGATGCTCCTTCCGGGATTGGAAGTAAAAACCAATTGTGTATGTGTGTTGATGTGTAATAAGAAAGAATAATTTTGTGTACTTCCAATTGAGTGAGTTTAATTCTGTTGATTTTGATGTGTGTGTATCGATTATGAATTGTGATTGGAATGTGTGATCATTGAAGTGTTAAGAATTGGAAATAAAAACTGAATGTGTGAGTACAAGTGTGAGAGTAATCCAATGGAGTTGAAAATTTGTTGTTGAGTGTGAGAGAATGTGAAATAAATAATTGGAGTTTGTTATATGGAAAGGAGTGCCATTGTAGTGCACTAGAACATAACAATTGGGAGAATTGATGTTGTGTATGGAACAATAGAATAACTGGATTAGTTGAGAGAAATAATTGGAGTAGAGACAATTGGAGAAAATATTAGGTGAATGGAAATCAGAAAGACTGTACAAATATAAATTGGAATTGTTGAGATATAGTGGTTGGGAAAGAACATTAATTCAGATTTGGTGAATCAACCACAAATTGAGAATTACACCAATGCTGGACGTGGATTAAGTAAGAAGACCAATTGCGAAGGTCATGCTGGTTGGTTGACCAGAGTACAATTGGAGGAGTTCAAGCATCGATAGGATAAAGGGAAGGAAGCTGAAAAAGAAGCCGATAGGAAAAGCTAGAAGAATAAATCACAATTAATGATTGATAAGTATTCTCATCCTTATAACTATTGGTTTGAATTGGAATTTTGACTGGCCAATTTCATTTCAATTGAGCGGATTCATATAATTAGTATTGGAAAACCATTCTCACCTCCCTGTGAACGAATCCTACACTAGTATTAAATTTTCTTTTCCAAAATTAATTTCACTACAAGGATTTGTATCCTATCACATAGTCATGTATTGATCCTAGAGATGCATAGAATTGACTTGCAGCTCCTTTCCAAACCGGAGACAATGTATCTTGGTTGATGCTGAAGGATAAACTTAGCCAAATCAAATTCTATGAGGAAAGGTCAGTTTCAGAGTATCTTTGTCAGATTGAGGAAGTCCAAATGGAGTTAGCAGGGATAGGACAAGAAGTTGCAGAGAGTGAGGTAGTAGAACGCATGTTAAAGACACTCCTACTAAGCTTTGATTCCATATATCAAAGCTTTTGCACCAACGTTGCACTTCCTAGCTTTGAACAAGTGTCTGTGAGACTGCTTCAAGACGAAGCCATAACAAGATGAGAGCAAGGAGCCAACAAACTACTACGTTGGGAGCTCTCTCGCACAACGTGGCAACCACTCAAACACTTACCATAGTGATAGTAGCGTCCACAACCGCAACTCTATGTGCTGCAATTGATATAGGAAGCCTGGGCATTTCATGCATAATTGCCATGATCTTGTCCTAGATTTGGTGAAACAAGCCAGGGAGCTCCAACACAAGCCTTCTATCGAGCATCAACCATTTCAGTTAAATGTAGTCAAAGAAGAAGTAGACAACGGTTTTGAGTGTGAATGGATGTGTTTGAGGTCGCTTTGGCGGGCTTAAACCTTGGCAAAGAAGAATAGTTGGTAGACTTTCGAGCCTCTTGTCATGTTAGTACTATTGTTAGTGCAGATAGAATGTGTTCCACAACTTAGATTTTGTCCTAGGCACATCTAGCATTACCACGGTTGGTAATGAGAGTCTTTCTATTTAGGGAAAAAGTTTTGTAAACCTTGGTTCAATCTTGAAATAAACATCCGTAATGTCTACTTTGTGCCTGGGCTCACTCGAAACTTACTATCTATTGGAAAAAAGCAAACGAAGGAAATATTCTAGTCTTTAATCATGAAAAGTTTTTGGTCTATGACGGACCAAAAAAAATTGTGGCTTGTGGCATCAAAGTGCCCGATATAGGATTAAATAGAAATATTGTTGAGAAACAAGCTTTTTCCATCTGCGCTATGCAATCTTCTGCCATGCCTCATCTTTGGCATCGGCGTCTAGAGCACTTGAATCAACATAGTGTGCGCTTTATAGGACATCATCTAGCCCACAAAGTGCCTCTCATGCCTAGTTCTAACTAACCTTGTAATAGTTGTATAGAAAGAAAACAGTCTAGGAATCGTGCAGTCAAGACAAGTGAAATAAAAGCTTTACGTCTATTAGGCATGATCTATACTGATCTCTGTGGAATGATTAGACCTCCCTCGTTAGGTTGCTCTCTTTAATTTGCCTCTTTCTTCTCAAGGTACACTTGGTTGTATTTTTTACGCAACAAGTCTCAGACCTTTCACTCCTTTCAGCTGTTCAAAACAAAAGTGGAAAAGCTGCTTGGCAAGCAAATTTTAGCATTAATTACTAAGTGATAGGGGTGGAGATTTTTTGAATGGAGATTTTAACATATTTGTGATTCTGAAAGGATCAGTAGGAAACTAACACATGCCTACACCCCACGCCAAAATGGCGTGTCTGAGAGAAAGAACTGGACCTTGTTAGAAAAGGCTCGTGCTATGCTTGCAGACACTACAACTCCAGTGAAGTGGTGAACTGTGCCAATTACCTCACCAACCGATCTCCTACCCGGACCAACGGGGAGATCTCTCCATATCAACACTTGTTTGGGACTGCCCCAAAACCTTACAAATCTTTGCATTTATAGGTGCCTTGCCCACGTACACGTCCATGATGAGCACCGAATCAAGTTGGATTCCAAGTCAATGCTTTGCCTTTTGTTGGGATATTTTGAGGACACCTAAGCCTACCAATGCTACAACTTGGTTACGCGGAAGATACTGGTGAGTGGTGACGTCAGGTTTGACAAAAATCGCTTCTGGTACTCACTTGCCTAATTTGGAGAAAAGTCCAATGTTACCATCAAACAATTGATGGATGACACAACGGCTATTGAAATTCTCGACCTTGAATACGTGACCACTGAGGGAGTTCCCACTCTGTCCACCTTGACCACATCATTGCCTGCAGTCGAGCCATTTACTCCCATTGTAACTCCAATTTCTCTTGCAGTTCTGAAAGCCAGTCCTAGTGCTACTCCACTGCATGTCTATACTCGTCATCTCCGTCCCAAATCTGATCCCGACGTCGCCCCGGATCTATCTTTTCCAACACATGCAACAGATTCTGACGACAATCTTGACCTTTGTTGATCAACGTGCTCACACTACTAGAAAATCCAACTAATCTGTTGATTCGGTCGCGTTGACTGGGACACTTTTCTGTTGATTTGAACAAAAAATTGACCAAATCAACAGAAAAGTGTCCAGGTCAACGCGACCGAAACAACAGATTAGTTGGATTTTCTAGTAGTGTCATGAGCTCCTTCAATCTAGCTCAAGAATCACGTACCCGCTGTGGAATCAGTTGATGATCTCATAGCTGTTGTCGATTGCGACATCGCGGGGAACCTTGGAACTATAGACACGCCGCATCACAAAGCAAATGGCTTCATGCGATGGAGAATGAACTTGCCTTAATCGAGAGTGATGACACCTGGTCTCTCATTGATCTTCTAGTCGGTTGTTGCTCCATTCAATCATTCATGCAAAATGGATTTATAAGCTTTAAACTGGCTAGGATGACACCTTGACACATAAAGCCCGACTTGTTGCGCGTGGCGACGAGCAGGTTGAAGGACTAGACTACCACAAGACATTTGCGCCTCTTGCTTGTTGGACTACCATACGTACCTTAGTGTCGATAGCTGCTCAACTGGATTGGCCGATTCTTCACCTTGACGTGAAATCTCTTTTTCTCAATGGAATCTTGAAGGAAGATGTCTACTTTGTCCAACCTCCAGGTTTTCTCACCGTTGGAGCAAAATCTAAGGTGTGCAAGTTACACCGTTCTCTCTACAGACTCCATCAATCCCTGCACGCATGGAATGAACATATTGATGGATACCTGCACACGATAGGCCTTTTTGCATGTTTATAAAATCCTAGTTTATACGTACTCATTGACGGAGATCCTACCTTATACGTACTCAAATGTCTCCACGATCTTGGATTGGAAGACTGCTACGGCGTTTCAATCCTTTTAGAACCCAACACCAAACTATCCAGTGAATCAGTGATATGGGTGCTCCGTTGGTGGATTCCACGTATTATCACATCACTGCCGGTAAATTGCTGCATCTACAAACTTCACCTCTAGCACTACTAGAAAATCCAATTTTTCTGTTGTTTTGGTCGCGTTGATCTAGTTGACTTTTATGTTGATTTAGACAGCAATCTATTGATTTGGACAAATGGGAACAAATCAACAAAAAAGTGAACCAGATCAATGCGACTGAAACAACAGAAAAATTAGATTTTCTAATAATGCAAATTTCTGCTTTGCAATAGGGCTTGTGTTACGGTTCATAGCAACTCCTCAACAACCACACCTCAAAGCTACTCAACACATCTTTCGTTATCTTAGAGTCCACCCATCTCTAGTGACTCACTATCAACGGGGGGAACTGATCAAGCCAAGAGGATACTGAGATAGCGACTTCGCAGGAGATGTAGATGGCAGACGATCCACAATA
This sequence comes from Pohlia nutans, assembly GCA_022496805.1. Classification (NCBI taxonomy): domain Eukaryota; kingdom Viridiplantae; phylum Streptophyta; class Bryopsida; order Bryales; family Mniaceae; genus Pohlia; species Pohlia nutans. The sequence goes on from CM040097.1 coordinate 16,466,807, forward strand.
GGCTTCGTATTTTCTTTAGAAAGTAGTATGATTTCATGGACCAGCAAGCGGCAATCAGAAGTAGCCCAATTGTCTTCTGAGGCCGAGTACCGTATTCTTGTAGAGGTTGCCAAGGAGGCATAGTGGCTGCAACATTTACTTGGAGAAATGGGTGTGAAACTGGATGCTCCAATCACTATTTCATGTGATGACTAGTCTTGTATAAAGATGGCAAAAAATCCACTGTTACACGCACGCACAATGCACATCGAAGCTAAATGTCACCTCATTCGTGACTACATGAAGAAGGGAAGAATCCAAGTAGAATTTGTTCGATCCAGTGACCAAGCTGTCCATGGACTGAAAAATCCTTCGAGCAAGACAAGATTTGTGGAGATACGTAATATGCTCAAAATGATGGATACAAAAGAGAAACAATAATTGTATTGATGTAGATGAGTTACATCAATGAGAGTCTCTTGCTAGGTTTGTATAATAGGATAGTTCAGGATTTGCTTGTAGGACATCTGGAGGCACATTTTCAGTAGAACTAGTGTACCATGATAGATTATATATTGGAAGCAAAGGTTCCTCAAGAACTACACTAAAATTTAGTAGCTCTAGGTTAAATCTCTTAAAGCGAGTTTTGTATCTGACTCTAAGTCTCAACTCATACTGCTGACGAGCCACATATTCAATATAGCCTGGAGCATCGGGTGAAAGCACACTACGGTTGTACGAATTTGTAGTCACGGCATAGTTTCAGGGCATAGTAAGGGTTTAGACCCAAATTCCCTCTAATTACTTCTACTTTATTTCAAAATAATAAATAGGCATAGTCTTACATCTTGCATACATTGAAGATTGCACAAGAAAATTTTATTTGCATGCAAAATATGCATCATTATGAGTACAAAATGTCAAAGTTTGTACCGTCACAAATTCAAGTTTACATGTTTGTACTCCTTTTGTCAACTTATACTTTTAATCCTTACATTTGAAAGAGTTTTAGCTAATCTTCTACTCTTTGACTACCATGCCTTACTATTTGATTATACTAAATGTTAGTATATAGTTGAAAAACTTAAGAAATATGGAATTTTTGTTGGGGCCCCAAACATGAGGTTAATGTCAAATTATTTGAATTTTTTTTTGGAATTCAAGTATAAGACTTAATGGTGCAGAGGGGCCAAAAATTTAATTTTGATGGAACTAAAATTTTCACTTCCATTTGGCACATCAAAGAATTTTGCCTAAAAATAAGCTCTGGCCTTTCAAAATCCTCTACAGATTCCTTTTTGTATAGGTGTGTACTTGATTTTGTACTATTTGTACATTTTGTACAATATGGACCAATCATCACCTTCCGTGTGGCATTCAAATCGGAATCCACCTGACGTGTTGAGCAATCTATGGTGTTGTAGGTCGGTGCTGGAATATTGAACATTGTGCGTTTTGTACAGTTTGTACAATTTGTACTTAGTTTGTACTATTTGTACAGAACGGCCAGAGAGGCGACCGTAGCGTGCGATGGCCCCATCGAGCCTTGTAAACTCCACAGCTGTTCCCTTCACACTGGTATCCACGAAGTCCCTGCAAGCACGATTGACTCGACAAAGCCACGGTAGTAGAGAAATTGAAAGAGGAGAGTTATCAAAGGTCCACATACAATCGTGCAAAATCAAGTCAGGAAGATCAGAGATCAAAGTTCTGTGAATCGAGGTAGGAAGCTCAAGAGGGTTTCAAGCTGAAATATCATCATAAGATTCACAGGTCACAAGAGGAGTGACATCATCCAGGATGAAAGAATAAAACCAATCATAGAATTCGTCAAGTTCCTCTTTGGGTAACTCGGAGGATAAGAATTCTCCAACCTTTCTGAGCAAGACAAAGAAGGATAGTAAGAAATGGATGAAGGAACCCAAACACAAACACATCGCCTTTCCCGACTCATGGTTGAAGGTGATACAAAACAGTTGTAAGGAGGAGCAGACAAGCTTCAGAAGAAATTAGATCACCCTACGTCAAAGTGTTTTTCTTCTAAACAGCTACCAAAAGCTTTAACCCATAGTAGCCGGAGTGTATGGCCGTGGGCTGAACTGCCTTTGAATTTCATGACCGTGCTGAAACCATCTTCAGCCTAGATCTCGCTAGAAAATGAAGTTTTTGATGCAAGACTTGATGCTGTAGATGCTCTAATTAGCAAGGAAGTCCATGAAAGCCAAATTTGAAGCACAGAAATTCAATAGGAGTTGAAGATGTAGAATTGACCAACGGTCCTGCAGATTGACCTTGTGGACAACTCATGGAAAAGGCTAATTTCAGTAGCAATGCAAATGAAGAGACCACCGTGTCAGGTCCAATTCTATACATGAGCATTATCACAAGCAAAAGCACTTCAAGCCACGAAGAAACGAGCCCAGAATAGATAGTACATGAGCTTGCATTCTGACACCTCAAATACACTGAAATTGTTTGTCAAAATATACGGCGTCATATGACACCAAATTAGATGGATCCAATCTGAGAATAACATCTACAGTCTTGGCATCCACGTACTATATTCAAGTAATAAAAAAAAAACACAAAATGCAGCGCTTCGTCATGTGGTACAGGAGAAAAATGAAAACATTCATGTATATCTATGTACAGTGAAGAAAACGTTGCCCTACCATCGGCCAAAGTTCCCGTGCTAGTTTTTCCCCCACATGCCCGGCGCCTTCTCTGTACTGCCCATTTGTGAAAACGTGAAGTCTTTGTAAACCGGGCAGCTGCCATTCACTGCAGCGCCAGTCACTGCCATTGACTGCCATGCAGCTGCCATTCACTGCAGCGCCAATCACTGCCATTGACTGCCATGCAATTGCCATTCACTACATCTATCCACAGTGTTGGGCCCTGATTTCTGTAGCCACACCATGTTCACAGAGTCACAGGCCCATCCGTTCCTCCCATGTCACCTGGTCATATGCAAACAGTCATTTTAGGGGTTAAAATTTTTATTTTTTGATTTCTAGAATTTCAATAATTATGCATGGTAATTGTAAGTGTGTATGTATTTAGAGGAGGAAATAAATAGAAGGAAAAAGGGGGAATTCGTTGTTTTTCCAAAAACCAAAAATAAATACCAAAAAATAAAAAACCAAACAAACTACCTCAATGTGGAATGATCCAGTTTCCATCTCTGATAAGACAACCCTCTCGAATCCTCTTCATCCCTGGATGTGTGTCTCTATAGCAAGTGCCCATGCATATAAACAAGCCTCCACAATTTTGACAATAAGTGGACGACATGTGCGTACAGACGACACATCGATTGCGGGTTGTAGTACAGACTAGCACTATAAGAAAACTTGGTAAAAAAAAACCACAGTTGAATTCAGCTGCGGTTCATTTGTCTCGTTTGTATTTTCAAGACCTTTCTAACGGTATATTATACGCCCCAAAATTCCAAAACTTGAAACTGCAAATTGCAAAAAACAGTCGCTGCAGTCGTTTAGGGACTACAGCGGAATGAGGTCAAACGAACCGTAGCTGAATTCAGTTGTGGTATTTTTACCAAGTTTTCTTATAGTGTGTCCTCATCAATTAATTTTGTTGCTCGAGAGTTTGTTTCATCTACAATTTTTCTGATGCTCTTCTCAAGCCAGAACTTGTGAAACAAAGTCAATGGCGAAGGCAACGAACGATGACTAGAATCTGCGACACCCGGTCGTAGACCAGTGAACGTAGACGTTCATGTTCATACACTGTATATTCCTGATTCTAGTGTTGTGCGCTGAATCGTTCGGCCCACACTAATTGGCCCCGGCCCAGTCGGCTATCTCGTGTACGTGTACAGCTAGGACCCTGTGTCGTACCAGGACGACAACCGAGTCCAACATCCACGTTGCTACCCGATCCTACGTTGCTATGTGGACCGAAGTTTGTACCCGGACCCACATTCGTACCTGGACCCACATTTGTATTTGGAGACATGTTGGCACCCTCACTTATTCGGATACCCGGTCCTACAATGTTACCCTGACCAATGCTCATACCCAGTCCTACAGTATAACCTGGACCCATGTACATAGCGGGTACAGTCCCTTGAGAACCTTGGCTGCCCTCCCCAGCCTCGCCCCCCACCTACCCTCGTTGACTGTAGGCAACAAAGATAGCAGCAACATGACATCGTGTCTTTTCTGAGAAGCTGGCCGCTACAGTTTGAACGTATTGGACCTCCGAACTAGTAGCCTCATCCGCCGGCCTCCCTCATGCATAGCCTATTGTTCTCAGCGCTCTTCCTACATGACGGCCTCCTTGCACACATAATTTGCCACGGCGCGCCAAAGCTGGCACTGGCTGGACATCTGTCATAGAAGCCGGGATCTCGGCCAATTAAGAAGCTCCTCCTCAACAGCCTTTCTTTCTTGCACAACATGAGTGTCTTCGGCCTCATAAAAAATGTGAAACTCCTCCGGGCCACTATCATCATCAGAGCCTTGGCTTTCTCTCTCTTGCATTTCAGACCCACTCCTTCATCTACACTGGATGGATGCATGTGGGGATCGGGCGGGTCCGATTGAGATGTCAAGGGAGTGTCCTCATCTTCTACAGGTAGAGCCGATTGTACTCTTTCCAGAGCACCTGTAAGTGCTGCATTGCGTTTTGAGGGCCCTCTAGACTTACTCCCAGTAACATTTGCGCACGGACTGCGTGGTGGAGAAGCATCACGTACCTCATGCCCGGGCCATGTTAGTGACAGTGTGTGGGAGTCATGACGATCCGCTATTGTGGCTGCGGGTTCTGTCTGCACATTTGCTTGGTGGACCTCTATCGCGGCTGCTGATTCTCCTAGTGCGACTACTCCCCCGACCGCCATCAAGACTCCTACTGCGACTGGATCTTCATTCCCACGGGAGGACTCGCCGGGGCCGCATGTTTGCACTGTCTTCTGCCGGCCTCTCTTTGCGGATTTTGTCACTTGCCCTCCACGACCCCTCCTCTTACTTCCATGCACCTCGCAATTCACGGCCGGCTCTACCAGCGGCTGTAGATCTTTCTGCAGCATGTTGAGGCGACCCTTGCCTTTTTCGCGCCGACTTATTGGTTTTGTCGCCGGAACTGATTGTAGACCGCAGCCACACCTGCTGCGTCCCTTACCTCTCGCTGCTAGATTTGGATTATGTTTGTCATTACCCACCGGTACCTCCCCAAATATTTGAGTCAGCTGCAGCCGAGCTTCGCGAAGGTGTTGTCGTATCCGTCGAAGTTGAGCGTGCAGTGATGTAGGACTAAGGGGCTCTTGCTCTGCGTCACTGTGGTCCATGGCTGCTTGCAATACAGTCTGGGTATACGCGCTCCTTCCTCAACAAGTATCTCTTAGTTTTGGGTCTGTGATCTGTAATGTGAGCATAATTTGTTTGGAGCTTTGGCAAGCTTAGTAAATAGGACTTCGCAAGGCAACTTCTTAAAGGGCAGTGTCATGGATTTTGTTGGCTTTACTTGAAGGCATTGTATGCGCTACTTGTTGCAATTTGTAGGGAGAATTTCAAAACTTAGGGATGCAACAAAGAATGGTGGTCACTTGCACTCATGAATTCAGTATCATAGCTTTCGTTCTAGGGAGTGCAGTGGCGGCCACCACTTTCATCACATCATAGTAAAGGCGTTATAATGGAGCCAAACTCCTACACCCATTCTCAATCCTTTTTTGAATAAACAAAGGACCTTCTCTGAATAAACAAAGGGCCTTATCCTGACACTCATGTCCAAAGTCACAGTACCCATGTACAATTTTTTGCTACCCCTTTCCCAACACTGGGTGCCCTAAAAACTTCAACCATTTGCATCTTTGAGAACTCCAAATACAAACGGGACAGCCCGATTCATGTATCCCAAGAAAAATTTACGCCTCGGGTACGATGACGTCACAACGCGGTATTGATGTTTTTGGCTTCTTTAGCCTCTAAAATCCTTCATAAATATTATATATTATTGGGAGAAATACCATTTTGAAGAGCTCACTTAGTAGTACTTGTGGAAAAAAAAAAAAAAAAAAAATTCATTTTCAGTGTCCAAACCAGCCATCTCAAAGTAGGACTTTGCCAAAATTGGCCGTTTAGGTGTTACAGGGTTAAAACGCAAGGGGAAAAAAAACACTGCTACGTTAGGTGTATGGGGGTGTTGGAATTAGACTAGCGTGTTCACATTTGGTACGTGATAACTTGAAGTTAGTTAGTTAGAAGTGATATGTGAAAGCAAATTGTTAGTAACAATTAACTCAAGCCATGTAGTGGGTAGAACAAGTAAAGAGGTTTAGCTATTCAGTCTCTTCAACATGAGCAAACTCTCAGATCAATTGATGAACTTGATCATGTTGTGAAGGAGGCATATGATAGCATGTCCCATCCAAGTTTTGAATAAGGCTTTCTTGAGTTTACGACATTGCATGATAAAAACCATGAAAGTAGGTGGTTGGAATAGTTACAAGGTTCCACACATAAGCAAAGATAAGGTTCACACACAAAAAGCACTTCTTGTGCTTTCTGTGCACCTGTATTGTGATTTTCCTTTGTTAGAATTTGTAAAACAACAACTTTGCATTGAATAAAGGATTTGCATCACGTAATTTAAGACAATTTTTTTTCTCAAAAGCATCACCTATTATGGGACAGAGGGAGTAGGTCCTAATACGATTGGAAAAATTGAAACCGAATGTACACAAATTATCATGTATGTACTACAACATTTCCAAATTTTGTTAAAAGATTCTAAACTATCAATTAGTTATGACAATCTTGAGGTGTGCAACTACTTATAACTTATGAGAGACTATGTATGTCTACGTTATATGAGGACAACGCTGCCAAAATATTGGGATAGCCAAAAATTTGGGAGTTTCTTTAGCTGAAACAGATTATAAAATAGTGAACCCATTCATATGGAGTTATGTCCTGTAGATTGAAAAGTCATCCATTTACAGTGCAAGTATTACATAAACATTTGATTTGTTAGAAATGAGATACTTCCAAATTCTATCATGGTTAACCCCTAAACATCCTAGGGTGTCCCCAAAATTGACAGTTTGAGAAAAATCATTATAAAGTGCTATCTAGGAGAATATTTCGGAATTGTTATACAAATGAAAGTTGTAGATATTGAATTTTAGGTTCCATCTGTACGGTTAGATTCACCAATGCCATCACTGATATTTTATTATAAAATTTCAAAATTACAATTAAAAATTCCTTCTAAATTTGATTACAAACAAAATATTCATATTTTTGAGTAAAATTTGTTGGAATGGATTCAGAATGAGATACTCTTGAAATGGTGATTTTTTGAAAATTTAGTGTTACTTCAATTTATGACCTCATTTTAGCAAGCCCACTTTTGAACTAAAGTCAATGCAATTTTGGCTTGGTCAACTGCTTGACATACTTCCACATTTATAAATTTTTTTTAAATGTACCCTAGTAACACCAAATCCAACCATTAGATAGAACAAAAACTTCATAAAGTATTTTCAAAAAATTGAATGAGTTTCATCCATGAAGTAAAAATACCTTGTAAATGTCATATGCATGGTTCAAGAGTAGTATAATCTATTTTTTCAAATTTTAACAATCCAAAATTTATTAGTGTGGCCCTGTGCCGTTGGCCCAAATGTTCCCCGTGTTTCACATGTCCTCCATGCTCTCCGTGTTTTTAGCGTTCTTGTGCGTTCCCATGCTTTTTATTTTTATTTTTTAAATAATTTATTCATAATTTTATTCAATTTATGGTGATGAAATTTGATTGAAAATCCATAACTTTCACACCATAGGTCCAAAAGCTAAAAATCAACTTTAGTGCACCCCTAATCGTCAAGTGCTTTCCGATGATGCCAAGAATGACATCCAAAACTCTCATATTCCATTTTTATAATTTAATTCAATTTATTGTAATGAAATTCGATTAGAAATCCATAGCTTTCACACCGTAGTCCAAACGCATCAAAACAAACTCCGTGCACCCGAGAAATTTCTCACAATACCAAGAATGCGACCGGGGGAGGCACGGTTGGGGAGATCTCAACGTGACAAAACAAACAAAACAAAATAAACAATACATACAAACAAACAAACAAACAACATTCCTTAATGTATAAATTCACAAAATTTGGCATTTGTTGAGATGGAATTTTTTTTTTTTTTTAAAGTTGCTGACCCTGATGCCCGGGTCCGGTACATATGTAGTGTACCCATTTTGATATGGTGCCTTTGCAACAGTTAAAGATTTTTGAAGTTGGACTTTGGATTTGTACTTTCTACTTTGGATTTGTTGACAACTTACAAAGGGTCCATTTCTACTGTGAAACTCCATAATTGTTCATAGTGCTACGACATTTGTCAATGCACAGTGGGCGGACAGTTGATGAAGTTGTAATCCCAATTATTAGAATGTACAAGAATCGATGTAGCAGATTCTGAAATATTGAACATGTCACGTAATTTTTTAGTTAAAGAATGATGGTGGAGAGTTGGAAGTCCACAGTTGTCCCGCCTCAAGAATCTCATGTTTTGAATAGTTTATCTTTCATGCAGTGAGAGTAAAAGGGTGAACCCTTGCAAGGGCTAAAGAATCTTTAAGGAAAACATGGATTTTTAGTGGGACATAGGGAGTACAAATTTGTATACAACTTACATGAGAGATTCTGCATAGAATGCTCAATCCTAAAATGTGCAATTAGAGAGAGTTGAGTGTAGGTATTTCCAAGCTACCCTATATCATGGTCAATTTCAATATAAACCAATTAGTTTTTGTCCAAAAATGCCACATGTCATCTTATGATTGGTTGAGGATGACATGAACCTCTCAAGATTGATGTGGAAATTCAATTCCAATACGCGGATATCTGAATCTGACGCTCATGTACGGTACTGTGGATCAAATCGCTCCTCTTCGGTGGAATGTTTGTCTCTGATAAAATTGGAAAAAAATGCAGAAATTTTTGAAACATGGTTCTGTTGCCAATAATGGATCATAAGTATTTCCAACTAATAGTATTAATTTTCAAAGTAACAATGTGGATCACACTTGCATAACATTCAGTAGCATGCACTGTCTCTACCTTGGCTCGATCTCCTGTAGATGGTGTGGAATACTCCACACCCAACAGTACTTCGTGAGTAGCTAAATGGACACATAGAGGCTCAAGGTGATGAGCAGAGTGCATGAAGGAAAGGCAGTGGGCATGAACGCTACTGAATGTTATGTTGTATCAATGATTCAGTCAGTAGATCGTTTTGTTTTAAGAAATAATCAAATGAATGTTTACAAATTCCAAATATGGTATTTCTTCTGTAACATACGGTTGGCAGACTTCCAATAATTCAGCTGTAGGTCCATGAAAGAAGTCAAAGAACTGAGATATTCAGTCAACAGTGCAGTTTTGTGGGACTCAAGAATGGGGCGATTTAAAAAAACGTACATGTGGATCATGCATGAACTGACCAACTGAAAGTGCTGCAGACTGAACCACTAAAGGTAAAGACACCTTTTAAGCAATTCAGCACACTTGGGGGCACTTTTTTCCAAGGTAAAATATTTTTGTAGTATTAGCAATTGAAAATGATGATTTTACAAGGAAAAAATTATTAAAAAAAAAAGAATTTTTAGATAAGCCATGTAATTGCTATGAATTTTCAAAGTGAAAGTTGCTTAAACCATGCAAATTGTCCCATAAACTTGTCTGAAAACCAATCCCTATACAATTCAAATTCAACCCATGAGAGTCAATGTTTCTTTTATTGGCGAAACCGCCAAGATAGGAACCATTTATATTCCTTTATATTGGAGGGAATGCCCCACATTGGTTCTCATGTATGTTGTTTCAGCAACAAAAGAAACGCCCACGAGAGTTAAGAAAGGGAATGATTCCAAGCTGTTTGTGGGACACATAACATTCAACAACCGTTCTTCAGACTGCCTTTTGGCTCCATTCACTATGAAGAAGCTCCATCCAAGTTACAAATGAATGGATTGGGAGACCTCCATCTACAAGCACTACAAGGAGAAGGCGTCACTTTTCATTCGGTAGATGATTCAAACAGTGCCACTTCGCACTCACTGCCCAAGCACTCAAGACTTGGTGAGTGCGATTCGTCACGTAAGACAAGTGTGTACAGTGAACTCTGACACTGTTCTGAGTGAGAAGCAATGCCTTTACTAGTACTAGTGAGGTTTGTCAGCAACTTCCCTCATGTAATATATACTTGCAGTTACCTACATAGTGCAAGTAATATATACTTGTGGTTTCCGGTCAAAGATGGTAACTACATATTGCATTGTGGATGATGATGGTGGATATTCTTAACATTCCCCGGACACACCCAGTGTTGGCTATCGAATGTTACGCAATTTCAGAACAAGTCTACAATGCAGGAATGGGTGGAAGGACTGTATGGGGTGTTTCTACCCTAACCCTTAAGTGTGCAGGTGGACCATAGTGGTTCATGGTTCAGCTCATATTGTGAAAAACTTGTGGCTAATGGCTGAATTGAACTAGATGTTGAACATCAAAGTTCTGTGCATTGTAATGTAGAGAATTGTGGACTTTTCAAAAAAATAAATGGAATATTTTTGTAGATTTTGTGGCCTGATGAATGGTTGTTTATACGTATTTGTATAAATACCACTGTAGATATTCCTCTAGAATTGCAGCGTATAAGTAATTCTTTGATGAACTAAATCATCTCACAAAATTCTACCAAAATTCCCACATCTCATTGTTCCATACGCATGTGTGGCGAAAAAAATTCAGGTTCAAAAAGTCATTTTTGGGGCATTAACTTATTGGCATTACCAAAAAGACCTCCTTGTATTCACTTCCTTCAAACGTACATCTGCGCATTTAAGGGTTAAGTCTAGAATGGATGGGAAGGTTAGTCAGTGGTGCACTTTTGCTGTGTTTAGAAAGAAAAGTGCACTCTACGACTTGGACTAGTTGGTGCAGTCTGAGCGCAAATATGCTGCATGATTTGTTAGTTGCAGCAACCCAACTGAATGAATAAGATTCTTGTGCCCTGACAATTTGTCCAACTGAATGAGTCATGCTGGGAGGCCGCCGCCTGCCATGCGACTTGGGTTGCACTCTAATGGCTTGAAATTCATTTTCATCCGCTAAAGACACCTCGATCAATGTCAAACTTCATTGTATTAAACGGTGCAATTGAAACCAAACAATTTTTGCATACAAAACAGTGTTGTACTATTACTACACAATTTTCAGTGAAAATGAATGAATTAGAGGCATTCAGTTATGAGAAGTAGTGGACCTCAAACAAGTATTCAGAATAAATCTCTGTCCGAAGTCACTGCAGAAAGATGCCGTACCAATATAAACATGTGATTCTTTTGTATTTCACTGCTTCAACATATTTAACTACACCCTTGTAGTACTTGAGTACATAATCATATGGAAAAACATACAGTTGTCATACATATGGTGCCAAAGGAACATTTAGGAGTTAACAACTAAATTGAGCACTCGAAAATAAATTAGACTATTTTCTAAATTTCCTTCAAACATTAGCATAGGACCTCAACAAGAACCATGTGACCTTGTGTATTTTTAATAGTGTTGAGTAGGTCATAAAGGAACTTTCTTATGTTCAATTTTAATTGTTTTTTTTAACGACACATACAATATTCTTCACTTATTATAGTGATATGAAATCTGGTCTCATTAAAATTATGTTTTCCACATGGAATTGGTCATTTTCAAACCATGAATCCTTATTCCTTTATAGGTTAAAAGTAACCTTTTGTTGACATATCATTTCCCTAAGTCAACTTCAAAATAATAGTCTTCATGTTTTTCAGCTTTCGCATCAGTATGTCCGAGTCTTGGAGAGTGTGAAACTGACCATGACCATTTTGTTAGTGTTGTGCCTGTAATAATACTGATTCTGAAGGCCGCTTTACACATAGGAGTCGGGCCGTTGTTCTCTGGTCCAATGCAACGAAAAAAAAAAATCAGCCTATATTAGCCTTAGGCCCAACCTCAATTACTCAATATAATAAGATTGCAATGTTTAGTGATGTCCCATTCACACCAAGAAGCTACAGCACTTGCGTTGCGTTCTTGGAATGCTGCAAGGTAAATTTCAAAATAATATACAATTTCTTACGGTGTTAGAGCCTTATCTCTTTCTACTTTTGGCCAATGCATGTGCGTTGGTGGAGACGCAACTTTCTTGCGGCACCCAAACTGCGTTGGAGCAGCTTCTTGCATGCATCAGGTTAAAAATAATAATTTTACAAGAGCACATTGTAGCTACCAAAAAACTTACATGATGAACTCAAATTCTTTGCCGCGCTCACGTTGGGTGACCGGTGTGAATGGGCCATGAGATGTGCACTCATGCCCAAGCCCAAAGTTTGGGCCTACAAAGATTTGGTACACCCAAAGAATGGAGTTGGGCCCATGTCAGACCTTGAACACGCAATTCGCTATTTATGCACTTGGCCAAGTGCGTTCCTTTCATGAGCAAATCTTGCTTAAAAAAATTTCTTTAAAAAGTTCTCTAGAAAAGAACGATTTTGTCGTTCTACAATTACTTTCATTATAAACAAACAATTATTTATTTTATTTTTTATTCTTATCTTTATCTTTTCTTATATCTTTTCTTTTATCTTTTCTTTATCTTGTTTCATTTATCTTATTTCTTTCTTGTCTTCAATTTCTTTTCCTTCTTGTCTTCCTTCTTGTCTTCTTCTTTTTCTTCTATTTTTTTTCATTCCTCTTATGGCAGCCGCAAACCCTTCGCGCACACCAAGGAAAAAACATTTTTTATTTTTTATTTTTTTTTATTTTTTTTTTTATTTTTTTGTTTGGTTGGATTTCTTCTTCTTTTTTATTTAGGGCTCATGAACCCTGAAAAATGAAATTAAAAAAATAAAAATTTAGGGTTCAGCCGCCTTGGTGTGCGCGAAGGGTTTGCGGCTGCCATAAGAGGAATGAAAAAAAATAGAAGAAAAAGAAGAAGACAAGAAGGAAGACAAGAAAGAAATAAGATAAATGAAACAAGATAATGAAAAGATAAAAGAAAAGATAAAAGAAAAGATAAAGATAAGAATAAAAAATAAATTAAATAATTGTTTGTTTACAATGAAAGTAATTGTAGAACAACAAAAATGGTTGTTTTTTAGACAATTTTTTAGACAATTTTTTTAATGCTTCCGGAGGGCAAGTGCATGATTATATGGCCAAGTGCGTAAATAGCGAATTGCGTGTTCTTGTCGGTTTTAATGTAAACAAATGTTTGCTTGCATTGGCCTCAACTCCTAAGTGTACAGGGGTTGGGCCCAAAAAATGGCTTTCGACCAATGAGAAGCGAGGATTTCAGCCCATTTGCACATAGTTTGGGCACAACTCCTATGTATAAAGCAGCCTCGAGTAAAATAAATAAATGAATAAATACCCTTTTGAAATGTTGGAACTTGGAAACCAGCTTCAGGCGGGCAGTTGTGGCAAAAGCAAAACAAAATATTGAAACCCACTACGGCACTACACTATCAATAATTGTACGGCTTGTACCTTTGAAAAGAAAATAATAACAAGCAGCCAGGCTGCATGAGGTTATGTAGTTCTAGCAATTTTCTTTTTGTCTTTTTGGCACAAATTGAGAGATTCAATTGCAAGGGGAAAAATACAAAGCCACCACAGCAGAATCGTCACAGGGCAAGAGGAACCAAACTAACTAGTGAAAGTTGTAGCAAATAATTACGTTGTAGAATTGGCTCCCTTATTAAACCTTTAACATCCAGATCCATCACCGATTTTAAAGATATGTTATCAAATGTTTGATGAATTACAAAAATGGAGTTGAAATATAAAGAAAAGTTGAAAATCTCAATGTGTAGATCACATCTGCACGGTTGGATGTATCAAATATTTTATTAATAGTTTTTAATCAATTTTGCAAGGTTTTCTTTCGAAATTCACTTTAAAATCCCAAATTAACAATTTTTCATTTTAAAAAATTATTAAAAAATTGAAATAATATGCACTATGAGATGGTATAATTTTCATTATTTGATTCTACTTACTTTGGAAAATCATTGTTAAGGTCTCACTTTTTGAACTTCGAATGAAACTTGACATAAACCAATTTTGGCATTTAAAAAAAAATCACAATATCTTATTTTGAAGATCCATACTGTACAAATGGTAGTGAACTAGCTCAAGAACCAAGGAAAATTTGGATGGATGAAAAACTATATAGGATGTAGTCGAGAAAAGGCTTACAATCTATTCATCATCCATTATATGGACGCAAGTGCGTCAAAGGGTTACGTAAGAACTTACTAAAAGTTTATTTCATTCACAATAGATTTGGTTTTTGTTAATGCAAAGCGTCCTCTCCTCCATGCCAAGGCCATATAAGGTGGAAGTACGTACCTATTACATTAAGCAATATTACCATTCATTTGAGCAATTTGAACATCTTGGAAGACATACCAAGTGTGTCACAAGTTTTTGAGGGAAAGATAAATTTTAGTTGAATTGAATCGAAGTGAAATCATATTTTTTGCATAAAATTTGTAATTTCTAAGAATTTTCAAAGTGGTTTGTCCTAAAAATACAAAATTGTCTTTAGGTGGGAGCCATGAGCATCCCAAAGATGCTTTATAATCATTCAAAATCAGCTCATTGTTGATAGAGAGGTTATCTTAAACCGTTCCATTTACACCCAATTCCACCTAATATTTACATCCAAAGAATCTACTTGATTGCCTTGCTAACTTGTTTTTTTCATTGTCTTAATTGCTTAACCCTTAGGGCCTCCTTCCATGTTTGGGTCAGTCCGGCAGCAAACAGTGACTTCACCACTACCAAAATATGCGAAGCACTTCCACGTGCATCGATAGAGAGGGCCCCCACTAATTTGTACATTCAAATATACCTAACTTCTCAGCCATGCACCTAAACTTAAACGCAACAAAGAAAAGAGCCAATGAAAGGTGCCACCGATAAGCAATGGAACTCAATGTCTTGCTTCTCCGCTCACCCTCTTCCGGTGAAGTTTGGGACCTCAATCCTTGTCATTTTCATGATTCCACCGAAACCGATTATACATGGAAGCACGCCCTTAAAGATCCAGAGAGCCCTTTCCGACCAATATTATTAATACAGCAATATTGCATTGTATATGGCATGGTTCCACACCTCCTATGGGTTTCAGATCAAAAGTGAAGTTAAATTAACGTTGACATGATTGTAATGAGCTATTAGGGTCTCAATTTGGAACTTTCTATTTACAACAAATGCCAACTATACGCTAACGTATGTACTATCCCCATCATCCCTTTAAGGGTTAATCACCACTTTATGATCTCATTTTTATTCATTGAAGTACACAAAATTGCTCTATTTACAACAAATTCCACCTATTACTTAATGTATTTAGTGTTCACTTGAAGTGAGTTGCAATTGGGTCAATCCCAAGGTGAAATTAGAGGTCAAATATTGAGTGTTGAATTGGGTCAATGATAGGGTGGGAAATTGGTCTTGGGTGGTTTCAGATATGTCCATCTTAGACCATGAAGCAACTAGTCTTCAATATATAAAGCAAAATGGATTTTGTGAACTGGAGGGATACATGTGGGGTTTGCCTAAACATATCATTTCCATTAGGCAAGAATCGGATTTTGTAGATGCCAGTTTATCAACACCAAAAATCTCTAATTTGAAATGGAATACAAGTATAATTGTAAAAAAAAAATACAATATTGCTAAACTCAAACAAAACAAGTAAAAAATATGACTTGATTTTTACAAAATTTTATTGTTGAATGTCATCTTGAACGTCATTTCTGCTAGTATGGCTTGAACTTCAATCCAACACCAACAAAGATGTCCATACAAACTCTATACTCGGGGATCACCCATTGTGTAATTTGGGATACATATGCATACAAAGGGTGTTTAACCCCTACTTGCCCAAGTGTTCATATTCTGAATGATGAATGATAAATCTAAATAAGATTTTATTTATCAAGCACTTTTTGAAAGTAAAAAAAATACTACAAATTTCTATGGCACATAGCTTCATGCATGTGTGAATTTTGTAAAAGGGGGATGACTTTGAAAGTTTTATGCCTTATCTCATGTTGAAGTGATTCACCAAAAATTTCAAAGATACTAGTTTAAAAGTGCTCTTGAAAAAATCAGCTCATAAAAATTTAGCAACCAAAAAATCTCTAGAAATCACTACGCTTAGAGTATTACATTCCAACCCATCACAACAAATTTCACTTATGGATTGTCATTATCTTTTTCATAATCAAATTTCAAAAGAATTTTGAAATTTAAGTTTCAAAATTTATACAAAATATTGGTGATAGCAATCATAAATCTAACCATATGGATAAAATCTAAAATTTCATAATGAACAACTTTTATTCATGCATCATGTTCAAAATATCCCTCCTAGTTGTATTTTATAATGGATCTTTGCGATTCCTTAAATCTAGAGAGGAGTGAAGTCTTTTAGGGGTTAAATGGGAGCTATCACAAAATTAAAATATTATAGGTATATTCCATGTAGATTCTTGATTATTCCTTACTTGAATTCAAAGTACCCTATATTACATCTAAAATTTATAATTAGGAAGAAATTTTACCTCTTGATGAATAAAACAATTCCTATATTTTAACCCTTTAACTCCTAAACGTACCAGGGTGTCTCTGGAATCGGCAATTTGAGGAAAATCATCATAAACTACTATTTAGAAGTATATTTTGGAATTGATATACAAATGAAAGTTCTAGATTTTGAATTTTAGATTCCATCCATACGATTCGATTCAGTAATACTGTCACCAATATTTAATTATAAAATTTGAAAGTTAAAATTCAAAATTTCTTCTAAATTCGATTACAAACAAAATTTTAATAATATTTGAGTAAAATTTGTTGGAATGAATTTGAAATGAGATACTCTTAAATGTGGTGATTCTTTGAAATTTTTATGTTTCTTAAATCTATGACCTCATTTTTGCAAGGCTACTTTTGAACTACACTCAATGCAATTTTGGCTTGGTCAACAACTTGACATACTTCTACATTTGTAATTTTAGAAAAATATGTAATCAAGTATGACTAAATCCAACCGTTAGATAAGACAACAAGTTGGTGAAGAATCTCCAAAAAATTGGATGACTTTCATCCAAGCATTGATGAGAACGTGAGAAGGGTTTGAATCTATTAGTCGTCCACTTTCTAGACGCTCTGATGTTTAGGGATTAACGTCTCAATTCAACATTGTTTTCAAAGATTCACTATAAAATGTTTGATGAAAAACAAAAATGGAGTTGATGTTCAAAGCAAATTTGTAAATGTCAATGTGAAGATCACATCCGTACGGTTGGATTTATTATTATTTTATTAATATTTTGTAATTAATTTTGCAAGGTTTTCTCTTGAAATTCAATTTAAAATCTCAAATTAACACAAATTTGTTTTTAAATATTGTAATGAAATCAGAATAACAAGCACTACGAGATGGTATGATTTCCATTATTTGATTCTACTTATTTTGGACAATCATGTTTAAGGTCTCACTTTTTGAACTAAGAATGACACTTGACATAAACCGGTTGTGTTATTTTTCAAAAATCATAATATCATGTTTTGAAGATCCGTACCGTACAAATGATAGTCAACTAGCACATGAACCAAGAGAAATTTGGATGGATGAAAATTGTCCATGTATGTAGTCAGAATAATAGTTTGAATTTATTCATTGTTTACTATGTGAACACATGCGCCTTAAAGGTCTCACTTTTTGAACTAAGAATCGATTAAATTAGAAAGTAACCATACAATTGTATTCACTACGAAACATTGTGCCAAAATTTGAGAATCATCTAATGGTGGAGTTGCAAGATTATAGTATGTCTTTGGACTTCATAATACATACTCAAAAATAAGACTCTGGCGGGTGTGTGACTTCATTGTTAAATAGAATTTGAGTTAAATTTTCAAAAATGAAAGTAAAGAGGTTCAACAATGACCTATGTCAACACCTCTCCGTTACAATTTTTTATATCAAGAACAAACTCGCACATAATTATTATGAATTTTTATAAGTGAAAGTGACTTATTCATATACAGTTTAGGAAAAAATTAGACATTAAAATTTGAAAGGAGTTGGTACATTGATCAAGATTGATACATACACTAATGGAACGTGAACAAAAGAATATGATTCAAAAAAATAAAACAAGATAACAAACTTCCAAACACAATAAATACTGCATTGGACATGTGTTGTGTTTGTAAGTGTTTATTGTATTTAACAGTATTTTCACGCTTTGTTCATAGGTATTTTGATAGTAGCACAATGCTCAAAATTGAAAATTTCTTTTTCTAGAAGACGTGTATTGTAAATCTCCAACTCTAAACTCCACGATTCAAAAGCCAATTCTTCACGGATTTTTCGTTATTTGCATTTTCGACACATCAATGACGAGAATGTGGTCACTTGGGCTCCAAAGGGTTAAACTCTAATCTATGGATTTTTTTTGAAGTTCAGCAATGTATTAACCTCTAAGTGGCCACACGACCATTCTATGGTCGTAGTCCTTTTTTTACAAGCTACCCAGGATAAAATAAATATTATTATAAATAACAAAATATATTTTCAAATAGGTAATCAAGTCTACTTTCCAACCCAATTTGAATTATGTCAATCTGAGTTAAACTCCATCGAGGATAATATTTCAAAAACAAATTAAGGCCTCAATATTGTCCTAGTGTTATAAAATATACTATTTGGGGAAAGTAATGATGTTCTCTCCTTTGAATATTTTTCTATTTAAAATTTTAGAGTAGAATGTTTAGTTTTAACGAATCATACCAAATTTCAAATTCTAAAAATAAAATTTGTAAATTTGATAAGATTTTGAAGCTAAATGCTTTTAAATTCATTACGGGAAGATCTATAACTATTTTTGGAAATTTAATTTTACGGATAATTTTAAAACATCATGCTTTTCATTTTCTCTATTGTACCAAACTTCATCAAAGATAAAGAGGCTAATTTGGACATGGACTATACAATTCAATCAAGTAATAGATTTGTTTGCCGGGTCAAGGAGGGGTAGATCCAAGAAACTCAAGTAGAGGACTATTGCGCCCATTCTTGTGATTCTTAAAAAAAAAATTACTCTCATTTTTATGACCACCTTAGATTGTAAAAAGATTCGATTCTTTTATCTTCCATTAAGTACAAGAAGGCTCCGATTTTTAGTTTTAATACTTGGCTATACTTCTTCAAAGTTTGATGATCTGTTTTCTATGAACACCCAAAAAAAAACACTTTGAACTCAAATATTTACTAAATCTTGCAATCAAAGAATCCAATTTCTTTTAAGAAAGAATCTCAACATAAACTATAAGATCATATGGTTACATTTCATTCAATCTTCAAAAGGTTCAGCAGTAACAATTCCAAAGTTATTGGCATATTTCAAAGGCATACCTTTCTTAGGGAGTAACCCTTAACTGCTCAAGCATCCATTTCCTGGATGATGTACAAAATTCATCCACGTTTTCTCATTTATCATGCATTTTTTACAATGTGGATTTTTTACTATAGATTTTATAGGCAGTTAGCTTCAGACATGTGTGAACCGATTAGAAAGGAGATGATTTGTGAAATTTGTATGCCTCATTTCATGTTGTAGTTATTCACCAAAAAATTCTAAGATCTTAGTTCAAAAGTATTCAAAAGTGCTCTTGAAAAAGTCAACTCATAAAATTAAGCAACCAAAAACACTCCAAAAATCACTACACCTAAAAAGAATTTTGAATTTTAAGTTTCAAATTTTATACAAAAATATTGGTGATTGCAATCATAGATCTAACTGTATGAATAGAATTTAAAATTCATAATGTACAACTTTTATCCATACATGAAGTTCAAAATATCCATTTTAGTTGGATTTTATAATTGATCTCTGCAATTCTCCAAATCTGGAGAGTATTGTGGGCATTTAGGGGTTAAAAATTAACTTCAATTTTTTCCTAAAGTTTTGAAGTTCAAGCTAAATTTGAATTTCAAAACTTCATGAAAAATTTGAATTAGAAGATAACTTTATGACTCACTCTGATATACGGTACTTTAATTCCTTGTAAGTGTATCTTTCAACCACAAATTACACTTGTCTTTACTAAAGTATGTGTACCCAAAATCATCTTTGCCCAAAACTTTTCAATGTTAATTTTTTTTCCTAGAATTAAGATGTTTAAGATGAGGATGTGCTATATACCACCTAAAATAAAGAGTTAGGAATTGATTTATGATATATTTATGTTCAATACTTTGAAAATTTATAATTTACTCATATAATGTCTAAATAATGTATGTTAAAACGAGTTGAAATCTTCTTTCATTTTGAAAACAAGATCTACTTTACAAAAATGGTTCAATAATAGTAACATTACTCAATTGCTAAAAGAGGTGTTTTTTTGGTGTATATACCTTATTATTAGAAAGACAAAATTACAAATCTTGTCAGAATTTTCAATAATATCCCAAAGCACTAAAATATGTAATTACTATTTTACTTTCACACAAGTAAGTTATAAGAGTTTAAAGTTTTATTTGTAGCTTCTTCAAAAGTAGAAGTAGACTTTAATTGATCCTTCACATTAATTAAGTCCCAAAGAACCATGGATTCATGGTTTAAAAATCACAAGTTTAATTGAGCACATTGTTTAATTATAATTCATAAAGGATCAAACTTTATTCAATGAAGAGCATTGCCTGTGTTGATCAAATACAAATAAATTTGAAGTAAAGGAAATCTACATAGAACCTTTTTTGAAAAAGTTAAAAACAAACATGAGACCCAATTTGGGTTTGTTTTTTCCCCGAAAGAGTGAAATCAATACATTAAAGTGCGAGAAAAAAAAAGGGAGAAGAACAATCAGCCATGGTACCAGATAAGGGGCAGCAAGCAAGTGAGAGTTGGTGCAAGCTTCCATCCGGTTAAGAAAAAATTATGAGTGCGAAAAACCTCATTGATACACCAAGTAGCTGAAAACTCCTTCACCAAAGCCGCTTGCTTCTTCTCTCCACAGTTGTGAAAATACTTGAGAACCGCGTTCCTACATACCATCCCTGCGTGAATGGTATCTCTCTAGGCAAGGTGATTTGGGCTTTTTAGCTCTCCCAATTAAAAGACCAAATTAAAAAAAATGATAATAATAATAATAATAATAATAATAATAATAATATATCAAACCATCAAAATTTCCTTTTTCTTAACCCCTAAACATACCAGGGTGTCATCGGAATTGACGATTTGAGAAAAGTCATCATAAAGTACAATTTAGAAGAATATTTTGGAATTGATATACAAATGAAAGTTCTAGATTTTGAATTTTAGATTCCATTTGTACGATTTAATTCACCAATACTATCACCAATATTTTATTATAAAATTTGAAAGTTAAAATTTGAAATTCTTTCTAAATTTGATTATAGACAAAATTTTAATATTATTTGAGTAAAATTTGTTGGGATGAATTTGAAATGAGATACTCTTAAATGTGGTGATTCTTTGAAATTTTTGTGTTCTTTAAATCTATGACCTCATTTTTGCATGACCACTTTTGAACTACACTCAATGCAATTTTGGCTTGGTCAACAACTTGACATACTTCTACATTTGTAATTTTAGAAAAATATGTACTCAAGTATGACTAAATCCAACCATTAGATAGGACAACAACTTGGTGAAGTATCTCCAAAAAATTGGATGACTTTCATCCAAGCATTGATGAGAACACAAAGTGAGTTTGAATATGTTAGTCGTTTAGTTTCTGGACGCTGTGACGTTTAGGAGTTAACCCTTAAACGTCAAGAGGGCCTGGGCGGGGCAGCCCGGAAGGCATCTAAATTTTCGGAGGGAAAAAAAAAAAAAAAAAAAAAAAAAACGAAAAAAATGCAAAACGGCTCTGCGGGACACTGCTGGCCAGCACTGCGGCACTGCGGCATCTCAGCTGCCCCAACCTCAAAAACTTGTTCAATTTCATAACTTTGATTGCTTACCAACGATTCCACAATCTCTCAAATGAGGCGCAAATTTGCAATCTAGATCGCTTTTTTCAGTAGCTTTCCAACGCACCAATCCACGCTTGATTTGGTTGAGAAAATCTACTTTTTTTTTTATTATTCTCTTTTAAATAAGCCCATGGGGCTTACCTTGACGTTTAAGGGTTAAGTTAGGATATTGTCCATGCAAAAATCAAAGGTGAGTGAATCCATGTTCTTGCTGCAGAAGCTGCGATTAATTTTTAAAATATAAATACTAAAAAATGTACACAATAGAATGCTTTACTTCCAAGCAAAGCGAAAAGGGTTGAGCAAAACGAACCGAAGAATGTGTGTAAGTGAAAGGAAGGCACCTTTGGATCTCATTCCCAGGCAGGGAGTTCAGGAATGATGGGAAAAGTGTCTTGGCGACCAAGCTCCCCAAGATCCTGAAACGTTTCTAAAAATGCAGTTTAAAAAATAAAATAGAATGTGGCTCATGTGAAATAGCGTGGCTCCGGTATTCTGTATATATAGTATAAATATTATATTATTGATGCAAAGGGAGTGAGTTTGAGCTTTTGAATGACATCATATCTCTGACGTCATCGCCACCAGTGATGTTATCTGGAGAGAGAAACCTTCAAGATTAGAACGTCTCCACCGTGTCTCTTGAAGAGACTCGCTAACCCTATGCACAAGTGGCATGGCTTCAACCCTACTTGTGCCACACTACAAACCTGCTAATAAAAAAATGTAGCCCAACTCAAATTAATCCCAACTTCTTTACACTAAGATCTTAAGGCCCAAATATTGAAACCAAATTTTTAATTAAAAACGACAAGATCTAACACGACTCCAATTTGAAGACTTGGGTGCATCGAAAATGAAAGGCCAATTCATGACCTTGGGGCTGTTTCCAGATTTCAAAAATAAAAATAATTTTTTTCGTTAATGTTATTATTATTTTTCTAGCAATCAATACCCTTGGATTGTTTGCAAAATCTGAACATCATTTTTTGGTCTTTTTTTTCCTTCAACACCATTAGACATGACAAAAATGGCCTCCATTACAATCTTATTACCATAGAGTTATCTGTACAGGGAGAACCAAGTAGCATGTCTGCCACATGGTGTTTTCAATCTTGATTTAGAATTTTCTGACATCCACTCACACAAGCCACCAAGCTCCTTTCCTCGGGGGAGCATTAGATTGGTGTGGGGATACGTGGAGATTCTTCCGTGGGAACTCAAACTAGGTTTGGGGGAGCTTCTCTTGCATTGGGGAGGTTCAATGTTCAAATCTCTTTGACAACGCAGTGTGTTGTGATTGGTTGGAAAAAAAAAGGGCTAAAACTCATTTTCGCCGCCTTTCAAGCTAAAAAACCAGTTCTGCCTTGTCTTTCCTCTTATGAATTTTTTTGCTCGACTTTACAAATAACTCTCATATATTGAATGCTTGAGGCTGACCTTAACCCTTAAACGTCAAAAAAGCCCCACAAGCTTTATAGAAAGGAATAATTGAGAAAAAGAGTAGTTTTTCTCAACTAAATCAAGCGAGGATTGGTGCGTTAGAAAGCTACTGAAAAAAGCAATCTAAATTCCAAATTTTCACCTCATTTGGGAGATTGTGGAATCATTGGCAAGCAATCGAAGTTATCAAAATGAACAAGAGTTGAGGTTGGGGCAGTTGAGGTCGTTTTTTGAAAAGTGTTACAGTGCTACAATGCCGCAACAATGCCGCAACAATGTTGGCCAACATAGCCATTTTTTCATTTTTTTCATTTTTTAATTTTAATTTTTGTTCCGAAAATTTAGATGCCTTCCGGGCTGCCCCGCCCATGCCCTCTTGACGTTTAAGGGTTAACCTCTGAAAGCAAGGGTGCGGATGCTCTGAAAGCTTCAACAATTGATTCAGACATGAGCATTTCATTTGGTTAAGGTCAAGGCACCTAAAACCGATCAGTTAAGACATTCACTATATATGGGATAGATGAATCGATATTTTAAGTATTTTCCTCTTTTAGCAATAAGAAATTAAGAAATTTTCATATTTAATTTAACTTTTTTGATAATTATATGAATAAGTACAAATTTTCAAAGTGAAAGTCATAGGTTTACCTAAAACCGATCACATGCTCTAATGTACAAATGAGGTACATCTTCCCTTTGAAAATCTAGAAATTAGGCAAGAATGTAGGGTGGTTGGTTTTGGGTAAGTGGTTGGTAATAGGACAATCAACCTTATTTATGAAGAGTATCACTACAGTTAAGTTAGTTGAATTCGTTCTCCCAATCTGTTGAGTTTGAAGTCTACTGATTGCTTTACACGATTTTGCATAGTTCAACAATGGTCACTGAACACCTGCAGCTTTTTGTGTGCTAAGGATGGCTGGGAATCCTGCATTCCACATTTTCAAATGAATGGAGACCTAAGGTTGATTGTCCTAAAACCACCAACTTAAGCAATCTGGACTATTTTTGGCAGTCCTAAATTCGAAAAAAAAAATTGGCCGCATTCGAAATAGGTTTTGATGAGGATTGCAAAAATTTGCAACATGTAATTCACATTTGTTAATTTTATACAAAATTCCAAAGTGGAAAGTAATCTGTGACCCAAATCAAACCTCTAGGTTTCCCCATGTTCACACTTTGTTGTTCCTAATTCCGCTCATGAGCTAACCCAAAACCACCAACTATTTCTTCGCAATGCTTGGTGTGCCATTGGTCTCCTTCAATAGTGAAATTGGTGGTTTTAGGTCTCAACTGAGGTGGCCCCAAGAAAAGTCTACATGACATAATTGGGGGAGGTGGTGGTTTTAGGACATCCTACCTTACTTCCACTGTTTTTGTTGGTTCCTCTGCCCCATGTCCTTTTGGCGTGGTGGCTCTGTATTTTATCTCCTTCAGTTTGCAATTGACGCTGCTCAATTTGTGAAAAAAAAAAAACAAAAAAAATAAGAAAGGAATGAGTTTAAAGTTTCTTTTCACTTTGAGACACTCTTTTTGGTTAAATCTAATGCTTGTCAAAATTTGTTCATATTGGGATGCAAACCCACTATATAAACTGGCACAAAAGTGGTTTTGTTTTTGGTTAACTCTAATAGAGATGTCCTTTAATTCCAACACTACTTTTCATGTTGTGCTTTTCCTATGACTACTTATAGGTAAGTGTATTTAATCTAATCACCAATGGAGTAAATTGTACCATTCCAGACTAATTGAACCTATAGGAATTCAAATTTTTAGTAAATTCAAACTTTGGATATATAGAATAAAAGATATGCAGGTTGAAATTTCATAGTGAGTTCATCCAATTCTGAAAGTTTTATGAGTAACAAAGTGAACTATATCCCACTAATCACAAACTTGCAATTCCAAATGTACATTCCATTTCAAACCCCTCCCAAAGTATTGAAGTCTTTGATAATTCATCTTGTGACCAAAAGAAGAGGATTGAATGGAGTAGAGCATGAAACTAAAAACTTTAGTCCAAAAAAGCCACATTGAGTTCTATGTTGAGCATATTTAATATTATTAAATGAACAAAAGATTGTAAAGTCTTGTCTCCATCTTCAAGGAAATTCTAATGCACTAAAATATGTATTATATAATGTACAGTGGTGCACATATACATACAAGCTCTCCACGATAGTTCTACCGTCGGCACGCTTATGTCGGACACTGGCACAATATCTTATGGCCAAGTATCTTATGTTGATACTATATGAATAAGTTGTGATTTTTTAAAGTTTTGCTCACAGTTACCCCAAAAGCGTGAGTAGACTTTGACTCTGTAGGTGCTATACATTTACTCTACTTCAAAATTATGTTTTGCAAGCAAAGTTAGCAGGGGAACTACCAAACTTCGTCAAAAACACTTTCTTGGAAGTCACTAGTTTTCCTCTTGACTTAACCACACTTTATCCAAAGTCATGACATTATACAGCACGGTTGGGACAATAGAACTCTTGGATAGAACAAAAGGACAAGGTCCTTGTGAAAGCCAGTACAGTATAACTGAGTCAGCAGAGCAAGAAGGGACAAATAGAAAGAAGGAAGAGTAATGTAGGCTTATAAAACCCAAGTCAGGTTTTTTTAAAATAAATAATTAATAAATCAAAATCAAGTCAGCTTTATTTTATTTTTTATTTTTTATTTTTAAATTTATTTGCTTGGGTGGTTCAAGTTCATACATAACATTCTTTACCTAATATTGCAGCACACCCTTTTGCTTGTGTAGAGAATCAACATTTGAATAAGGAAATGATGATGTGGAACACGTAGAAACTATTAATAAATAGAAGTTTGTTGAGCTGTCAAACTATCTTTAGCTAAAGATGGCTTTGATTCTCCAAAAGATTACAATTCCCGCAATGATTTTGGTCTGCAATGCTGATTCCCAAGAGTGAACAGTGAGGTTGCTAAAGAATGTTATATAGCATACTAGAGCAAAAAGAGGGAGTACCCTTTTCCAAGGGAATCTTGAGTTGGTTTCTCTATTTTAACTCATGAGGGAATGCAATGTGCATACCATGAATTGCGGGATTCATGAGGAAATGCCATACAGTCTTCATTTCTATTTTGAAATGAAGTGAGGACCACGTTCAAAAGGGTACTCCCTCTCTTTGTTCTAGTATGGCCATGTTCCTAGTTTAGGTGGATTTTGCGTATTTTTATTTATTTATACATAGTAGCTACATTGCTACAGTATAAAAGCTGACTGAAAATGTACATTTAAAACTATTTTCTTGAGCAATTGAAAATGTGGCTAAATGATTGTATTTTCTTCCTGTAGGCTAATAGGCTTGGAGTCTAATGTCCCAATATCAAAAAATCATTGCCAAATTTGGGGATATTTAATCAAAACAAAGAACCACTCAACCAAGTGAATGAAGAGTCTATTAGGAATACTTCCACAAAGGTGGAGACATCCAAAAGTGCCACTTTTACTAATGAATGCACATATACATTTGTCATATTTTTATGTTATTTTTTGGGGGAACTAAAAGATGATTTCGACACACTAAAGAATGTGTCATTTGGAATAAGTTATAATGGGTCAAAGGTTTTTGTCATTGTCTGGTAGATGTTCTAAACTGGTTTCTTCAATGGAGGTAGATATTGATTAAGGGTGATGTATACCGGATGAAAATGGTGCTTTTGAGTGTCTCCACTTCTAGTCGCTATAAAAAAAAAGCCCCAATACTTGAGCCCAATATTGAATTAACAAATATTGAATTCAATCTATATTCAACAGTGAATCTATCATGAATGAATATAGAACTCGGGGGGTGCACTCTACATTATGTTTGAGAATCACGTGCGTTCATGACCCCTTCTAAAAACCCCCTATATACGAGAGGCTATATGTCTAAAATACCTTTGTATACAGATTTATTTCGTTTTAAAAATATGTTTAGTGTAAGTATACGTGAATATTTTCAGTTCTAAATGTGTTTATTGTATGTATACGTAATACGGTACTGTTTAAAT
The DNA here is from genome assembly GCA_022496805.1 of Pohlia nutans. NCBI lineage: Eukaryota > Viridiplantae > Streptophyta > Bryopsida > Bryales > Mniaceae > Pohlia > Pohlia nutans. The sequence continues at coordinate 16,494,358 of CM040097.1, forward strand.
TAATACCCCTTCTGTGCACTCACGTATACTCGTACATATTTAGTACAGTGCACCCCCCGAGATATAGAATTGAGATGATACTCACATTACTTGATAAAATATTGAATTTTCAATTATTGAAATTATATTGATTTTATGATATGCAACATAATAGTATAGATTCTATATATCTTTGAATATGAATTTCAATGTTAAATGTTCTAAAGCTACTAACATTTGTTTCTATACAAAATCAATATTGAAAGAAATATTGAACTATACATCAATAAGGTCAATACTACTCTTAGTAATACAGGGAGTAATACATGGTGAAGGCAAGGTATGTTGCCATGTTTGTGCCACAATTTGCAATCAAATTCCTTGGAAACTTGAGGGAATACCAATTTTATTTCATAGGTGGAGAAACAATTTTTTTAAATAAAAATAAAAAATAAAAACTTATAAGAGGTGGAATTGTGTTTTTTTTTTTTTTTTTTTTTTCACAAAACTATGTAATTTTTATATAGTTTTGAAGTACGCTACTCCAAAGGCCATAAATGCCACTAGGCCTCTCAAGGTGGTCATTTTATTTTACCACAATGGTTATCTTACTCACCTAAAATATGGTTTTACATCCCAAAAGTCCAAGACTCCATTGAGGCTACTAAGTCATTTCTAAATAATTACTCACATAGTCCAAAAGCGCCACTTTTATACTCCAAAAGAGTCATTCATTTTCCAAGTTGTCATTTACTATAAGGTGACATATTTAAGCTACTTGCATAATGATAATGAATGTTTTCTAGAGTGCTACAAATAGCCACATGGCCTCAATAGGGTGGACCCCTAAAGGACCAAGGTTTCATGGTTTTAAAATAACAAATTTAATGGATCATATTGTGAAAAATATAATCCAGATGGAACCAAATTTGATATCACTGGAATCTGTGAAGAACATAGCATGTGTTGATCCAAATTTAACTCTTAAAGGACTGTGGTTTTTTCTTTTTTTTTGAGCATCGTTTTCACCTCTTTCTATTCATTTTCTTGTGAATTTTTTTTGGCTCTTGATAGCTAATATCAATCTGAACATCAAAAAAAATTAAAGAAATTTTGACTAATTTAACAATTTTTCCCATGTCTCTAAAGTCGGTCAGAGAATGGTAAAAAAAATTGTCATTTCATCTTTTCACTTCAAACGCAATAATCTTGCAATTTGTGAAGTCAAATTTTATGACAGTTTTACCATGTATTATTTTTGGTAGTCTAAAGAAGATCCTACAATTAGAGAGGCAAAAAGAATAATTTCTAAGGTTTGTTTTAAGCCCTGCCTGCACTGCCCATTCTTCCCCCCCAAAAACCTCTTTCTTTCCATAACTTCCAGTTAGAAAGTCAGAATCAAAAATTGGATCCCCATTTTTGTATCAACATATTGAGTTCACATAATGTCTTCCAAAAAATTAGGATAAAAAATGACATTGTGGGAACCTACCCAAACATTGAAAATGACTCATTTAGGACTCTTGGTCCTTTAACGGTTATATAAAATTGAACAAATGAAAGTCCCCATATGGCATGCTCCAAACTGCTAAAAAAATCATGAGACCCAGTTTGGGCTTCTTGTCCCACTAGTGCAAAGGGTGTCCAATTCCACCAAAAATGGCCACCAAAAAGTGTCCGATTCCACCACAATTTTAAATTTCCACTTAATTTTTTGATGGAATCTGACACTTTTTGGTGGTCATTTTTTGCTGGAATTAGACACCCTTTGCACTAGTGTCCTTGGGAGTTAAATTCTACCACAAGAGACAATCAAGGAAATGACACTATTTCTTTTATGTAGCAGCGGAGTTCACTCAGGTCTTGCACGCAATGGGTTCAAGAAGAGAGTGGTTGATTTCAAAGGTAGGGTACTCAATCCATGCCGTGCACAGTACTGCACAGTACGTTCAGCCTTGTGCGCATGTGCATTGCTATCCACCACCACCCATTCACTTTGATACAGTTTAAATATTGATAGATATTTTAGGCCATGCGGCTACATAGAGTCTACCTTTCACAAGGGGTATGTACTATGTGATTCTTTGAGTTATTGGTAAAGTCAAGCAAAACAATTTCGCAAGACATAACATCAGAAAACTTGGGCCAATTTATTTTGGTGCCATTTTGACATCAAAAGCCGCATACAGGTCATTTTAAGGTCATTTTAATGTCATTTTATCCATACTAGGTTGGTATGGAGGTTGGCATCAAATTATCTTAATTGCATTTCAATGCACCATCCTGGCACCATGTTCAGATGCCTTGAAGTTCCTGATGAACATCTAGTGCATAACATTCAGTAGCCTCTGTGAATACTGCCTCCCCCCCAACATAATGATGTGGAATATCCCACATCATTTCATCCCCCCAATGAAATGATGTGGGATATTCCACATCACATCAGTAGCTATGGGGGCAGGTGGCATTAAGCAAGAGCAATCAACCATGGTGAATAGTAATCAAAAACACTCATTCAATCACAATTCAACAGTGTCTTGTAATTGTTTATTTGATTCAATAGTCCATTCAATTACAAATCACTGATCACTCCATATATAATGGCGGATGAAACTAAAAGGCACCCTCTTGGAAGGCTACTGAATGTTATGTGGCTTTCAAGAAGGTTGCCTTTTAGTTTCATCCACCTTTATATATGGAGTGACCAGTGATTTGTAATTGAATGGGCTATTGAATTAAATAGACAATTACAAGACACTGTTGAATTGTGACTAAGTAAGTGCTTTCGATTGCTGTTCACCATAGTTAGTTACTCTTGCTTAATGCCACCTGCCCTATAGCTATTGATGTGATGTAGAATATCCCACATCATTCTGTTGGGAGAAGGGAACAGTCACAGAGGCTATTGAGGGCCGCTTCAAACTATGGCCGTCCAAGTCGAGAGGCCGTGGGATTGAGTGGGCAAACTTTGTTGAGAGTCCAAAGAAATCTACCGAAAACAGGCAATAAAATATAGTTTTCATCTTTTATGAAAAGAAATGGACGGCCTCTCGACCATAGTTTGGGTTTCCATTTCTGTCCGACCCAAACTTCCTTTTGAGAGGCCGTCGCCTTGGTCAAAAAGTGTTGCCATGTAAGCATTTTGGAGGGCGACGGCCTTTGGACTTTGGCCTCTAGTGTGAAGGATCGAGAGGCCGAACTCTTGGTTTCTTGCAATCCGATTGGTGGAAATTGACGGCTTCTCGACCTTCGGCCATAGTGCGAAGCGGCCCTGAATGTTATGGAGGAAAGACAAGTCAAAAATGTGTTCACAAAAATTTAGAAAAAATAAAGAACGTTGGGTGGTGTAAATGTTGGAACAATCTACAAAAGTATCAAATTTGTAAATATGTGAAAAAATGCATGATAAAGTATATATTTTGTATGGACGTACAAAGATAGATTATAAATTATGAATTTTAGATCAAATTTATACAATTGGATTCCTAAAATTCATCATATAAAATTTATATATATGTGTATATACAATCTAACTGATAAACTTCCAAAATTCTAAACAGATACAAAATTAATTATTTATCTTTGAATTTTGGTATGATTCACTAAAAGCATAAGGTTAATAAGATGCTTAAAGACCCATTGGAATTTGTTTCACCTAAACTATTAATTCTATATCGTACGTACTTACGTAGTGTCGTTTAACCCCTAAAGGACCGGAGTGTTTTTCCTCCAAAAACACTCCAATGCTGCCATTTTCACTCCCCTATGCAAAAAATCCAAAAAAATGTTATTTTTTACCTTCTAACCGTAAGATCTTGTCCTAAACTACTTGAAAAACATACACAACAAATTTCGTTGATTTTGGCCGCACGGATTGCAAGATAATTGCGTTTGATGGAAAAAAACACCCCCAAAAAACACAAGCCCGAAAATTTCAGATGCGTTTGACCATGGCTACATCAAAAAAACCTCACTACCAAAACCTGTCGCACTTCACTTTCACATTCTATATGATGTTACTTAGTTGTGTACCAATTTTCGTTGCGTTTGGAGATGTTTAGGATGTTGAAGAACACCTTGCACTTGTTAGGGGTTTAAAACTTCAAAAAAGACTATATGTTTTTGGAATTGCAATATTTTTGACTTTCTGTATTTAAAATACGAATCCGAACGGTGAAACACAAGTACATTCCACCCTCTATAGAATGGCGAAAAAAAATTTGAAAAAAAAAAAAATCTCCAAGTTTTAGAAGACATGTAGCACATTTTCTAAGAATTTTGGGGGTTAGGGGGGAAATAAAGGGTGGAGGAAGGGAATTGAAGTGCCAACCCATTCCAATGTTCATGACCCCACTAACTCTCAAAGTGTACTGCCACGTGGCAGTCCCTCATTGGACGATTTTAATTTTTAATTTTTAATTTTTAATTTTTTAAAATGATTTTAATTTTCAAAATTTTGAATAATATTTTTTAATAATAAAATTGAACTTTTAGTTTAAAATATTATTTTTTAATTTAAAATAATAATTTTCAGATTAAAATAATAATTTTTATTTATAAAAAATTATTTTAAATTTTAAAAATATTTTTATTTTTATTTTTTAATGAGTTTGGAAAATGGGGTGGTCTTCTGCCCACCACAGTTCACCCCATTTTCCACACGCCGCCCATCTTGTTGCCCCCCACTAAAATTCAACTATTTCTCTACTGCCCCATTGCCCTTTCTCCCGAAAAAAACACATTTCCCCTCATAACTTTCACATACGGTGTCGGAATTAAAAAAAAAAGAATCCCCATTTTCGTGGCACATTGGGGAATCTACTACTAAAATTTCCTTCAAAATTCGATTAAAAATGTGTTCACCAGAACCTACCCGATTCTCTAAATGTCCTAGTTAGGACACTTGGTCCTTTAGGGGTTAAATTGACATTTTGACATTTTATAAACTCTAAATCTTGGCAACTTCTATCCATGTGATGAACGTTTATACCTTCAAGTAATGATAATTTAATTCAACAAAAATATCGAATACTGTATTTTTTAATGAATATTCAAATTTTTCTTTTAAAATTCATTTATAAAAAAATTAAATGGTTTTAATGGTATTCAATTGTATGGATGAAATTTAGGAATTACACATTACAACTTTCATATTTTACAAGCTTCAAAAAATTCATATAAAACACATATTATAACACATTTAGTTTGTAGCAAAAATTCTCAGGAACTTAAGGGTTAAAAGGCAGCAAAAATGAGTCTTGGTTCTTTAATTTCAACCAATAACAACGATTTGCACTGTTAGAGAGATTCGAACCTTGAACCTCCCAATGCTAGAGAAGCTCCCCCCTACCTCACACAAATTCCCAAGGGAGAATCTCCATGTATCTCCGCACGAAGCACATGCTCACCCACACCAAGCAAGCTATCACTTCATGTCAAAGATGATAGTGAAAGTTATTTATAGAACAAAAAACACCGTCGAAAAGAGAGACTACTCGGCTTTGACTTTACGGATAACTTTCTTGTGTCACTCATTCTTTTCTCTAGGTTTTGATGTGGGACCATGAACAAATAAGGTAAATGGTCTAATTGTGACAAGAGGTTTTTAAATTAGTTTTCGGAACATTTTTGGGGGTCCTTGTGAACCCCTAAAGGACTAAGTGTCCTAATTAGGACATTTCAATGTTTGGGTAGGTTCCCACAGTGTCAATTTTTATCCTAATTTTTTGAAAATCATCATGTGAATTTGGTACGTTGATACAAAAATGGGGATCCAAATTTTTTTCGATTCCAACTTTGTAAGTGGAATTTATGGAGAAAAAGAGGTTTTTTTTTTGGGATACTAGGCAGTGCGGGCAAGGCTTAAAATAAACCTTAGAAATTGTTATTTTTTGCCTCTCCAATTGTAGGATCTTTCTTTAGCCTACTAAAATAATGCATGATGAAACTTTCATAGAATTTGACCGTACATATTGCAAGATTGTAGCGTTCAAAGTGAAAAGATGAAATGACAATTTTTTATGAAAATTTCTAACTGTCTTTGGAGTTATGGGAAAAATTGTTAAATTGGTCCAAAAATTCTTTCATTTTTTTGTAATGTTCAAATTGATATTAGCTATCAAGAGCCCAAAAAATCACAAGAAAATGAATAGAAAGAGGAGAAAATTATGCCCAAAAACAAGAAGAACCCACGGTCCTTTATAGGGTAAAAGATTGCTCCCTATTTGAGCTTGTGTAAACCTCCAAACTTCCATGGGGTGGCCCTTATAGATCAATTGGGACCATAGGTGCTAATTTGTCAAAAATAGTGCATGGGACCTCCTAAATGAATAAGTAAAAAAGAATTGGGCCTCCCTATATACTTGTCTTGAAAAACATTTGCAAAATTAGTGTACAAATATTCATTGTGACCCTCACCCAAAACCAAACCCTATAAATTTTTACCTATAATGTGCACATTATAAATATGAAAGTTTAAGATTGATTGACTTTTGATTTTCTGTAATGAAAACTCATAATTTATTCATATAGCGTTAAAAAGCACATGCAAAAAAGAAACTATAGTTTTTTTTATTGCTAACAAAATCCAACAAACATCAAAAGAATTCAGCAATGAGAATCTTACTCAAATGCGTATTCGGACGATATTATATCACTTACCTTAGATTCTCGACATACATTGGCCTCACCAAAGGCTTGAATTAGACTTGTTTGTAAGTAGGTAATGTTCAACTTATTGCAAATTGCACATTAAAAGTCCAACTTTTTTTCCCAAAATTAATTGATCATCGAGAGGCTTCTCCTATGACACTCACTCAACAAAATGTTCCACATTTTTTGAGCTCCAGGGGGGGGGGGGTTCACTAACACATGGCTAGTATAACCATGTGCGCTAAGAGGGTATTTGAATGGGGACTATCATATAATTGGAATATTCGAGGTATATTATAGAATTCAAGGTATATTCCAAGTAGATTATCAAATTATTCCTTACTTGAATTTAATGTATCCTATATTAGGTAGAAATTTATCCTCCCATGAAAAAAAACGACCTTATAATTTAACTTACATGATTTTCTACTTTTCACCAGGTCAACCCCCACCCCCCTACCCCACTCCACCCCCTTTAGATTGCTCTCCAACTCACCATAGACTAGTTTTGCAGTTTTTTTGAATTCAAAATGAGTTTAAAGTGAGTATGAGATGAGTTTCCACTTTGAGACACTCTTTTTTGGTTATCTCTATTGTTTTCTTTTTTTCTTTTTTTTTTGGTTTTTAAAAGCAATTTTCTTGATCACCTCTTTGAAACAAACTGGGCAGAACTCCAAAGAGACCATGATGCTTAAAACCTCACGAGTGTATTTTTATATATTTAATTAATCAAATGATTCAAATTGTTAAATTCGAACCTAAATTAATTTAGGCTTCACTATAATGTCTCTTGGATTTACACAAAGACTATACAAATTACCATTGCAATTCTTGTCTTGACATTTGTTTTCTATAGTCACATCCAACAAAGGGAGGTACCATTGAATTCAAGTGGTCCCTTGTTCCGGTCTAAATCTAAACCACCTCTCGTGCTTTGTATTGCAAAGAAAGTTTGAGTCTTCAACAACTTTCTTTTTTTTAAAATTATTTTTAATACCAATTAATGTATATTTCAACTTTTGACATGTTCTTTGATGGCGATTGCTTGCCAAATGGATTCAAATCAACTCCTTGAAAATGCCAGCCAGAGAAATAATTGCCTGGGGACACAGGCCCTCAGTTGATTGAGTTATGAATTTCTAAATTGGATTGAGCTAACATGTAAAAACATCAAATCATCAATGCTTACATCTTTTCTTTTGAAAATAAAATCCCAAAAGTTGGTGAATTCATTATAGAGTGGCTTACTCAAATCCCCGACTCTAAATCCCCCTCGACGTTAATGCAAGTACTATTCACCCATGGGCCCCATTTTCTGAATTTTCATTTTGGGCACCCCAAGGTTTTTTTTGACAATTTGTTTTTGCAAATTTGGGGCCTACGGTTCCAAATTAGTCTAGGGGGACCCCTTTGGGAATTTTAAACCCTTGGAAGAGGAGGTTATTTTTTAAAGTGGGCCCCTACATGCACAAAATAGGGGGTAGTTTTTGTTCTCTTGCATTAACGTCGAGGGGGGAATTTTAGAGTCGGGGTACTCAAATTTTGTAAAAATATATTTTGAAATCATAGTTAGACTAAGTGTTTGATCTCATTCAAACACTAATTTTGTGCTTTTCGAGCATAACGTTGTAACCAAGCATTGGTTCTTCAATTATTTTCTAAGTACATCATTAGAAAAAGAATTCAGGCCTTTGGGAGGCCCCCAAACCATCATCAGACTGGAATTTTTTATTTAAAAAAAATTAATTAAAAAATTAAATCGTTGTCCGATGTGGTCAGCGCTTGACCACTTCGGATAGCAATCTTTATTTTTATTTATTAGTATTTTATTTTCATGGCCTGATTACAACTGATGAAGGATTGGGGGCCTTCCGAAGGCGTGAATTTTTCTGTAATGATAGGACATTAAAGATAAATTGTGTGAATTCAAAAGTGAATTAAATTGTAAGATAGAAGGCCATGTCGTCAACAAGTTTCTAGTGTGAAGGCAATAATTGAAATGGTGGTCTTTTATAAAGGACATAAAATAGACCTACGATTTGCAACTAAAATTGCAAACCAAAAAATAAATTCAAGACAAATGAATCTCATCAATAAGATGCGCGACACAAATATATAGCACGTGCCTTTGAAAAAATTCAAGAGTTGAAGCTAAGAGCTGCTTTTCTTAACCATAGAGGAGAAAACGTTTATTAGAAGGCAACGTCCCTTCTCACCCTTGAGCTTTGTTTATATGCACATTTCATATGCACATCGACTAATGGCTATTCTTATGGGATATTATCATTGTCAACGATTTTCAAAACACAAATGTGTACTTTCTACATAACATTCAGTAGCCAACATTGGATCTGCCATAGAATGTCCAAAATACCCTCGTGCACAATGCAGCATGTAGCTACCCTTTTTGACCAACAACTGCAAGTACACATTATTTGCAGATATAAGCAACCCTACCATATGAAAGGTTATGTATGTTTGAAATTAGCCAATAGCCATAGCTAGCTACACATGAAAGGTTGTGCTAACTTTATTCATCCACGGCCCAATACTTTTGTCATCCTTAATAGCCACCTTGCAACCCTACCAGAGTTTCCTCTTCATATGTAACTTGGATGAAGTTTCTTCGCAGTGGATGGAGCCAAAAGGCAGTCCCAATGATATTTACTGAATGTTATGCAATTTAATCTTATTCTTTCATGAGTGATGGTTTTGTAACACATAACATTTTTGAGCTGCCGTGGCTTGTGGATGCAGATGTACAGAAACCCAAACCTCCGGAAAAAAACGTTACTTTATTAATCAGGCTCACAAATAGAATGACCGTGGAAGCTTCGAACGCAACAACCAGCCTCCACAGATATCATAAAGCATAATCAATTCCATGAAAAGCGTCGTCAGCAGTCGCACCTCCAGGCTCCTGGATTCCCGGAATTGGTGTGTCAACCCTCCAGCTCATTTCCAAATTTCTTATATATTTTACTGCATTTTTCCTCGAAAAGCTGAATGATCATTTGATTCCATCGTGCACAATGAAATCCCAGTAGCAACTAAGGCCCTCTTTACACTACAGGCGAGAAGTCCTGGAGAAAACCTCACAAGGGCCATGGTTCATCCTTGAGAAGCCAACCATTGAACTTGACGGCCTTTGGATATAGTGTAAAGTGAGAAGGGGCCACAAAATAAAGTGCCGATTTTTTAAAATAAAGTTCTTACATATTTCTTAAAAAATAAAAAATGATTGGTTGTGAGAATTTTGGCCAAACGGCCCCCCGGATTTTGCGTTAGACCCACCTCTTGAGGTGGGCTTGACGCAAAATCCGGGGGCCTTGAAAAATGTGCACTTTTGTTGCCACGAAGGACAAAAGTGTTGTCCATGTCATTTTCTCCTCCTTCCGTCCCTTGGACTGAAAATTTCGGGTGTAAGGTGACATTCTTTGGTCTTCTCGGTTTTTAGGCCTCCCATTGGCTGAAATTTCTCTCTTCACGGCTTCTCACCTCTAGTGTAAAGAGGCCCTAAGAGCATCCGCATCCATGCACGCTAAAGTTGACTCGCTAAAATCATTCATCTACATTTGAAGAGCCCTTAAACTTACACTCCCCTACCCTTGAACATCCCTCAAGCACCAAAAGTGCACATCAAACAATCAATAGACCAATCACAAAGTAGAATGTTGGATATAGTCAACTAAACTTAGATTTGAAGGGTCATTTTTGAACATGCTAAAATTGAGGGTCAAGAGGCATTTTTGAAAGGCACTTAAGGTTGGATGTCCTAAAACCACCACCTCCACCAATTATGACATATAGAGTTTTCTTGGGGCCACCACAGTTGAGACTCAAAACCATCAATTTCACTATTCAAGTAAACCAATGGCATGCCAAGCATTGCAAAGAAGTAGTTGGTGGTTTTGGGTATCATTATGAGTGAAAATTAGTACCACATGGTGTGGACATGGGAAAACCTAGAGGTCTGATTTGGGTCACGAAGTTCTTTCACTTCGAAAATTTGTATCAATTTGAACATTGGGAATTAAATTGCGAAAATTTGTGCATTCCGTGAGAAATTTTCTTCCAAATGACCGAAAAATATTTCTCATAAATAACCTTGTTAAACTGAGGCCATATTTCTTAAGTTGGTGGTTTTAGGACATCCAACCTTAGCATTTTTCATCTAGTTGTTGCGTGTGTCAGACTCTAGGAGGGCACTGGGAGCAAATGTAACGTAAGGTCACTTTCTACCAGGGAAAAAGAAAAAACACACGAAAGTGAAAAATCTTTAGCACGAGGTGGCGACCGAGATGCAACTACAAAGCTACTGTACTGTACTGACAACTTGAAAACATGAAAAGAGCATCCACAAAAGAAGGCGAGATGAACTGATGAATGACACAAAAAGACTAGAAAGCGGGCACAGAGAGATAGACGATTGAACTGTGAAGAGGTCCTGCAACTTACACGGCGATGGTGATTCTTGCTTCCGGAATTCTAGATAGAGCTCTGTCGATGGAGGTTGTCGACGGACATCGCTCTGAACCAACCCTGTTGCAGTTGGAGCTCATGTTTTAAGCGCTACCTGATCGATCTTTTGGTTCTGAAAATGGTATGTCGACGGAAATCAATCTGTTTTTGTGTGTGTGTGTGTGTGTGTGTGTGTGTGTTTTGCTGGTGAGATGAGTTGGTTAAGTTGTTGTCAGTCATGCAAGCTAAGTTTGGTTTTTTTCAAGCCAAGTGTCACTGTCATGAGGTGAACTTGTTGCCCAACTAGCGTGGCTCATGATCATCTTGTTGTGATTGATTGAAGAGACAAACTTTGTGAACTACATAACTAATAAAAAGCCTGTGGAACACTGCTTCTGGTTCTAAAAGGTGCGTTTCATTTTGAGTGGTAGGTTGTGTTATGGCACATAATCATTCACAGGATTGAGAGGTTTAGCGCGGGGCTAAAAATTGTGTGTTAAAAGCGGTTAATGTGGGACAAAGGAGGTTAATGAGCCCCCTTCTTACTCTATTGTTTGGGAGGTTAATTGTAATCATGATCCTCGCAGTGAATGGCAGGTTTGAGTTTCAATCTAGAACGTTCAGATTTGTACTTTTTGTTGATGAAAAGAGGAAAAAGAGAGTTCTAGGTTGTAACGCGATTCTGAGAGAGGCAGCCACACAGTTAGTTGATTTCTGGGTTCTGAATTCTTGTGTTTCAATACAATAAAAATGGCGCGTTGCATTCTAGCGCTAGAATTGTGACGTGCAAGAGCTCTGAAAACGAGATCCTAGGTTTCAGTTGGGCCAATTCAGGTTTTCAGATTTCTCTAGCTTTCTCTAGCTAGCTAGTGGTACAGAATGCAATAATTTCGGAGATGTGAAGTGAGGAATTGATCGATTCAGACTGCAATCTTGCAGTGGGTTGGCATGATCGAATGCAGACAGCTTTTGGGGAATTGTACGTAGAACTTTACACACCCTGTTTCATGCTCTGTCCGGGTAGCACCGCAGACGAACTCACTCACTTACTAGTGACTTCAGTGCTAGTATCCGTTGAATGATAGTTGTTCGTTTATCTAGATTCGAAAATGCCATAGAGAGCGGGTTCAGGGTACTCGTAAGGAAAGATGAGTTCGGAGTACTGTCGGTAGGTACCGCATTCTAGTAAAACTCTCATGAATCATTAATTCCTGTCTATGTCTATAGAAACCGAGCCTGGTCTTGAGAGATTTTAGCCAAGAATGGTATAATTGCATAGATTTATCGATTCATGGTGTGTAATCCGGCTGGCTATGGAGATTCAGAGCATGAAGTATTTTGGTTCTCGGTGAATTTTCCCCCTTGACCTCAAAAGGAAAGGATTTGCAACAAAATTGAGACCTCGGATGCATGCGCCTCTCTTTTCCTCGTTTGTAAGAGTCGGTAAAGTTTGAAATCAATTCCATCGGTAACCATGTCCGGGTAGCTTCACAGGCGATGACACACACTTACCAGTGACTTCAGTGAGTTGATTGGGAATGATAGTTGTTCGTTTGTCTAGATTTGAAAATGCCAGAGAGAGCGGGTTCAGGGTACTCGTAAAGGAAAGATGAGTAAGAGCCAAGTTCCATGGGTTTGAGAAGTTGCCCATGGAAGAAGGCAAGAGGAGGGAAAAAGTGGAACTTGGGTTTGTCACATACCCGGCCATGAAGTTGTGTACGTTCCATGAACTTGCTTGAAGTGAAACATAAACAAATTTGATTGGCTAGGGAGAAGTTGTCATGAATTGGAAACCTCCATACTTCATGACAACTTCTCCACCACTTTTTTCTCAGAAGCTCACTTGAAATGTGGAACTTGATTCCTGAAGTCCCTAAAAACTTGTCTTTTAGTAATATACTTCACCCATGGAACTTGGCTCTAAAGAAAGATGGAGTCACTCCACCAGTCGGTTCATACAGAACATGACAGGGGGATTGGTGTGTGTCTCTCACGGCGATTCTAGAAAACCTCCTTGTGGAAGATTGTGCTTCGGATGCATCCGGCTCTCTTTTCCACTTTGAGTCGGTAAAGTTTGAAATCAATTCCATCCATCGGTAACCCATTCTGAGACCCAGTATTCAAACAGAACATGACAGGGGGACTGGTGTGCCTCTCACGAACCTCCTTGTGGAAGATTGTGCAGTTGTCCCTCTGTATTATGACAAGTTTGTTAAGTCTTAACTTTAAGGTGTCAGGCATGGATTAGTCACAGGAATGACTTGTCACATGTGTATTGCTTGAATCAATAATATCCTATGTCCCATAATAAGTTTCTTCAACCCTCAAAATAGAATTATTAACTAGTCCAATGGACATGAAGCTTAATATGGGACAAACAGTTTGAGCAGTTATGGGACAGAGGGAGTATTACGGAGGGTAAACTATGCTTCGGGTTGCTGATGACAACCGTTTGACTGTGTATGCAGGAATGATCGACGATATCACGGAAGGTGGCCGGAGCTATGATCTGAAGACGTATTGAACATGCATTTGTGTAAACAGTGAGGATTGATCACTGGTGGAGTAGTGATTTTCACGGGAATTAGTGGAACTCGCAAGATGGATCCATCGTCGGTGGTGCTGGATCCGTCCGAGAGTCGGCGCGGGGGCGAGAACGTATTCTCTCGGTCCTCCACACAACGCAACCAGGAGGACGACGAGGAGGCGCTGAAATGGGCGGCGCTGCAGAAACTCCCAACGTACGACCGCATGCGCACGGCCATCATGAAGAACATCGGGGCCGACGGCACGGCCTCCCAGGAGGAGATCGACGTGCGCCACCTGAGCTACGAGGACCGCCAGCAGATCATCTCCAAGCTGCTGCGCGTCACGGAGGAGGACAACGAGCGTTTCCTGCTCAAATTCCGCGAGCGCATCGACCGCGTCGGCCTCGTGCTTCCGAAGATCGAGGTCCGGTTTGAGCATCTCGAAGTCGAGGCGGATGTCTATGTTGGGAGTAGGGCCTTGCCGACGTTGCCTAATTTCTCCTTGACCCTCATCGAGGTAAACACCTGCAACAAGTGAGGATCATGTGGCCCCGCGCAATTTCAATTCGCGAGTAGATGGCAATTGTTTTAGTCTCGCTAATCCCGGAACCACGTCGCAGAGTCTCGCCTCACAAGCTTGCATCCTGACACCTCCTTATAGTTTTATTCTTGGATTGAATTTTCTATTTTGTAAATTGGGTGCAGACGTTGTTAAGCATGCTCCATCTCTCACCGTCGAAGAAGAAGAGACTCAACATCTTGCACGATGTCAGTGGCATCCTCAAGCCATCAAGGTTGGTCCATTTGTCTCATTCCAAGGTCAATCGATTATACTCTGTTTAGTTTTTCCAGAAAAAACTGACCTGGTTAATGCTCACTGATATCGGTTTTAAAATTGTGATGAATGTTCCAGAATGACATTGCTTCTCGGTCCACCGGGGTCCGGCAAGACCAGCTTCTTGTTAGCCCTGGCTGGAAAACTAGACAAATCCCTGGAGGTTTCCGGCAAGGTGACCTACAATGGTCATGAAATGCATGAATTTGTCCCCGAGAGAACCTGCGCGTACATCAGCCAGCGTGATCTTCAGATGGGCGAGTTGACGGTGCGCGAAACGCTCGATTTTTCCGGCCGGTGTCAAGGCGTGGGTCCTCGATTCGGTACGTGATTTCTCCGTTTTCTTGCAACAAGAATATTCTATATTCAACTAAAGAAATTTTCATATTTGAATGTTTTTTGGGATTGGATTTGACATTCTCTAAATCTCAAGTATAATGAAGAACATAGAGTTTCTTGTAAAGGACCAAGGATTCATGGTTTTAAAATGACAAATTCAATTGATCACATTGTGAAAAATAGAATTCAAGTGGAACCAAATTCTATATCACTTGAATTAGTGTAGAACATTGTATGTGTTAGTCAAGAAACAAAGAAATTTGAACAAGAGGCTGAAAGTCTACAAAAGACCTACTCAAAATTGCTAAAAAACATGATGCCCAATTTGGGCTTCTTCGTCCTTATGGGGTTAACATGAAAACAAGGTTAAAAAATTGGACTCATACAGGAATATTTTTTCTACTCTTATGATCTTACTTTCTTGTTCTTCAATTTTATTTATTTATTGACCAACACATGCAATATTCTTCACTGATAAAATTTGGCCGCATCTGAATTATTGAGTTTTTTTTTGCAACGTTTTCCAAGCAGAGATGTTGTCGGAGCTTGCGAGGAGAGAGAAGGAGCTTGGCATCAGGCCTGATGTGGATATGGACGTTTTCATGAAAGCCACCGCTCTCCGCGGCCAAGGAACCAGTCTCATGACTGACTACATTTTGAAGGTCTGCAGAAATCATTAAGTTGACTTTGAATTTTCACTTGCAAAGTTTAAAAAAGAGGATCAAAGTCAACCCCATTTTCGTTTCAACTGCACACTAGTTTTGTAACACTTCATTACAAGGGGCTTGACGATTGCCAAATCCCTACCCCTGCTTGCGTTGATACAACATTGAAAAACCCACATTGGGAGGTTGAAAAAACAACTTAATCCAATGTTGGTTTGCAATAGTACGTAGCACTTCCATAACTTCACTCTTTACACTTTTGACTATTCTTGGGAGGAATGGTAAAAGAACTCTTTAGGGCTTGTCATTGTAAAGGATGGGTGATGTAGGATCTACAATGTAGTGGCATAATTTAGACGAGCATTGTCCCGTCCCGTTGAGAATGTAAAATGTTGACTAAAATTAAACATAAAAGAACTATTGACGATGCGGTAGATTGATGTGTGTGAGTGATGTGTGTGAATGATGTAAAGATATTGTCGCTGGATATATGCGCGGACACGTTGGTGGGCGACGAGATGCGGCGCGGGATCTCGGGAGGGCAGAAGAAGCGAGTGAACACGGGCGAGATGTTGGTCGGGCCGGCGAAAGCGCTGTTCATGGACGAAATCTCCACGGGCCTGGACAGCTCCACCACGTTCCAGATTGTCAAGTGCCTGCGCCAGTCCGTGCACGTCCTGGACGGGACCATGCTCGTCTCCCTCCTGCAACCCGCGCCCGAGACTTTTGAGCTCTTCGACGACCTCATCCTGCTCTCCGAAGGCCAGGTCGTCTACCAAGGTAACCATCCCATTGCCAATTTGCACAAATGCGACACAAATGCGACGCACAAGTGGTTCTTCCTTCCGAATTCTTGCAAAGTAGTCTTGAAAACAGCCGCAAACATTTTGTCCCCACAAGAAAATTTGTGCTTTGGTTTTGGTGACATCCCGCTTAGCATTCTATAACAATTCTAAGACTTCACTATGCGTATCAATGAAATGAGTGAACTACAGTCAAATTATGAGAACAATAGCCTACTCCAGGAAATCAAGTCTAATTGTGGCAGCTTCAGATTGGTTCTAAGAAGTACAGTAACAGCCCGTAATGTATTTTCCTATGCACACAATCGTCGTAGTGTATTCCAAAATTTGTAGAGATCTCCTCATCTCTTTCTATTCTCAACTTTCCATCGTGTACTCCTCAAATAAGACTCTAAATACTAATGTGTGACATGTGTCGTAGGCTATGCTAGATAGAGTACCTCAAATGGGTATTTTGAATGAACTATTGCTCAAGGCTTCATTTTAAAAAGATGCCATTTCAGTTCAACACTTGAGGAGACCTCTTTACCCTATGTATGAAAATTGTGTATTGTTCTTCCAATCTATAGCTCTTCATTGTACTTACATGGATTGAACAAAGAATAACGAGACTCTTCTAAGAATAAAAAGATTTTCGTCATTTGTGAGTGTGGGACATTGTTCAAGAACACTCTATAACAACTCTTCTAAGACTTTACTCTAATGAAAATCTTCCTAAAATTCATGAAAATTGTCTATTGTCTTTTCAATCTGTAGGTAACTCTTCATGGATAGAACAATGAATAAAAGGACTCTTTTAAGATGAAAAGGATTCTTAGGGTGATGTAGTCTAAGGCTCTTAGTATAGAGATTGTGTTCTTTTTTATTAGATTGTGTTCTTGAATCGTAAGTACATAGATGAAGATTGAAAAAAGTTTGAAACACTTCTGAAGAGGAAGCCAATTCGAGAACCTTTTTAGAGTGAGCTTAAAGGTCTAAAATGTCAATTTCATTATATTGGCGGATATTCTTGGCTTGAAACATAAATCTATAGTAGAGCTTTGTGTCTCAATTGTGTCGCTCGAAATCGTGCGATCAATAACAAATTGATGGTTCCGGATTTTGTACAGGTTGAGAAATCTTTTGTCATTGTAATTGGAAAATTGCTAAGTCATGGAAAATGTGGTTCAGGTCCGCGTGACCTGGTGGTGGACTTCTTCGAGCACATGGGGTTCCGGTGCCCAGAGCGGAAGGGGGTGGCAGATTTTCTGCAGGAGGTGACGTCGAGAAAAGATCAGGAGCAGTACTGGCATGACAAGTCGCAGCCGTATCACTACGTCTCAGTGCGCGAATTTGCCAACGCGTACCCGAAGTTTCACGTTGGGGAGAAGTTGGTGGAGGAAATGGCCACGCCCTTCGACCGATCCACCAGTCACCCTGCGGCTCTTGTGCGCGAGCGCTACGCCCTCACCCCGAGCCAGCTCTTCCACGCTTGCATGGATCGAGAGAAGGTAACACAATCATAATGTGCCTAACATGAAATCCCTCAAAATTTGCATTGATGCACATAGGAAAGATCAAAGAGAACCTTCTTCAAAATTTGTCAAACTAGGACAGGTTTAGATTCAACTATTGTTTTGCACAAATTGTCTTTGCCATCTCAGGCAATGGAAATGGTGATTTCTAAGCTTTGGCTGAGGTGTTTCAGGTGCTGATGAAGCGCAACAAGGCGATCTACATCTTCAAGTCGGTGCAGACCAGTATCGTGGCATTGATAACGATGTCGGTGTTTTTCCGGACGACATTGAAGCCGGACAGCGTGGTGGACGGCGGGTTCTACCTGGGCGCTCTCTTCTTCGCGCTCATCAACATGATGTTCAATGGCTTTGCGGAGATGGCGTTGACCATCCAGCGCTTGCCCGTGTTCTACAAGCAGCGCGACCTGCTGTTCTACCCGCCGTGGGCTTTCGTTCTGCCCACCTACTTGCTGCGCTTGCCCTTGTCTCTCTACGAGTCCTGCATCTGGTTGTGCATCACCTACTTCACCATTGGATTTGCTCCCGAGCCTGCTCGGTACGTACCCTAAACCCTAAACCCTAAAAACCTTTTGTCCTGTGCTCATGGTTGCTCATATTCTGCTGTGATTTCTGTCTCTTTCAATCCATGGACAATGGAAGTAGGGACAATGAAAGGCCGTCAGGGTTGAATTGCCACGTCAGATTGTGGGAGGGCCACGTCACACCTAACCAATCACACGATGACATGTGGCACTTTTGGACAAAAAGTAATCAATTTATGTCAAAACCAACCATGACATAGGGTACAGTGTAGTATTATGATCAATTTACTTTGTGTTAACCCGTAAAGGACATACTAAGCTCCACAGACTTCCTTTTTTGGGAGAATCTTGCTCATAACTTCTAGTCTGTTGAAATAAATGTGGTATTCTAAATGTCAAAACAAATATATTTAAGGCAACTATACTTCTTTAAAATAGAATCTTAGTAAAATTAAAAAGAGAATCATGGTTAAACAAGATTTTGGGTTTGGAAATCATGAAAGCCATGTCCTTTAAGGGTTAATGTAGTAAAATGATCACTTTACGTGCCTCATATCGTAAAATACATAGTAAAGAGGGTACATTTACTACGTAGTAAATGCCTCTAGTTTCTTTGTGATGGTTGCTCTTGTATGTGATTGTGTGTCTAGATGTGATTCTTTGAATCCACGGTTGCAAATCTATTGTCATTTTTTTTACATTTGTGGAATTTCATGGAATTGACGCCCATTGTAAAAACTGTTTGCTTGTTGCATGTCTCTTTCAACACAAGGAAGAAATTTGTTAAAGATAATATGGAAATGTTACGATGAATGTGTTATGAATAAACAAGGTAACAAAGTTTTTGTGTTCTCTTAACACTGTATTCAACATGACATTTTCATGTTAACACTGTATTTAACATGACATTTTCATGTTAACACTGTATTCAACATGACATTTTCATGTTATCCTTGACGGGCTTTTTACTTATGGAAGGAATGGGGCTAATGATGGTTTGAATGTATGGTGGCAGGTTTTTCCGGCAGTGGTTGGTGTTGTTTGCAATGCATCAGATGGCGTTGGGTCTATTTCGGTTGATTGGCTCCGTGACACGAATGATGATCATTGCGCAAACGGGTGGCTCATTTGCCATTATAGTGGTGTTTGTGTTGGGAGGCTTCATCATCTCCCGTGAGAATATCCATCCTTGGTGGATTTGGGGCTTCTGGATCTCACCGCTTTCCTATGCCCAAAATGCCATAGCTGTCAATGAGTTTCTGGCACACAGATGGAACAAGGTACAACTCAAACCTCTTTCTTTCTTTTGCACAATGCTAGTCACACTATTGTGCTCGTGTCACACATTCAAACTATATCATAGTGAAAAAGTTGGGACTCCCAGGTGGTAAGATTAAAAAACAATTTGACTGTGGAATGAGCCTCTGAAGTTTACTTCCTTAAGTTTTCAATTAACATTTCCTTTTAATAGTCAAACATGCAAGCTATATCATAGTGAAAAAGTTCGAACTTCAGGTGGCAAGATTAATGAAATTCGAGTGCAGAATGAGCCTCTGAAATTTACCTTCTTAAGTTTCATTTAACGCTTCCTTCGGTCACACATTCAAACTATATCATATTGAAAAAGTTGGGTGAGATTAAAGAGGTTTTGAGTGTGGAATGTGCCTTTGAAGTTTACTTTCTTCAGTTTTAGTTAATTTCTCCTTTGGTCACACATTCAAACTATATCATAGTGAAATAGTTGGGACTCCCAGGTGGTAAGATTAAAGAGGTTTTGAGTGTAGAATGGGCCTCTAAAGATTACCTTCATAAATTTCAATTAATGTTTCCTTTGGTCACACATTCAAACTATATCATAGTGAAAAAGTGGGGAATCTAGATGGTAAGATTAACCCTTAAAGGTCTAGAGAGCCCTTTCTGACAAGTATTATACAACAATATTTCATTGTATTTGGCATGGTTCCACACCTCCTATGGGTTTAAGATCAAAAGTGAAGTTAAAATTCATGTTAACATGATTTTAATGAGCTATTGGGGTCTCAATTTGGAACTTTCTATTTACAACATATGTCAAATATACGCCAACGTATCTACTATCCTCATCAGCCCTTTAAGGGTTAAAGAGGTTTTGAGTGTAGAATGAGCCTCTCCCATTGCTGATATTTGAATATTTCAAGTGGCATTCATTCATTGCTAATAAAGGATGTGGTTTTTGATGCTACTTGCAGCCACCACAGCCGGGGCCGTTTAGTAATGCAGCAACTCTTGGGCAACAAGTATTGTTGAGCAGGGGACTTTTTGACAGGGGTTACTGGTATTGGCTTGGAGTGGGTGTCCTCCTTGGATACTCCATTTTATTCAACCTCCTCTACTGTTTCTTCCTCAAAGTTCTCAATCGTAAGTTGATCCACTCCGACTCAATTCCATGAATGAAAATTGGGGCACTTCTTTTTCACTTGTCAATGCTAGCTCGTTTACACAAAAGAGAGAGATTCATTCAATTGATGCATGCCAAGTTATTCTACCTACCATTAACATAAAGTCATTCCATGCTACCAAGATATGAACTTTAAGGGTTTAGAATGATAAGGATTATGGATTATAATTATCTTCTAACTACAATAGCCAATGAGACAATGACACGGTTGTGCTTGAACATTGAATTTAGCATTTTGAATTAGATAACCTTTAATAGTCGAAGAAGATTATTGGACATATATCGAGTTTTTTTTATTGAATTACAAATGTCCACTTATGGTTGATTTAAGGGTTCCTATTAAGTAGCTCGGTTATGAGAAATAATCCTCTTATGATTCACCAACTAGAACACTAGTAAGTCACAACTTGGAGACCTAGATAATCTTCAAGAGTTGAGAGGCTGGAGAAGATTATAGGGCGTAATGTTAGGTTGATACTCCTGAATCAAAATTTGTCAAAGAGTGTATTTTTTGAGTAACCAAAAAACGCACTAGTTTTCTCAACGAAAGAAAACTTGACACACGTGCGTTGTTGTCGACTAGTCAACTTAGCATAACATGGTTTTGTGTGCTGCAGCTTTGGGGAAACCAAATACCACGTTATCTAAAGAAGCTATGGACGAGAAGAAAGCCAACCAAACTGGAGAAGACATCTCTCAGAATGGGTCGAGGAACAAACATACTGCATCTTTGGCTAAGCAACTCTCCAATGGTAATGCCAACAATTTGAAATCATATCCTTTTTGCATTATAGAATTATTCTCTCACTCCTAAATGACCTAAAGTTTTTATTGTAACCATGTATGTTCACATGTATTTTTGCGTATAAACCGGTGGCTATCATATTTCACTACATCAACATATTTGAGACTACATTTTTATTTGAGTATATCGAGTATTTGAGTACATTTTTGTACTTCAATACACAAGATGAAAAGTATACAATGATCATACATGTGGAGCTTTAGGGGTTAATTCATTATAGTAGGAACCGAAAGATTTTCTTCCTTAAACTTACCCCTCTTTGCCCTACTTAAGAGGATAACTCTAATGGTTTGTTGGCTTTGAGTAGAATAAACATTTGAAGCAATGTTATTGATGGTTGATTAATCTTAATTGTTTGTTGATGAATGCAGGAATGGCAAATGGCTCTGGTGAAACTCCTAATAGGTCCCGACGTCTATCGAAAACACTATCCCGTTTATCTCGCTCTCGCTCTTCTCGGTCCTCTGGGTCTGAAAATGCTTATGATCTAGCTATGATGGAGTCAGCCAATGGAGTGGCACCCAAGCGAGGGATGGTGTTGCCATTCACACCGTTGTCCATTGCTTTTCACCACATCAACTACTTCATTGACATGCCAGCTGTAAGTAAATAAAATCCCTTTTTCCACACATCTCCCTCTTGTCTTCAATATATGTTGTGCAAAAATCGAGAAGGTTATAGGACATAATTCTAAGTTGTACTCACGAATTCAGAACGTTCAAAAGTGTACTTTTTGGTTCATCTAAGGGCTCACATTGAACACAATAGTTAACGAGTTATAATCCTCTTGCTCTTAACCCCTAAAGGACCAAGAAGCCCAAATTGGGTCTCAGGTTTTTTTTAGCAGGTCCTATGTGCCCTTATTTTTGTTCAAATTTATTTACTTTTTGACCAACACATGCAATGTTCTTCACTGGTTCTAATGATATAAATCTAATCTAATTTATAATTCTCACAATATGGTCAATTGAATTTAACATTTTAAACCCATGAATCTGTGGTCCTTTAATGGTTAAACTTGACACATATGTCATTTTGGTATACATACCATTCTTTAGGAACTGGCCGATGACAATCAAAAAAAGTTTGATAATTCACTGAGAATGGTTAACTAATACCGATCTTCTTCCAAAGCTTTTGCTACCTCCCACCTGAAATGAGCTCAGTATTGTGTAAAGAATGAATATGTATGTATGTATGTACGTCGTGTGATGTGAAAATGGGTGCATGTGCAGGAGATGAAAGCGCAAGGAATTGCGGAGCCCAAATTGCAGCTGCTGAATGAAATCAGTGGGGCATTTCGACCCGGGGTGCTGACAGCATTAGTGGGTGTGAGTGGTGCGGGAAAAACAACCCTGATGGACGTTTTGGCAGGCAGGAAAACGGGCGGTTACATAGAAGGGGATATCTTCATTTCTGGGTACCCCAAAAAGCAGGAAACGTTTGCCAGAATCTCCGGATACTGTGAACAGTTTGACATCCACTCACCGAACGTTACAGTGCACGAGTCACTCATCTACTCTGCTTGGCTTCGCCTTTCCAAAGATGTTAGCCCTGCTGTCAGAAAGGTAACATAACTCACTACATTTTGCCTTCTTCTATGTCATCCTAAACGGAATGTTTGCACTTGCACTAGTAGAAAACTATGTTAAAAAAAAACCGCAGCCAAAATCGACTGTGGTTCTTTTGACCAGCCTGATCTGCAATCGCTAAACGACTACAGATTTTTCTGTTTTCGTTTGGCGACTGCAATTTTGATAACTGAGGGGCGTATAATGTACCGTTGGAAAGGTATTTTCAAGACCTTTCCAACGGTATGTTACACACCCTAAAATTGCAGTCGCTAATCCAAAAAAAAAAATCTGCAGTTGTCTAGCAACTGAAGATCAGGCTGGTCAAAAGAACCGCAGCCAGTTTTGGCTGCGGTTTTTTTGGCAGTTTTTTTTACTAGTGTTGGTCTTAGGAGTGGTCTCAGCGAAAGGAAAAGAAAATTCCATTGCAAGGAACAAGTCGTAAATATAAATTACACAACCGTGAGAATCACATCTTGACTTGGGAAATTATGATTTGGGCAGGCATTTGTGGAAGAGGTGATGGAGTTGGTGGAACTCACGCCGTCAAGATCAGCTCTGGTGGGCCTGCCAGGAGTGACAGGCTTGTCCACGGAGGCGCGAAAACGTCTCACAATCGCGGTGGAGCTCGTAGCGAATCCGTCGATCATTTTCATGGATGAACCGACGTCAGGGTTGGATGCACGGGCCGCTGCCATTGTGATGCGCACGGTACGCAACACGGTGGACACGGGGCGCACCGTGGTGTGCACCATCCATCAGCCCAGCATCGACATCTTCGAGGCCTTTGATGAGCTCCTGTTGTTGAAGAGAGGTGGCCAGATGATCTACGCCGGGCCTTTAGGCACCCGGTCCACCAAACTGATTGAGTATTTCCAGGCCGTGCCTGGTGTGCCTGCTATCAAAGAAGGATTTAACCCTTCCACGTGGATGCTGGATGTCACCTCTCAAAGCTCAGAGCGCAACCTGGGTGTGGATTTTGCTGACGTGTACACAAACTCCTCTCTTTACCAGTAAGCACCTTACCCTTCACCTTTCACATTAAAAATAGGGGATATGGCCTGATATGGGTACCACTTTTACGCATCTCACATCGTCTGACTTATGTCTAACTCATTTTATGTGTGTTAGAAATTTCGTCTTTAACACCATGTATATATGGTGCCTATAACACCCTCTAATTTTTGTAATTTTCCAATAATTTTTTCTTACCAAAAAGACATTTCTCGAAAATCACACTTATTTTGGAGGGGGTACCCATATCAAGCCATCACCCAATACACATATATTTGTTTAAATTCTTGCCACAGACATACTCCCTGCGTTTCATAATAAGAGTCCACCTTTTTTTTGGTATAAATAAAATACAATTGCTCCAAATATCAAGCAAGTTGGATGACCTGTATTGAGTTAACATGAATACAATAATATAGTTAGAGTTTCCATAAATTTGTTAGTCCGTAGTGCAAATGAGTACTCTATAGCTAGAGTGTCCATATACCACGTAGTTGGGATTATTGTAATTTCTCAATTCTTTTTTTGACAAATTTAGGAAAAACCGACTAGAGAATTACTCAAAATGCTGAATATGTTAACTCTAATAATATTCATTTTGGACATGAGGAAGTTTATATTTACGAGCAGAAGAGGAATAATATTTGAGGATGTGTATTTATTTTATGTGGGACATGCACGGTGGTTTCTACAGACGGAATGAAACCATGATCAAGGAGCTGAGTTTGCCTGCGCCAGGGGCACAAGACATCTCGTTCCCAACCAAATTCGCGCAGCCTTTTGTGCAGCAATGTATGGCTTGTTTATGGAAGCAGCACAGATCGTACTGGCGGAATCCACTTTATAATGTTGTCCGGTTGCTTTTTACCACCGTGTGTGGTCTTGTGTTGGGTAGCATTTTCTGGAAGTTGGGCGCCAACAGGTACAACCACCTTGGAACTCAAATCCTTAACCCTTAAACGGCCCTGAAGCCCTTTGCGACCATATAATATATTCTGTATTTGGTCAAGATAACAATGACGAAACACTTTTTAGTACAAAGCAAAATTGATAATCATGATAATATGTATCCAAATTCATATAGTAAACCACAATTGAGCAATTATTAGGCTAAATGCAGGTTGTAGAGAGCGACCCAAGGGCCTTTTAAGGGTTAACAAACAAAAACGTGTTTATTTTTTGGCCTTCTTTCAGATTCACTAAAATTCTTTCAGGGTTGCTCAATTAATTTTGGTGAATTAATTGGCAGGTCAAAGCAGCAGGACCTCTTCAATCTGATGGGAGCCATGTATGCATCTGTGTTATTTGTGGGCATCAATAACTGTTCTGGAGTACAACCCGTAGTTGCAGTAGAACGCATGGTTTTCTACAGAGAGCGTGCTGCTGGAATGTACTCTCCATTCCCATACTCATTTGCCCAGGTAATTATTTCTTACCGGGCCCATTATCTCAATGGAGCCCATTTGTGTACAGGTTGTTATATCTCATAATCTTCTCTTTTCTTTAGTATTACTAGCAAACACCATGTTGCAATGCACCAACATTGCATTGGGAACGTGGGAATCAATTGGGAACACAAAAGGAACATAGGAACTTCGGGAACATAAAGAGAACTTGGGAACATTGGGAAACATGATGGGAACATTAGGAACGCTAGGGAATGTGATGTGAAGCTTTGGGGAACATCATGGGAATTGTGGAGAACGATATGAGAACATGATGAAAAATTGAATTAAAGGCATGGATGTGAAATGTGGAAGATTTCGTGACATGGTATCGTGACACTTTGTACTTAATATAAGAGATAGTATCTTTCTTTTTACACCTTTGATTGAACATTATCCAACCCTTGAAGTTATTAACTCGAAAATAAAAACCTTGCTATGGAAATAACATCCCTTGCCACTTCTGTAGCTTGGTATGTTCTTTCTCGTAATAAGGCTCTACTTTCACGTTACCTTTCAACAAGAAAATAATCAATGTCTTCCTTGTATGGATGCAATTATTTATGTGATTTTAAGCATGATTGAACATTATCCAACCATTGAGGTTATGTCTAGTAACGAGAAAATAAAGCCTTGTTATGGAAATAACATCCCTATTTCTTGTAAAAGGGCTCTAATCGCTATACTCGTTTAATTGGGAATTTCTGCCATATTGGGACTCTTTGAAATCTCCAACGAGCATAGATTTAGTGGGAAATCTATACATTATGTAGATTTCAAAGAGTCCCAATATGGCAGAAATTCCCAATTAAATATATATGGCTTTTCTACCTAGTCCATAAATTTCGCAACTAGAAAAGGAATTGGTGGCTTCCTTTTAGGAATTATGCAATAGTTGTGTGATTCGGCTCTAACAATTGTCGGTGAATTGAATTGCCAGGTGACGATAGAATGGCCATATGTGTTTGCCCAGTCCTTGATCTATGGATGCATAGTATATGCCATGATTCAGTTCGAGTGGACTCCGGCCAAATTCTTCTACTTCATTTTCTTCATGTACTTAACCCTCCTCTACTTTACCTACTGGGGTATGGTCACGGTTGCCATCACCCCCAGCGCGCAATTTGCAGCTATCATCTCCTCTGCCTTCTACGGGCTCTGGAACTTGTTCTCCGGGTTTCTGATTCCTCGTCCGGTACTTACCCTAAATCCTAATTGCACATTCCTTGCCTATCCTCAAAATCTGTTATGTTGCATATACCAGTGGTAGGCGTGTATGGCATCTTCTCCATGAAATGAACACACCTTGAAATAGTGTTCTACAATGTACTATAGTTCTAGATTATTTTTATTTATTTATATTAGATACACGCCCAACTCTGGTATATACAATTTCCACATGTCAAGTTGTGTACATTTATGAGCGTGTATTTAGAAGTTCCTTT